>JAODTK010005911.1:35000-766885 GCA_026419785.1 Sclerodactyla briareus
TTCATTAGCATATCTTGTGAAAAATATATATATTATAACAACTTTCATAACGTAGAATATAACCAGTTAATTGAACGCACCTATTATGAGGTGTGTCCTGATTGGCTGAATGTATTGTAAGGTGTTTCCGTTTCCTGATTGCTGAATGTTTGTCAGGTGTTTCCTGATTGGCTGAATGAATCCTGACCGCCTTGTCTTTCAATTCCTGCTTTCTGTTTATCAGTTTTTTACTGGTCTTAATGTGCCTTTCTTTCTATATTTCCGCTGGTCTAAAGGAGGAGAGTGACTCCAGGCCCCTGACTCCTCGAACCCGTTCTCACCATTGCTCTCATGACCCCCAGTTTCCAGGAGAGCGCCCTCATACATACTCATTTGCAATAATAAAGTTCGTACTTCCTGCGGATTCCAGGTTTTTCTGTAGAACACGTTCCTAACGAGAGACTTCCCCGATATTGTCTCCACTCGATCGTTTTCGGTGTAATAGGGTCGGGGTCCTTGGTGATGGCACCGTCATAATTCGTACACTCTCGGTCTTCCGGTCCGGGGGAGTGTGTCCTTTTCCGACGGGCCGTTTCTCGCTTTGGCGGTGGTACCTGCCACTCCTCTAACCTGACTCGAACTCAGAGTCCGGACAGAGACGAAGTTCTCTTTTTATTCCCCTGATTGGCCTCTTCCGAGGAAGCGAATCGAACCTCGCGTCTTGACCTCACTGAACTGCTCCCGGGGAGGTCGTGGCTCTCTGTGTTCGTCGAGCCATTTCGAACTCCGTCATGGAGATAGCAGAGCGGAGCAATTTGACATAATCCTTCGTGACTCGCTTGTAGAGATCGCTAAACGAAGGGTTCCATATGGGTCGACATCTTGGCAAAGACCTACTGGGATCAACCTGAATGTCTCTCTGATGGTTTCATGTTCAATGCAAACTGACTGTACAGCGCAATTGCCGCATAGGGACCCCACGAGACGCAGAAGAAGACCGTCGCTATAACTCCCACTTTTGCCAGTTGATAATGCGCCATTTAGGCGGGAGAATTTACTCCCAGCACTCTTTCCTTTTCCACGGGGTTGTGACCTTGTGGAAGACTTTCCCCGGCTTCGTCTTGGAATACCTTTCAATTTCTTCTTATCTTATTTACTGACGTGATATCTTGAAGTAACACAGCGCTATTACCAAGACAGGGACAAGAAAGCCTCCTATAATAAATCAATGCAATGTAAATTGTTACGTTCAGGCTTCTCGTGACGTAGTCGAAGTACCCCGATCCCATTATCCTTCTTCGACTAGGCTCCGATCCTACGAATGGGGTATGCTCCATAACCGGCGTAGACCCACACCATAAATATAATAATTAATAGTCCTATTCGTCCGATACGTTCATTAGAGCGTGGGCAGTGACATTCTGACGTAATCGCTGACACAAAAACAAGAAACCACACACGTCAAACGGTTCCTAAGATATGATGCCGGTATAGGAGTCCTGATACTCAATAACATTTTTACAACAGTGCATATACTAGGCCACGGTTCTGCCAAACTGAGCACCTGTTATCCCGTGTTGGAAATATATTAGAATTAGTGCTGTTGTCTGAAGTTGAGATTTTAACAATACAGCGACATGGCTGCGGGTACAAGTCTAAACTAAGTTCGTGAAAGGTGTGAAGTACAATCTCAAAGTCTCGCAGCTGCAATGCAACTCCCTCATTCGATTTGTAATCTCTATATATTTACGTGAAAGTTTTCAAATCTTGAAGCTCTTTGAAATAACTAGTGAATGATCACTGTAGGGGAAAGCCGATCCTTGTTAGGCCTTTTTAGCATCTGGAGTCAACTAAATAATACATACGGAAGTTTTTCTCTCAATGGCGCGGTCCGATTTTTTTTATATTTTAACCGTATATGTACGTGGGCAAGATCGGCTGTCTGGGTTGTGATATTATATGTTAGAGGGCATGAGGAGGCGGATGCCCGTACCGGGACACGCACACCCAACAATGGAATCCTAGCTGAGGAATCGCGATAAAGCACCATATACCGATGGCGTATACGATGCGTATCACCGCGATTGAATAGTATGGAATATCGTCTCACAAAGCCAATCAATGCCACTATCATGGGCTTGCTGTATTATGTCGTTTCCGCCTACATCTGTATGTGTTCTGTTCTGGACAACGTTTCGTTTTTCGTAGATAAGTGATTCACTTTTTCCCGGACACGCCAGGCATACGCAACGATGAATACCATCGAATACAGATGTGGTGTGTGGTAAACAATCGCAGTTTTGTGAGGGAGGATATTTTTCGAGGTGGGAGTGACTGCATTACAACAACCATAACTATCGAGCAACTTTGAATAAGGATGATGATTGCTAATACTTATGGGTCATATACACATGGAATCAATTTGCCGCAATGCGGCGTCAACGCGCATTGGTACAACCCGTACTCGTAGTGTCTTCTCAGTTTGGTTCAATCCATTTGGATGATTTTCTCTGCTACGAAACTTGTCTCTAATTCCCTGAACAACTGCAGCTCATCTCGACCACGTTCATATATCGTGATTTATTGTGTCTTGCTGTACATCGACATCCGCAACTAGAAATCTTATCCTAGAAATTTTAGCCTAGGATTCAATTGTTGCTATGCGGGTCCGGTACGAATGTGAAAATCGCGATTTCACGTGCCCTGAGATGGGGCCATTGTTTGAATATGTCCCAATTAGTTTGAAAATATAAATATTGTTCCACAGAGGCTAAAAAAATTGTAATGAAAGCAAATCCAACACTGAATAGGCAAAAAACGGCACATGTACTCAATGCGTATGCTGATGGCGTTCACTGCGATTATTTCCATGGAATTTTCCCTCAGAAAGCCAATAACAACGATATGCATGGGCTGCTGCTTTTTTTTTATGATTCTCTCGCTGCGCATGATATTATAGTGCTTCCTCTTCTGAAGCAATCGTTCGTTTTTCCGTAAATTGTGATTTTCACCCAATCCGGACATGCATGCGCATCTATGGAACCCTTAAACAAGTTTTATATCAGCGCTCTGGAATCTGGAATGAAAGCAACTACTTCACCTTCGATATCTAATAGCAGCCATACTGCCGATGGTTTGTCAAAGCTCGCAATAGAACCACAGAATGCGATACCTCGCTCCTGAAAAAATCGATATGAAACATCTTGACAATGTCAACGACATAGGTGATTCTTTTCTGCAGAAAAACAGGACAGCTTCACAGAATCCTGTACCCTACAGGTACACTCCGGAGAGTTCGTGCCAGCAGCTGATACACGCTGATAAGGCATATATATGCTTTACATGTATATATTTTTGTCAGTTTTTATGAGCATGAGTACGAGGTATGATTCGGGTGCACACGCCGCCTACTGTTGGAGCGCTACAGGGTATGTAATGAGTATACATGATTGTTGTGAGCATGTAGTAGCCCAATTAGGAAGTCACGATACTGACAATTCCACATTACCCGATTAAGCCATAAAATACTCGAAGGCGTTCAACACAATTTTCTAAACAGTATTCTGCCGGTACTTTTGACTTTTGAAAATCGATGAGACTCTAAACCGTGCATCAAAACATTACTCGTTTACCTATACAACCTAGTAGCTGGGGGAGGGGGGGGATCCATGACCCGTACAATTTTCTAAACATTAGTCTGCCGTTACTTTTGACTTTTGAAAATCGAGGGAGACTCAAACGTGCCATCAAAACAAATACTCGTTTACCAATTCAACCTAGTAGCTGGGGGAGGGGTGGTATTCCAGACCCGATGGTAACTGAAACTTGTTACTTGTTTCTGACCAATCAAATTCAAACTGCTGGGGTGCAGCCCGTAGTCAAACCCTTGGGCAACCCGTGAAAGTGAGAAAAACATCCTGATATTTCCCTGGTTTTGTCGCATCTGGATCGGAGGCGCTTTGCGACAAGATTTCGGATGTAGGTAATGCGCGAACCAACTGACCATAGCGCCTAACGTATGAATAGTACGGACTGTTCAAGTGATGATACCGTTCGGGATGTTAGTTTCCGGTGGCGCTATACGTTAAGGAAATAAAGCCATTGTCAGCATGAAACATGCTTCGAGGGATGTCAAATTTGTTCAGGAAGATATTAATTCCAACTTCTGTTATAGCAAAATAACGGTGGTGAAGCATTCTAGGAAATAGTGAAAAAAATCGCAAAAAAAAACTTGAAATTGGTTAGGAACCGTCGAATCCAAAAAACTGAATGAGAAATAACGCAAGAACTGACCTGTTGTGGTCTGCCGAATGCACGATCCGTGGAAGACAGAAGCTAGCATAACGGGAGCGTTGGTTAGTAGCAGCAAGAGATCGCTGCACGAGAGATTTACGACAAGATAGTTAGGCGCCGTCGTAAAGCTCTCGTGCGTGAAGCAAGAAACCATTTTGTTTGTGTGTAACGTGAGTTTTACTGTTGATTCAGAGTTGAAAATGTGCCAATCATATATGGTGTCATTAATGTATGAAATACTCCAATATGCTCGGTGCAGTGCATTTCTCCCACACTCTTTAATCTACTCACTTACCCTTTAGCTATAGTAATGGTATCCCGGCATCTTTGGTTTGACACCTGTCCTCACACTAGCCAAAACAGTGCCTTGCACGGCTCCCAGGACATTCATTGAGACCATGCCCTCCCATCATCATATCGGTGAGATGGCAGGAATAGTACAGAGTGTCCGCTTGCAATATCTAATTTGATTTGATTGCTACGGTTCAGGAAGCCAATTTGACTCATCGTGGAAAAAACCCTAACCGGATTTTTGATGTGGAGAGCACCGGCGACAACTCGCCCTTCTTTCTCGACAGTGATCAGATGATATCGGAGGCAGGAGTGGACACCAAGCCGGCTCCCGGGACCGCAATTTTACGTCCCCATCCGACGGACGATCCGTGAACTCCAGGACCTGCCACTTTCCAGAACTGGAGGAGCGGAAGATGTTCGACGCGACTGTCACAGCCGCCCGACGAGACATTTGCAAGTGCCCCCGTTAACCAACCCCCCGAAATTACCAAGCCCATGTAGGACATGCAGGACCAGGAACCTAAGACCAAGGAACACGCCAAGGTCGAAACTGAAGTACAGCACTTCTGGAAAAACGCCCGGTGCTATCGGCTGGATAGAACCCGGGACTGTTGATCAGGCAAAGGCGACAATGATACCGCTCTACTATTCTCCAGATCCCTGGTTCAAAAACCCCGTCAGTCAAAGACACCAAACTTTCACCACGCTTGTCCTCGTGGAGGGAAGTGGCGGCACGAGCAAAGCTACACTTCGTCGGTCGGATGAGAGACCGGAATGGCGATCCGGGAAAACATGAGCCTCCTTACTCAGCGCACAAAGAGTGCGAGTTCGCACACCCCAAAACTGGAACCTCTACAATTTCAGACTAAGGAAAGCACCTTCGGGGGAAGCATGTAGAACGAGTTTCCGATTGTAGGGAGCTTTAACTTTAGGCCTACAGAGTAGATTTTTCCAATAACACACGATCCCTCATGAATTGGGTAAACGGTCCATACTACAATAGTGGAGACCAAACCTATTTTTTCTTGACGATCGCAGTTTATATTTGCTGAACAGTGGAGTTGTTTATTGGTAATATTGGTAGTAAAGATCCACTTGAAAAAAAAAAAAACTCTCAGTAAACTGCAGCAGTAAACTGACAAGAGCACAAGAACGAAGCTGTGCGTAGTGATTCCTTGGCGGCGTCATGAGACGGTGAAGTAGCTTTCGGCACAGAAATATGGGATAATAATAAAATAATAATAATAATTAATCATAATAAATAATAATAATAATAATAAGAATAATAATAATAATATAATAATAATCATAATAAAATAATAATAGAGAAAGAAAAGAACAACAAGGCTTCAGGCGATCAATGACAGCCCAAACAAATATACTTAAGGCAACTGCCGGAGATGGCAAACAGCTTAGGTATTTGAACAAGGTCATATGTTTGGCCAATACAGGAACTAATCCCCTTGCCTCGTTGGTGTATAAAGAACTGCAGGATAATATGTGAGTGTCCCTTGCACGAGCCAAGCCCCCTTCATTCCCGCCCGTCACTGGATCCCAGTCAAGGAACGAGTCAATTTCAAGCTGCTTTTGTTCATGTATCAGTGGTGTAAATTTGTCGCACCCTTGGTTACCCGAGGGATAATCTGCAACAAGCCTGTCCACACGGTCCGTCCTCCTCATGTCACGTCCCTGTCAAATTTCGATCTTTTGCCGTGTATTAATGGATGTGCTCCGTTCCTCACGTCCATACGTCGGAAAAAAGTTTGGACGTAGAAGTACGCAACTTCCGGATTGCGCAAGTCATGTACTTTCAGAAGCAAAATTGACGTACGGATCGAAAAAAATGAGCACAACGAGAAAGAGAATGTATGCGGGTGGGCCGAATGCTTGGAATTAGCTCACAATTTAGGTTGTTTGAACTCCCTTAAAGTGCTCAACAAGTTTGGTATGAAATGAAAGCTAATGATGTCAGGAACAACAAACTAAAGTTCACATGCACAACTTGGGTACATGAGCGCAGTGGGGGGCGTTGAATAGGGCTCTTTCAAAATGGGGGTTTGACGGAGTAAAGATTTTAACATGTGCAGTTTATTCGTGTGATACTCCATATTTACACTTCGAAATCATATACAAAACAGTTCTACCTATACGAGGAGGGATAATGTAGGCTTAGATTGAAAAGAGAGGGACCCGGAGGGGGTTGGTAAGATGGAGGTCATGGTCTACTGATTGCGATACGATTACACGTTTGTACATAAACGACTTATTATCGGGCATGAAGGCCCCTAGAGAATAATAAAAATGGCCACAGCTAGTCCTTTTATTGCGATAAGGAAGGGGAACTGAAATTAAAGTGGGGGACAATGGGTGAGGTTTAGGGGTTGGTAGACGGACATTGGTTATCTACAACATTTCCAGGATTCCATACTTAACAAGTCATAACTTTACAATCACGACTGACCGGATTCTAACAGAGGGAACAACGTACCATCCAGTTCATCCAACCTAGGCAGTGGCGTCACAAGGGAGGTGGGTCAGGGAGGGGCTCCGCCCGCCTCTGCAGAATCCATAAGGGCGCCAAACGAAGGTAGGCTCGGCAAGGATTTTTTCGTAAAAAACACAAACAGAAATAAGTTGAAAATGTTACAGCCAAAAGAGATTTTTGTCCCACGGAAAAAAGCACATCAATTCACTATCCCCACCCCCTTTCAGTCACTTCAGCTACGCTCCGCGGTATCGATACAGTCATGTCGCGTAGTCACAATTATTGCCAAGCAGCTATAGTCTACAGCCCACCCTCGGGGGCATACTATTTGAGGTATATCAATGGCGTCAGTGGTCAGCGCGCCCGCCTGATTTTTTTTCATTAACCTAGTACAAATACAATTATTTGAAATATGACACCACTGAAACAACGCCCCTTGTTCCCAAAGACCGCAATTTCTTCAGGGGCGTCGGAGCGTTTTGAAAAAGGGGGGGGGGGGGAACATCGAATGCAAATTACCATCAAGCGGAGCGCCACCATCGGTTGGCGCGAATCGTAGCAAGGAAATTGCAGATTTTTATACCCTCCAGATCGAGGCAACGGCACTTGCCAGGCTCAATAGGCATCCATCTCATGTGTGATTTGCTACAAGACAGACAAAAATTTGGCCATTGTGCATACTAAGATGATTGACCGACTATCACACATGTATTTTTTATTACCTTTTTTACTCTGGCTTTGTTTGTGTGGGATCCAGAGGTGTACCAAACTATCTCTGGTGGGAGCGAAGGGAAAAGCCATGGCGTACGGGACCACTCCAATTTGGAAGCAAAAAAATTTGTACCCTAATTTTTACGAGTCAGTCATTGGTAACTACTGGCGCGCGCGAAGCGCGCGAAAAAAATTGCATTTTTCCGGGCATTCATCGAAAATGTCTGCAACAGAACCAGGCATTTTTTTGTCACTTGAACTTTCCTCCCCAAATGTCCCACGAATATTCGCCCGAATTTTTCATCTCAGAAAAAATTGGGGGGGGGGGGGAGTCTTCCCCCACGGCTTCCAAAATTATTCGAGTGAACAAAATGATTTGAAGCATTACATCGCATATTTAGCCTACAACGCCTGGGGAAAAACTTCATTGCGCGCGGAAATGCCAAAATGATGCCACTTGTTGGCTATTCTATTCAAACTTCAGACTCGTTTTATGAAACATGGGTAATCCTTCGACTTCGACCCTATTCGGGTCCAGATCTTCACCTTGGGTCCCCACTTGGAATTCGTGGACTTGATACAATTTCCAACGCGATGATTGTGTGGGTAGACAAAAATTGAATCAGTTTAATACAAAACCGGGCATGTGCCTATTATTTTATTAGTACGCCGGGAAAAGTGGGGGGGGGACAAACGATATGAAATCCCCCACTTTTAAAAGTGGGGAGGGGCATGTCCCCCCGTCTCCCACCTGTTGACGCCCATGCAACTTCTAGATTATATTTTTACTTGATTGTGGCGTTGGATTATAAAAGAGCGATTTGAACCCTAACCTTGGAATTGAAACTCAACCATGAAATGTGAGAACAGTTTGCACAAATTTACGCGGTGATTCGATGAAGCTGAACTTTGTCCATGAAATCTGTTGACCTTCATAATGCTGCTGGGGACAAGATTGGAACTGACATTGACAGAAACACTCGGAGACACAATTGGAACTATTCAGTTTTTATTGTGTTTTATGGGGACGATGTTTGCCCAAATTTGCACAGGGTTGTGTGCATATTACTTGCAGTGAGCGTAATAGCAGCATCATGCGAGCTGCGGTCATTCCACAAACACTCAAAGCTTATTAAAAATGTCCTTCGGTCAACAATGTTCAAGGATCGAGTTAAAAAATTGGCCAAGTATGGACGTGAAAAAAAAAAAAAAGAAAGTTCTAGAGAGTTGAACATGGACGCATGAATGGCAAGTTCTGAGGCAAGACCTGGAAGTTTTGGCCGCTGTTATGACTTGGAGTAGACATGCTCACAGGTTCCGTTGGTGCCAACTGAAGATAAAACACGTATACTATAATCCTCCCCAAAACGAGAGATAAAAGGTAAAGCGCGAGATGATGAATATGGAAGGAAGCGTAATGTAGCAAGTTTCTGTACGTCAGTGGAACCCCTCCACAAAACTTAGTTCAGTACGTCAGTTGATATCAAAGAAAGATCGTGGGAGGGGAGGGGGACAGATCAGGGAATCTTGACCAACCTACAATACCCTCGTGACGCCAACTGAAACATAAGGCCTCCATTTTTAACTAGAGTAGAGTCCTCGTGATCCTCGCAGCCTGTTTTAGATTAGCTGCCTCAATTGTCGATTATCTAACGAGGCGGCTCCTTCCCCCTTGCGAGATGAGCGAACGCCCCGCTGCGTGAGGAACATGGCAGGTGAAATGAAACGAATAATAATTTATTTATCACCACTCTGAGAGAGTGATATGGGGGGCTACAAACAACTACCTAGGGCCGAGTCCACCCCCCCCTGATCCTTGTAAATAGACTACGGACAGTTTACAAAATAAAAATTAAATTGGTTTGCAGCCGCCATGTTTCAAGTGTGAGGCTAGGGCATGCCATTATCATGAATAAAAATAACAGCCGAAGCCAGTTTAATAGCGGTGGTACACATTGATGGCAGTCGATTTTGGGTGGCCACGGCCAAAATTAATTTGAAACTGTCGTGGAATTGTGGTGAAAAAAAAAAAACAAGAGCGGGGAAGGGCTGGTTACGTTTGCCGTCTACGAGACGTACCCACTCATACACGATGAGGCTATAAAACGGGGGGGGGGGGGGGTTGGGGGGTTTTGGGGTGTCTGGGGGGGGGGTTATTTGTTAAAATGCCCAGCTAGTCTCATTGTGAATTATTTGCAGCTGACAATAGCGTCCGGACACATATTAATTTGTACGTGGATCTGGTTACCACTGTACAGTTCGATCCTATATTCAGTGAGAATCTAATTGAAATAATAACAGCGAGGATTTTCAGAACAGCCAGGTCCTGCCAAAAAAAGGTCAGGCTTCATACAACTGGGGGTGGACATGCCCAGGGCCGCCGAGAGGGTGGACAGGGGGAAATTGGGGGCCCAGAACTGTACCAATTGTTGGGAGCCCTGGCGGAAAGGAACCAATAAACACAGTCGGTTACCGGGCTGGAGAGGCGGTTCTTGCAGAAGTCGCAGGGGTCAAAATTTTGTGGATGATCCCAAAAAGATGGTTATTTAGCACCGTTGTGCAGCTGGGGAAGACCTTTTCCCATTAATTGAGAGCCCTAGATAGTTCTCCAAAAATACGCTTCGCAACAACATATGGCGGCGCTCCATAGACGTTCACACCCGGAAGTAATCCCCGGCAAAATAACAATGATCTACTGGGACAGGCCGTCTCGACGTCTCCTGCAAAGGCCGGCAATGTCATGGGCATTGTCACTACGTTACATGTAGCTAATCAACGTCCGTCAGTCAGACCAAACGAGAAAAATAAGATATTGATGAGATTATAATGCTGTGCAGTGTGGATTAAATGTTAGGGGAGAATGGACGGGAAACGGGAGGGAGGGTGAGACACACCTGAACATTCAGGTGTGCAAAGCGGCATCTGAAATTGGGGGCTCAAGAACAATGGGGAGGGCGCTTATAGCAGTGAAAAGGTAAAATCTAAGTGTGGAAAAAATAATTAAACCATGGGGAATTTCCCCAAAGAGGGGATCGAAAACCGCCACATCCCGCCCACCCCCCGACACACCATCGCCCGAAGCCCACCGTGGCTGCGCCTGTCGGATAGCCAAAGCTTCCGTACCGTGTTTTTTAAAAAAAAATTTGGTTAGTGTTTAAAAAACGTTTAATCATTATCAATGTCGGTAGCGGGGCATGCTGCCCTATGGATGAGCAAATTCCACACTAGTAAAATGTGAGTATTTCCAAAAACACCTCTGGAAACTTTTGCAAACCAGCTCCTTCACTACAGTTAATACCTGCGAATGAAATACTATAGCCCAGTTATTCAAAAACTATGGAAAGTTTTGCAAAACCAGTTCCTTCACTGTTAATTATGCTGTTAAAATACTATTTAGCCAATTACTTCAAAACACTATAGCCCAGTTATTCAAAACACCTCTGCGAAACTTTTGCAAACCAGCTACTTCACTGTTGAATTATGCGATGAAATACATAGCCCAGTTATTCAAAAAACATGTGAAGGGTTGGCTAAACCAGGTCCTTAACTGTTAATATATCCGGTTAACATACTATAACCTAGTCTTCAAAAACACTATAGGCCAAGTAATTCAAAACACCATCTGGAAACCTTGCAAAACCAGCTCCTTGCACTTGTTATTAGCGGTTATTAAAATACTAGAGCCAGTTACTCGGTCAATAGTGACAAAAATGAAAGAAAATAAAAGAAGAAAAAGGGCCCCCCGAGCGGCGAGATTCGAACACGCGAAGGAAAAATGTAGTATCTTCGCGCTATCAATGTACCAAGACACAGCTGGACAGACACAGATAGATAGAAATCGTGATTTCATCCTCAGCGACTATTCACCCAGGTTCACAAGGCCTCAGTGTCTCTCCGCATTCTGTTCATTGCCCGTTGCACTCTTTGCATATCTGTGAACCTGGTTGTTGTAACATCTCTGTGGAAGCCATCATTTAAATGCACATTACACACTGCAATAACAGGAGTATTCTTTGGTCCCCGGAGTCACCCATTCTGAAGTGTGCGAGGTTAATCGGGTCTTGATGATGGTAAATAATTAAGCTGACCTCATAATCGCCCCCTGATTGGTTGGAATTGTCGGAGGAAACAACAGGGACATTTTCGGAAAAAAATAAACGAAATAAACCTTAAAAACTCATTTCTGTACCCGAGATGGGCTTGTAAACTTTGATGAGATACCTTAGAACTAACAATACATTAACAAATGCCCAAAATTATCGAGCCCCTTTGGGGATGAGGGGGGGGGGGGGTGGGGTCCTACAAGTACAGCGACTCAGACCTTCGGCCCAGTGCCTAGGAGTACACTATTCATTTGACCTCGTAGTAACGAGGTTGAAGGGGTACATGAAACCGCGCGCTACCGAGGGGGTAGGGTGGTGTTGGCTGGTGGTGACGGGGGAGGGGGGGGGGGGGGTGACAGTATATCAGAATATTGGTGACGGGGGAGGCGGGGGGGGGGGGGTGACAGTATATCAGAATATTGGTGACGGGGGAGGCGGGGGGGGGGTGACAGTATATCAGAATATTCAATCAGAATAATCAGAATATTCTATCTCATGGGACAGGGGGTATTGGGTAGGATCAGATGGGCATAAATTAAGGTTTTCATTACCTGCCGATTGTAGAAGGAATAGTTTGCAATCGTGCTCGTGCGTATGCGTGTATGTGTTTTTTACGTTTCCTTGTGAGCACGATAACTGACGAGCAGAAGATGTACAAAGGTAATATTTGGTAGGTATGTTACCTCTATTGAGAGGAAGAACTTCTGTTAAATGTCGAGTTTGTTTGGGGTCAAATGAGTTCACTAGAGGTCACGAGAACGCACGAGTCTGCGAAGTCTTAATATATTTGGGCCAAGGTGAGTCACTATCTATAGCAAGGAAGAACCCTTTTTTTAATACCAGTTCAAGTTCACTAGAGGTCAAAGGTCACATGTTTGTAAGCACGATACATGCAGTACACAAGGGTACGAAGAGTCCATATTTCAAGGACAGGTAGGTTACCGGAACTTATGTGAAGGGGAAAACCAGTGTTTGTAGTGCCAATCCAATGTCCTTTTGAGGTCACCAAAGGTCAAAAGGTCATGTGCTTGTGAGCATGATAACTACAGGACGCATGGGTCTGTGAAGTTCATGTTTGGCAGATATGTTACCCATATTGTGGAAAAGAAAGATGTCGCTTGTCGTGCCTGCGGCGAACATGCATTTCTTCAGACGAGAATATTCGAATTTGATATAAATTCATACCTACTTTGGTCACTATGGGGCGATATATGAACAAAAAAAATTGGATTCAACTATCCCCAGACTGTTTTAATGGCCGAGTATTTATTCTTCCAGTAGCATTTGGCTGATATGGAGAGACGGATCCCGTTCGGATAGGCGGGTGTCTACGTCGCACCCGTCAGCTCTACGGAATGAAACCTGCCGTGGCGTGACGGAAGGAGGATCCGATTCTGTGTGGATAGGCCCCATTGCCCTGTTTACTGACCCTGGACAAGCGAATGAACCTGATACCTAACTCAGCCTGGAAGTATATTATGGAGAAATGCACATGCAGGATGACCCACATTTATGGCAGGACGGGACGACAGGGCGGGCTTTCAATATCCCACATGTGAAAAGTTCAACAAATGTTACCGTTCCAACCAAGTGGAAAAGTTAGCAGTTGAACCAGTCTGGACTCTGGAGTTTCAATAGCACAAACGCATGTTGAAAGTTTGGGGGTCCAAAGCAGTTTTTTTTTACTCCATATTTTGTGCGAGCAAAAGTTCCAAGTCTGAGAAGCTTGTGAGCACGATAACCGTAGAGAAATAACGTAACGCACTCACACTTGGCATAAAGGGTTGCCATGTAGAGTATACGATCTTATTGGTTTAGGGTCAAGTCCAAGTTCACCTAAGATTAACAAATGTCAACGTACAAGAAACATGTGAGCATGATAACTTAATGACGAAATAAAATAGAGAGCCCCCACTCGGTGGATTGGCAACTGGAAAAGATGATCCCAATTGTGTCCGGGCACTGCTGGGTCAGGTCCACGGTCACCGGAGGTCAAGGGAAGTTTGAGAAATTTTTCATTCTCGTCCTGCTAACGGTCCGAAGACGCCTCTTGTGTCTCGCCTAATGGCGGTTCCTGTAGTTCTGAACGCTTTTCCTTTTCGCACAATGCCATTCCCAGCAAAAAAAAAAATGCATACTGTACAACTTGTGGCAATTCCAAAGACAATGGGTGTCATTGAAGCATTGCATGATATAACATTTGATATAACATTTGATATTTAAGTGTCTCCCAATATATATCAGTCTCGCAGTGCGCCGATTAAGGCACTTCTGCAATTTAAGTACTATTAGTTTCGTTCTTACAATGACATCTAATCACTCTGTGGAACTTGCTAGGTAGGGCATTAGGATCAGTCCCGCACATGTGTGGAGCTTGGGAGCAAGGACTAGCTGGCGTCAATTGTCAGTCCGTAACTGTTACCGTTGTCGGGTCATTCTGCTAGAGAGTGCCACAACGAAGCGGACTGCACGGTTTACGAGGGGGGGGGGGGGGGGGGCACTACCATAATACGTGCGCGGGCATGCAACCCAGCCTGGTAGTTTGGAGAGGCGGAGATGGAGAAGAGATCGGCGCAGACTAGCAGGTCAGGTACGCCGGTGCCTCTCTCCACCGACCTTCCGACTTGGACGAAAAAGAGCCCGACTGGTTTGGCAGGTGACTGAGGCGATACTTCCGTCTTTACTCCGACAGCCACACAGACAGGGCCAACAGTAGCTGCGCACAGGTGCTGATAACTCCGGAATTACTGCCCCAAATAAAGTCACAGTGAGGCAGATTTTGCGCTAGGCCGCTGTCGGATGAGAGGACGGGGGAGACGTGGCTGTCCTGCCGGGTAAGAGGACGGGGGAGACGTGGCTGTCCTGCCGGGTGAGAGGACGGGGAGGCGTGGCTGTCCTGCTGGGTGAAAGGACGGGGGAGACGTGGCTGTCCTGCCGGGTAAGAGGACGGGGGAGACGTGGCTGTCCTGCCGGGTAAGAGGACGGGGAGGCGTGGCTGTCCTGCCGGTAAGAGGACGGGGAGGCGTGGCTGTCCTGCCGGGTAAGAGGACGGGGGAGACGTGGCTGTTCTGCCGGGTAAGAGGACGGGGGAGACGTGGCTGTCCTGCCGGGTAAGGTAAGAGGACGGGAGAGGCGTGGCTGTCCTGCTGGGTGAAAGGACGGGGAGGCGTGGCTGTCCTGCCGGGTGAGAGGACGGGAGAGGCGTGGCTGTCCTGCCGGGTAAGAGTTGTCCTCTTCACCCGTTTCATCGAACTCACATAGAGGCCTGTCACAAAGAACAGTCGGTGAGCGGTTAAGTGTCCCTGCCCCCATTGCCATTTCTTATACAATGACCCGGCGAGTTTGATGAAACACATTAGTGGGGCCACCCGAATTTCATATTGGGTGGATCAGTTCAATATTTCATTGACCTATTTTGTTGTAAGTCATTCTTGGGGAATGGGGCGGGTTCTAGTGGGTGGGAAACACGTTTACAACACGTTCGGTATATCTATTTACACACCAAATTGCGCCCTGAGGATTTAGTCAAGTGTCGAGATACACACGAATTCTCCATTTCGTCATTGTTACGTTACAAGAGACATTTTCATTGTGGGATGGTAAGGTTTTTTTTCCTTTTCAACACTGAGGCGATTTCGCGGTTTCGCCTATTCAAACAGATGCGTTGCCACTTTTCGCAATTCGTAAAAGTGGGAGAGACGTTGCATTCCAGTTCTTCGTACTTTCGAGATGTGTTATGCCGCTCCCTCTTTATTCAATTACACTCCTACATACGTCATGCCGGTATCCTTGATTGTTGGGGGGTACTCAATACTCCAATTGTATTCCATTTAGGGGGGGCCGCTCGAGGCTGTTTTTCCTATCCAAAACGAGTCAGCAAATGTAACTTCCGGTGTTATCTCAATCTTGAAAATCGATCAGAATGGAGGCTAAAAGAAGGGTATTAATTAACACGAATGATACGGCTAAACGAGGACTTGTATCAACCTGAAGCGCCACCTCGACTATCCCGCACCCACCCTGTTTTAAACAAAACAAAATTAATTGCGCGGGCTGGCCCCCCCCAGTCCCCTCTATGACCAAACACGAGTCAGCAAATGTAACTTCCGGTGTTATCTCCATCTTGAAAATCGATCGGAACAGAGGCTAAAAAAGGGTATAAATTAACACGAATGATACGGCTAAACAGAGACGTATGGTATGTTCAAAAATTGAAGCGGAATCGATATACGACTAACAAACAAACAATCATTATTATTGAAAAAAAAAAACACTCAATAGTTCGACTGTTGGAGAACTGGATAGGATGGATAATCAGTTTATAACCCATTAGCACGCAGGGATTTGTTCTTCGAGGTACAGTCTTACGACACATGAATGCATTAAATTGTCTCCGAATTTTTGAAAGAGTCGGAGCTGAGCTTCTATTCGTCCTACATAGCAGGCACGGGATAAACTGAGCATATTTAAGGGATGAGGCTCCATCGCGAATCTTTTGACGGGGAATAAACAGTCGAGACCAAGAAGTCACTCGTTATCGTTGTATCTGAGCCGATAACACTACTGATTTGATAAACTTTCAACACCCAGCCCTTTTGCGCAACTCCTACATTCGAGACATTTATTCCCATTGTCTATTTGATACGCCTATTCTTCGATAAATCAATTGTCTGATGTTAAAAATGGGTTGTCGTCTCGTGTATTTGATGTCGCCGTCGTTTGGGCGGAAGAATGGTAGAGTCGTATCAGTGACATTTTACAAAGCAAAAATTCCGGGTTCGAAATCCAGCAGTCACTTGACGTTTTTTCTCTAGGTGGCTGTACTTGCAGTGCGATGGGCGAGGTCTTGGTCTTCACTTGATGTTTCTTCGTGTAATGCAGTGGATTTTCTGGTATTATTGGGGTTTGTTACGAGATATTCACAACAAGTGTCGGCCGTGAGCGGTCACGTTGAACTTGAACTTCCGCTCCTCCAGGGTCCGAGAAAGTGATCGGGTCCTGGAGTTCACTAATAGTTCTTTCGGATGGAGACGAGAAATGGCGGTTCCATAAGCAGGTGATTGGTTACGCCCCTGCCCCAATATCATCTGATCACTAGTCGAGCAAAGAAAACGTGTTATCGCCGGTGCTCATCCACGATCAATACGGCCAGGGATCCTACTGAGCTATAATTGGCTTCCTGAACCCAAAGAAAAAAATCAGACGTATTTGCGTTGGGGGCAATTTTCGGATTTGAAAATGAATGTGAATAATATTGCGTAACCATACTTTAAGAAATAATTTACCTTTCGAAGTGGACAGGGAACTTTGTCACATCAAATTGAACTGTCGATACAATCTGTAGTTATATCGCCAAAGTCCAGCAATACCGGCGCCAGTTCAAGGACCGCTCTTCCCCGTTGGGATCCGACTTGAAATCTCTTTTAAAAAAGAATCCCCAGGTGACCTTTGTAGGCAACATTGTAGTACGAATCGAAGTATTTATAGAGAAGTTCTAGGACTATTACATCTTCCGGTTACCGCTCGCGGTCACCGCACAGGGAGCGTTATGGACATTTGGAAAGTTCACGGTCGATTGCGCAATCGACCGGAAGCATTCGCAAGAAGTGACCGTATTGTTTTCGGACACACTCTGAAGAAACTACCAGAAAAACACAAACAGGGGTATGTTTAAATCCGAAGGTACTGTATGTGAACGCTTCTCAAAAACTATATGATTGCCCTTACAAAGACTACAGCACGTGAGCCTTGCCGAATCCCGAAAAAATTGAGCTCGTTCAAAAACACTCGCAGTCGGAGTTCGCAAGGCATACGGCCAGACGGCGGGTTGGCCGCTCGCGGCGGGATCATCGCCACATACCTTGCGGTCAAACGGAGACCGTGAGAATGACCGTAAACTGTCGCAAGCCTTGCGGCTCGCGAATTTCGTATATTGTGAGGCAGGCCCATGACATCCATATATTAGTGAATTTGCTTGTACATTCCACATTCATTCCCACACTGATGTGTTTTAGAGTCATGAGGTGCAATGATTTCCAGAGGAAATCTCGTATAACATTTCATCAAGTCAAATCGCAGTGCTGCTGAATTGATCACCACATTGTATCCTCCGTACGTCTGGCCGGAGGTGCAATCTCTCTGGAAAGACCACTAGTATTCCCCCGACCAAGCTTGAACCATAGGACATCTTGTAAGTACCAAATTCGCAACAGAAAATACTTCGCCGGGTAATAATAACCCCCGCAACACTCTAAACAAGTTACTGAGTTGCACCCCAACCCCTTACCCTCACCCATCCCACATCTCCACCTTGTCACGACAGCCAAAAAAAAAACTTTTCATGATTAAAAACAAAACAAAACATGTTCACATGCAGAGTAAAAGTAATTTCCCCTACCTACCCCAGTAAATCACAATGAGTTAGCCCCTGGGAACACCTCGTGGGTTTATTCGACTACTACACCATCCAAAGGATCATACATTTTCCGCTTCGTTTATGCTTGGTGGCAAAGCTTGTCTACGTATATGTTCTACCCGTGTACTGCACTGTTATTCTAAGCCAAAGAATCATGTATTCCCAGAGGAGGTTCACTGTTTTCTTCCACGAACCTTCGCGGTTCACATTTCAAAATCGTCGTCGATGCATATTTCCGGAGTAAATTGCCGATACAGTGTTTTATTTGTTGTATTTTGTTCACCCTGTTTTCACAGTGAATAGCTAGGGAAAAAATACTGACCTTAGAAATATAAATATTGCTAGGAGGTTGCCGAAGACCTGCCCGACTATAAATGTTGCTGATACGGCAACAAGAAGAGCCGTCCTCAACTGATGAGGCAACCGTTCAACATCGACCTCCGGTATTCCAGTAGTTCCGTTAGCGGCTCCTCCATAATCTTCGAACACGTATAAAGTTTCTGTGACTTGTTCCTCCTCGAAAACTGCTGTTGTATCCATTGCAGCAGTAAGCCTATACGCTTCCCCAAAGAAGAACGGAACACGGTGTCTGGTTTCCGCCTAGAGTACGGAAGCTGGGTTCTGGTGGAGATTATTCAAGTATGTGTCCTCAAATAAGTCCAGTATCTTCGGTACAATGAGGCTTGGGCCTTGCATCATCACGGACAGCCAGCAATTGTTTCTCTTGTAATACTAACTTACATAACGTGATGTTGAGGTCATTCATGTCCATGGCGCTCGACGCTTGCGCTCGGCTGGAAGTCTTTATCTGTTGAATTATTCGGAAATGTAGTATTGTGATTGAATAAGGTACCGGACAAGAACGAGTTTACCATGTACGACGTGAAACCACAGAACAATAATTGATCAATATCTATCTATCTATCTAGCTATCTATCTATCTATCTATCTATCTATCTATCTTCTATCTATCTATCTATCTATCTTCTATCTATCTATCTATCTGCCTGTCTGTCTGTCTTTCTGTCTGTCTGTCTTTCTGTCTGTCATTCGTGAAGTGGGGTTATACCATTTGATCTAGTAGATCATGGTATTTTGATAAAGAAGTTGAAATTGTATCAGTTCTCAACTTCTACTATTGAATGGTTCAAGTCTCACTTGTTGAGTAGAAGTCAATATGTCATCATGGCAGCATGGGCGGTACTGCTTTCTCTTGTATGGAAGTTAATAGCGGTTGTCCCACAAGGATACATTTTAGAGCCATTAATATTCTTGATCTTAACAAATCTCAACATGTGCCTAACTAACTGTAGAGCTGACATGTATGCAGATGATACCACTTTTCATGCCTCGAGTAACGATATTGAATCCCTGCAAACTGAATCGAACATTGATGCCCAAAATGTGTCAGATCGGTGAAAAAATAATAAAATGGCGGTCAACACTTGTAAAACTAAATCAATGTTGATATGCTCCAAGTAACGGCATGATAGTTCGCAAGAAAAGAAGAGTTTGTCCGTAAAAATGAACAATATATATATCATATGCGGCGTATTAAACAGTATATTGATACATCGACCATGTATACTTTATTATAATGGATAATTATATCCTCCCAATAATTGATTTTTGTTGTTCAGTATGGTG
The DNA here is from genome assembly GCA_026419785.1 of Sclerodactyla briareus. Taxonomy (NCBI): domain Eukaryota; kingdom Metazoa; phylum Echinodermata; class Holothuroidea; order Dendrochirotida; family Sclerodactylidae; genus Sclerodactyla; species Sclerodactyla briareus. Next base: position 54,928 of record JAODTK010005911.1, read on the forward strand.
AAATATTACTGGCGGACTATTGATTAACAATTATAAAATTGCCAAAAAGGCGCCGCCAGAAGTATTCAAAATGCCTCATTTGAGGACAGCTCGACTGAATTATTCGCAAAACAGGCTGGAAGACATTGATTAAAACGATTTTAAGGTATAGAACATAACAATGGCGAGAGTCAAATTAACAATATGGGACCTGAGTACATGCAAAAGATGTTCACCCAGTTGTTAATATCCACGATCATAACTAAAATGCCTCTTCAGCAAATAACATTCATGTCACTGGTGGCACACAAATTTTTATAATAATTGTTTCTGGACCACCAAAGAATAGAATTAAAAACTGGATAAGAGTATCAAGATGGCTGGAAGTTTAACCCATTAAAAATTTTTACTCTCTGATCTTATCTGAATGCATTTTAATATCATTAATACCCAAGACATTGAAAACTGAACTTTCTCAGTCGTTGTGGAACATGTTCAATGAAAGGCAACAGATTGAAAAAGTGCATGAAAATTCGTCAATGTTGTTATTTGTTCTAAAAGACCCCGGAAGTTACAGACGTAATTCATTAACGTCGATCCTTTGCAAGATACTTGCCAAACTATTGTCATCACCACATCATGAACTATATGGAACAAAATGGTAAACATGTAAATGTCCACATGCTTTAGAACACGACACTCCTGTGAAACCCATCTGGCTATAACTGTCAATTTCCAGCTAAGAACTTGGACAGAAGATTCAGAAAGATGTGTGTGTGTGTCCATCGCTTTCATTAAAGCTTCCGACAAAGTTCTACACAAAAGATTGCTCATAAACACTAATGGCAATTTCAATTCGTTTTCAACGATCGTACCCAGCGTGTTGTCAGGAAATGGGTGGCAATGTATCCCTTGAAATGTTCCTCAATCGGGGGTCCCTGCAAGGTCTGTACGGGCCATTGCTGAGGATTCTCGAACCGTTATATCAGCCACTATCAGTCATGTTTCTGATCATTGCATACTCTACTAACTATCGATGTTATCAATGACAGTTACAATACTCAATTCGAACCTAGATAATTCCCTATGTGTAAGACCTTGGCAGATCGATTTTAATGCATCAAAAAGCGATCCATAGTTGTTACCATTAACAGGTTGCCCGCCCCAAATCCCAGTATGTACTACTTATACCCCGCTACACAGTATGTCTGTGGATATTAATGGTTTGTGTGTGTAGCCGCCGGCCTCCGCCGTCCCAGGCTCCGCCGTCCGGCCGATATTTGCATAAATCCATGCGATTTTTTTTCATGTGAGTCGGATTTGAACGAAACTATAGTATCCCGAAAAATTGGTTGAATTCTTTCAAGGTCACCGGAGATCAACTTTGCATAATTTTGTCAAATTATTTTCCAAACTTTCCTTCGTCAGATTTGAACAAAACTTGGTGGACGGGGGGCTACATTTGTTCCAAATTTGATACCAAAGTTAAAGTCATTTCAAAAGGCAATCTTTGGGTCCAATTTGCATATTTAATGATTTTTTTCGTTAACTTCCATGTAATACACCATAGCTTGGGTGGGAGAAGGCTATCCTTGGTTTCTGACCAAATGGAGGTCTGTATGGGGTTTTGATACTTCTTCCCAATTATTGTGCTCAAAAGCAGGGATATACGCGTGCACGGTTTACCCGCTTACACATATCTAGTTGCAAGCCTGTTCTTTAACTGTAAAGACATTCCTGTTTTGGAGTAACTACCACATCAAAGCTCCCACGTCGATCATATATACAACAATATAACTATGAAAGTTTACAGGGTTCTCAATCTGAACTGTTGCCATTCTTACGACTGTGCTAATCAGACAAGGACACTGCTCCTAAGTCCTTGTTCGTCCTGATTGGAAATATTAGCTCTTTCGATTTGTCATCCATACAGCCTGTAACATTAGACCCTCATGTCACTAGCTATTTTGGAGAAGAATCGGTGTCCCATCTCAAAACCTTCCCCGCTAAATAGAAAACATATTTGTCAATAGGAAACTATATATCAATGGGAGAAAGCTTCCGCCTCGAACCAATAAAATGCCCGCCGGAGCTCAATATTATCTATAAATGCAAATACTGACTCATTTTTCATTCTCAACCAGCCTGGCGGTCAGCAAGGGAGATTTTTGAGACACCTAAGATCTTTGCATATAGTGATAAAGGCTAGTCCCCTCAACCTATCGATTAGAAACCTATAAATGCCTTTAATTCAATGAAAATGACGTTTTCCTCATTCACGCGCATCATGATATCAAAAACGTCATTATTTTGCCCAATTTGCAGTTTATGAGCATCTGGCGTGCACTTTCCAACTTTCAAGAAGTCTCCTGAACGATTTTCTACTTCACTCCCCCACCCCAAACCCCATGATTTGGATATTCCTCCTTGTTACCAAGCACAACAAATGTGTGAAATGACAATAGTTTAGATATGCGCATACATACTGGTGTATGTACCGGTTCTGTAATATCCGTTTGGGACACTTTTGAAGACGCGGCATCAGCATCGGAGCGAGAATAGGCAGGCGCCATGCAACTTAGCTTGGACAGACCAAAGACCGAATATGTCTTCCGATTCATCGGGTGATAAAAATGCGTCGGTTTGCCATGGGTGTGCGGTGCCGATTTATTAGTTCTCTGAGCCATTTGGGTCATTCGGGGTCAAATTTGGCTACATTCTCGTTTTTTATCAGTCTTTTCCAAACTGGTTAGGATAAAGCTATGGCCCTCTGAGTTGATGTACACATTTATATAGGAAAACCTCTGAAAACCTAATTCCATTGCCCTACAATTTGGGGTGGTGTCACGATGTTAGATTTGTTGGTGAAAAAATCGGGGGTCATTTGTAAATGTACAAATATTTTTCATCGCCATTTTGCAAACTTCCCGTACAACATGGACTGCCCTTATTTATTGTTTGTTACGTAATCCCCATCTTTCCTCTTTCGAAATAAATTATTTTTTGAAGGTTAGGGTAATCCGAAGTGCCTTCATTTCATTTTTGAAATTGACCGTCAAATAACCATGAAGGGTGGCTAGAAATGGATACGAATAAGGCTGCCGATCCGTTTACAATAATAACGCCCGTCAATTAGCGCCATCATGCTTTTGCGACTCTTGCCTGGCTTACCTCACCTTAATGGAAGACGCAATGCGCGACCCAAGCTCTTCTGTTTTTTAACTATCACCAGCCTTTTACGGTCCCTGCTTTCCGTGGTGACGGACTAATTATAGACATGTAGCTGTTATGCGATTTATCGGTGGTCTTCTTTGGAAGGACATGTTCAGATTGGAATGTTTTCAACTTCACTATGCAAGAACGACGTGGGGTATCTTCGGACGATGGTGTATTGTGTTCGCCATAGTACCAGCAACAATGTAGACAAGAACCGACAAGGCAAGGTAGAAGAAGAAACATTTGAAGGCAACTTGGAAACTATATCAAGTGAACAACCATAATCCGTATAGTCCGAGCCATTCACTCTTCATTGAAATTTAATGGTCTATAGATAATTGAAAGTGTTTGCATAAACGTGATTTGTCAACGAACAGACAATTCATCTTTTGGTAAGCTTCGGAATCGATCTTTTGGTACTTCTTTGCGATTTCTGTCTACTTAAACTTATAACGATAATTATATCCCCGCACATTGATAAGTTTCGGGGAATATTAGTTTTTTGACCGTGTCCCCCGCCGTCTCCCGGGCCGCCGCGCCGCCGTCTCCGCCGCCTCCGCCGGAATACTTTAGGCGTTAGCCGCTCTCATTCTTTAACACTTTACCGATTGACACAAAAACTTGGTACAACATGTCCGTATCAGTAAAATCTAGGATAAGTTCGAAAAGGGGCTGTATCGTATATTGCTACCCTCTATTTTGCAGGTTTTCGCAAATTTAAGTTGTGGTGCGATTTACACGAAAACGTGTTGTTGGGGTATTAGTTGGAGCCAAACATGGTCACAAATTCAAGGTCACCAGGTCAAGTTTGCCATTTTTTTTGGCCCGTAGCCTAATTAGCATAATGTTATTGATGTTTCAAAATGCATTGGATTTTCATGAAACTACGGTGAATGGGCCACCTATCATGCGAGGAATTTTCCTAATGTTGCGAGGTCACTGGAGGGTCATCTTCATGACTAATTTGCATCAATCGTTGGCCCAATTAGCAATAGGCAAATTTATAAAACTTTGTTGGATTATCACAAACTTGGTGAGTCGACCTTCTAACAGCCCGCTACATTTAATATTCAATTGGTGAAATCACTGATCTCACCATGTGTGTTTAATTTTCATATCGTTAAGCATAAGTAAACAATTAATGAATGTTATTTCTCAACTTTACGAAGGTATTTGACGAAACGTTGTGAAACGGACCCATACCAGTCTGATAAATTTATTTAATAGCATAAAGATCACTGAGGTAATTTGTGGGACTAATTTGCATATTAGTTTACCGATCTGTCAAAATGATGAGTTTAATCTTTTTTCGCAATACATTGGACATGTAATTGGAATGCAATATACTTTTAGGAGTGGATGCTCACCTGGAGTTGACAAGTTTTCATAAAAACCGCCAATTCATTGAAGTCATTAAAGGTCACGTTAAGGGGTCAAAACTGATTTTAGCACCTCTCCGGCAATAGACTGGGTGTGTTCATCATAAGGCAAGTTCGACTACGGGCAAAAAACAACAAAAAAAACTGTATTTTCTGGATATGTGGATAGAGCTTTGTGTGCTTTATGGAGGGAACAAACTCCCGCTTCAATGGGAACACTTACTTTGGTAGTTGCAACAAGGGGTCAAAGTTCAATTTTTAATACCTTTTGGGCAATAACTTGGACAGTTCATTGGAATGCAATATGCGTCTCGGAGTGGATGTATCACATGGAGAGTAACATTCTCATAAAAACTTGCATATTATTACAGGTCATTCGGGGTCACTTAGGGGTCAAAACTGTTTTTGGCTATAATCGGAGAAATTGAATATCCGCGAAGCGATGGTTCACCATTGTGAATAATTTTTGACCTGCATGTGTGGTGACCCTACTCTGAACTGAATTTTGCCTCTGTCGTTGTTCTGTGGTTAGAGGTCGAATCTTGCATAAATGTGGGCTTATTTGAGGAGTTTCCGGTGAAAAAAATAGAACTGTAATTTTTGGATATGGATAAGAGCTTTGTTTGCTTTATGGGGGAAACAACTCCCGTTCGATCGACCTTTACTTTGGAGTACAATGGGTCAAAGTTCTATTTATATACCTTTTTCCGCAATAACATTGGAACTGTTCATTGAAATGCAATTGCTTCTAGGAGGTGGATGCATCACATGGAGTTTAACAATTTTCAATAAAACCGCCATGTCATTGAAGGTCATTAGGGGTCCCTCAGGTGTCAAAAACGATTTAGTTACTTTTTCGTCCAATAGCACTGGGTGTGTTCATCCGAATGGCAAAATGCTCCTAGGAGTGATGTATCACATGAGAGTAACAATTTCTCAATCAAAACCTGTCTAATCATTGAGGGCATTCGGGGTCACTCAGGGTCAAACTGTTTTTTGGCTCATAACGAGAAATAAATATCTGCGAAGGCTAGGTTCACCATTGTGATATAATGGTTGACTTGCATGTGTGATGCCCTCTGACCTGAATTTGACCTCTGTGGGGCGTTCATGTGTTAAAGGGGGTCGAATCTTGAATAAATGTGCTTATTTAAAAGGGCGCACCTGTCCGGGGCTGTAGGGTGCCTGAATGACAATTAACAGTGCATTATAGCCTAATATGCTTCTTATTGCCCAACAACCTGAACTACATTAAATGAAGACTGTGTTTTAATATCCCTGTACAGAATTTGACAAAAGACTCAGATCAATTCTAAAACTATTAGAGCTGTGTGGGGTTGATTTAGTCCTTATACTTTGGGTGTTCCCGTTTACATATGCAACCCTGCATTAATCCAATTTATGGACCTTGGATGTTGTATAATTTATTTTCACTGCAAAATGTACGTTTCATCATAGATGAATGAAGATGAACACAAGAAGTCCTTCTGAGTTAGGAATTGTTGACCAATTTATGAACAACTGATTTTGGTTTGCAGCCGGAATATCCTTGCATAGGTTGGCCTCTTGCTGTTTCACTTTCCTGCAATGACCAATATACCTGTACCCGTTGTCGCTTCATCAATCACAAAGTCTATAAATGTTTCTTTCTACGAGATTTGTCACGGGGGGGGGGGGGGGAGTTTCAACATTCCTGTTTTCATCAAATTTCTTTAATAAGAGATGCGGGATATATACGCTGGCGGGTTACCCGCCCACATTTTCTATCTGGAAATGCGTATCGGCTTATAGTTGATCATACTTATGAGGGGAAATGCAGTCAGTCCTTGACATTTTTGCCACTTTCCACTTGACCAGCAGGCCTGTACTCGTTTTTTTTTTTTTTTTTTTTTTTTTTTTTTTTTTTTTTTTTTCTTTCAGATATTTATTGGGAGGTCGCACGAATCCGTACAATTGGTAAGCATAAACGACCTCGAAACAGTTCATAATTGTATCTTATCTGATTATAATATTAAAATTTCAAGTATAATTTACTACCTAATATTCGATTGTGAACAACGAACCGTATTGAAGACACCTTAATTTTTTACTCCTAATATCAGACACCGAGTCGTATCGAAGACACAATTATTTTCTAATTACCTAATTTCAAGCCGAACAAAAAACCGAATCGTAATCGAAGACAACCTTCTTTCTGCAATGCATCGAGCTAACGAGAGTAATGATGAACATAACCCGACTTTGAAATTTTTTCTCGTTTGTTGGATAACTGTAGCTCTTGACTGGCGATTAATCGTCGTTACCAGTATAACTTAACCTTGTCTTCAAATAGTATTGCGGGTGGACGAAAAATGAAATTAATCATAGGTGCTACAACCAAGGATTTTCCATTAAAAATATCCGTGATTTTGGCATAGTCCTAAGAAACCTGGAAGTAATTCGTGGAAAACAAGCATGTAAGATGCCGCTTAAGTGTAATGTTAACAAATTTTGCTTCGGTAAAAAAAACCGATCACTGTATCTGGATATGGTTTACTGATAACCACATGGCGCACATAATTTTCAGTGAAGTAAACAAAACTTTTTATCAAGACATTATATCCTCTAAACCCCACAAAACAACACATAAAAACCTACACATCGTTCTGAAAACTCTCTGGGTTTCCCCCTGAAAGTGGTTTGAAAACTTGGCGTATGTGTTCCGACGGTTTTTAATGAGTTTATTTTACCGTTATGTTAATTTTCTTTGCTGCTGCTCCACAACGTGACTTATATCCAGCCCTAAATTTGATTATTGTATTTTAACAATTATAAAATGTTTATTAACGTATTCGTAACCATCATCATGGTCTTTGGACACATTGAACTTCTATTTTGTCAGTGATGAGGAATGTTCAAGAGATCCGTTTCAATTAATTTCTTCTGCAATTGCCATCGAACATGAAAATGCTTTATTTGAGATGAGATGAACTCCATCCGTCATGGAGATACTTTGTGTGCACATGAATATAATAAGAACACTATAGAACACGAAAAGCGAAATCAAAGTGAATTTTGATCCCAAACATAACAATTTCACATGATCACATAGTATTAGTTAATGAGGTTTGGCGCCGAGTGCCTTCAACATCTTCTGTAATTATGCATAGAAGGGGATTCCCCGTAGGGAATCCCATTGATAATGCTGATGCTTGTTTGTCGAATGCTTCGCACAGTTCTGACTAGGCCCTACAATTAGAAACTTTGTATTACAGAAAACCAAATACTCATCTTCATTAGAAGTTCCTTTCGACAGAATAATGTATTTCAAATTTATATCTGATATTAATAACCCCAGAAATCACTGTGATAGAAACAAATTACACTTAACCATGTAAGATCCTGATGTGTTCAAATGTCGGTGAACACACAGCATGCAACCATAATCCAGATCATTTTAATTAAAAAACCGATGCATGGGAAACAGTTTGATTTCCAGTAACAATATTTATTCGTTTTCTCGCGCACGTTAACCGTACCGACCCGGCTGCCTTCTCTGGTTGATGTTACCTCCCACCGTCGTTTATATGCGAATGTTTAATACGGAGGCGTTGGAACAACCACTAATAGGTTTAATTCACGTCGTCTCCATACCCACTGTTCCAATGAGGCTGTATTGGCATAGGTGAAGTACTATTGGTCTGTAGGCCGGTCTGTTGGTTTTCACTACTCAATGAAGTAACGGACGACAATGGGAAATAGGGCCGCTATATTCCTTTTTGTTTTATCGGAGATGACGTTTTTCTTTCTGCGAGATAAATTTAAAGCCATTTTGCTCGCAGATTGGTTTAATAACACACCTCGTATTACTGGAGTTGATTCCTCGATATTGCGTAAACCGTGCTCAATTGAAGCTTGTCGTGCTCGCAGATATTTTTACTAACAATTTTAATAATAAGTTGATTTGCTATTGGTTTCGAAACTTTCGTAAGATCTGTGATTTTCGTTAAGGTTCATTTTAGTGAAGAGGTCAGGAAGGACAATATCCTCATGAAAGAACTCTGCATAGCCATAACATCCAAAAAGATAAGAATAGCCTAACCCATGCATATCCTAAGGATTCGCCCACTTCTTAAAATAAATCAAGACTGTTCTTGAACGCATTCACACTCTTAGACAGAACAATCTTCAGAAAAAGCATTTCCATCATTAATAACTCTGCGAGAAAGAAATATTTCCGAATGTCCAATGCACAGCGTCGACCACGAAGCTGGGCAATTACCCCGTAGTGGTGTGGTAACTTTTGAAACTCAAAGAATTATTGAGAGGAAAGGGCCTCGAATCCATGAATAGATTTTGGAAGGGCTGAATCCAAGCACCTCGACTTCTTCGCCTCAGCTCCATCTAAGACCGAAACGGGACCCTAATCTTTTGTCCACGTAGATACATCTCTAAGACCAGTGAATTACTGAGGAACCGCCGCTGACGTTCTTAATTAATTACATGCTTGTCCCTTTCGAGAAATAAAGGATTCTTTTCCTATACTTAGACCTCCAGGTGAGGTCTCACTAGCTGCCTAGCAGCAAAACACATATCCTTTACAAGAAAACTTGGTGCCTCTAACAGCCCAAGAATCCTATTAATTTCCCTCGCAGCTTTTTAAAAAAAGAAACAAAATAACTCCGAGAGCCTTTCCTGACTTCACCTGATGAATATTTTGCCCATTTACCTGAAAGGAAGTGGACAATTGTGGAAAACGAACATGGCAAACATTGCACCATAGGCATTGAAAAAGCATCGTGATCGAACACATGGAGATTTTGTCAATAGTTGAGGAGCACTGACGAATCCACTCAAGAGAGTCCCTCAATGCTAAAACTTGTTTAATTTGAGCAAGAGCGCTCATCGAAACTTTGTCAAAAGTTTTTTGGAAAACCAAGTCTAGGAAAATGATAGCAAAAGCACTGCCCCCTGTCGTCACTGCATAGTAAACATCTTCCATAAATTCTAAGAATTATTCAAACACGAACGACCTTTTTTTTCTGAAACATGATAGAACCACGAATTAGACTATATCATGAACCAAAATCGACAATATGATCCCGAATGAGGATTACAACACAAATTATTCCAAGTTCTCCTTGATGAATACCGACGAAAAAAAGGTTTGGGAACGCTAACATTCTCCTGAGTATCGTGGTATTACCAAAATCGGACACTACAGTGGACCAATACTGTCCTTGGGACTTTCTTTCACCCCTAACCAGATAAGAGAAACGCACAAAGATCACCAGAACCTAAAAGTTGGTCTAGCCTCTGCTGAACTTTGAAACGATTTGAATCAGACAAAGAACCAGAAAAACGGAAAGTCGCCAAAGAGTATCTTACGTTTAATCGCCAGCAAATCCTCCCTTTTCATCCAAGGGGAGGCCACTTAGTGCGACGCTGTTTCCAAGAAACGTAAAAGTTTCATAATCTCGTTAACTTTACCAATAAAACCCTCCCATGAGTCAACGCATTCAAATTTCCTAACAAAGTAGACCAATCAACAATTCACTCAGAAACCCAGAAATGTCATCAAATGGCCCTGAGAACAAGGGAACGAGCTCGACGCTCGGTTAAATTTACAGAACAAGTGCAAATCGAAGCTATAAGGTTTTCTTGCACCAAGCTTACTTAAACTCTTTACATTATCACGGAAAAACTGGATCACTACTCCAGAACTGAATCTAAAATAATTTGCTGCAAAATGAAAACTCTGGGGGACACATAAAAAGTCAGAATTCCCTGCCCACCACACAACCATCAGACCAAGAAATATATGGATAAGTGAAATCACCAATAATAATTGTTCGCTTACCGGAAAACTTGACTAGTATATCGAAAAAGAAAGAGTGTAATGCTTTCAGAGTGTTGGGAGAACGAGATACAACACCTTACATAAAGGATCGGAAATACATGAAGCGTGGGAGGGATTTTCACACCAAACAGAATTGATGTAACTAACACCAATCTTATCTGTCTTCTCAATGCTACCCACGTCGGACCTCATATACAACAAAAACTCCACCCCAAAGCACGGAGTGTATATGTCCGATTTGCCTAGAGTCAAACATAACCTGTAATGTGAACTTCGACTGAGGAAATGTCACTGTTTAGCCAAGTCTCACGGACACGTCCAGAAACCGCATGACCTGCCCAGCGACCTCAAAACCGCCGGTTGAGGCCGCCTCTATCAGCAACCCGATCGGCAACCCTGGGAGATACACAAATCGCCAATCTCTACCTGGTATGACTTGCACAGCTTGCACAACAAACTGTTCTATATCGGGATCTAGGGACATATTAGGTCACCCTGAAAGTTATTAGTTCCTATCTTCTCCCCACAATTCCTGTTGACCCTCGCACTTATGTCCTCACCCTTGTAACCAGAGGGCAGACACGCGTACGCTCGGCTTATTACGCGGACTAACTCACGATCAACATACCGGACAATCGAGTCCCAACCAGCAACCAACTTCCCTTCAACCTTAGCCTTTCCCAACCATTCACCTTACTACACACACGAATGCCTGATCATCCAGCTCTAGACTTCCTTCACCCTACAGTCTCACCGACGGCCCACCATCCGACTGACCTCCCTGCCACGGCTCCCCACCCGCCGGCCACCATCCGACTGCCTCCCTGCACGGCCTCACACCCGCAGCCCACCATCCGACTGACCTCCCTGCACGGCTCCCCACCCGGACGGCCCACCATCCGACTGACCTCCCTGCACGGCCTCCCCCTACCGCAAGAACAACTAAAACTATCCCTAGTAGCAAGCCGGGATCAACAGCCGCCTCCGTTGCCTTACCTTACCCCGACTCTCCATCCGCCTCATCTCACACTTTCCAGTAGCCGTCTTCAATTCACTACCTGCACACTTCCTGCACTTAACATCAAAAATATCTTTTTTAGTTCTGGAAATCTCACCATTTGAAGCCTAGCCGAACGAATATGATCGCTCACATTTCACAGCTAATACAAAACCCCCGTGCCCTCCAATAGGGTGCAAACAAGCGCCCGTTTCAACGCCAATGTATGGAGATATTCCATATGTGCCTGTATTACTTATGGACTTCAGTATATCTCCCACGATGATGTATCGGTAGCTGATAATGATGCGATCGTACGGCTCCCCGAGGGCTGTTGACTTTATTCTGCAAAGGTTAAATAAGTATTACATTCGATAAGCACTGAAAATATTTCGCAATGGTAGCTGGAGAAACACGCCCTTACGTTCGCTTCAACCCTTGTTTCGCAACAAAACCCTTTTGGGAATATGCAGCTGTTTCAGAAATATGAAATGGGACATGAAGTATTCCGGAAATATCTCAACAGCATTTATTGATAACCTATTAGATATGCTGCAGTAATTTGACGACTTAAATCTGACGTTTCAATAATTCATGTTCGTGGTCATGCGCAATATCAGGCTATTAGGCCCTAATGGCAAACTTTCTGAAGTAATAATCAATAGACCAAACAAGATGCGATTATGAAGTCTCCTCAAACGGTAACTGAACACTTCCATTCTGCCCTGTGTGGTGGTGTCTCTTATGTGTCACCCGTTATCATCGAGACTGTCGATTGAATAAACATACCACACCTTAGGCCATGATTTGTTTCCTATGATATGTAGAGACCCCCATCCTTCTTCTCATATTCCATCTCTTTATGATGTTCGTATTGATGTTTTTATATTATCTTGACGAAGGACGGATACACTCCTTCTATTGCGTGGATGACTCTTTCAGTACATTCCTGTTGTGGTGGTCTTTATACGTATGGTGTTAGATTGTTTGTCATTTTGTATTCAGTTCGTGATCCTTAATAAGGTATATGTGCCAGTGGAGGCGGAAGCTATAAATTAGGAGAGGGGGGGGGGGACGCAGACCCAACTTTGCTGTTACTATCTAAGCGAAGCGAAACAATTAGTGGCGCGGAGCGTACACAAAAATTTGCGGTTTAGCACAACCTCCAAGTTGGCCGGAAAACGGCATTCCCGAGGTTGTGAGCTATATGTTCCCAGTCTAAAACGGGGCCATGTTACAATCGTAGTAATAATAAAAATGAATGTATGAAGAAAGATAATGCCAATCAGATGGGTTTGGAGGACAACAAATTCCCGCTGAGGCAGAGCGGGGAAAGGGATGTCACACCTTCCACCCCCCCCCCCATCTAAGAAAAATCGACTTTCTTCCTCATTACGGGAATTCCAGTGCCCATGATCGAGACTGAGTAATTACTGATGCTCACCCAGCCCCTTTCCCGCCCCCAGTTGGCCATCCCACTGTGGTCACGTGGTTAGCGTAGTGGACTTGCAGTCTGGGTACGGGTTTAGGTCGACTCCCGTGGAAGGATTAACATGTTTTAACACTTTGGTTTCCTCGCATTTTACATAGTTGACCAAAATAAGTGAAAAATTATTACGTACGTTTCAAGACACCAAAAGTGGGACAAAGTTCTTTGATGAAACGTACGTAACACCGTTTTTCACTTGGTGATGAACTGTTGTAGGGAAGCAAGTTTCAAAAAATAGTTATTTTTTGTATAGCAAAATATCGTAAGGCAATTTTATAGCAAATTTTACAGTATCCAGTTTGATACATAAATCAGTGATTTAGTGTTGTTGTTTTTTTAATTGAAACCGTACGTAAACAACTTTTAAAGGCCATTACTGCCAGATAGTGAATGATAAAGTCACATTCACAGACATGGTCATGTTAATCATAAAGCTGAACAAACAATGCAAGCATCACTATTCTATTTTAATCTAAGACTAAGTTTTTCTCGAACGTCTCACTTTTGTTGCTGAGAATTGTGGGCCTCGTACATATAGCCGGTGATATTGTCAATCTTGCATAATCCTCGTGGGCCTAGTCAGCGACTAGCATTACAGTCAGTCGGTCATCACTTTATTTGCCAAAAATGTTGACTCGAGTTTCCTTCTTGTTGACGAAGTTAGCGCACAGCCCACGAGTATCTAGTCGATCTAGACCTGACTGGTGAACTTGGGCAAGGTTACGATTTCGCTACAAGCTGCGGAATAGTCGAATACCAGGCTGCCACGGTTTTGGTACGCAACATTTGTTGAACTTAAAAAGGATACCAGTTTCACCATTTATTCAGGCCTGTTGAATATTTGTCTATATTCCCATCGTGTGTTCCGCATATCGATAATGATAGTTTCAATTGTCGATGTTGTGGTTAATTTCCAATTTTCATTCGTTCAAAAATTTCAGGTGGGGGACGGACCCCTCCACTCCAATTTTGGGGGGGGGACGGCGCCCGCCCTCCGCCCCCCGGGCCCCCTTGCGGCCGCCTATGTATATGTGTTTCCGTAGCATTGAGATGAAACAAATGAATGTATGAAAATTCAAATGTTCTATAATGCCAAAAAGGCTTATGATGACGCTATTCCTATAACGCCGTTACATGTCAAGTCCGTCCGAATTCTCACGTGTGAATTCAATATTGATGAGTTCGATGTGCGGCACTAGTGAGTGGTTGAGATCTACCAGAGTACCCATCACCGATTTGGCAAAACAATTCAAAAGCCTGTCATTACTGGCTCTTGATCTCTCTTTCTAGCCTGTAAATATTCATTCCCCCTAAACGCCAAATCCTGCTTTCACAGGGGGGGACTGGTACGGATTTGCTGACCGCAGTGCTTCTGTGGTCAGCTCTCGCTAGGCTGCACGCGTAAGCTCACCGTAAGGGGTGAGGCGATTTTTCCAAACCACGGGCCGCTTGCGGAACTGCGACGGCAAGATTTTGAACGAGTTCTTCTAGTGCAGGATACCGCAAGCCGACGTATTTTTGTGAAGGCGAACATAAATTAGGCGTTGCCAGTCGGAAAGCGTGGCCATAACTGACTGAAGTATACCCTGGTGCTTTTATATGAGTTGGTTCCGCTTATTCCTTCAGTAATTTTTCGTGAACGTCCCGGGTGGGGAGGGCACATCCTTGGTGTGGAAGGAAAGCTAGCCCGTCTATCTTCTTCTGGGGGTAAAAGGACTCCTCCATTTTTGCATCGAAGTACAATGTACGGGTCATCGCTGCGAATGCTTACGGCCCATTTGCGCAGTCGACTGTGGGCTTTCGTAATCGGGGTCCACGCTTTCGCAGCCAGTGACCGTAATAACTGTGGAGTCATTGCGGCTTGACACTGTTACGTGTGAGGTAGACTTGAGAAAGCTCGGGGACAGCATCGTTAGTCACTGCTCTGATTGGTTCCATCTAAATAAGCCATCTAATAAGAGATGTGGTCTTATTTCAAATGTCGAGAGATGGGAGGGGGAGGCTTCAGTTAGGATTTCAAACTCCGTCACCACGTATTACAGATAGGGATTTTTTTTTTAAATCGAAAAATCGGACGACCGAGAAGCGTCTGAGGCGCGATCTCCTGCGCCTCCATAGCAGATCTGGTGACAAGGGAGGCTGCCCTGCATGGTGGGGACAATAACAATACTTCGTTCGGTGCATCCAAATAAATACCGAGGCTGGTCTAATCAAGAAAAAAAAGGTCACTGGGTTCAGACTTGAATCTAAAAGCAGATGGGTCTTCCCGTGCCATACCATAATGCTTCATAGCTTACATCGGGAAGCCACACGGCAAGCTGCCTGAAGAGATTCGAAAACATGAGTGCAGGCATGACAGAACTTGCAGACATCAAGCCCCATCCCTCCGCTATATCCAAGTGGCTCTCAACTAGTGATTTAATCGGTTCGTGTGCAAGCACGCATCAATTACTGGGAGTAACGAATCCTTCACAGTTCTCACTAAAGTCTGGTCATTTTGACACAAAAAACACACTTTTCACAGGAGTTCATGCATGCCCTAAAAGGCACGAGTAGTTCAGCGATGTCAACGTCACCAGACCACGACAGAACTCCATCTCAATATTACGAATGAAATTTTGTAATTTAACACTGCTTCTGAGTTATTTCAATATTAGCTTACTAGGTGTTATGTTTGGTGATCAGCGTTTTTACCTGGTCTTAGTACTTGGGGGTATTGTTGCATTCCCGGATATCCTTAGATTAGAGGGTTAGTACAAAATAGCACAACCTAAGCACCCACCACTTTGAAATTATTTGGCGTTTTCATGTGCTGTACTAAACTTAATTTGAAACATCTTTGCATTTCCAGGTGTTGTTCATGTAATTGCATGGGTGCTATATAGAAAACATTAACACCCACTCCGTCAGTGAGAGTTATTCTGCATCTTCACCTGGTCTTAATCTTTTGGGAACTGTATACGATTTCAGGTAGCAAGATACAGTTGTGCAATATAGCACCCTGAACACCACTCCGTTTTGGAGTATGTGCGTTTTTTTGCTAGCTTAGTGGATTTGAATTTCATGTAAGCGTTGTAAGGTGGCGATGCTGCGATTCGGGGTAATATGCAAAACTAGCATCACTCCGTTTGGAGTTTAATTTTGCGTTCCACAGCCGTCTCAGTGTCGCGAGAGCACTTCTGCATTTTCGGCTGGGCCGTTTGGGCAACGTCGTGCAAAATCGCACAGCAGAAACAACACGCGCCCGTTTTGGAGCAACTATCTTGCATTTTCACCTTGTCTTTAGGGGGAGATATTGGCATTCCCAAACCGCTTCAGTGCAATTCTATGTGATATAACACACCGAAATGCCCAATTTACTGTGGGAAGAAATGTTCCATTCACAAAATAATATAGCTTATAGCAACTCGATATAATATTTTTCTTATTTCAATTCCGTTGGTCGGACTGTTAGGTACATTGGATTGATTGATTGATGATGAGGGATTGATTGATTCCGTTTATTGTCCTTTTCAAGGAAATTCTTGATGCACTAGATGTTTACATATGTTTTACATAACCCAACGCCAACGGAAAAGTTGCTATTAACGTTACAAAAAAAAAAAACTGAAAACATAACAAATTATCTGGTAACTTTGCTGTTGAGTAAATGTATAGAATCGGGAACAAACGACTGCCTATACCGAACTTTCCTACTAATGGAACACACAACACACCCCAGATTTGTTATAATTAATATGTGTAGAAAGGGTGCGTAGTATCTTTTCTTATTGTCGATTTGACAGCGTTCTCTCCTTGGATATTTTTTCTATTGTTGTATTGTTGACCAATAATCCTCTCAGCTGCTTGCGAGCGCTCAATTTTTTGCTTGTTTATTTTGTGTCAGGTTATTGGTAAGACAAATAAACGTGAGCACAGATTGGATTACCCGTTTGTAAAATAGAACTAGCAGTGTGTTGTCCAAGTTGAGCTTTTTCAGCTGGCTTGAATCAAAATACAGGCGGTTGGTTTGCTTTCTTCTTCTGTGTTGCATTGTATTGATTGACCAATCAAAATTGGTCGTAATCCGGGTACTACTACTTGTCTCAGACACTTTCTCACGACATTGCCGTGGATATAACATGAACAGACTCAGTTTTTCTTTTCTTCTAAAATCCATTACTTAGAAGTTTTGTTTTTGTAAAATGTAGTTTAGAAATGTAAATCACACCATTTAACGAACCCATTAATCGCTGAGAATTCACTATCAGTACTCCCTCGCCTGCAATACCCGTAAATCACGGTGTCGTCTGCATATTTTATAATTGAGCAATTTTCATTCCTGCTTCCTTACACAATTCCCTGGTATAAGAACGAAAACATATTGGCATAACACACACCCCTTGGTGTGCACACCAATGCTCACAACACCAGTATCAGAAAATCGTTTAACCCACCTTGACCCGTTGTGGCCTCTGTAGAGAAATCTGGATAATCCTTATTAAATAAGGATTGACATTCAATATTTTCTACTTCTGAACCAGAGACATGCGTAACAGTGTGTTTAAAGGCACAGAAAAATCTATGAAGTTTGGGACCTTACATAAAGTTTGGGTTTGTCCCAGGTGTGAGATAGAGCATTGTGCAGATACAGTAGCACGGCATCCTCAACGCCCCTGTTTTTTCACACGGTAGGCAATTGCAACGGGACGGGTTCTAGGTATGCGTTAGGTTCCCCCCCCCCCCCACCTGTATCAGCAAATTTTCCCCTACTAAATCTTTTCAACGCACTTCATAGAACTGCACGTGATAGCAACAGGCCTTGAAATCGTTTGGGTTGGCCTTTTCTTCTCTTACTTTTGGAAGAGGGACAATGAGTGAGAGTTTCCACAGTTCGGAATCCTCACCACAGCGAATGACCCCTGAAACAGGTGTGTAAGGACTCCTGCCAGCTGGTCTTTGCACATTTTCAGTACCCATTACAGGATTATCAGGTCCCAGGCTTTGTTGACCTTGACTTGCCAAGGCCACGTCTGACTCATGCTCTTGTCACTTCCACACGTGCAGTCGACTACCACACCTTCGTGCCGATAATCGAGCACTGCATTGTTTTCCTGCGAAAAATCAGAACGTCCAAACCTTACAATAACAGAACATTGAGCTCATTTACAACTGATTGGGAAACCATTGATTGCGGGACATTAGGCTTTTGTTTATAATCAGTTAGGCGCTGCAATGTTTGCCAACGCACTTCTAGAATCGCTATCACGAAAATTGGGTCTCAATTTTTTCTCTGTACCTTCCTTGGCATGTATCCAACCTGTTCCTTGATTTGTTTTTGAACATTATCTACGTCCACGATTACCACACGAAGGCAATGATTTTTTAATTTTAATAATCATCAGTTTCTTTTGGAAACCCAAGGTTTATTGTTCGGAATAAGACCCTGATTTTCTGGAGGGAGATGTTAGATGTTAGGGAGATGTTTAGAGTCCACACAGAATGTAATATAGCTATATCACCTCCACTTCCTGGTCAAGCGTGTCGCTGATCGGCGAAAACGTCCCAGTCGGTGCAATCCAACAGGCTCTTAGTCGCTCAGTTGCTTCTTCAGACCAGTCGTAGCGTTTGCTTGGAAACCACCGACGCTCTTTCACTTCTGCTTTATACCGTAATACTGAATGTTAAGATTGATCAGAGTTCCCAAGTTGGTGACAGCTCTTGCATTTGTAGACACCGGCGATATTACCATAACAAGGCGAGGGTAGCTGTTATCCCTGGTCGGATGTCAACGTACTGTTCAGATTAGGGAGAACATTGTTTAATCGGCATTGTTGAAGTCCCCAGCAATGAATATCGGCGCAGAGGGCGATCGTGCTTGAAGTTCATTGACGTTCTCAGCTACGTCTCTCTGGCGATCGCGATGTCGGCTCGGGGGGGCGGGGGGATGTAGACAATAACATGCAAATTTGTGGGAATTCACGTGGGAGGTAAATGGCCGGTAATCCACCTGACAGCATTTTCAATGTCAGGCCAACAAACTCGTGTTTTTATAATGACCGTTATTGCAACCCAGTCGCTGATTAAGATATAAGGCACATCCCCCCTCTTCCCTTACCCAGATGCGGTTTTTCTGTCACTCGTATCAAAGAAAAGTGGCATTGTGGACTGCAGCGTCCGGGGTGTTTTCGTTAAGCCATGTCTCAGTGAACGCAATGAGACCGACTCTCTATACTCGTGCATTGTAAATGTGCAGAGAGTTTGTAATTCCGTCCATTTTTTGGTTGGTTGAGATCGACCATTTCCCATGACATGGTCGGTAGTGGTGGCGCTTGGCCCCCCTTCTTCTGATACGTGCCTGATACCCCCGCGCTTACCTCTCTTCCGTGGTTTTATCACCTCACGGGGAGTTTTACACAAAGCCATTCGGAAAAGTTTCAAAGCCATTTACATGCATTAGTCACAGGTGGTCCACATTCATTTCTTAGGAACTGAACAACTTCAAAAGTCCCCTTAGCAACTCTTCAAATGTTGTGTAGAACTCATACAACAATATTAACTATCACACCTATCCCGGTGTTGTTGTAAGAAATTACACAAAGTTGTGGTGAAGGTTGTGTAAAAAAATGCCGCAATTGTGTAGATTTAAACAATGATTGTGTTAATTTCTTACACAACACGTGGGATCGGTGTGCTTGGACACAACATTTCAAGAGTGGGTAGGAAGTCCTCTTCACACTGGTACGAGCTGGTCGGTATGTAGGTAGTAGAGTATGTACTTAGCCCAGGCCCACAACTAACAGAAAGCCCCGCCTCATGCAACTGCCGACGTGTCTACTAGTGCCATAGCGGAATACATTCATTCGAACGTATTAGGTGAAAACTAATGGCAACGGAAATACCCAGAACGCAGAAGTCTTAATGATTCCTTGACTGTTTCATACATAGCCTATGTCATTACAAAAGAACAAATGTGAAAATTGTAGCACCTCCTTATGGGCACATATTACATTTTTCCCCAAATGTCCCCTTTTTCCGAACGATAAGCACCATTTCCATTTCTGTTTTTTTTCTTTAATTCATATATTTCTCCACAATAACAAATTAAGTGACACGGATAGACAGGACAAGGCGATCGCCCCCGAGTGGCTCGCCTGGTTGCGCGATCAGTGTCTTTTTCCACATCTTTAGTTAGTCACCAGCTACAATTACAAGGCATCCCATATGTTGCTTAGATTCGGTATTAGCATTTAACCAGAAACAGCCACCACGCAGTTGCCCAATTTCAAATTCGTTAGGACTGACTATTGACAATGTCTGCTAAAGGAGTACAAGTTTTGTGGGAATGTGACTATATAAATTAGACACGATAAGCCCAACGGAACTTCATTGACCATTTTTCTCCCTTCACTATCCTCGTATATCCTTCTAAAGGCTCATGAAAATCAAACGAACATGTAATGGTAGCCCAATACCTCTTAAATATTTAACCATTCATCGCCATCATTGACTACAACCTCGTTGGAACATAGCAACCTAACAACAGACTGTGGGCCTTTAGCAAAGTATATCCAATATATCATCAAAGAGTATGCCCTTTATATATACTCTACTACTTCCAGTAACTCTCTAGGGAGTTCACACCCACCCCTCTCACAGCTACTTGCAGCATCCCCTGTCTAGAGTGAAATGAACCATCTAATGGCAGGTGTAACCTGACACCCTCAGGCTGCTGGCTCTCAGGCTGGACATGTAGGCCCTATTGTGTAGCTGAATCTATGGCTATATAAGTGATATGAGGGGGGGATTCCCGGTAACTCAGCTGCTCAATCAATTGTGCAACCATGGTCCCACATTTTGTCAACAGGTATGCCCATGAAGTTTGATATGAATAGACCATAAATGAAGCTATGAATCTCTGTCTGTTACAGCTAGGAATACTAGTTAATGGATGACAATCCATACCCGAGGGTTGCAAGTTGACATGAGTAAAATTCGAATAGATATAGTTCTGTTAATGTTGATAGTGATGCTGAGCTAGACTATCCCATTCTTAAACGGTAGCTGTAGAGGGTAAATAATATTATCCAAGAAGCATGGGGATTTTGTAAGGGCTCTTTTACTTATTTCAATACTTTCTCACCACATTATGATTCCTGATAATTGACTGGCCCTTGTTAACTTAACAGTTTTTATGAAATATTCCAATCATAAATGAGCACCTCGTCTCGAAACATCAGCCATATCACATCAGTCTTAGAGGCTGTTGCAGGAAATGTTATTATTTGGCATTATTTGGTCCATAAGTGACTTGAATGACCTTTAATGACATTAACGTTTGCATGGAAAACTGGTACCCTGATAATATGCCGCATGTCCCCAAATTCCAGACATATCACCAAAGTCCCTAGAGTCTGTTGCAGGAAATGTTATTATTTGGCAGTTCTTGGTCCATGAGTGACCTTAAATGACCTTTGATGAATGACGGTTTTATGGAAAAAGCTGGCCTTGATGTTTGATGCACCAAGCCCCAAAAGCATTATGTAATCGATACACACGCCCTATGCTATAGACCCACAAAAAGGTATTAAAATCGACTTTTCTGCCCCTTGTAAACATGAAGACCAGGTAGCAGATCGAAGCGGGAGTTGGTTTCGTCTATGTAACACACAGAGCTCTATCACATATCCAAAATTTACGGTTTCCATTTCTTTGGCCTGTAACATTTTCTTAAAACTGGACCTTGACCTTTTTGACCTTGTCTTTAGATGTTGTTGATCCACTGAGAACCACCAAAATTACCATGACAAGTCCTCTACGAGGCACCCTAATGTACTTCATTCCAATGGTTACGCCCATTAACAAAACTTCGAAAAATTGCGTAAATTCATGCAAATATTCCATTAATGACCTAAGTGACCCTTTCTTCTTACAATGTTGTTGTTAAATTATCAGGATCAAAGCTTGTACCCATCTCACCGAGTTTCATGAGGATTCAACCAACTCTAAACACTTGCCGATAAATTATGCAATTAGAATAGGTAAATGCGAATTAGTCACATTGAATGACCTTGGTAAACTCGTCACTACTGTAAAAATCATTGGGACTATAGATAAACATCTCCACCGACGTTTCGTCAAAATCCAACGAACTTCAAAAATATCGCAGAAATTTGCAAAGTAGACTACTTTTAATTAGCATATATCATTGCAGTGAATCTAATCAGTTCGTTTACTCTTCATCGTTGTTATATACTCCGAACGGCATCACCAATGCATTTTCTACCGATCAAGAGATATCTTGTACACAAGCTCCCGGTGGCCAAGTTCATTAAATCAGCCAATTTAGCAACATGATGTATAGGTCTCTCTTGGGACGAAAGTGTCTTTCATGGTTCAGAAGATATCGAACCGCACATACGGACAGACGACAGACAGACAGACAGACAGACAGACAGACAGACAGACAGACAGACAGACAGACAGACAGACCGGACAGACACACACACACACAACAAAGTGACCACTATGTCTCTCCTTGAACAAAGTTCAGGCGAGACAAAAAAACGATCGTTTATCGAGACTGATGAAAACAGAACATAAAGACAGAGGAAGAACAAGGGAGTGACTGGGGTCAAGACACAAAATCATAGAGCATATACAATAAACAAAAGTGAACATAACGGTAAGTCAGTACCAGCGCAAGGGATTAAATGCACACTTTACAAATAGCTGTACTGGGCCATCATATGTGCTTCACAAGTATTTACGTTTGCACTGATGTTGCAAGAGTCGGTGCCATTCCGACTCCATTAGGAAACATCTCTCCCACGGTTTTGAAACAGTAGTCATGTAGCAACTTGCTATACTTTGAACGATGGTTACTAACATAAAATACACTATCATTATTCCTGGTACAGTCTTCTAGAATCAGGTCTAGAGTGAATGACGTCTCTGAAAATTGAGAAGTCATCATGAATATAGCGTGAATAAAATAATACATTTTGAAAATATGTACGTCACAAATTTTGAGAATACCCAAATTGGTGTGAAGTGAGTTATTAGGAAAACGGCGATGTCTGAAAGAGACCGTTTTCAAGATTCTGTTTTGCAACACCTGTAATGGCTTCAAAAGGGAAGGTTCAGTCATGTCATAGATTCCACACCATACGCAATTTGAGAAAAAAAAACGACGAAGATGCTTGTATCATCAGCAAATTGTCTCAAGGAATTATTTGGCGAAACATTAGAAATATCATTGACATATATATAAGAAAAACAATAATGGACCAAGACCATCTCGACAAAACAATGGGTTCCTGTAGTCTTCAAAAGGAAGCTACGCGCTAATTTTCCACTTGGTCAGACAAGTCTTCCGGAATCATCATGGTTACAAGGATTTTTCATACTCTCATCTCTGTTAACCTCAGCTGACCTCTGACCTGAGCCCACACGATAATGTCCCATGTACCCACCATTGGGGACACACATACGCAATAAGCATCTTCAATCGTTGAAGAGGAATTGAGTTATCGTTTTAAAGCAAGTCAACAGGCAAAAGCGCACACCCCCACATACGCACACTTAACGCCTGATAGACTGCGTAGATCATTTTGCCTCCCGCAGAGAATAACAAGTGAATATACTCAAAATCCTGAACAGCATACCATGCACATTTACTGACATCAAGGCAAGTAGTTAGGGAAAGCATGTCGAGGGCATCTCAGTTC
Organism: Sclerodactyla briareus; assembly: GCA_026419785.1. NCBI lineage: Eukaryota > Metazoa > Echinodermata > Holothuroidea > Dendrochirotida > Sclerodactylidae > Sclerodactyla > Sclerodactyla briareus. The sequence continues at coordinate 78,536 of JAODTK010005911.1, forward strand.
CTCACATTTGAAACAAAAAAACGTCTAGTGCGCTCCTGTAAACGAGGAAATTAGGAAATTAAGACTTACAGTGCTACCCGAAACGAAACCTCTACGTAACGCGCGTGATCATCTGCTTTCGCAAGTTCGACATTCACAGACAACACTCTTTCTATATAACCCTGAGTTGGTTCTGACTTCCCACGCTCCACGGTTGCTAAAAATCGTTGGAAGTGATTTGCTTGATTTGCCTATAGTCGGCTGGCAGATTAGCACAAATATTTCGCGTAACGAGAAACCTTGGGGGAATTATCGCAAACTCTACCCCCCCCCCCTCCATCATGTTCTCAGATACCCACGGTATTCCCCACGTAATACTGATATGAAAAACTATCATTAAACGGGAAAATGAAACGTGATGGGAGAATTGGGTTGAATATTCGTCGGCCGGTATTTTTGAGGACATTTTCAAACTATTGATCACCAATTTTCTCCAATTGTAGGAATGACCGAGAGCTGCATTTTTTTGTTTAACTCAAGTGCCTCTTGTGAACGTTGAACGATGATACGTTATATTCGTTATATACATTCGTTGATTACTCGTCAAGCTGTATCGACCTGTTGGAGCATAATTAGATTCATTTGATTGGGACTGACACAACGCGAACCCACCCCCTGATAATCTTCAAATGAATATTCACTCTTCTACAGAAACTTTCATAATGACTGACTATGAGGATGGGATTCAACAGATGCGTATGCGTGTCCGAAATGGATGCGAAAATCAATATCTACGAGAACGAACATTTGCTTCAGAAGCGAACACACGTTAAAACTTATGCGGAGACCAGGAAAATTGGCACAGCCCATGCATAGTCGTCGTTAATTGACTTTTGATGAAGATTTACCATATGACCATGCGCGGTGATGCGCTTCCGCATTGGACTGGTGCTTATTTTGCCTATCCTGTTGGTTTGCTTTCGTTTAGAATTTATTTTGCCTCTGTGGAGCCAATATCATCGTGGCAAACTGGAAATACATATTGAGTCACTGGTCCCTGCGTATTTCACGTGATATCCGATTTTCACATGCGTAGCGGGCCCGCATACGCAACACTGGGAATCCTATTCAATATGGCAAACACTTACCTTACGGAAGGCAGTGCGTGAATTGTTCTCACTTTTTCGAAAAGCAAATTCCGGTCCATCGAGTTGTGGGGGGGGGAGGGGTGGGGGGGGGGGGGGTGCAAGGGTCGCCTCTATCGGGACTCATTCAACAAGGCAGTCGTATATGCGTGAAAAAGTGGGATTCTTGTGCGGATGCGATATGACTGGTGTTCCGGTTTATTTAGGAATTATCACAAAAGGCTAGATAACCTTTAAGAAGACTCGGATGGAAGATTAAAAACGGCAGTCCGTGCAAGGACTTGATCGGAGGCCTAAGGAGAAGGAAATCCCATAGCTCAAAATTGCGGTAATGCGGAATCATCCGCATCTGCAGTTTAGCCTACTCAGTGCTCGTTCCATATCATGACATTTGGCATCTGTGAGCTCTGTCTCTGAGAATATAATACAACACAATATTCTTGACAATTTCTAGTCCGAGCTCACGTGATTTTGACATCATTGTGTCATGCCGCGCGTCCCGAAGTCACACATATGGGAACCACTTCGTAATGCGGTTGATGAGTTGATATATAACATTGGACAATTGAGGCGCTATTAGATGCTCACGATTTTAATTAGGAAATGTTGTCTCGCTTTACCGTTCCTTACACACATGTAAAGGTTTATATTTTAATACTGTGAATTTTCATGTAGGCACCATTGTTATCGTCTGAAGGTAAACCTTTCATTTGGTTTGTCTTGATATGTAACCGGGGCTTTAATTTCCTTTTGGACTGAAATAAAGTTTTAATACACGTATTCTAAAACTTTTATGAAGAAAAAAAAATAGGCCCAATGGATCAGAAGAGTACATATACAACGCTATAGGACAAGTCTTGTTACAACAGAACATAGGATTTAAAGGACCACACAAACATTTTGAAATAACATGTAGATGATGGCAAGGCAATTGATGAGGCCTGTCTGGTCACCAATGACCCACGTAACCAGTTACTATGACAGAGTAAGAAGATCTGTGAAGCGCTTTGACTATATGTGGAAAGGGGCTATATAAGCACCAATATATTCAATTACATTATTCTAATGCTACGGATTGCTTATGGCAGTAAGAAAAGTGTCCCCTCTGTCCAAAGTGTACGGAAATTGAAGGGATCTCTACCCATGAACTCATATTGCCCAACGCCTTCAATTAGGAGAATATGAAAGACGAGTAGGGTGTTATTTTCACAGTACACATAGCCACAAAAAACAATTAGTAGAGTACAACATCTTCTTATTCATGTGTGTTGTCAAATGATTTCGGCGTGCTTGAAATACAGTTATTTACCGTTTCGCTCTTTCGTGCCCCAAATGACACACATAACATCGAATATACAATTGGCTAAGACACACACTCTCATTGTTGTGAACCACTGTTCACTTCCACTGATCGATATCACAATGTTTTATTATTTTTTTTCCGATTTCCATGGCAAGCAATCAAGTATCCCCAATCATCCCACTGCATACAGTGGGTAGATGAACTCGTACATACGGTTGGTCCGCGAGTCTGACACCTATCCTAACCGAAGGGCTCACAATTCCACAAAGGATGCATCAAATCATTGAATACTACTTGAGATGCATCTACAGGCTGTATTCAACTGAAATGCGTATTGTGTTACACACACAAATTAGGAAAGGGGCACAATCGATGATTAAATTGGACATCTGAACAGAGATGACTCTTTGAGCCCAAATTAACCATCGGGTGTACTCCCCATAGGGAAGCAGTATGCCAGATTTAAAGCCTGATCGAACCAATCGTTCTGGACTTATCATAACCTACAAGGTTCTTAGACTTTAACCTCTGTTGACCTCAGATGACCTTTGACCTGAAACAATAGGGATCAAATACTCATGATTTGTAACCCCCTACCAAATATGAGCTATCCAGGTGGGGTCCAAGTTAAAATTGGCACGTATATAACATTTTCAAAATTCTCCACTTCCCCACAACAGACCCCTGGCTTCACAGCCAAATACCAAATAGGGGTACTTAACTCCCATAAGAAAACAGTGGGCACAATTTCAGCTTGATCGAACCACGGTTCCGGACTCATCCAGTCATCGTGTCCACAAGGGTTTTAGACTTTGACTTTTGCTGACCTCAGCGACGGACTTCTTACCGAACCAAAACAATGGGGATCATGTACTCATCATGGGGAAACCAACAAACCAAGCATGATTCAATCTATTCTCAATCCATCGAGGTGGGGTCGAGGGTCACACACACGCACACACACACACACCACACACACACACACACACACACACCACACACACACACACGCACACGCACACGCACACGCACACGCACACGCACACACACACACACACCACACACACACACACACGCACACGCACACACACACACACGCACACACACGCGCGCGGCGCCCACATTTTCTACCGCGCGCGCACACATACAGGCACTTCATGATGCATCGATTTCCTGGAAGCGTCAAGGGGAATACCAATGGGAAGGGTGATATGTTCTGGATGAGGCAACACACAATTCATATGTACGCCTGTACGAGGAGTGACACAATAGTTGACACGCATCGTAGAATTATTTTTCATGACCTGATGCACTGGGGTCAATTCACTCATGTACACTCATATGTACACATTTAGGGGGGCGACGGAAAAACATTATTATGGTCGTAATAATCTTAACATTCTGGGACAGTAAGGGTTGCATTCTGTAGTTTATTGAAGGTGAAAAATGCAATGTCAATACCTTACATACAATCAGTTTTTCAAACATGAACGATTGTCCCATTCATTTTACTCGGTTCCTAAAGATAAACAAGGAAGAAACCTTTCTAAATTTTCGTGCGTGTTCCGGCGCCAACGATGGTGGCGCTCCGCCTCAGATAGTGACCCGCGCCCCCCCCCCCCAACCCCCGGTGTTGACAAATTTCCTGCCCATACGCCCTGCATATAAACAACCAAACAATATCTGCGTGGCCTTTGACCTGAAGATTGGCCTAGTGCCCAGTTACGACTAATGAAGTATTTTTTATACACTAGCTTCCGTGATTCGCAAATAATGTAAACTGAGGTTTACCTAACTGTACTGGAACTAAAAACACAAACATTGTGCGAGTGTTAACTAGTGTTTAATTATAATATATTGAAACGCGGTCCTTTTTTTTAATTGCCAACAATCTTGAAGTGATTTGAGGTTCATATAAAATTTAGTGGTTTGCGACAGATTTTCTTGAAATCGTTTGTTTAAGATCGATACCTACTCGAATTAGCAACAGTTGATTAGAATAAGTCGGTGCATCCCCTTCTCTTGAGAAAAAAAAAAAATCAGCGAGAGAAAGCTGCCTGCAGAAATCTCGCTCGTCAAAACCTATCTATGCTGTTCATTACAGGAGAACCGGATATCCAATATATGTAAGTTTCTTAGAAATAAAGGTGACTTTATTATCGCCTATCATGATATAAGTGCTCTGACAACGATGGACAAGCAAGTTAATTGACACAGAGACTGTTATACTGACGCACTGCAAGAAAGTGGGATGTGTGCGAACAGGGACATTTCAGCTACCAAGAAACTGGAAAACGTGTGGCAATTGTCAATAAGACCTATTAGATTATGGGAGGCCGCTAGGATTTCGGTGACGAGAACCCAAGTAATCCGTTTTTTCGGACGGAGGGGGGGGGGGGGGTGAGATAAGAGCTGGGGAGACGGGTCGTCCATGCCCGGAATAGACCGCCGCACTTCATCCTACCCTTTTGCCTGACACCGGCAACCTTGAACCCGTCGTTTTTATTTTCCGTTCTACTCATCCATTAAACATCTAAGTTTCAACGTTTGAAATTATGATTCGATGACCAGACTGACATGGTAGGAGTGGACTTGTACTGAAACTGAAAACAATTGGTAACACAATTTAAAAATTGATGTACCGGTCAAAATCCACCCGTCTGCATAGACTAATCTGTAAGATGTTAGGTGTACCTTCTTAAAGTCTCATTGTTTACGGGAGATTGGTATTAGCCCGAAAATATGGGAATGAATCACTACGTAAAGTTTCGATCTTGTTATAGCGCATCCTACAACGCAGATTTGATTGTTGCTTCTAAACCTGCCGATATGGGGGCGCGCGAGACATTGCATTCTTGCCTCTCCTTGAAGCTTGAACACACACACACACACGCGGCGCGCATACACACACACACCGCGCACGCACACACAAAACACACACGCTCACACACAACGCCACAACATACCACACAATAGCACGCGCCACTCTCTAAATCCCACGAACACACACGCGCGCAGGTTACACCAACACATACACACAAACGCCACACACACATACACCCCACCACAAACCAAAAAAACACACAATCCGCACACGGCAACACAAAACACGAATACACACGCGCGCATTACACTAACAAAACAGTTGCACAAATACATATACAACTTTTGCTTTCTGCAAGGAAAAAAAAAAATGGACCGCTTGCGTGGCTCGAATTCCCAGGTGTTAAAGCAGGGAGGGGGAGTAAGGCTCTCGATAGGTATACTGCTGTGGAACTCGGGGATGGTCAAAAAGTTGAAGGACGTAAACTTCCTCAATTAAAGCTACGGGACCGGTGCCCGGGCGGGTTATTTTTAGCTGGGGTTGATGAACAGCTCGGACATCATCAAGTCTCTCCGATTCCGTCCGTTAGTCCAAAGATGTACAGTGTTGTTAGGCCCAAACTGGCGGGTGGAGCGACTCGAGCTGGGCTGGGGGACTGTGCCACTTTTGTTTGTGTGCTGGGATCAGTTTTCATTTAAATAAAAGTCAATTACACAGATTAATTAATCTTTCCACGGCCATTCTCAATTACCTCTGGAGAGAGGTTTTTTTTTACATTCGGACAACCATATTTAAAGGGGAGGTATAGGCGACACGGAGATTGTTCATTTCTTATATACCCATCAGTCGGTACAGAACATCAGACCTATACTGGATGTGCTCTAATCAGTAACTAAATTCCTAGCAGTTCAATTCAGAGTTCCCACAATTTGCATCGAAATTTGGCAGTTTGCTGTGGTACAATTTTCTATTTAAATCCAACTAACCCATAGCATTTTATAAATATAAAAATTGATCGATCGGACCCGACTATTCCTAAGTGGGTCGGTCGGAAAATTTGATAAAATTTTGACTAATATAATGATCACCAACATACCAGTATTGGATGTTGAGGTTTGGTTTTGGCTTCATTGAGCAATCAAGGTTCTTGGTCGTAGGCTTATAGCACAGAAAATCGTGGACATTCAGATTTGTTCGAATGCGATAGGCAATTTGGTAAACATATTCAATGAAAGTGTAGCCAGAGAGAGGATTCTTAAGGATCGGTATTACTAATTATAATCCGTTTTTGGTCCATGATGTGTTTTATGCTTGGATGATTCTTAACATAAGATGTCAGGATGTAATGGGTTGACTATTGGTCAGATGATTTGCGAATAATTTTCTTTTCCAATTAGGTGGACATCCTATAAAAATTTATATTCCCATTCTCAAAAAACAAGGGTTCCATTTGCGCTGACTTTATAATGGGTAATGGACATTTCATTATCCCTGTCTGTGTCATAGTGTAAACTAAAGTGTGAACTTCCTAAGTATTTGGGTTGGTTTACCGTAAACGCCTTGTTTGTCTTCATATTTTTAATTTCAGGCGGAGCCAGATGCCATTAATCCCACAAATTTAGCATTGTTATGAAACGGATAAGGGGTTGCCAGTGTTCTATGGCCATCTTTTAACAAAAGGAAAGGGCGATTCTAATGATAACTAAGAGATTGTTGGGGGTGCGGTCTTAGAAACCGATATTGATGAAAACGAGTGGCCTCATTATAACCGGGAGACCTTTTCGTTCGGTCACATGGTGAAACTCAGATGGTTTCAATATATAAAATATTAAACAATGTTTTAGGTACGAAACCTATTTTTTTAGCAAAAAAATGGGGGTGAAGGGAAACCTGACGGTGGCAACTACCCCCGGACAACTACCCCCGGACACACGACTACCCTTGGATAATTAACTACCCGGATGAGGTCCCAAACCGGACAAAAGCCGCTCTTCCGATTTCCTATTGTTGTCTCGCCAGTGCAAGTTCTTACAGATGGAAGTGAAAACCATAGGTATGAGTGTTACCAATGTCATCGGATGATGGTAAATTGACTACAACTCCAAATTACTTATACCAAACTGATCTGAGGATATAATAGATTGTCCACGAAATAATAGCGCAATTAGGGAAGTCGAGCCGGTTCGAAATAGCCGGCGGGGGGGGGGGGGGGGGCGGGGGGGGGGGCGAGGTGGTGACCTGGAATTACTTCGAAATTTACTATTGGTGGCGCGCAGAGTACAGGTTGAATTTTGAGCTGTTATACCCGAAATGGCACCTGCAGGGCCTGATGTATAGCATGTTAGATGTTCGATTTAGTAGAAAAAAGGTTGAAGGTTGTCCACTTTTGCAGATATACCAAGATGATATTACCAACGGTTTACAAACCACGATACGAGACATTGTTCCACTGAGACGAAGCGTTCGCGAGATCGAAAATGAAAAAATGTCCACGCGACGAAGGTCCGTTGCGACCGAAATTGGAAAAAAAATAGTCAGCGAGACCGACGGTCCGCGAGAAAGAAATTGATAAAGGTTCCCGAGACCGAAGGTCCGCAAAACCAAAAATAAGAAAGGGTCCCCGAGACCGAAGGGTCGCGAGACCTCATACTGACGGAAATTCTTAGGACTGAGCGTGGTTACACTCGAGATTGCAACCTGGCGAAGAATAATTGGGGGAAATAATTTGATTTACCTATAAATCTACTCACCAAACAGTACGCCAGTGGCCATGCTCCATCCACCCACGAAGTTTTACCCTGATCGCTTACGGCTAAGGTATGAGTGAATGTGACAAATAGAATCGGACGTGACGAACGAACGAACTAACGAAGGAACGATCGGACGGACGGAGAGACCTATGACTGCCTTACCCGAGCTTAAAATTACGATGATGTACGCTTATGGGGTTAACGATGAAATAATGGGGTTAATGATGAATTTGGTGGATCCGCCACATATCCGCTATAAGGCAAGAGTTGAATTCAATTTCGACCCATTATACTAATTTTGATATCCCTCGTCAAGATGGACCGTAATCGGCTATCATTATTGCCGCCACGCCTGCGGTTCTACTATAGGCCCCACGCCCTAATAAAATTCTTAATACATTTCGCATCAGCCTAAGATGGCGCTCCCTCCAGATGGCTACGTTAAAATACCCCCCACCCCCGCCCAATAGTACGTACAGTCAGGTGGCATCAAAACCCCGTTAGGGCAAACCCATCACCCCGTTATCTGAGGCAGTGCATACGTCAAGTTGAATCGAGAACTCGAGTGTAGCGCCACTCGGGCAATAATGTGGAAATGAAGCAGCGGGTGAAGCGAAAGTGAACTGTTTCCCCAAATGACTACTGAGTGACACCCCAAAAAAAAAAAAAAAAAAAAAAAATTAGATGCTGGGTAGTTTTATTCTGATAATCTGACAAGCTCACCATTCAATGTCTAGCGCCCCTATGAAAACTAAAGCTGTGAAAAGTTCAGGGAAGATTGGGAGGGCTTTCTCCTAACATCCAGGAGGCCTTATTTCCCAGAATTTCTGTGTACGCTACTCCTCAACCGATGCCTTTTTCTCCACTTAAATAGTAACATTCCAACTACTATGAAATACTGTCCCCCACCCCCACCATCTCCAGCGCCTCCCACTGGGAAAACCCCTACTACGCTACTGACGTAAGGTACCAAAGGTACATTTCCTGCAACCTGAGTGCCTATTTCTCTCGAAACTTCATCAACATTCGTGTCAAGCAATGATTGGTGATCCGTTTAGGTACCCGTCAAAATAATCTCCCACATTCACAACGGGTGTGTACATTACTCCACATGTTGTTCACTTCGCTACCTCAGATCTTAATGGCTAAATCGAAGGGGTAGGGTTCAATCCTACCTCCACCAGTTTACGTAAATTGTACACATTCTTGGTTGCAGTTTGGGAAATCACTTGGCTGAACATATTCTCCTGAACTATAAGAACTGTAATCCTGTGTTTCTTATATATTTATTGCCTATATTCCGACAGCGGTGACAACTCTTCAACTGCTTGTCTCACTAAAATCGCCCATCCAGATTTTTGCAATAGGCCCGGCAAGTGCCATTTCCGGCGATCTAAGAGATCAAATCTAAAATTTTCTGAATGCGCTACGCGCCACCAATGGTGGGGCTCCACTGATAATAAATTGCAGTACCACATCGTCCCTGGCCGTGCATACTAATGCCTGTGAGAAGACCGACGAAAAAGGGCTAACACAGTAATTTCCAAACTTCTGCACAAAGACCTTATATAAATCACTGCATGGGGGGGGGGGGGCTTTTGCAAAAAGTGCCACTGCTCCTGGCATTGGAACCCCCCCCCCGCCCCCCCCCCCCCCCCCCCCCCCCCCCCCCCCCCCCCCCCCCCCCCCCCCCCTCATGTATGATGTTCCATGCTATGGTTCGTGTTTTCTTTTATGCATTTGGTAGGCGCAGCTCACAGCTCATAGAGATAAGCCGTATTGAATTTGCATCAATGATCTCAGCCGATATGAATGTGTACTTTTCTGCAGGAGAAAATGCACATGTCAATACACTTACAAATCAGTTTTTGTTCAGTCCGGCCATTGGCCCATTCCGGCGATCTAAGAGGTATAAAGCTAAAATTTTCTGAATGCGCTACCGCGCAAACCAATGGTGGGGCTACGCTCAGATAGTCAATAAATTGCAGTCCACATCGTCCCTGGCCGTGCATACTAATGCCTGTGAGAAAGAACGACAGACAAAGTTATTCAACATCAGTTATTCAACATGAACCGATTGTCCACCTTCTTTTTTTTTTTTTTGGCCTATAACATTTACGGCCCTGTAATCTTGATCAGTGACCATGACAAATAGTTTGTTCTAGTGTCCGGGCTACATGTAGGGATCTACGGGCAAGAGGCATCCTGTTGTCACCCGTAGGTACATCGGCATTGGTTTATATATAAGTGAAATGTATTGTGAGAAGGAAAACCCCAACCTCACATTTAGATTCAATATATCTCAGTAAGAGTGCAAAGATCTTTTTGTTTTTCATTGTAATCCCACACGAGCAGGCAAGTTTGTTTCTAACCGATAGTGTGGAGTATGAATGGGTTCCTCTCAGTCCCAAGAGAGGTGGGGTTAAACCCAATAAATGTTCTTGAATGTTCCGCGCAACCTACTGTGGCGCTCTGGGGGGCGCTTAATTGTGACTCGCCCCCCCCCACCCCCCGCCGGGTTGATAAATCTTTGCAGACGCCCCTTATAAGTAAATCCACAACTCTTTTTGCACACTCAATGTACATTCAGGTGGCGTCGAAAATTCCATTATCATGGGCATATTTAGCTTACATATGGACAAGGGGGGGTGGAGTTGCATTCTATAGACTGCCTAATTTACAATTTAGTGGAAGCTGAATCCCGGAATTTCCCTTCGGAATGAACGCGGAGACAATGATTATGGAGAAACCATCTTAAGCACAATCGTCCCGAAACTATATGTCAATAGTCACCTAGACGCGCGTGTACTACCCACTAAGTCAATTCGTCACTCTGTTTGTACCCTCACTACCTGTACCATTCCAGGTATCGACGAGAAACATTAATTATGGTCGATTATCCTTAATGCTGGGACCCAAGATTGCATTCTGCTAAATTACTTATTTACATTTGAGTGAACCTGAAATCACGGAACTCTTTCGAACTGAACTCTGTTGACATCTTATTGATATATTTTGACCGCAAATCACTTACAATCTTTTGGTCAAAATACACCTGTAACACGTAGAAGTCAACTCGCCACTCTTTTTGTAGACTCCATGTACCATTCAGGGGGGCGGCGCAAATCCTATGATGGGTGTACCTACCTTACATACTGGGACCGAAGGGTTGCTTCTGTTATAATGGATTTTCACAATTTATGAACCTGAAATCACGGAATTCTGCGGAATGAAAGTGGTTGACAATGGTGGAAAATATTTTGAGCGCTATCGCTCCGACCCTGCACTATTTGGTCGATAGACACCTAAAACGCGTGTACTCATATATGCACACCATCAATTCGCCATTATTTCGTGCACTCACTGGTACCATTCAAGTGGCGACGAAACATCGTTATCATGGGTCGTTGTTTATCTTATATGCTGGATCGAAGGGTTGCCATTCTGTGGAATGACTGAATGCACAATTGAGTGGACTCGAAATCACGTGATTCTTTCGAAATTAACGCGGTGACGATGAATATTGAAATAATATCGAGCGTTGGGTTTTTGTTTTTTTGGTCAATGACACATGAAACGCTTGTACTACACACTGTGTAAATTCGCCACCCTTTTTGTACACTCAATGTACAATTTAGGTGGCGGCGCAAAATCATTAATATGGGCGTACCTATCTTACATACTGGGACAGAAGGGTTCAATTCTGCCACCCTTTTTGTACCCTCACTACCTGTAGCCTTCAGTATCGACGAGAATCATTATTATGGTCGATTTCTTACATGCTGGGACAGAAGGATTGCATTCTGCTAAACTACTAGTTCAATTTGAGTGGAACCTGAAATCACTGATTGTTTTCTTTCGAACTGAACCGGTTGACAATGATTATGGGATATATTTTGACCCAAATCAACGCACAGCTCCCAAAGTTTTTGATCAAACGACCCCTGGTAAAACACGTATAATTCAACTCGCAATCTTTTGATCTCAAGTAGCCATTCAGGTGCGGCGCAAATCCTATGATGGGTGTACCTACCTTACATACGGGGACAGACGGGTTGCATTCTGTAGAATGACTTATTTAAACAATTTGAGTGGAACCTACATCACGGAAATTCTTTCGGAATAACTCGGTTGACAATGGTGGAAAATATTTTGAGCGAGTCTAGCGCACCTACACTCTTTGGTCCAAAGACACTTGAACGCGAGTAAACTACATGCTCAATAAGTCAATTCTCCACTCTTTCGGTACCACACAGCACTATTCAGGTGGCTCGAAAACCCGTTATTATGGGCAGTGTGGGGAAAGTACTCGTATCGTCTTCGCCTCCGAAGCTACTGCGAACGCGGTATCACACCAAGGTATACCGGGTAGTAAATTAGGTGTGTATATTTTTTTTAAGGCAATCAAACTCCGTCATTGACAATACAATAGGAGGACACTGTATGTCACCTCATGTTTATATCAATAGAGAAAAGCAAGAAAACCGGCCGTCATTGAACACGAAAATGTACTCGTGGTAAATACATATGTTACGAATATGAGTGCTGAGGAGAGACAACTCTCATTATCCGAAAATGCCACCATTGATTGGAGGCTTCCACACAGGGAATGCCCCCTTCCCTCATCATAGAGCAGATATAATATTGGAATTCGCATAAACATAAAAAGAACAGCCTTGGGTAGTATCGGACGCACGACTTAATCAAACTGATATATATTAATAGAATTCATAAAGAACTGGTGTGGAAAGAAAGTAATTGGATACCACCAGCTCATCAACCAGCTTAAACTTGAGTAATATATAATCACCGAGGGATGAAATTGAATTCCAGTTTTTTTTTTTTGAACATTGAGTTCTCTAGGTATAGTCTTGCGTGAATTTACTAGTATTTCTCCATTGTGCATCTTTGGACCTATTAGTTTATCCTGGGACATTCGCTTCCATATGTGAATGATAACTCATAAACAACTCCAGCGTATAGCATATCGTAACTGCGAAATGTACTATTCTGGCTATACATGTTGCGTATACGTTTACTTTCCAGAAATACCAACAACACACCTTCACACCCATAATGGAACATCCACTTCTCTGCATATAATTTTCCTGCGAACCGTGGATTTTACTATTAGCAGCCGGACACAATCCACGGTGGACGTTGATGGAAGCATTCGACCACCACGTACCGTGACCAGTTAGTATACGTATGTTCACCAACGCAAACTAATGTCCCACCATACTAGTGGACGGATTAATGCGTCCACTCTGACAAGGATCGTGAACTAACGTAATTTCGCCCAGTGACGTGATCGGTATTTGCTTTGGATATTGATCCATGTCAACCTTTAAACTATATAATTTCGACGACGCCCTGCCTCGTAAATGGCTTGTCACTTGGCTGTTTTCGCTGACCTGATACGCACACTGGCAATTGCGAATTTATTGTGGTGGGGTTACAGTGAAGGGTGGATAATAAAGAACTGGGTGGTAACATTTGCACATCGGAGGTAGTCGCAAGGCACTTCGCTCATCGGATGGAAGCGTACACGCGATTATTTCAACATTAAGGTTAGGGAGGAGGCTCTATCCGGTACCTGTTTCACGTATCAGGGGTGAATTCCAGGATAATAAAGAGTGATCTCGCGGAGAGAATTCAGGGCGATTGAAACTCATGATCATAGTAGTACATGACTCGGAACATCCGTATTGCCGACAGGGAAACGTATACATACCGATATCCATTATGAAGCTAAGGCAGCTGATGAGGGTGAGAAATTCGCTGGTGGCTGGTCCGGTGGGTGGGGATCTAGGAGGAAAGGCTGGGATTCATAGATGCGTATGCGTTGTGAGAAATCGACAATTTACGTGAACTGCGCGGGGGATAGTGTTTGAATGTGTTCTATTTAGTTTGCAAAAGATAGATATGGTTTAACAGATGCCCAAAATGCATATAAATGAAGAAAACCATCGACTGATAGCGAAATAAAGCACATTTACCAATGCGTATACGGAGGCGTATCACTGCGAATGAATTCCATGGAAGATCTTTCCTTGGAAAGCCAAGCAATGACAATGCATGGGCGGCGCCCTTTTTTTATGGTATTTTTCGGGATACACTTATCGTGTTTCTCTTCTGAAAACAAAACGTTCGTTTCCGGAATATGTGATTTTCACATCCAGCCGACTACGCATACGCACTCTCTGGAATCCTAGCCTGAGGGTGATGAATGTGGTTCTTACTCCTTACTTCAATTGAGGAATCTGTTAGTCGTTCAATGTGTTCGTGGCGTGTGGTTCGTGAGTTCGCCTTTATAGGGCCTAACATTACTGACCACGACGCTTCTATACCGGGACTGAATTGTCGGAGCGTTCGCAGCAATATCTTTTGCGGCGGACACCATAAATGGCTGATTCATGCGATTACTTTTTATGGTATACTTGGCCGAACCACAGAGGTGTACCTCGATCAAATCGCCTACATATGAGCTCGCTTGATACTCTCGGAACGCATCAAAGACTTGTTACTGTCATGCATGTTCGTGTCCTCAAACTTAATTAGCTTTTCTTTCGACTTCGACAAGTTCATACATGTGAATTTAATCGTACGCTCTATGTGTAAACGTGGCAACGACGACGACGACGGTTTCACTGAAGAGTAAACAAAAAATCATTCAGAATCACAATAAAAATAATCGACAGAGTATCTTCAACGAAATCAGGTCTACAATATCTTAGGATTATAATACTACTTTCATTCTTCCTAAAGATGTTACTTTTAACCTTCAACTTACCGAATATTTGAATATTCCTTTTCATAACATATCAAAGAATAATCTCATTCATTTCTAGATTAATCCCTTATTTCGACTTCCTTTACATGTGGCGAAAATGCAGCGTTTATGTGTAGCCTCCAGCCTTTGCATTGTTTCCCCGGAAGGATTCTTCGAATTTGATCAAATTGTAAATTCTCACACGACAACATTCCTCGCGCTCCAAATTTGGGGTGTGGGGTTTTGAAATGTTCCCATTTCACTTGTGCTAGTTTATAAAGCAAATTTATTCCATGCCCATCGGCCTTCAGGCCTTGTGCACAAATAACTCACATGGGTTTTCAACTGGAAGAAGGGTGTTAATGTCGATGATCGCTATACAAGTCAGAGCTGGCGTGTTTTTTACATGTGGATTGGATTTGGTATCCAACCCCTGCCCACGAATCCGGTGATTGTTCAATTCCGTTTGAGAAAACTCTGTAATTACCAGCCCAGAATTCCGCGTCAGGGCTTGCATCAATTCACTCCTCCACTATTTAAAAGAGGTGAGTCCCTGGAGATGCAAGATTTCATCGGCGTTGCGTTATTCTCCTTTATCTGTCCCATATAATATGTGTTTCGTGACATTCAACTGTTGTGAGCTGATTTGAAACCAATCTAGTAATTGACTTCCTAGATGGATTGAAAAAACAAAATGTCTGGGGACGGCAGAGGCGAAGGGAACGGTTGTTCTGAATCCCTCTTCGAGTTGTAGCTTTCCTGAAGGACGCTGCCTTCCTTCCTGGCGTCAACGTACATCGTTGGTTTCCAAATCCTTCATTCTAGGACTGGAAAACGTGACGTTGACCAGGGATCGCCTTCTTCAGGCAGATCTTCTATATAATAACGCACATTTGAATCCAACACCGAACCGCCCCTACTTTCGAGGAGTGATGAGTGGAGAACCTAGAATCCGTTGTCTTCTGTTATTCTAGGCTCAATGGAGCCAATGACTGGGAGAGGCGCAGATAGAATGTAAGTCATGGAGACTGTTTGAGACGACTCCACCAAGAGCCCGTATTTTTCCGTGAAGCGGTGTTTGTCCGGATTTTGAAACGAGTCTCGTCAGTTCCCGGATTGACCAGTAATTTGAACTTGAACTTCCGCTTCTCCTGTTTCCCGAGGAATTGGAATGTCCTGAAGTTTCACTGTCGCCCTTTCGGCTGAAACGTAAAATGGCGATCCCGAAGCAGTTGGGATGGTTACACCTTTGCCTCGATATCATCTGAACATAATTCGAAAAGCGAAGGCAAGTTATCGCCGGTGTTTCATCCACGATCAATACGGCCATATTTGGTTACGACCCCACTTTGATGAATCAAACTCACATACTTCTTCTTCAAGAATGATATGAAGTAGATGACCCCTATTGTGTTTTGGGTCAGACGAAGTTCATCCGAGGTAACAGAGGCCAAGTCTGAACCCCTTCTTATAACACGATCAGTCAAATTCTGAACAGTTTTTACTTTTAGTATATCAGCGTTCAAGAACCTGTACCCTGTGGATCGTGGGTCATTTCTGGTTGAAATGGGAACTATTTTCGCCAATTAGAGTTTGGTAACATAATAACTCGCCCATTTGGTTGGTTTCAGCTCACATGGTATGTCTTCTTCCCCAAATGGACATTAATGTATATCTATCTGATACAAAAACCTACTGTTTTTGAGTAGAACTGGGATTTTCTCTTCGAGAAAGTGGCACATTAAATATCATATGGAGTCGGGTCAAGGTGACGAGGGTCTGATTGATCAGACTGGCAACTTTGTCACGTTTTGCTACTATTATATACTGATAAGGGCGAGGAAGAAAAATTTGGAGCTCTTAACCGCTTGAAATAAATCTAGCTGATGGGGCCCGATCTCACCTGCTTTGAATGTCACGACGTGGCTGGTTGCGCTTACTCGTGTAGTGTCTTAACATATAGGCACGACAACAGCGCTATTATATTTTTGGTTGGAGCGGCCCGGAATACTTCTGTGGAAATGAGATAAATTGTCGAGCAGTCATTTTGGGTATCTTGTTAAGACGACACTGCCCCCCTTTGCTAACGAACTCAAATTGGTATTTGGGATCCCTACACTGCGTTCATGATCCATATGGTTTCGGGGTCAGGTCAACGGTCATAAAAGTGGTTCGGCAGCTTTTTTTTTATTGGGAGCACGTGGACCTGAATTGTTTTTTAGTGTGGACAAAGCGTCATTTGTTGTTATATTTTTCTCTCGCCATTTCAGCTTGTTTAATACACTCCTCAACGCAACTGGTATGTCGGCATTCCCCTATGAGTCAGAAGTCGACCATTCCGGTTAGGGTGAAATCATCAATCTTCCTGACCTTTCCGCATTCTGCATGTTTTTATTAGTCAACGATATTATTTGGTAACTGTCTGCTTATGTCATGCTATAGAAAAAAAAAAATCAGAATAGTCCACTCCTTTTTTATTCTCTGAACTAATAAGAACCTCTGAGAAGGAACATCTCCCAAAAAAATCTCGCGAAGATCGAGAAACAGTGAAGCAGAACAAGTAGGAGACGGCTGTTTGTCGGAGACAAAGTGATTCGACTGGCGCTAAGAGGATTGACTAGATATCGTGGTGGTGGCTTTGGCTAACGAAGAAATGAGGACATTCCGTTCCCCCCCCCCCACTCGCTGAAATCATGGTTACACTAATTAGTTGCTTCAGTGGAAAGGACGTACAAGCAGAGGCTGCGGTGATATCAAGCCATGCTAGAGTTTCATTTACCCGAACTCTCACAGTGAGAAAAACCAATTGAGGTGTCGCGGTGGGCTTCTCCTAGATAGAAGTGGATACCCTATATGGGGGATACTGTTAGGGTTACATGGCCTGTAAAATATTGTCTCATTATTTCTCAATTGTACCAACCGATGGTTGACACAATTGTATAAGCGTCGGGTCTACCAAGACTTTAAAAATGGTACCTGTTGCCTTCTCGATTGCGCTCATCATGAGAGACAGGAACAGGTAAAGTATGTTCGTATGCAAATCCCGAAAAAGTTTTGTCCGGGCGTGCATAACCCCTCCTTCACTTAATACACAAAGAGCGTTACCTTTTCGTGTACCTTGTGCGTTTTGATCTGTCATTGGTGCGGTATCCAGGAGGTCGCCCCCTTGCCGACCTCGGTATAATAGGGTCCCTTTGTTCGACAAGTGTTCAATAAAAAAAAAAATCCATTGCAGTGTTCTTTTCAATTATTTAGAAAAAGACTGATTGCAAGACTCGCAAACATTCTGTGCCGATATGACGTAGCCAGCTGACCAAGTAACAAACAATCTGAACCAGAAGCAACATTCAAAATGTTCACGAGCCCCTGTTCCCCCCCCTGTCCACATTCCAGCGAACTGGTATGGTCCACATCGAACAGTTGTTATCCATTGTGTGATAATGTCCCAGCACTATCTGCTGGTCTGCACCTGCGCACCAGTCTCTATTTTCCTTGGTTCCATTTGTAGCCTGCCAAGAATCGTCGTAAACACACCCTTTGAACCATTACAGTGAGAAATAACGTTGTTGCAGGTACCTGCTTGTTTCAAAATCGTTGGTTAGAAGCAGCAATAGCCGAAGTTATTTAAAACCATTAGCATGATAATAATAATAATAAAAAATATATAATAACATGACCCATATATCACGTCGATACAGACGCCTATCGTGGTGCAACAAGCTACCAGGCTCAAGATAGAGACAGAGTCAATGTAACGCAGCCCAATCAGGCTCTGTAACCACCAGTGTCACCAGGCAAACTCACCCCCGCACATCGAGTGACCCGAATGCCTCGCAGTTCCATCAAAAGACGAAACGGAGGCTCATATAACAACGGCCCTGCTCGAAGATCGCTGGGAGTCTCGTAAGACAAGACATAACAACGCAGCGGCCGCACTACATCCTGGATATGTCAGCACTACGGTCCAGGCAAAAATGCACATGCGTTGGGCTCCACAATCCGAAACGATGGAGAAACGAGAAGGTAAGATCCTCTGGTACTTCGAGGTGCGAACAAACAGAGTAATCAGCGCACGGAGAACAACCTGGTAAGTAGTGGACAAAGCCCGAACGAAACCCCCATAATCGACGTGGCAATAACCTAACGACACCACATATTGAGAAAGAAAGAGACCAAGAACGCAACTGAAGCAACGTCTGCGTCAGTTCCTTGCCTTTTTTCCTACATTTTCCCTTACTCAGCTGTATCCACACCCTGCAAATGTTGTTGCCAACTCAATCCACACTTGACACAAAACACCCATCACCTGCAATGAGTTTACTAACCGCAGGAGCTTTGTTGCTTTTGCGACCAGTCAAAAGTCCAGCTGAGGCAATGAAGTGAAATACTGACAAATAACCGGTAATTCGTGTCATCTTGAAGAGTGAAGTGTACAGTTCCCGCTCATACCCCTGAGGTCCAACGTTTTCATTCAGTGTGGAAGGTACCAACGACCGTAACACTGATCAGCAGCCCTGCATGCAATGCTAAAGTATGAGGATCACTTTAGCGAAACTTATCACTCATAGTGACTGGGTGTGGTCAAAGCAAAGATTGAATGAAGTGGCAGTTCTTTGACTCGGAAAGACCAACATCTCACATCTTCACAAATGTGAAAAAAATCTCCTTTTTGGGGTATTGTGTTTGGAAAGAGAAATGCATACCTGCCTATATAAATTGTCAATTGATCCCTCCACTACCCTGGACAAGGTGAGTCAATGTAGAGTCATTCAGTGTCCTGAGCATGGTGTCTCACATGTTTGTTATTGTCCTATGTCTAATCACTAAGTGCACCGAGGTGTAAGTCCGTGCCAGTCAATCGTTTCATTCGTACACAGCAGATTTAGTCCTGTGGTCTCCAAAGTGACGTGGGGGTATTCAATTTTCACAATTATTTTTCCGGCACACAAGTGCCTGAGGACTGCATCATTTTGTTAACCCCTAGATGCAATGACCTTGTCTGGTTACAAGGGTTGGGTCAGCAATTGACAATGTGCATACCGGTTTAATAATAGTTGTATCAAGTGATAGCCTGTTTACCAGTCCATAATAATAATAAAATATAATAATAATAATAATATAATAGACATTTAAACAGCGTCACAGAAGCATCACAGCGTGTTCAAAAGCAAAAATCCAATAACAGATGAGTTTGAGCAAACTCTACAATTGACAGTATGCGCGGAACCGCACATCACTTATTCCACTCGTTGACGAGTAGTAGTTAAATCTGCCTATCGGCCGAGAGCATATCTACTACGGTTCGAATCACCAAATGGTTACGATCATGCGATGACCTTACAGTACTCCGGGGGACGTATTTTCAGATGGCAACTTAAGTAAGATTGGCCTCTATTGTTTAGACACTTGTATACAAAACCAGATCTTAAAACAATACGGTTGGGAATCGACAACCGGAGTTCATTAATGAATGGATTGCCCGCACGTCGCCGCTTGCTTTAAAAATAACCCGGCAGCGCTATTCTGAAGACTCTGTAGAACGGCCTGGTCTTTTAAAGATCGATACAAAAACAGAGCTTACAATAATCCGAGGCTGCTGTACTAAGGCGCGAACTACTGTGCAAGTGTTGACTCATTATATCTGCGGATACGCCAGATGTTCCTAATTTGGAATTTAACAGATTGTCTTAGATGAGTGATGTGGTCAATAATGACCTATAGGAGTTGAAGATAACACCGAGGTTGTGAAACAGCAACAGTGGGTTAGATCGGATTCACCATAGTAAGGTTTATGGTGGAAGCCGCTTTGTGATTTTCCTTTGAGGCTGCACTGATTAACTCATTTAATAGTATTTGTTTCATATGGTTTTTTTCCTCATCAGCAAGCAGATTGAGAATAGCACGGAGATCGCCTTCGACCCTGGCGATCAAATGAACACATACACTGAATATCATCGCGTATAGATGGTAAGCATATTGTCTATCACGGAAATTATCTCGCCACAGGATGAGTAGGTGTGAAAAGATTGGTCCCGATACTACCGGCCTGGGGACACTCAGCAACAATTCGGGATCAGATCGATGACCATGTACATTTACCTGGCTTGTCCAACCATTCAAATAGGAAACGAACCATTCCAAAGCGCTAACCCCACGAACCCAAAACGCTGCAAGGCGTTAAAGCAGATGCCATGATGGCGCTATGTCAAATTCCGCGCTCTTATCTAACATAGCGAGGATCACGACCTTATTTCAATCATTTCAGTGACATATCCTGGCACGTTGCAAAAGCACTCTCAGGGCTGTGCATAGCCTTATACGCTGACGGTAGGGTATCGACCTGGTAGCAGTCAAATGTTGTGTAAATTGGTCGCGACGCATTTCTCATGACCTTAGCCGAATACAACCGGTTGCTGACGGTTTGTAATTTTTGCACTCCACTCTTCAGTGAGGGCTTTTTCTACCACCGCTTATTATTGCACACGCGCATCATTAGGATCACACCGGTGTTCCAGCGATGCGTGACGATAGCATCATGCAGAAACATGAGTGCAGACAGGGGGTATGCCTTTAAGCAGCCAGTTAGAAGCGGGTCGAGTGACAGGACGCATAGATGACCAGATATGATTCCTAAGGCAGCCCTCCGTGACACTGGCAAAGTGATTAAGAGGTGCGATAGCAGGAACGTGTCACCAGGTAGCCCTCGACGACAGAGTCGAAATCAATTCACTCTACCCCCTCACGTATTTTACGAATCTTGGAACAGAAGAACCTAGAAAACATTTGCTCAGGCAACAACATGACTATGATACGCAGTAGTTGCTATATTGATGATCTTGTTCAAATGTCTTATTGCCATTCTTAGGTCAACTTTTCACTAGGCTTTGCAAATGCACATATTCTCTCCTAACATTGTGGGGTGGGGATGGCTCTCTATATGCTCCCCCCTCAAACCCATGCTCACCTCCCATACCAAATATATCTGGCTGCCTGCTATAATAAAAATAGATAATGAAACACAGATATTTGCAATTTTCTAGGTTTATATAAAATATAGATAGCCCATGTTGAGACATTGCTGAATTATTTTGGGCTCAGTTAATGTTGATCGCATATGATTTCGGCCAATTGTGAAAATGTTATTATCCCGCCCGGCAATCCCTTTTTCCCAGATCTTCCCCCTCAATGGTGACTTTCACCCAGAAGAAGGCACTGGTAGAAGAGAGATACTTAAAGACTCAAACCCCTGCCCATTTCTGCCGGGCTACGGGTGAAATGCCCTCATTTTTTGCTCATAGCAAAAAAATGCACAAAGTGTTGTGGCCCCTCCCCACTTTAAAGCTTCCTTGACCCTGCATGCTTCTTCCTCCCAACTCACTACCCTCTTCCTCTTCTACACACACCACAGTTTATCCCCTCATTGGGCTTGTCTATGAATCACAGGTTATAATACCAAATGGTCAGTCCTGCCTGTCCAGTAATTTACAGCTCTTTCATTCCAATAGGAAGTGTTTTAACTTTAATGTAAACACTCAGATATGCAGTGACTGAGTCATACGAGAGAAATATTAAATTACCGTCTGGCATTACCAGGCCCAGTACCATTTCACACTGATGTCTACATTCAATCAAAAGTTTATTATGTTTTAACGTGCTGTCTCACACACACACAACTGGGAGATTAATCCGGTTTAGGAATTGGAATGTTGACCTGTTGACACCAACTACAGGCTCGATTAAATAGTTACCCACACACTGCAGGCAGTGGGTTGAAGATGATTATGCTTGGGCACATAGGTGTTCGAACTTGAATTCAGCAGATATTTTCCTGGTGCTTTCTGCTGTGATCCTATTTAAATGGGAAATTCGAATATCATATCACCGGTTTCAATTAATGTAAAGCAACAACTTTGCATTTTCCCTCGGTGAATTATAACCGCCTATGGAAAAATTGCCAATTTTGTCCCATTTGTCTTTTTGAACTTTGCCCTCTCGTGAAACCTTGAATTAACTTGAACTGGCACCCACAAATAGAGGTCATTCTCCCCATATGTGCACCCAGATATACCTAATTGTAACTTGATACCAGTGCGTACGTTTGTCTCGGCTGACAAGGGTGTCACACACCCACACACACACTCACGCACACACACACACACATCTCACGGTGCGCGTGACTTGCATAGATTCCTTTGCCTTCATCAAGGTATGAGAAGTGAGAACTACCCGGGACCGGCGGCGGTAGATCCAGAGGATGTTGGGACACCAAGCTAGAGTTTTATCGTTATTGGTCCGGGAGCAACTGGGAGCAAGTATCCAACCATCTGAAATGGCCACCTGGAGGAATTCCGGACCACGGAGTGCGCCCCCTAACACAGCATCACCACTTTGCAGTGCCTCAGGGGGGGGGGGACATTGATACCTCAGACGGGTGCTCGACCCCTCGTCCTGGTAGGGACTCTAGGTAGATTCGAGGTCTGAGAGACAGACCTTACAAACCAACCAAGGAAGAACAACGATACAATTAATACAATAAAATATAATACTATAGAGAATAATAATAATCATAATAATAATATATATAATATAAATAATAATAATAATATATAATAATAATAATACTAATAAAATGCGCAATTAAACCTATTCTTGATGCATTTTCTCATATTTTCTACATAGGTATCTTGGCTGAAGCAGTGGTGCACTCCGTGTCCTGTGGTGGACATCCTACCAATTCTTGCTAGAACAAAGTTGATCTTTCGAAGTACCCAAGTTTGCTGCTCCTCCACACCAAGCTGATTCGAGGAATTGCCGCTGATTGCTGGATACATTAAGGACTTCCAGTGACACCTTGTAGAAACTTCGGAATTTCTATAGACCGGATAAACGAAATGGCTTGCCACGGATCAAAACACATCACTGATTGACGTACCTGAGGAAATGACAATCATCCGTAGTTTGGCATTCAACCGCACTGGTGTCTATGTTTTTTACTAACATAATGGCTGCCACTTCGCAACCCGTCGGAACGCATGGTAATTATTCACATCTACTACATATACTTTCCACAGGCAACTTACAGTCTAATAATGCGTTCAGATTGGAATCCGATATTTAGGAGCGAGCGTCATCATTGGATTGACGCGTACGCACGCCAAAATGGAAAGCTGCAACTTAACAAGTGTCGGAAACATCCCTGTTGGAACGTGATAGTGAATTACATTATTTTTGTTTTCGTTTCATAATAACGCAGATATTTCGTGAATTACCTCGCATAACTGCAGCTTCAGATCGTTTCCTTAATTGGTACCTATTCTTAATGTAGTGTACAGTGTGTTTTCATATTATTCGCATTACAGCATGTATGAGAATCATGTGCTGTTTTTTCAGATAGAGTAGAAGTCTGTCAATGATTTACATGACCTTCCTGTCGAAAAACTGGTTTCCTGACGGTTACAACTGAGGTAATATAGCATTACTCTTAACACACACCCTGAATCAAGTGACCCAACACGTCTTTTAATACAAACACGATTGCTTACTATCCAGGAATGTTTGCAGCATTCATTTATATTGATTCTAGTGTTTTCCGACCTCAGAACCCTTCCCACGCCACTGCTTTCGACACCGTCATTTTGCAATTTCTCATATCTACAATGGCTCC
This sequence comes from Sclerodactyla briareus, assembly GCA_026419785.1. Classification (NCBI taxonomy): domain Eukaryota; kingdom Metazoa; phylum Echinodermata; class Holothuroidea; order Dendrochirotida; family Sclerodactylidae; genus Sclerodactyla; species Sclerodactyla briareus. The sequence continues at coordinate 102,973 of JAODTK010005911.1, forward strand.
CTTGACCCGAACCCGAAGTTGGCCGTCCTCTGAATTGTGCATGTCGATCGATTGGATCCCTAAATTGATCCCTAATTTTCAACAATGTGCACAAGTCATGCTGAATTCCTCTAGTTTTTGTACAGTGTGTACAACATAAACGCATTTTGTTTAGATTTCTATCCTGACAGTAAAAAAGTGTTCTGCTGGATCCGTAAATATATATGAGGGATCCTTGAAACCAAGCGAATTTCGCAATACCATAGTATCATTACAAAATACGGCATTGTTCCATCGGAACGAAGTATGCCCCCGATAATAACTGTTCCTAAAAAGTAAACAATCCACGTTCTTTGCAGGTTTGCATGGGCTGATCAAGGCGATAAAGAGGGTAAGGTTGTTCACATTAGGCCTACGCGTACGACTGCACTCTAACAAAACCTTACCCCTGGTTAATTGTTGCACTATCACGACCCACAAGTTGGGTGATGCTGCCTACAATTTCGCACCCATAATCTGTCTACTTCGCCGGGTCCACTTAATGTACCTGGATGATGAGAAGTAAGCAGCAGGTAAGTAGCACCATACTCATATGCAGTGAAAGATCGCCCTATGCTCGCCAAGATTCGAACTCGCAAATTTTTTCGTTACTAGCACGGCACCCATGACTTGGCGTATTCTCTCCACTTACTGTAGGATCATGATAGTGCCACGGGCCAAATTGCAGAAACAACATTCATTTCTACGTAATGGGAAGCGAATTTCAGTCTGTAAATCGTCCTACTAATGCCTAACTTTGGCGAATTTTTTCTCCTTTTTGAACACAACTGGGAGCCGTGAAGATGTTCTCTGTAAACATGTCCTCGCCCGGCATAATAGAGACATTTTTCCGTGCGAAGAAAATCTACAATATGTATGTTTTGGACCAGGGCGTCAAAAGGCGCGTGAAGGTGCCGTTTTCCTTCAATCTGTGGGGCAAACAACTATAACGCTATAACGCTACGCGCCACCCAATGGTACGCTCAATTTGATAGTTCATCGGTTGGGACCCTCCCTTAAACAATCCTGCTCCGCGCCCCTGCTGGTTGCTACTATGTACATCAACGTGAGCTACACCTACACACATTAGCTACACACATACCCTTAAGCTATAGACACAGATACACACGTGAGCTACACACGATATATTAATATTACCACATCTCAACAATTGTTCTTAGCAACTAGACACACCGGTACTGACAATTGTATTCCCAGGTTATATCGAGATTGTATGAATGAGAACAAATAAATAATACAGGCGATCGCCAAAAGTTTCCTCCCTGTGTGCGCAAGTCGTTGGTTTCCATGATTCACTAACACAACCACGCAACTAGTTCAGCAACCAGTTCATGTCAAACGAACATCACATATTTCCACATGTAACACTAAAAATTCCTAAATAAATGACCAATAATTGACTCTTAATACAAACGTCCCTTATTTTTTTTTTTCTTTCTTATCATGCCCCCCCCCCCCACTCTTCTCTCCAAAATACCCAAATTCGAATCAATTATCACTCCTTCCACCTCATTCTCTGTACAACAAATCCAATTGAAATTTTTTCTAATCCCTTAGCAGCCTGGCTTCTTTTGCCTTTCAAACTCGAAATTTCCTTCGTTATTCATTACCTTCATCTTTCCAAGCAACCAGACATGCCACCCAGCCTCCTGCCAGCCGAACATCCGCCACCCCCCCCCCCCCCCCTCCACCACACACCAACAACTAATCCCCAATCCCCACGGACTCAGTCAAGGATCCCAAAATATATCTTTAGGAAATCTCCACATTCGTCTTTTCATTCAATTGCCTAATTTTGACAAGTTGGAATGTACTAAATTATTGAAATTAGGCACATACAATGTAGCTTATAACCGCATTAAAATTGTCACAAGAGCTATTGTTTACTCGTCCCTCGGTGCTTTAGTTCCGCAGAACTATTATATGATGGAATTCACTCACATTCATGATTATCAAAACACATCAGATCCAGAAAATGTTACGGACCATACCTACTGGTTTGCGAATTCCTTACCAAGTTGGAACTTGGAATACATTATGTAATTAGGCACATCCAATGACCTCTACTGACTCCCAGCGTACCTTAAAATATCAGGATCAAGGTGGATCACCAACATCTTACCAGTTTTGGGGGAATCCACAAACTTTCCAAAATGCTAATAATGCAAATTAACACATTAAATGACCTCCCTGAACCCGACTTCCTTTTAAATTTCTCTCGGTAACCATGGTAACCACAACTCCACCAAGTCGTGAAAATCACACAACACTTTAAGAATTCGCATGAATTATGAAAACAGACCATTATTTTATCATGATTTTAGTCTGAAAATCTAATCAGTTCATCTACCTTCTCCAGGTCCTAATGCCAACTACTCACTGTAGCACATACGGTTCTTGGTAATCTGCTAACGACTTAAAAAACAATAAATCACATAAAATGAGCTGATTACCCAACGTAGCTAATGCTTGCTGTCCAAATCTAATCAGATCGTATACATCCAACCCCCGGTGCTACACGCAATTTCGTCATAATCGCGGCAGCACGTTTGTGAGAAATCCTGCTAGCAGAAATGTGACATACCACCCGCCCACACACAACCACACACCACAACACTTCACACACCACACGGCACACGTACACGCACACCACACGCGCGAGCGCCAACGTGACCACTAATTCTCTTCCTAATTTCATTCAGGCTAGCAAAATGAGACGAGCCGAGGTAGGTCACCGGGTGCGTGTATTCCCACAAGCTGAAGTGTTTGGACAAATAAACGCTTCTGCCTCGCCGCATAATTTTTATGAATTCGCAGGTCGATGTCCTTCGTATTTAGCAGATGTATACACACCCTCTCCAGTACAAATGATGGACTGGAACAAGCGCACGTCGAAACGTCTTTGAAGCAGCGGACCCGCAAAATTCCTCTGGCGGAGCCACTTCATTTCTTCACCATTTCAAATTTATTGTGGTTTCACATTCCAAATTGACTTTACTGACATCACTTGTTAATGAACTTCGACATGTTCTCCCACATTAGCCGAATATTTGATAATCTGTACCCAGCACAACTTCATGTGTACCCACACACTCATTCCTATCCCTGTAGTCCAGTGAACAAAGAAACACTCTTGTGGAACAATTCATTCCAGTTCAGTGCTGGCAGATAAATTAATCCTCCTCTTCTATCTGCTGCCTGCTCTGCATAGCTAGGGATAATGTAAAAAAAACTTCTCGCACATAGAGCTCAAAGGGAATGGCTGTGGGGAACTATTGGGTTTTTTAATTGAAATCTTATCACACTATGCTAACAAACTGTTACTCACCTAGCCATGCCATCTTCATCCCCAAGAAACGCTTCAACCTGATCGCATGCACTGTTTCGAAGTTCATTTAGCGACCTTGACAGCGACGAACGACACGAACGAACGAACGGAGAGACATAATGACTTGTAGAGCTGCTCCTACCGCAGCTAAAATGTAGTAACGCGTCTTTGTCCTATTCACATTGTACTAATTTCACCTCGGCATCGGGACGGAACCGGCCCGCGGTAACACTTTTTTTTCCACGGGGTGGGGTTGCTGAATTTTCCGACGGCGTGTACCCACCCTACCCCTACGTATTTGACGTTTACTTTTTCACTCCGTTTTTTCCAAAGTTTTTTTCCCACCTTTTTTTCTCCCTTAGTTCTTTTGTCACAATGTCACTTGACGCACGACTTGGTCCCTATTAATCAGCATTTCAGGAACGAACAGGGATGCAGTGAATGCCCGAAAGCTTCACGACAAACAAAGTGGTCAAAGGCGACCGGGAACAGCTGACAACATGCAGCATTCTGCAAAGGTGAAGAGGAAACCACAGGAGGAAGGATGGACCATATCTTGGTCATCCTGTGAGCTATGTCATGTGCCGCATAAAGGAAAGGTAACGAGCCGCGTAGCCTCCACAACGTTGAAATCTTACAAGGATCTCAGCAAATGCATAAAGTTAGAGCCTAAAACCATTGCCATATGGTGGTTGACTTGTCGGAGAGTACATGCTACAACTCTCCAGAGAGAGCTCAGTGGCGTCACCAGACTTGTCAAACTCGGGGGGGGGGGGGCCACAAGGGGGACCAACATTTTGTGGGGGCAACAAGAACTTACCTCTAAGCGGAGGACGCCACCACAGGTTGGTTGCGGAGCGCCACCAACAGGTTGGTTGCGAGCGTACATGGAAAATTTTGGTGGCGCAAGCCCCAAGATGGCCGCGAAGGGAACACGACCTTCCCGAGCGTGTTAGGCTTCATGTACAAGCTTCAAATTGGCATTGTGATAACACAATTCTGTAATCAGTTTGAAAAATTTTAACCATTTTGTCAGACTCGGTTCTTATCGCTGCCCAGAGTTTTTGGCCTGAATATTCAAAATTTGTGCTCGGACACTACTGCTCACCAGTTGCGCGCGAAGCGCGCAATTTTTTCTGGGTTTTCCATGACACATCTGAAAAAAAAACAGGATTTGGTGGGACATTTGCTATCTTCAGCTCTAATGTCTAAACCTGATATGAGTCAGTAGTAAAGTTACCCGGAGGAAACATGCTTGAATGAAAATCGAAGCAGTTATAATAGCCTACGCCACTGTATAGTTCCAAATCGCGCGTGGTCGAGGGGGAGGAGGGGAGGAAAACGACCAGAGGCTAGATGATCAGTTAATTAAAAGGAGGTTGACTGTAGTTTTCAAGGTCAAGGAGAATGTGGTTGTGTAATTTCAGTATTTAACCTCACAGATAAGTATGTGAGTTAGGGGGCCAATGAGGGTAGAAATTTCCATAGGTGTTGAGGGATGAACGGGGAAAGCTACGGACAGAATCAATATAGTACACGCGCCGAAGTGCGAAAAATGTTCACTTCTATCGCATTCGAGGCGAGAGAATGTGGCACAATTCCTGCCTTTCTTGTAATATTTTTTCGTGGTGTTTTGCCAGGTCTATTTCAAACTGGTAGTCGAATTTACTGACTACAGAATATTTTTTTCGAGAATCACCAATCTCATTTGGGGAGGGGGGTGGCCACCGGGGGGGCACAGGTTTCCGAGGGGGGCACGTGCCCCTCCCCCTTTTTCCTTTCCCCCCCCCCCCTCACCCTGGCGACCGGCCACTGCCAGAGACATCACGTTTCAGGCCGATTCACAAGTTAGACTAAGTTCCCAGGTTATGATGATTGTCAGGCTGAGGGCCCCGAGGGTAGTCTGATCTTACACATAACCATTTTTTTTCTTTAGGCTGGCCGAGGGAGGCTGATCTTACACATAACCATTTTTTTCATTTTTTATGAGGCGTGTACAATAAAGCATGATGGAATCGGTGAGCCAATAGATTCGAGCTTCGGTTTTTTTTGTATCACATGTTGATTTAATAAGTCAATGTTTGAGGAAGAGTAAGAGTTTGAAGTTTCCCACTTACCGTCTGTACTTTCTTTGGCGGCCGAAGAGAATTGTCGGAGCTCGGAGGGCCGGAGTGCTAAAACTAGGGGGTGCTGTGGCCTATTCCAGCACCCCGATCAAAAAAATGGGGGGTGCTGCAGCACCTCAGCACCCCCCCCCCCTTCCCGCGGGCTGTGGAACATTAAATTCGTTCTTTATGGAGATTTGCAACTACAAAAGACCTGATTGGGCAACATAGTGAAACCGATATGCACAGTTGCTCCCTTCCCTATTTTCCTAGTTCTACTATGATTATTATTAGATTTGTATCAGAGAAGCTATCGAATATATTTCGTGACGAATGTATCGCTTTGACGTGGCTTGAGGAATATAACTTGTTTCACGATTGGTACTTGGTCTCTTGGTACTTGGTTAGTAGAGTAGAGATACTGGCCAACACTCCTACGAGGAGCAAGACGGACCAGGATGGGGTGGGCAGCCCAACATAAACACATTAGTTCCCGTCTCCAAGCCAAGTGTAATGGGTTTGCCCACAGCTGTCTTGAAACTGTCTATATCCTAATGGACGCTGTTTGGATTTTTGGATTCAGAAAGGTATCCACGCGATGTTGCTTGAATTGGTTCCTATTTATTAAATACTAGCAGGTTGTGCTACTGAAAATTCAGGGCTGATCCAGGGGCGCCCCGCCCCCCATTTGCTGTCAGCCCCTCCACTTTCCCCCCCCCCCCCCATTTAAAAAAAAGAACAATCAAATTGGTCACATATAGCACCATATTACATCTCGGCCCTTCTTCGGAAGCATAAATGTCCCAAAGGCAAAGGACACCCCTCCCCTCAGACCCCTCCCCCAGGACGGCGAGTACTCAGCTTTGCCCCCTTTCGGAAACAATCCGGGATCGCCGCTACTGGAAATGCAAACGAAACTTAAACTTACAATATTCATTACCGTTATATTCCATTGCTCGGGATTAAAGGACAAACTGCAGGAGAATTACAAAAGAGGCTGAAATTATATAAAACAGAAGCGTCAGTCCAAAAACCGCAAACATGAAGGGAATTTCCGTTACGGTCGAGTTGACAGACCTTTTGAGTTTGTGCATGTGTATGGCGCAAGATCGAAAAACATCCTATCATGTAATAATGAATAATGATCATAGTCTGTTTTTAAATGCGGGTAAGCAGCTCTAAAAGTCATCATGTGTCTCGTCCGTTCGTCGTTAGTTCGTTCGTTCGTTCGTCCGTCCGTTCTGTTAGTCACATTCATCGTAAACTTGGAAACGTACATGCGATCAGATTGAAACTTGGGGGTGGATGAAGCATGCCAACGGGCTAGGCTGAGTTACATTCTTGTCAGCATAGTGTGATTAAATTTAATTAAATCCAATTAATTACCCAAATTTGGCTGCCATCCAAGCCCTTCCCAGTGAAACTCTCTGTGAGAGTGGTTGTTTACATTATTCCATCGAGCTGCAGGCCTGGCTGCCTCGTATTGCATGGGGGACGTATTTTGTCTGTCAGCACTGGGTGGCGACAATACGGAAGGGAGATTTCCACTGTTCACTGCTACAGACTGAGTTGTGCGGGTACCAACCTGAAGTGTTGATGGGTAACATATATAATATATACAGGCCTAGGAACAGTGCCGGATTTAGGCATGGGCCGACGGGGCACGTGCCAAGGGGCCCCCACAAAAAGGGGGCCCCACAAAAATTTCATGATCGTATTTTAAGAAGTATGTTAAGAATTTCAGCCAAATTTAGACTGATTGAAGGCTAGCAAACCCGCCGTACGTACTAAACCTGATCGTGCCACCGGCTGGTCATAAATCGCACTGTGAACGCGATTTAGACGAATTGTATCCTGTAATTTGGTTACAGTCTTGCCGAACGCCGCAACTAGAACTTTTTTCGTTGTTAACGATACTACATTACCTTCATTGATTGTTGTGACGGTATTATCAGAGGCAGAGATGGGGCTCTGACAGTGCAAGTACATGCCTCCGTGGAGGTTGGGACCGGGGGAAGGAAGTGATGTAGATTGCTAACGGTACCGGTAGGCAGAGAGATTAATAGACGACATGTGATTTGTCACGGAAGGGCATTTTTTCATTAAAGACGGATTTTAAAGTGAAAATTACTTGTAGAAAAACTTAGGTAAAAAGTAATGAAAAGAGGAAGTAAAAAATGTAGTGACTAGTGAAAGTTTGTGAATAAAAAATCGCTAAATTAAATTAGGCCAACATTTACTTTGGCTCATTTGGCTATTATGGGGTCTCTCAGTTCAAGCAGGCGTTGCAGGAACTGGCTGAATTAGATGTAGATCAGACCACCCAGAGCGACGGGTACGAAACAACATGGGCTCTTGAGAACACATGTGTCTGCTAGAGACTGGCATCTACACGTGTTCTGGCACTAGATTCTGAACAGGACGAATGCAACGAGTAAAATCTTGCAGGATACGTAACTAGACCTCAACACAGCAGTTGCACTAGCTATGTCTTCTCTAAAAAGTTCGTTGAAGAGGGACGAGAGTGTTTTGGCACCTATGTGGCAACAGGTGCTAAATATCAGGCCACAACCACGCCTACGCACAAACCGGTGTAGGCGGCAGAGGAGGAACGTTCGACTCCCCTCTATTACGGTCATGGAGAAAGAGGCGGTCCTTCCCCATCAGAGGCGTTTCCGTGTGGAAAACACTGCCTTCAGTGGTTTTTTGTTGACCAATTTGTTAGCTCAATACAGCAGTGATGATTGGCAGCGTATGAAGAGAAATTCTGCTTTGATTTCGAGTTCTAGGGCAATTATGCGCATCGAGTAGTAATTAAGACATCTTACGAGAACTTGACTTCAGGGACGTTGTGCGGGACTTCTCTAAACAGAAAGAACGCGAAGTCATGGTATAGGTAGGTTTCCATGTTTTCAAAAAGAAATGAAATTTTTGCTAGGAGAAGGGGCGGGATTGTGTAGGCGATCTGAAGGTTCTCCAAAAATCATCGCCTCAGAGATTCAATTCCAAAGCTATGCGTGGTCTTGTGCTATTCTAAAATACGATGCAAGTGAGGTTATCGGTCATGAGAGCAGCAATGGAAAAATGGGCAAAGGCAACAACCACTACGTTCGCGCGAAGCGCGAGATTTTGCAGTTATCCAATGTGACCAACGACATTGCAATGCAGGAACCGAGGTCTCTGGCCTAGGCACTTAGCTGAGTTTTTTATTCAAAGATTCCGTTCCAGCATTTTGCCTCTTCTCTTCTTTGCGGACCACAGGGCGCGGGGAGGAGGACAATTCCAAATTGGGGCTAGACAGGTGGCCAAATGAGTATAACCCATAAGAAGTGAAACGCAATGCGCGCGGAGCGAGTTCGCGCGTTTGAATTTGTACTTTTGGATATTCCATCGGAAAAATCATGTCAGAAAATCTGTGGTATAGAGGACTTATCTCCACTGAATTGATGTGTGGTTCATTTTTGCAAGAATTTGTGGCGTTCATGGCCGAATCTTCGACGGCTATTTCAGGAGTTCCCACCCGCACTGTGTGCCCCGCCCCCCGCAGTCATGTGCACAGGCATGCACCCAACTTTCAACAAGTGGTCGCACCAATGAATTGTTTGCTGAATACTCTATTTTTATAATTTGCGAAAAGCAACAACACATATATGCCAACAAAAAAATTCACAGGTCCCGCCAGGTGGTTAGATTACCCATCGCCTCAACCTTCTTCCCTTAATAACAACAAAATTTTTAAACTTGGGGCATTCCATCGAAAATTCAGACCAATATTTGGACTCTCTTAGCCTTTTCTCACGTGAATTTTGAATCATGTATTTTTGATAACGCAATTGGTGGCGTTCCCTGGCCGCATGCAATTTCGATGCCGCACCGTGATGTCCTCAATGTGATAGTATGTGCACCGTGCATGCACCCAACTTTCAACAAGTGGTCGCACCCGTTACCACATGAACATGACAAAAAAAAACAGATCCCGCCATGTGGTAGACCTGGGTAAAGCGATTTGTAATGATTTACTTTGGTTAATTTAATTAACTGTCCCGTAGCATATATCGACAACGTCCAATGAAGGAGCCAACACACACCAAAAGGCTGGTAAAGCCGGTCTTATGCAAACGATGGGGATAGATTTCATTGATAATTAAGAACAACCCAGAGTAAATTGCAGGCATTTTCTGTTAAGGAACATCATGTGACTTCATAAGACCAATCATGGTCTAAACACTACCGGCGCATGAGATACCCGCGCGCGTAGCGCGCAAAAATTTCGAAAATGGAGCAGCATAATTCACTCAACTTGATCATTTAGGTCATACTTTGCATCTGTTTATATTAAACACGGTTTTACTTGTGGATATGTCAGTTACAGTGTCAGCGAAAAAGCAGTCGGGCTCAATATTGGGAGGGGGGAAACAAAAATGCATTGCGTCCCCCCCCCCCCAACCGAAATATTGCTGGGGGACTGGCTAGGATACATGGTCGAAGAGGGTGTATGTTTAAAGTATTGGGTAGGGCGGGCAAGACCGCCCACATCCTTTGTTATCTCTAAATCCTAATGCCTTAAAGATCCTCGCCGCCTTATCAATATATTCTGTAATTTGCTAGTGCCCATGTATGTGTGCAGAAAGGGGTGAGGGGAAAGACCGGGGGGGGGTAGTCAGTATTTGGAATTTTTCATAGACTACAGTCGGAGGGCCCCACATAGCCTGTGCCCAGGAACCCACAGAGGTAAATTCGGCCCTGCCTAGCAATGAGTTAGTTGGGTACTTTGTGCTGGGCACTGATAGCAATTATTAGGCTAACGTGGTAGACACGTTCCAAGCCATTCCAAGGATATGACAGATGTCAGAAAGATAAGTTAAATGTTTGAACAAACCATAAATGTGGATTGGTGAAGAACATATTTGCAGTGTTGTATTCGCCACCAGAATTTTGCCGCCCCCCGTCCGCAGCTATCAAGACGTTTCGGACTTGCGCTTGTTTCTCCGATTTGTGTCATCTGCATCATTGCATATGATGGTCATTCTTCAGACCCTCCGGCCTTCATTTGAGTTGTTGTCTTTTTTCACTTGGGTTCTATATTAATTCCACTTGCTAGTTACCAAGATCCTCAATAGTAGGGAGGGTAGGTATCGGATACAAAATTCATATAAAAAAAATCGCTTTTTAAATGTTCAATGTTAGCCCTAATGTACATTCGTTTTTTCTTGTTCCGTATTTTACTGAATTTTTCCAGTTTCGAAAAGTTCTGATTTTTTCACGGCGGTCAGACTTTCCGACATCAGTGCGCATATAGCATACCTACGGAGACGTGAATTATTGAAGAAAAAGATGTTATGGGAACAGTCATCAACACATACGAATGCAAGCAAATGCCTGCAGTTGTTCAGGTAGTTGAGGACAGGGGATGGAGTCACGACGACGCACGCTTCTATTGTGGTGATAACGCAACTCATGGTGACTCAATCAAAGATGGTCAGATAAACGGTAGGTAGCCTAACATTTATCCGCTCTGGCACAGTGTCACCAAGGTGAACAAGGTTTCGTTTTATGTAATGTTTCTGACGGAGGATAAATGCACAAACTCTATAACTCAAAATTGTTGTGTAGAATTTACATAACACGAGCCAACAGTACGAATTGTGTGTACGAAAAGTTGATATAAAAAATACACAAATTTGTACAGATTATAACAATGATTGTGTAATTGATTACACAACATCATAATATGGATGTGCTAGTTACCACAACACTTTTGGAGGTATAGCTTCCGGCTATAATAACAATGCACGTGTTGACTTTCGCCAGTGATTGGGCCCGATCTGCCGATGGCATACATGAATCAGCCAGACAAGTGACCAAGTACAAAGATAATACCGTGCGTCTATGTTTTCATGCGGAGACTCGTCATGACTTGTCACATCCCTTTCAACTGCCACTATATACCTCCAGCCTCTTAATGCAAGCAGGGGAGTTCGGATATACATAAATTCCAGGGGGTGTGCATACTATTGGACCGACAGATTTTCGTGAGACGCTTCTTATTATCGGTATGTATTCAGAGGCGGCGCCATGCGCTCGTGAGGGTGCTCTGGGGGGCCTCGAATGGGTGGGCAATCTTTTCTGTTAGTGATCTTGTTGACGGACTGAGCTGGGGTAGGGGTCGAAGGGGAGGGGGTGCCCCTCCCCTTTGGATTTTTGCAAACCTGAAACCCTCAGACGCAAAATGGTGATCTATCCTAGTACGATTTCTAGCATGAAGTACCTTTTAAAAATATATCCCTTTTTTCTGCACCTTTTTTTCCGACTACGTAACGTGTGTGTTAAGATAATGTGGTCAAACGGTCTGTAGTAAACTAGTACATGAATAAACCTGTGCACTCATTATTTGGTTATCATATTAAGAATAGACGCTGTCGCTGAGATATTGAGGTATGACAAGTGATTACTGATTTTTTCGAAGTGCTTTGAACCTAAATTCACATAATGAGACTGGTAATGGAAAAGACTGAGGAGCATTGGCATTCACATATGCTCTTGCATAGGCCAGAGTCCAGAGTTGATACCGATATTATAATTGTCCGATGGGGCCTAAACTTGGCACACATGACCACCATAGTTGAATCAATTCTATGTTCATGTGAGGTGGAAAGAGTTTCATTTTTTTAATTAACTCTTGTCTTACTAGAATCCCAGAATGCACATCGAAAACATACACTACAATAGACTTTTGACCAATCTGACGATTTAAACATGCAGTTGGACATACAAATTGGGGGGGGGGGGGGGGAACACAAACCATGCACTTACGTATATATCCCACATGATGTGGGGAACAAGCTGCCAGTTACCGCCGATTTTGTACCTCCATATCGTGACCCCCGGGCACGTCAAACACTGATAAGGCGACCAAAGTTAGGCACTTCTGACGACCGATCAACAATGCATCCCAATAGTACATATGCTATGTCTGTGAGGTCACGTCCACAAGACAGTGTCAATAGGTCCGTAAATCGGTCTTGACCCATGAAAGAACGTAAGAACGTCATCACTAGTTTAAGCTTAGAGCAACTTCTCTCACTCGATGCTGTTATTGGTTACAGTCATCTCAGGCAGAGGCAAACCTCTTAGTTAGAAAATAGTCATGGCTATAAATCAATTAATTTTCAACCAACTCGAGCGGAGACCGAATTTTTGTCGCTCAGAGGCCGACTTCTGATTTCACAGGGGGGGGGGTCACATTTCCCCACCCCCCCTCGGAATTTACCGTCCTGGATGCAAGCTGGTGCTTTGTTCGAGTGAAATTTGGGGAATAGGCCCCAATTATTCTCTCCGAAAATCTGATTTGATAAACTCAGAAATGAAAAAACAAAACCCCTTTATGCCGACCTTCCCGATCCCTCGCTCTCTGGAGTTCTTTGTATCCAACAACATCAGCGGCTTTTAGTGAATTCGCGTGGAAAGCACTTCTTTAAAAATGCCACGTCGCAATAGACGTTTTAGAGTAAACTCATGCCAAAGCGTGTAATTGAAACGTAATCGATGCTGACATCGATAGTTCGTGGAAAGACGTGAAATGGGAGCATTTACATAACGAGTTACATCACTTACATATGACTGTACGGTATCAAAGTAGCGCATCGAAAACTTCGACAAGCCTCATGGAAACGTATTGCCGTCGTATGGGTGGCGTGAAGGTCCAGTGTATAATCAGTTACGGTGAGCAAGCAGTGAGTATATATGTGCAGCAGAGCACTCAACGTAGGGGAAATGTGTCCGGGACATACCCGTGTAGGCCTCAAAATTTCAAGTTTGTTCACCCATCTCCATGGGAACGGACGCGCTGAAAACCCCAAATTTATAGAACACTAAATATATACGCAAACTACGTGACACTGTAACATTAATTGTAGAAAATTGCAGTAAACTACTGTGAAGCTTACAGTAAAAATGTAAATCATTTTTCTGTTAAATTATAAAAGTAGTCAGCAAAAGGAAGCGCACGCCATAGGAGGGCGGGGGTCATGACCCCCCCCCCAATTTTGGGAAGGCCTCCATCCATATGAATTAGTTCCCACACAGAATGTTTCCCATCACTGCTTCGGACACCCCCCCCCACATTTGCTTTCGAACCCGCCCCCCCAACTTTCAGACGGGCTGCGCCTTGTCCACCCGATGTTCCCGGGGTCAAATGTTCCCGGGGGTCCGACGTTCCCGAGGCTCGATGTTCCCGGGTTCGCTGTTCCCGGCGGTTCGATGGTTCTGTTCCCCGTTGTCGGAGTTTCAGGGACACCCGATTACGAGGTGCGATGTTCGGGGGTCCGATGTTCCGAGGTTCAAACTTCTGGACACATGCGACTCGGGAAACATCGACCCCGGGAACATTGACTACCACATATATCCCATGTCTTGCAACTGATGGTGTTTTTCGGAGATGTGTGCACTCAACGTCGTAACAGCGATAGATTCTCCTAAAAATCGGACAATATTTTTCGGGAAAAAGAAAAGTTAGGATCGTTTCTGAACGGTCTGTCCCTAGAGTCCAGCCGATCCAAATTGTTCCCGTAGTAGGTCCAGACGAAAGAGGGTTGTATTTGATTGCGTTTTCTTCGGTTCGGAATCTAGGAACCTGGGTCGTATTGCAGTTGGAGGAGTAACCGGCGATAACTCGCCTCTCTGCTCGACTAGTGCTAGATGATATAGAGGCAGGGGTGTATGACCAATCCAAACCTGCTCCTGGACAGCCATACGTCCGTCAAAGGACTAGCAGGGAACTCTAGGACCCGACCACTTTCTCAGAAACCTGGGGAGGGGAAGTTCAAGTTCACCGTGCCTGCTCACAGCCGACAGGACGGAACTTATGCAAATATCCCGTAACAAACCCACTGACCCCAGGAAAATTCATGGCATCACAGTGGACTCAAGTAAAAGACCGAGACCTTTGCCCATCGCACTTGCTAAGTCCAGTCACCTAGGAAAAAACGTCAGGTGGGCTGCTGATTCGAACACCAGCAATTGTTTGTAAGTATCACTGATACCACTCGATCATTCTCCGCCGTTTGCGTTTGGGTTCCATTCACTCATAGCAAAATTACAGTCAGCAACATCTGACGATTTCTCCGCATGATTTCCGTCCTTCTATGATATAGAACTTATAAGTTTATAACTAGTGGCGCACCCAAATTTCTCGTGGGAAGGGGAGGAGGTGGTCAGGACAGATGGTCGCTGCGTGAGGAGGCCGCCCTTATGAATAAATCACTCTCATACTACTAACTACTATATACTGGTGTGATGACTTTCCCGTCTGTAGTAGGGCGCGAGGGCTGGGGTTGTGACGTGATGTGCGAGTTGATGTAGTAGCCTGTCGTTGAACTATTAACGCAATCTTGAAAACACAATGCCAGGATAAAATGCTTAGAATCATGGCAAATTCTGATTTCGTTGATGAATGGCGGGAGAGAAATCACATGGAGAAGAAATTCACCTGGTCCTCGGGAATATCCCAGAATATCACTGCAGGCTTGATTCTTCCATCTCACGAAATCTTTCAAACAATGGGGACTGATACAAAAATATATCATCAGGACTTTGTTAGATCATTGATGGTGATATTGAGTACTATTTCACATTGAAAAGCGCGGACCCGGGTACTGGCGGTTTTAAATATTCCTTACTTGAAAAAAACCCAAAATTAAAACTGACTTAGTTAGAACACGTTGTGGAGACGAATTGCGAGGAAAAACTGCCGTGGGTTAAAAACAATGTCTTACCTGGGAATATATTAAATACAAAATTCGTAAAGAATCAAATAAATTTAGCAAACAAATAGCAAAGGGAAGAAGAAGTGAAAGAGTAACCTATCACCAGAATTAATTATTTAGAGCGGAAACTTTAAACCGAATTCACCAATATTATTTTAAACAGATTAAAGGAAGCTAGGAATAAACTACAATCCATATCGATTACAAAATTAAGGATAATAATCCGGTCCCGAGCAAATTGGGTAGAGAACGGAGAAAAAAAGTACCAAATATTTCGTAAAACCTGAAGAAAAATCATAGCGCAAAAGAAATAAACATTAATCTAGAGGATGGGAAGAGATCGCGACAAGTAATAAACCTTCAAGAACTTTATCGTAGTATGAAGTGTTATATAGCTGCGGGATTTGTAATCCCTCCCTGATGTTTAATGGACTACTGAAACACCGAAAACTAACAGAAGAAACGCAAGAAATTGTGATGCGCACTCACTATGAGGAATTGTAACGGCAGCTGTTTTTTAGTCTTAATAATGGAAAAGTCCAGGAATAATGGATTACCTGTAGAATTTTACAAGTCTTTCTGGCCACTCATAGGAAACATAGTAACAAATTCCCTAAATACGCATACCGAGAGAAGAAAGGAAAAATGTTAGTAAATCAAGGTCGGGGTATAATCACTCTTATCCAAAAAGCAGGAAAAGATTCCCGAATATACTAAAAACTATCGCCCGATATCACTTCTAAATGTCGACTACAAAATATGTCAAAAGCCTTAGCTACGAGATTAAAAAAATAATCCAACCATATCAGTTCCTTCAAAAGGATTTATAAAAGAGAGATTATTGGAAGAAAAATGTGCGTTTTATATGAGATTCAATTTGAAAAACACTGACAAAGACAGAGAACAACATACCAGGTTTTCTGATGATAGTGGACTTTGAAAAAGTTTTGATATGTTGGAGTGGAACTTCATCTTTAGGTCCTTGCACTTTTTCAATTTTGACCAGAGTTTCAATCATTGGATCTATACATTGCATTCAAATGCATCGGCATGCGTTACAAACAAATGGGTTTACGAAGTAATATTTTAGGATATTCAAGGGGTTGTGAGACAAGGGGTCTCTAAGCCAATACTTATTAATTTGTGGGAGTCTTCGCATTAGCATCAAAAGTTCTACTGCTATCAAAGGTATCTCAGTTTTGAAAATTGAAACCATGAACATTTTGCAATATGCCCGACGACACCAAGCATATTTTTGGATGGTCATATGCATCGTTAAGAGCGAGGTTTGATATTTTACAACTTTTATAGGAAGCGTCTGTGTGAAGTAAACTTATGATAAAACAAATTTTTCCCCTGGACCACCTAGGATCGCAAGACGAATTTTTTAACCAACGTCGCTTTAAGTGACCCTGGGTCCTGTTACAGTTTTAGGTATCACTTTGACAAGTAAACAGCGAGAAATTATTCCGTTGAATTTCATGCAAAAACTTTCCCGACTAAAAAGTCTCTTAAACCTTTGTAGCAGTAGGGATTCACACAAATTGGGAAAAAACGACGATCGTGAATGAAAAACCCGCTTTATCTCAGCTGGTGTATCTCCTTTCAGGCGTTGCATTAAATCCACCTCCCTTCTTTGTTTCCAAGTAGAGAGCTGATCTTCAAAAAGTTTATGGGTATGTAAGCCAGACAAAATAAAACGTAGCCACGATGATTGCCCCAATAATGGACGGAAGGTTTAGGTGGGACCCATATCACCAGTTTTGGTTTATACGAAGTTTGAAAATGTTGTTGGTGAAATGAAAGATATCTAGACCTACGGACTGCACCATGGAAATGAATAGTTCGATTTCCACTTGCAAACAATTTGGTGGAAACATTTCCTGTTCAAGTGTAAGTTCAATCAATCAGGCATCAATACTAAGAATACATTTCTTAATGAGGTTGTTTGGGGTGGGGCTATGTTTAATTCAGGCAACCCCGATTGTGACTTGGGTGTGAGGAAGTTTGGAATAAACATTACATTAGAGTGAACAACAGTGTAGAACTTTACAGACACATGTATAATAACAACATCGTATATGTGAAAAGGATTTCCTAAACGAAAGGATTCCGCGCCCGTTGATACCATCAAACGGGGTTTGGGCAATTAACTTTCCTTTCACTATATTTTGGTATTATAAAACTTTCCATCTTCTTGGAAGCCAGAATCTTAAACAGTTAAGAGGAGCAACGGGTGGACACGAAGAGCATCAAAAAAAGATATATTGGTCCGAATTGTTTATAGACGGTTGAGGCGAACTTATTACCATTCCAATTTCAATTGCCAAGTTGAATTTAGAATTTCCAGATGCTGCAATTAAGTGGATATCATTTCAAAAGCACAGCAATATCGAAATAGAGGAAGCAAATTAGGTATTTTCAATTCAAATTGCCATAGAATCATTGGTACGAATTCCGTCTGTTTCGCATGAACAAAGTGGCAATGCATTCTTGTACGTTTTGTAAAGAGCATGATGCAACCATTGAACATTTGTTTTGGGGGGGGCAGTAGTGGGCAGTAACTCCTCCTTATACTGAAGGTGAACAAGCTATTGCTGGTTGTCAGTTTGGTTTCTCTAAACAAGACAGTTTTTCGGCTATAAATTGCTATTAAAACACCCTTACAATCTTCTAATTTTGATATAAAAATTATATATAACAGGAGTAAAATTGAATCGAGAACGCCCTCAGTTATGGGATTTTATCATAATTCAAAGCTTCTCTTAGAGTGAAGAAGTTAGTCTGTTGACGAGCAAAACCACCCAGATCCTTTTGAGGCATACAAAACGTATTACCATACGTTCACTCTTCAACCAACTTGTGCATGAATGGCAAGCACAGTCGTAAAGCATAAAAAACCTATTACTCGTAGATAAAAATTTCCTTACGACATTGCAGTGGTTTTGGTACCGTACAGAGTATCTATTGTCAGAAAAACATACCGTTTCTTTACGTACTGCTTGCAATAAAGATTTATGGATTTGAGTGTTTGCTCCACTAATTGTCTTCCCCATTACATAATATGGATATATATATATATATAATATGTATTCTGTACAGTGTCATTCTATGTGTAAAGAGTCAATAAATATGAGGAAAAAAAAAAATCTTTGAAAACACGCGGGCGATTGTTAACAAATACTAAGAAAGTTTTATTCTGTGTCTACCAACGGTGGCCTCCTGTTTTGATGTATTTCCATATATATCTGAGAATCCACATTGTCATTCATTAGAAGGAAATGATTTTCAGAATAAGCGGATACCTAACCCTAGAGGCCGTTGTGGATTGTCTCCGAGACTCGGACACATTTATACTTCACACGATTGTGGAGTACTCAATGCTGAGCCATCACTGGCCCAGGAAATCTCGTTTGTGCACAGGAAACGCAAATCTATTGCATATATTCCGAAGCGAGTGTTAGAGCGTTTAGTTTAAACCTCAATCATGCGGAAGATGGGAATCCTATCTTAAATCCTATATCTATAGATAATTTGAACCAGGTCTTCGAAGGACGATACCCTTATTCGTTTGGCCGGAACAGGTATTCTCGCTAAGAAGCAACAGCTCAGTCATTGCCGGGCCTTCATCCTCAAAATGTACATTCTTTGTACAGTGACCGGTCTCCATTGGCTGCCGCTTTTACAAATTGAGTAGCCTTGTTCACGACCAAAACCTGCGTCTGACTATGCCCAGTTTCCACGTTCTATTTGGTCTGCAGGATCACGCTTCAAATTCATGGAAGTTTGGAGAGTCGATATGTTCTACGTCGGTTTCAAACTGCGTTCAGGGACAGTGAGGTATGAGGTTATGAGACCATACATTAGTCATTGTACGTCTTGTATACAGGGCAGCGTTGCCATTAAGGGAGGAGGAGGAAGGAGGGGGTGTCTGAGATCTGATTGAAAACCAACTGAAATGCAGCATTCACTAAAACAGTACTCGATGGCGGCCCCTGCATGTTCCACCGTGGACGTCATGAATTCATTCAAGTAGATTGAAAAGGTAAAAAAAAGCAACATTCACCTAAAATATATTTATTAACATGTTTCAGGATCTGCTTGGTTTTGTGAAGGATAACGAGTGGTTGCGCAATTGCCTCATCGTGAGGCGCCATGCCCTATTTCTGTTCCCGGTACTGGTTCTCATTGGATTCTGTTGAAGTTAACTCCTTTAGTTTCCTAGTGGAATTCTTTGCCAGGATAATCCTGAACAGGATTCGTCATCCGTTGCTCGCGGCACGTTAGCGTCTGACAACAGTCGGGACGTTCTCCTATCGGAAAGTCCACTGTGGATCGCCTCTGGATCAAAAGTCCTCTGCATGAGCGGATGTGGGAAATAGCCAAAATAGGAATCCGGCAGGGCTTGTTGACTTCTGCAAGGCATTCGACGCTGTAGGTAAATATGCTCTATAACAATCTGGAGAGGTCTCGAGACAGCGTGGTGTGGTGTCAAACCGACATGTACACCTGATATCCACATGATTCCGTTAATGCGAGTGTTTTAACGTGCGCTGGTTCATGGATATATGGAGAGAGGGGACAGATTATAGCAGGACTACGGGGGCAGGCGCGACCGAGAGATTTGGGTTGGGGAGGGGGGGGGAGGGGGTTGAGGTTGAACTCAAGGGGAGTGCGCCCTCAGAAATGCCTCCCCTTCCCCTCCCTATTGGCAAAAAACTACAATTTATGGGCCGTACACATACCCCCGCCCTGGGTACGCCACTGCTGCGGGGGGTCCATTTGGGGAAGTCAGGGCTCGAGGTTTGACGTGCCCTGGACGAGTCGCGGATGATTCTGACAATCTTGCATATTTGCCAAATGTGTGATTATCTGACGGGGCTAATCTGTTGGGGCTTCCAAATGGACATGGTATACGGTGTTGGGTCGGTTCAGGTACTGGGCCGGAGAACGGGAGGTCACTGAGTGTTTCATTAACCTCGCCAGTGTCATTAGTGGTACTGTTTCAGTGCAAGTCAAGACGTCCTGTCCACTGTGTACTCTCACGGGTCCGGTGAGATTGGGGCCGCGGCCGGCAGATTGGCTCTGTTGCAACATCGGTTTGGGAAGCTCCTATGGTATTTCCGGAAAGTGGTCCACTACAGAGGAGGGCCGGGTAATGGGAGCGGCGAGTGGATGTGGCTAGGTGCTTCCCACATATCCTCCCATGAGGAGAGTGAGTGAGTTAGTGGGGGGGGAGTGAGTGGTGGGGAGTGCGTTGGCGTTTTCGGTCTTATCTTTTCTTTCTGTTTTTCTGTCTCCCTTTTTCATCTTTTGTCGCCCATCTCAACTTCCTTTTCCGTCTTTCTTATCCTCTGTTTCTCTCCCTCTTTTTTTTCCTCTCTTCTTCCCTCTCGGCTCTCTTGCGGACTTACATTCAAGTGGTATACTGAGCAATCTGAGGACTATTGAGGCAACGGGTTCAATTTCAATTGTTCATACTTAATATTCATAAGTCACGATCGCCGAAAAAGGTTCCGAAATCTAATTAAAGGTTCGTTAATTCTTATTGCAAAACTGTATCCATTTTCATAGGCCAGCAGCAGAATGAGAGTTTGGTGTAGAAGCTTGCCGGTTCATGGTACAGCTGAATGCGATGTTAATGATATTGTGTCAAATTACATCACGTGATGAGGGAAAACAATGGCGTTTCGCGACGTTGACAGGGGGCGTAGCTAGGATTTTTCAGTGGGGCGCTGGGGGCTGAGAAAGAATTTTCCGGGGGGCGCCCATGTGAGTACTTAAGCGGAGCACCACCATTGTTGGCGCGGAGCGTTAAAAAAAAAAGTGGAAAATGAGGGCCCCTAGATGGCAGGAAATGGCACTACCGGAACTATTTTAAGGAGTTCACTATCGTGGCAACAGCCAACCTTTTTGTAGGAGTCGGGTTGTGATATCAAAGTTCATGTTATAAGATTTCACATTTCCCAAATCTTAGAAGTTGCCTAAAATTTCATGCAATCATGTAACAGTAGTAAAGCTCTACTGAGCACTCGAAAAACATTGCATGCAATGTTTCCACATTTTGGGAGCATTTCATCAAAAATTTGGGGGCACTATTGGTAAAGATTTTGAGTAAATCCTTTCTATTTTTTCTTCACCTTGCTCGTATTCCTCCCATTATTCGCCCGAAATATGGTCACCACGATTTGGCGCCCAGCGTACAATGGAAAATTTTCGTTTCACAAACCCTCCAAAGGCCGGAACGCAACTTCCTGAGTGTTCTAAATTACATGTTCCCAGGAGCTGGATGTTCTAGGGAGGGCTCTGAGAAAATGTTGTCTCTAGGAGTCGCGACGTGGCCCAGAGCGCAAAGAAACAAATTGAAAAAAAAAAAAATAAACAACTTATTTCCTGTCATGCCCTCTATGCTCGGTATAGTAATAATGACAAGTTCATTCATAAAACATTCATTCACAATGCATGCTCAAAGGCCATGCGCACCGTCATTGTCCATTCTCTCGAATAATATGAGTGCTTTGGGCATGGCGTCACCAGACTTTTCATTTTGAGGCACAGGGGGGCACAGACATTGATTGGGGGACCAAATTATCAACTACGGGAAGCGCAACCATCGGTGGGCGCGGAGCGTAACAGAAATTCTGGGTTCACGAGCCCAGATTGCGGAAAAATTACCCTTCCCGAGTGATTTAGGCTGCGGCCAGGTCAAGCTCACTTGCTTATCAAGCCGGTGCAAGTTTTTTTTTTTTACAATTTTTTTTCTTGAAAAACAATCCTTGCGCGCCGGGTGCGCCCCCTCTCAACCTCAAATTGAATATGTGGTGCCCAGGAATGGAATAAGATAATTGGTTTGTCACTAAACTTGGTTAATTATTAACTGGTAATAATCTGCACCCTGATTGTTATTATTATCTGACTCATTATACTGGGCAGATACCCAATTTGAAGACCCAATTGGGGAAAATGTTTTCGCATTTGGAGTGAAAATTTCTCCGCTTTGTGTGAAAAGTTTTTTCCCAAGGCTGGTATCGTTGTACATGGCTAGAATGGGCTAGAAAATGTAAACATGAGCCTCAATCCGTTTGAAGGTGAGGGCGAGTTCTCGGTTAGAGAGAAAATGTTTTAGCTTTTCATACCGCCAAGATCATCAGAAATTACAATTGCGGAGCTTAGTTGCAACCATTTGGAAGTCCATTAGAGCTTGGTGGAATGAAAACCTGACTTTCCTTTGACGAACTCCGCTGCTACTCATGTGGGGGTCGGTTTAACGTGGCACTGCAATGGGGGTCACAATGTTCTTTCAATTTGGAGACTACGCAAACTTGGAAAAGGTATAAAGAAACTCTCCGAAGAATATGTCAACGTATCACCCACCCCTCGGCGTAGCGCGCGAATTTTTTTCGAGGTAAATGGTTCATTGGTTCAGCGGTCACATATAATGGTGACCGCGGATAAAGATTTTCCTATGACAATTGGAGTGGGTCACGTAATAGACATCACCGCGACGCAGTGCACGAACAGATGCATTTTTTTTTTTTCTGGCAAGGCTATAGCCTTCCCAAATGTCGGTTTCATTAGGCCACGTCACAGTACTCTGCGCGGAAAAATTGCACATGGTTCGACTGCAAATGTAAATTTATATACCTGGTCGTTGAATGCACAAAAGCTAAAGCTAAGGCCTAAATTATTTATTTTTTTCATGCCAGATTTCTAGTGGGGGTGCGACTGCGGGATCTTCACGAAACTTCCCCTGCCGAAAATTACAATCCTGCCCAGCACATCTTTACGACCCCCCCGTACTTACCAACAATAAATCAACACATGGGATAATTAGTTGCGTTTTCAAATAGTGATACAGTTTGAAAAGCATGCGATACGCTCATTGGGGATCTCGGCCAATTCCCCTAAACTGGTGGTGAGCATTGTACACACTTATTAATGACATGGCTTATTCATAGAGTCGGTCCCACAATCATTCATAATCTACAATGCTGGCTATTTATTTCAGAACAAAAGGCTCCCTATTCATGATAAAACAAAAAGGTTCGATTCATAATAGAACAAAAGTTCGTTTTTCATAATAGAACACCGGGTTCGTATTCTCAATAATAACCATATAAATTGTGGATACAACTATTTTGCAATCGTTTCGAACTTGTTCTATTATGAATTATGACCCTTGCTCCTTATGAATATCGGTCCATATGATGAATGGCGTTTTTGTTTGTCCTACTGGGGATAAATGGAACATTTTTCCATTATGGATCGAACGTTTTTGGTCCCGATTGAATTTTGGTACCCCCCCCACGCCGTTGTTCATTATGATCTCGGACTTATGATTATGAACCCTCTCCATTATGATATAAGAAACAGATTGACGTTATGAATCACGAACTGCCAAAAAATGCACGTTATAAATTATAAACCTTATGCATAACGAACCTAATTATGATACAATCATTTTAAGGATATCGGAAGGCTATTTAAATATTTATTGAGTGGAAACACCCTTTGAAATGAACTCAGGACGGTCCTCAATAATTTTGAATTTTTAATAGTAGATAGGATAAAAAAAATCAGGCAAGGCTGCTACTCTGAGCCATATCACCCAGTATTTATAACGAGAACATCACATTTTCATCATTTTGCTACTTTCATCACAAATTGCCAATATGCACGCACAGAGTTCTAACACAACAAGTTTCCAACTCATCTCTAGTTGCGAATAGAGAAATTCAAATTGTGATCCTCTATTGGAATAAATTATGCTCGTGTGAGGCACGTGATTTGTAAACATCTGATTCTGGTTTTGAGTTTGGACGGCGAAAATTCTCAAATTTACCAATATTGATACGTCAAGTCCTGGAACAGATCTTATGTTTTGTTATATTTAATTCCTGCTTCATCAGTCAATTAGATTATCACAGCAAATTGCATAGGCGCGAAAAAAAGAGGAACCACATCACCTCGGTAACTGCTCGGTAAAATGATGTTCATGGAGAGAACCTATTGCGCGAAACCACTGCTTGTGCACTACGCCATGGCAAGTCACTGTGTTTTACGTAACGTCGACCGGACTCTCCATCTATACATGCTGGCCCCGGTCACTGACTGACACCAAAGAATTGTGAATTTAATAATGGTCCCAAATAGTCCCTTTGTGTTAAGACGATGATACATTGATACTTGATATTCCCGATTACCTGCCTGCTTTACATAAAACCCTCGCATAATTTTTGCATTGCACTGCATCATCACTCCAACTCGTAGTACTCTGGGGTTTTGGTATCACCGTCTTGTCCAATTGTAACCCTGCTCCATATTGGATTAAACAATCACAACCACTGATAGGGAACACACCCTCACTCTGTATTTCAAGTATGGCTGTGATTGGTTGTATCGTAACAGCTGTTACCGACACATTACATCTTAGTATTGCTGTTTGGCAGTTTTGACAATTCCAACATGATTCTGCTGTCCATATCATCGTATTTAAAAACAACGCTCAGCCATGAATCAAGCCAACAGACTTGTGACTTAGTTCGCCTTGTAAAATGGCGTGTTCATTAATATGTGCAGTCTAAACAAACAACGCCTGTTGGTGGGATTTTGTTTTTTTTTGGGGGCTCCTGTCGCCTGAATCATTGGTGGACAGTGGGCGGTGCACTCAACGTGATTGTGGCGCATTGAAAAACATTTCCCCATTTAGCTGAATGAACGGGAATGACCATGCCTACAGTAAAATCACCTACTCATCCGTTTTGGAATTGTTTTGAAATCTCCACCTAGTTTTGGCATCCGTTGAACAGATATTCTCCTTCAATTTCAATTTGAAAGGATTCAGTGTTTTTTCAACTCTGCGGCGGTAACAACAACGCAATACAAAACCCTGTGCATAATATATTTGCTTCGGTTATTTTGGCTTCAGCTGCAGCATTTTCAAATTAAATTCGCATTTTCGGTATTGTAAGGGTTAGGCTTTCAGCTCTAGTCTACTTTAGAATCAGTGCCCGAAGTGACATACTGTACACTTTCATTGTTTACATTGCGTTCAGAGTTACTAGCACAAGGTTAGGGTCAATAGACCACCTATGTATGTACTTACGGTCACCGATCTAATTCATACCAGAAGGTTATAAAGTAATAGTTGAAAGTTTGTGTGAATTTATTATCTAGTGACCAATTGTTTGTAGCGATTTTCTCACAGAATTTATTCAGGGGTTGGCTACCATTCATATTATGGCTCACATCGTGCTATGAATATTCATTAAATGGATGTAGCTCGTTCACCAAATATCGCTCTCACTGCTCCGCCCAAGGCAAATAGCATCATGGGCCCTCATTTCGCATATAGCTTTTCACCACCCTGCTTAGCTTCCTCGATTTTTGTTCATTCCTTGTGCAACCCCATCTGATTAATGCCAAAACAGTCATGGAACCCTTATAAAATGAAGCATGTTATTCAAATTGAGATGTGCAAAGAAGAAGCACAAAACCTGATTACCCTGGAATGAATGACCTAAGCTACGAATACCGACTAGGAGCATTGAAGCTCCCTACTCTGGTTTTACTCACGAATTAGAGTGATTTAGTATTGAATGTATAAATTAACATCTGTTGTTATGTTCAAACGTACCACCTTTGGCTCCATGTCAATGATGATAGCAGAACCAGGGGCCATTGTAAAAAGTTATCTTACCAGTACAGAGCAGACAAGAACATCTGTCACAACTCACAACCTTCTTCCCAATCGTGTTGATAAAGCACTTGGAACAGTTAACCTGAGAGAGTTTTGTGAAACTTTGCCAATGTACACATGTTTGAATTTTAACATTTCACATACAAGAGCCGCACCTTCATTTTGGGCCCCCAAGTGCGCACTTTGTAACTTGGCCCATTTTGCATGATATAATTCCCTTCTACTAACGTTAGTTTTCCATGGGAATGTTTCATGCCGTGTTGCTATTGTGGCATTTGATCAAGAACGTGGTGTCCATGACTATGCAAGTGTTCCAGACATGGCAGGTATACTATACCAATAATACGGTAATACAGCATGCTCTACTATCCTATACACGCGTATAGGCATTGGGCGAAGGCTGAATTAGCTCACATTAGGTTGTTGCCCCCTAGAAGGGGCTCAACAATTTGGGTTGAATGAAACTAAATGATGTCAGGAACATAATACTTGAAAGTTCACAAGCACACCTCGGGTACATGAGCGATGTGTGGGCCATTGACTAGGGCTCTTTTAAAATGTGGGGGGGGGGGGGGGGGGTTTGACGGAGTGAAAATTTAAAACAATTGTGGCAGTTAATTTGTGTGAGACGCGAAAATTTTGAACTAGCAATCACCCAAACTCCATAAGACACTTCGAAATGCATATACGAACAGTGTTCTACCCATACGAAAGGAGAGTAATTTAGGCTAGATTGAACAACAGAGGGACCCTGGGAGGGGGTGTAGGTCGGTGTCAATGTCTACTAATTGCGATACGATCAAAGTTTTGTACGATAAGCGAAATTAATGTATCTTGACAGTGAAAGCCTATAGAAGAATATAAAAATGACCTCACAGCTAGTCATTTAGTGCCATAAGGAAGGGGTTAACTGAATACTGGTTTAAAAAATTAAGTTGGGGGATGGACAAAGGGTGAGGGTAGGGGTTTTGGTTATCGCATTGGTATATCCAACCTGTCCAGGTAGTTCCCAGACTTACAGTCATTACTTGAAATCACGACTGACCTTATTCTAACAAGGGAACAACGTACGCCAGGCCAGTTCATGTCCATCCGATCTAGGCAGTGGCGTCACAAGGGTATGTGGGTCCAGGGAGGGGCCAGCCGCCCCTTTCCGCAGAATCCATAGAGTACGCCAAACAAAAGTAGGCCCAGCAAGGATTTTTTTTGTAACAAAACAAACAGAAAATGTTACAAAGCCAAAAGAGATTTTTGTCCCACGGGAGCCGACAAACAGGAAATCAATTCACTATGCCTATGGCCCCCCCACCCCCTTTCAGTTACTTCAGCTACGCTCCCCTGGAAGACTGAAACCCGCATACGATACAGTCATGTACGCGAAGACACAAATTATTGCGAGCAGCTACACCCACCCTCGGTGGCATATTATTTGAGGTATATCAATGGCGTCAGTGGTCAGCGGCCCCGCATGATTTTTCACTAGACAAATACAAATTATTTGATATGACCCAACTGTACCAGAGCCCCTTGTTCCGACCAAGACACCTTCTAGATGAATTTTAACTTGATTTTGGCGTCGGATTATAAAAGAGCTATTTGAACCCTAACCTTGATATTGAACCTCAACCATGAAAGTGTTAAAATTGCACAAATTTACAGCGGTGATTTTCCGATTAAGCCGAACTTTTGTCATGAATTGTGACTGCCAGTGCTGCTGAGAACAAAATGGGACACTGACAGTGACATGAAACACCAGAGACAGCAAAAGAAAAAAAAACCTATTTTCAATTTATGTTTTTTTATGGAGACAATGTTTGCAAATGGTTGGTGCATATTACTTTCAGTGAGCGTAATTAGCAGCATCAGGCGCGCTGCGGCATCCACAAAACTAAAGCTTATTAAAAGTCTTTCGGGTCAACAATGTCTCAGAAGATCAACTTAACAATGGACATATTTATTGAACGTGAAAATTCTTGAGAGTTGAAACAGAAGTTCTTGAGGGCATGACCTGGGAAAGTTTTGGCCGCTTGTATGACTTGAAGTAGACAGGGCTTCACAGGTTCAGTTGGTGCAACGGAAGTTTTAAAAACATGTATAAATAGAACCTCCCCAAAACGGAAGAGTAAAAAGGTAAAATTGCGAGTGATGAATTCGGAATGTAAGAGTAATGTTAGCAAGTGCTGTAGCCGTCAGTTGGAAAACCCTCCCCTAACTTTTTTATTTCAGTACGTCAGGATATCAAGGAGGATCGAAAGGTGGCGGGGGGGGGGGGGGGAAGGGGCCGCAGATCAGACTCTTGACCCACTACAAAATACCCCTATTACACGCAATGAGCATAAGGCCTCAATTTTTAATAGTAGTAAGTCCTCGTGGAATCCCGCGCAGCTGTTTTAGGTAGCTCGCCTCAATGCGATATCTAACAAGCGGATCCTTTCCCCTTTTGCGAGAGGAGCGAACGCCCCTCTGTGGATGGAACTGGGAGGTGATATTGAACGAATGAATTTATTTTTTACCACTCTGAGAGAGGACAGGGGGGCTATACACAATACCTGCGGCCCCCTCCCCCAACGGATACCTTGTAAATAGACTACCTGATAAAACAGTTGTTAAAAAAAAATCAATCGGTTTGCAGCCGCCATGTTTCAGGTTGAGGAGGCTTCAGGCATCCATCAATCATGAAACTAACAGACGAAGCCAGTTACTGGCGGTTGTAATACAACATCGATGGCAGTAGATTTTCGGTGGCCCACGGAATATGTATATTTGCAACTATCGGGATATTTGTGGTCAAAAAAAGGAGGCGGGAGCTGGTATACGTTGCCGTCTACGTGAAGAGTACCCAATAATTAAATGTGATGAGGCTATCAAACGGGAGGGGGGGGGGGGGGGACTTATATGTTTCAAATGCCCATCTAGTCTCTAAGAGTGGAATTATTTGCAGACTAGACAACGTGTCGGACAACAGTTTGTACCGGATCGGGTTACCCTCGTACAGATTCGATTCCTCTTATTCAGGAGTATATCATTGAAATAATAACGCAAAGTATTTCAGACACAGACAGGCACTGCCAAAAAATGGTTCAGTTTTCATAAAACGGGGTGGAGGTGGACATGCCAGGGCCACGAGAGGGTGGACAGGGGAAACTTTGGGGGCACAGAACTTTACCACCATTGTTGTGGAGCCCTGGCGAAAGGACCAATGCACCTAGTCGGTACCGGGAATGGATTAGCGGTTCTGCAGGAAGTCTGCTGGGGCTCCAAAATTTTGCTGAATGCTCCTAAACAGATAGTTATTTACCGCGTTTGCGCTGGGCAAAGGCCTTTTCTCATTAATTGAGAGCCTAGCTGGTTTCCAAAGATACGCTTCGCAAAAACCTTTGCCAGCGATCCACTGACGGTCACACCCTAGTATATCCCCTGTCAAAATAATATTGACTCTACGGGGAAAGGCTCTCGACATTCCTGTACATGCCTGGCACCTGTCATGGGCATTGCACTAGGTACATGAAGGCTAATACAACATTGTTCGTTCAGGACAAACGAGAAAAAATAAGATATTGATGAGATTATAATGCTGGTTGCAGTGTGGATTAAACTGGTAGAGGGATCATGGAACGGAAACGAAGCGAGGTGTGAGACACACCTGAACATTCAGGTGTGCACAGCAGCATCGAAAGTTGGTTGTCTCAATAGCATGGGGAGGGGGCCGCTTATAGCAGTGAAGAGGTAACAAACTAATGCGGAAAAATAATTAAACATGGGGGAATTTCCCAAAGTTTGGGGGTCACAACCCACCCGCAATCCCATCATTCCCGCTCCTTCCCCCCTCCCCCCTCCCTCCCACCCTCTGACACCTCACCCAAAGCCCATGTGGCTTGGTGCGCTTTCGGCTATCAAAGCCCGTTTTTCCGTACTGTGTTTAAAATTTAAAAAAACATCTTGGTTAGTTTTTAAAAACGTTTAAATCAATTCATGTCGGTAGCGGGGCAGGCGCCCTATGGAAAATAATGGAGCAAATTCCCGGCAGTACAATGCGTTATTCAAACACCTCGGAAATTTTGCAAACATTTTAAACAATCAATTCTTGAGAACAAATCAGAAACAGTTTCTTAACCTACTACTGATGAACAAACAATGAATCTAACACATAAGTTTCTGGGACCTAACATAAAATGTCGCAAAGCACAAAGAAAATAGTGAACTTACACCCTTCCTCCAGCCCTCACGTTAATTATGTGCGGTTAAAATAACTATAGCCCATTACTTGGGGCCACTATGACAAGATGACAGAAAATGAAAGAAGAAAAAGGGCCTCTAACCGAGAGGCGAGATTCAACACGCGAAGGAGAGGTTATATAGTTTTCCTTCGTGTTGATCAATGTACCACCACACAGCTCCAGACACAAATAGTTAGAAATAATGATGTCATTCTCGTCGATATTCACCAACCAGTTTCACAGGCTTGTCTTCTAGCGTCTGTTCATTGCCAGTTGCTTCTTTGCATCTCTGTTGGCATGCACTGGTGTAACACTCTTTTGGAAGCCAATCATTTAGAATGGCCCATTAACAGGGCATACGGAGTATCGTTGTCACTGGAGGCACCGTCTTTTATGGAGTGTTGCAAGGTTCACCGGCTTCTGATTGTAAATATCAGCTGACCTATAATCGCCCACTGATTGGTTGAATGTTCGGAGGAATTTCAGGAAATTTTCGGAAATAACGGAAAGTTTTAACCTTAAAAACTCATTCTTTACCCGTGTTGGGCTTGTGAACTTTGATGACATTGCTAAAACTACACTACTTCACATATGCCCAAAATTGTCGAGCCCCTTTTGGGGGGTCATACAGCAAAGCGACATTCAGACCTCGGCCCACTCCTAGTACGAGGCCGTCCCCACAACAAAAATCAAGAAATATTAACATGGAGCTCATCATAACATATACTGTCCTTTGATAAATTAAAGTTTCATCTCAATCTCCTGAGTTCAGTTATCAGCTATGAAATCCTATCTATCTATCCATTTCGTCAACATTTTGCCCTCTTTTAGGCCCTTGTTTCTTCGCCTAATCTGAATCTGTGATGGATGTTTTACTAAACTTTTGGACCATATTGTTCATTGACCACTTGTTGGGGGGGGGAAATCAAATTCAAAGGTCAATAAAGGCCAATGGAAACCAGTTGGTGTGCAAAATTTGATCCGTCCATGAATTCTATCTATCCATTCCGTCAACATTTGCTTTTCCTTTGGGCCTGTGTTCGTGTCAGGTCTTTGACGGATGTTGACCCAAACTTGAACATAATGTTCATTGGACAACCAGAAATCTTTGACTCAAGAAAGTCAAGGTTCCAAAAGATCCTTACATGGGGGTCCGGGCAATAGGGTCATTTTGCAAATTTAAAAATGTATCTAATCATTCTTCAAGTGCATTAGATTTCCTGAAATCATGTTGTCATGTTCCTTGCGTGGTGCTACTTTTACAGTAGCTTGTGGACAGATTTTTGATGCCAACGTCATAAGTGTGCCAGTTGAGTGAAAACATTGAATATGATGAAAAGATTTATTATCGGCCCCCAAGCAGTCATTCTTTCTTCTTCTTCCATGGATGTTTGACAAACTTGACTTCATTGATGCATGAGAAAGCTTTGTCCATGTGAAGGTCAAGGTAAAGTGGCCATTAAATGGGCCCAACAAGCCATTGTGTGAAAGTGCTTTTTTTCTGGCCACCAATTGGTCGTTCTTTGATGGATTCATCAAACGTGGGAACAATGTTTCATTTTAACTAAACCTCAAGGAGGTCAAGGTCAAAGGGCCTGAAGGGGGCATAATAGGAGGCCATGTTGTGCAAAATTTCAAAATGTCTTCCTAAATTTGTTATCATTTTCTGTGTGGTGCTTCTTTCCATGTCCACCTACACCTCCCCTAAAAAAAACGACATTGTCGTTAACACATCGGGACAGTTGAAATCAGTCATTGTGTGAAATGTTGGGTAATCTCATCTCTTACAAAATAGCAAAAATAACATTTTCTTTTCTAAATTTAATTATTAGTTCTTTTGTTATGATTAGGCCTGATAATGTAAAACAGGTAAACCAGTAAAATCAGGCAGCTAGGTTCATCAAGGCCTCCTACACGACTAACTCAACTCTGAATTGGTCCGTTTCTGTCTCTCCTGAAGGAAATTCGGAGGAGACTTATGTCACTATGGCGTGGTGTGTGTATGTGCGTGTGTTGCGTGTTGTGTGTCACACTTTCTCGTTAGCGGGTGTCTTTCCGAACGCAACGCAATTGGGACAAAATTTTCAGGATAGCTTTTGGTGTTGGTTGACACGAGCTGAAGAGTTGGGGACACCAGTTCCCACTATATTAATACGGTAATTACCTATTTTTATGTAATTTATTTGTTTTTAGGCTTGTGAGCAAGATTACAGAACCTTAGGAGCTATGGTGACTTGGTTTGGCACATAGATGCGGGATATGAGGTAGATGAACTGATTAGATTTTCAGCGTGAAATACGGTCGTCAAAGGTCATTCGGGGTAAAAAACTAGTTTTTTTGGCCATAACATGGAAACCGAATGTCTGCTGAGGTTGGGAGGTGCACCATGTGATCCACTGGTTGACCTCCATCTTTGTGTCCTTTGACCTCAACTTGACCTTCACGATGTTTTTGGCCGAATTAAATTTTCGTGGCCATTTTCGGATCTCAACGTTACCTTCTGATCGAAATGGATCGTAATTTGACCCCATGTGACCTTTGTGCATGAAATATCGGAGGTCCAAAGTTTTTTTTCATTTCAAATTTCAAAATTAAGTGCAGTTAGGATGTTCATAGTGATTTGTCATGGTGATTTTAGAATCAGCAGGTCAAACTACTCCTGATAATGAGGTCAAAGGTCAAATGTCGAATTGATGTGCCTATTTTTAGAGTTACAGAGCGAAGAAAATTAAAATTGTCAATTCCTGTCAAAATTTGGATATGTGACAGCTTTGTGTGCTGAATAGACGAAACAAACTCCCACTTCAATCGGGCACTTGGTTCTCAAGTTACATGGGGTCAAAGGTTGGTTTTGATACCTTTTTGGCAATAGCATCGGTAGTATACTTTGTGATACATAATGCTTGTAGGACTGCATGCATCTCATCGAGAGTAACATTTTTCATAAAAACTGACATGTCATCTAAGGTCATTCAAGGTCACTTATGGACAAAAAACTAATATTTTGGAGACAACTTACAGTGACATTGCTTGGCAATGTTGAAATTTCAGGACGGTGTACGTCATGGTGGAGAACATTTTCCCCATAAAACTCCATCATGTCGTCAAAGGTCATTCAAGGTCACTTATGGACAAAAAACTAATATTTTGGAGACAACTTACAGGGACATTGCTTGGCAATGTTGAAATTTCAGGACGGTGTACGTCATGGTGGAGAACATTTTCATAAACACCATCATGTCATCAAAGGGTATTCAAGGTCACTATGGCATATAACTGCAAAATAGTATGTGTTCCTGCAACAACTTCAGTGACCTTTCCTGATGTGGTTTTAAATTTCAGGACAGGGTGTAACCCATCTAGGGTTACATTTTTTATAAAAACAGTCAAGTCATTCGAAGTGCTTTAAAGGTCAATTAGATGTCAAAAACTAGTTTTTGGGCCGTAACATGGGAACCAAATGCCTGCCGAGGCTGGGAGGTGCACCATTGTTATTCACTCGTTGTCCTCCACTGTGGGACCTTTGACGTCAATTTGACTTTTACCATATTTTGATCAAATCAAATAATTTGACCCCATGTGACATTTGTGTGTGAAGATATCAGAGGTCAGAGTTTTCCATTTGAAATTAGGTGTAAAGGTAGGATGTTCATAGTGATTGTCATGGTGATTTTAGAATCAGCAGGTCAAACTACTCCTGATAATGAGGTCAAGAGGTCAAAGGTCAAATGTCGAATTGATGTGCCTATTTTTAGAGTTACAGAGCGAAGAAAATTAAAATTGTCAATTTCTGTCAAAATTTGGATATGTGACAGCTTTGTGTGCTGAATAGACGAAACGAACTCCCACTTCAATCGGGCACTTGGTTCTCAAGTTACATGGGGTCAAAGTTGGTTTTGATACCTTTTTGGCAATAGCATCGGTAGTATACTTTGTGATACATAATGCTTGTAGGACTGCATGCATCTCATCGAGAGTAACATTTTTCATAAAAACTGACATGTCATCTAAGGTCATTCAAGGTCACTTATGGACAAAAAAACTAGTATTTTTGGAGACAACTTACAGTGACATTGCTTGGCAATATTGAAATTTCAGGATAGGGTGTACGTCATGGTGGAGAACATTTTCCCCATAAAACTCCATCATGTCGTCAAAGGTCATTCAAGGTCACTTATGGACAAAAAAACTAATATTTTGGAGACAACTTACAGTGACATTGCTTGGCAATGTTGAAATTTCAGGACGGTGTACGTCATGGTGGAGAACATTTTCATAAACACCATCATGTCATCAAAGGTCATTCAAGCTGGTCACTTATGGGCATATAACTGCCAAAAAAAATAGTATGTGTTCCTGCAACAACTTCAGTGACCTTTCCTGATGTGGTTTAAATTTCAGGACAGGGTGTAACCCATCTAGGGTTACATTTTTTATAAAAACAGTCAAGTCATTCGAAGTGCTTTAAAGGTCAATTAGATGTCAAAAACTAGTTTTTGGGCCGTAACATGGGAACCAAATGCCTGCCGAGGCTGGGAGGTGCACCATTGTTATTCACTCGTTGTCCTCCACTGTGGGACCTTTGACGTCAATTTGACTTTTACCATATTTTGAGTCGAATCAAATAATTTGACCCCATGTGACATTTGTGTGTGAAGATATCAGAGGTCAAAGTTGTCCATTTGGAATTAAGTGCAGTTAGGATGTTCATAGTGATTTGTCATGGTGATTTTCAGAATCAGCAGGTCAAACTACCCTGATAATGAGGTCAAGAGGTCAAAGGTCAAATTTTGAATTGATGTGCCTATTTTTAGAGTTACAGAGCGAAGAAAATTAAAATTGTCAATTTCTGTCAAAATTTGGATATGTGACAGACTTCTGTGTGAATAGGACAGACGAAACGAACTCCCACTTCAATCGGGCACTTGGTTCTCAAGTTACATGGGGTCAAAGTTGGTTTTGATACCTTTTTGGCAATAGCATCGGTAGTAATACTTTGTGATACATAATGCTTGTAGGATGCATGCATTCTCATCGAGAGGAGTAACATTTTTCATAAAAAACTGGACAGTCATCAAACGTCATTCAAGGTCAATTATGGTCCAAAAACTACATTTTTTGGGACAAATTAAAGAACAGTTGCTTGGCAATATTGAAATTTCAGGATAGGGTGTACGTCCTGGTGGAGAACATTTTCGATAAAAACCATCAGTCATCAAAGGTCATCAGGTCACTTATGGGGCAGAAACTCCCCAAAATAGTATGTGTTCCTGCAACAATACCAGGGACCTTCATATGTGCGTTTATATTTCAGGACAAGGTGTATCCCATCTAGGGTTACATTTTTTATAAAAACAGTCAGGTCATGCGAGAGTCTTAAAGTCAATTTGGGTCAACAAACTAATTTTTATCCTAACATGCGGGAACCAAATGCCTGTCGAGGTTGGGAGGTGTGCCATTGTGATCCACTCGTTGACCTTCATCTGTGTGAACTTTGACCTCAATTTGCCTTTGACCTCAATTTGACCTTTACATATTTTGCAGTCGAATCAAATAATTTGCCCCATGTGACATTTGTGTGCGAAGATATCAGAGGTCAAAGTTTTCCATTTTGAAATTACGCCCCCCCCATGCAGTTAGGATGTTCATAGTGAGTTGTCATGGTGATTTTCAGAATCAGCAGGTAAAACTCCCCTGATAATGAGGTCAAAGGTCAGATGTCGAATGTTGTGCCTTTTTAAGAGTTTAAGGGCAAAGATAAAATAAAAACTGTCAATTTTGGATGTCCTTTGGACCAAATATGCCAAAGACATAACAGTTCTGCAACAGCCTTTAAAGACTATGTGATATGGCTGAGTTTCGAGACAAGGTGCTCAATTAGGATGGGAATATTTCATAAACCTTATGTTATCAAGGGCCATTCAATTATCGGAATCCTAATTGTGACAAGTATTGAAATAAGTAAAATAGCCCATACAAAACCCCAGCATTCTTGATTAATATTATTACCCTCTCAGCTAACCATTTAAGAATGGTATAGTCTAGCTCAGCATTACTATCAATATAACAGAAATGTATCTATTGAATTTTTTAATCATTTCAACTTTCAGCCCCTTGGGTATGGTATTTATTCCATTCCATAAATAGTAGTCTATCTGTAACAGGACAGAGATTTAATAGCTTCATTATCGGTTCTCTATCATATAAACACATGGGGCATACCTGTTGACAAAAATGTAGAGGAAACAGGTTAAACAATTGATTGAGCCGGCTGAGTTTACAGTGGAATTCCCCTAATATCACTTATATAGTCATTGCTTCAGCTACACACTCAGGGCCTACATGTCCAGCCTGAAGAGACAGAATCTTGAGGGTGTCAGGGTCACCTGCCATTAGATGGCCTCATTCGGCTCCAGACAGGGGATGCTGCAAGTAGATGGAGAGGGGTGGGTGTGAAACTCCCTAGAAAGTTAATGGAAGTAGTAGATGTATATATAAAGGGCATACTCTTTGATGATATATTGGAAAACTATTTAAAGACCCACAGTCTGTGTTAGGTTTGTATGTTCCAAGGGGTGTGTAGTCAATGATGGCGATGAATGTTTAAATTTAAGAGGTTATTTGCGATACCATTACATGTGGCTTTGTTTTCATGAACCTTTCGAAGAATATTCGAGGATATTGAAGTGAGAAATGGGTCAATGGAATTTCCGTTGGCTATCGTGTCTAAATTTAGATAGTCACATTCCACAAAAACCCTTCCTCCTTTAGCAGACATTGTATTTTCAGTCCTTACGAATTTGAATTGGTCACTGAGTAGTAGGCGGTTCTGTTGAATGCTTAATACCAAAATCGTGTGAAGCAAACCATATGGAATGCCTTGTAATTGTTTGAATGTGAATAAAAAAAGAAATCACTGGCGGGAATTAGCCGAGACAATGGGGGTATCGCCTTGTTAGGCAATGAAATATCCAGTCCAGTGTGCATTTGAGCTTATAGATCAGTGGTGCCTGTTGGAAAAATGGAGCAAACTGCGGGCATCCCACAAGAGTCATGAAAGCCTAAGGGCATGATAAACTATGGTGCTGGTGTGCTATGTGCACTATGTGGGCTAAATGCATCTCTCCAATAGAGAGTGTTAAATTTCTTCAATAACAATATGGGTGGTGAAGGGTGGCAATGCCCACAGGCTATAAGGGCATGGTGCATGGTGTCCTGGAATTAGGGGGTCTGGAACAAGCTGTCATCGTGGGGGTATATTACACACAAGGATTTTGGAGAGTCCAATACTTCTGTAAATTGACTCAAATTAGATCATAAAATGTACTGATTGTTGTTATCAGTGAAACTTGATTCAGGCCAAGCTTCTAATTGTATAAGTGTCCCACATTTAGGGCCTACTATTTGTTAAACCCAATCGTTTCGTCCAGTCCAGAAATGGTGGTAAGATGAATTGGATTCATTGGAGTTCCTGAGAGGATAATAGACAAAACAACAAAATTGTTCAGTATAAGTTGGATGGAATTTCCCCCCCCCCCCCGATACATTATTTTGGAGGTCAAGGGTGTGGCAGGCCAAGAGTATGAAAAAATCCTGTTGACTTTTGTTGCCATAGCGCACGTATTGCAGCACTGTTACATACAGAGATAAGGCCCCTGCTGACCTTTGACCTCAAATTTGACTATACCAGATCATGATCTGAGAGTAAAGACAAAATATATTGCTTTTATTTGGTACAGGATCCCTGTTTGTTTAGGTTCCATTGTTTCAAGCACTCCCATACCCTGGATAGGTGAGTCACTGTCCTGATTTGATTTGACTTGATTTCTACAGGTTCAGAAGCCAATTAAGTCTATCTAGGAACCCGACTGTATTGACAAAGATGAGCACAGCGATAACTTCCTCTCTTTTCGACAAGCGCTCAGAATGATATCGAGGCAGGGGGAAAGCAATCCCAAACTGCTCCAGGATGCCATGTCACGTCCCCCATCCGGGAAGAACTACAATGACTCAGGACTGGACCACTTTCCTCGGAACCCTGGAGTCAATTCAGTGACTGTTCCAGCCAACAGATGGGACCTATGCAAATCTCCCGTAACTAACGCAGTGATCCCAGAAAATCCACTGCGTTGCAGCAGAACTTTGAAATGAAGCCTAAGACCTTGCCGATCACAACTACAAGTTCAGCTAGCCTAGGGAAGAATGATCCGGTTACTAACTGATTTCATTCAAACCCAGATATTTGCTTTAAGTGGAAACTGAATGCATCTTCTACCAATTTTCATCTTTCTTCACCCCCTTCCAAGTGGGCATATGAATTCTTGTTCTTGAACATTTATGCATCCTAAAGCCATTGCATGTCCACAAAACTTTCCGGAAAATGCTCACTAGTAGTGTCAGCTTTTTACGGAGTGCGAAACGTAACAAAATTCATCAAGTTGGAATCAACCCTTCGAAAAAAAGAATCAACTTCATCGAACAGATCACCCATCGAAAAAAGAAACACCCATCGAAAACAGAATCAAAGCTTCAAGAAAGAAATCCTCATTGAAAAGCGGAATCAGCCTATCGAAACAAGAATCATATGTCATATGGATATGCCATGACCTCTTCTGCCTCGACAGGATTTTCATTGTTTGCGCGCTCCTTTAAGTTTGAGACACGCCGCGCAATCCTGGTGCGCGGAGTGTAACAATCATCAAGAATGGAATCAGACCATCAGGCTTTGGAACGCATCGCTGCGTAGTGATTCCTCTTGAATGGTTATTCCTAAGATCTGAATGCACTTACATTGGCAGTTTTTTGCCATGTTCTTTCGGCGGCTAATGACATATTTTTTTGGGAATGCTGGATTGTGCTGTCAAGCCGAGGAGCTGTTTTGTTTCTTACCCTCTCGTCATTCTATTTTAAAAAGGTAATTGGGCAAATAGTAGTGTTGGTTGAATGGTTATGATTGTAGACGTCTATAAGGGAATCGATATGTCCTCACATGGCATCGTATCACACTCGGCGATTAGGTATTTTGTGTCCCTTTCTACTGTAATATTTGTTCAGCGGAGACATGCTCTTAGTACGCTCCTAATGTTGTCTACATAGCCTATAATGAAGACTGACTGGGTCAATAGTCAGTTCTACACTATGTATGAAGTTTTAATCGCACAATTTTGTGTGTAATCTGTTGGATCGGTTGAAAGAATGTTCAGGCTATCAGGGAGGGTGTGAATACACATATAGCCCATAGTGAACACTGGTTTCTTTCTAATTCGGTCAGTCCGAGACATAAACATGCTATCTCATGAGTTTCAGTAGGAATAGTTTGTTGTTCCGGTTGATTGAAAAAGGGTTGCAGTAGACCAAGCGTTTTTTTGAGGAATAATTGGGACATTACAGGAAAATCATTGATTTTTTTACCCATTTTAGTAAGCTTGTTAAATGCCAAATGCTATTCCATGTTGTACTGATCAGTTTCATCATGACTTACACCAAAGATTGCAGACTCCATATAGTCTACACAATGCTTGGTTGATTTCCTTACCTGTTATTTTAGGTCGTCTTAATCCATCTAGAAAAGAGTACATAATTCAACATTCCATGCCATCGTACCTGGTATAATTAACCATACTCTCCCACCTTCACTGCTTGTAGTTGTTCAGCATGTATGAAAAGATTACAGAATGAATACAGCATCCACCCGATGACTACATGTATAAACACAGTAAAGTCCCATACAAGTGTGCAATAGGCCAGTATTGCACAAATTCCCGGTGGCACTTCAGAGGTGGCGGTAGGCCGTTTGGTTGGGTGGGGGCCAAGTTTCCCCTACGGAGTGGTCCAGGACTTATCAAGATTTTCGAGTCCCACTCTAACGTCACACCCTGCCCTTTTCTATTTTTTGTGTTTTGTGTTGTCGCTGTCAGGCACAAACAGGGTTAAGACCTCTTCGGGAGGAGTTTTCCCTCCCCAACAGAATTGGTAACATTAATTTCTTCCAGGGACATTTCCAAAGATATCCATAAGAACTTTGTACGCCTATACACGGTTGTATATTTTGTAGGATGATAGGCGGATGTAAATACTGATCCTAAACTTAAGCGAAGATACATATAAGAAGAGGCGTGCGAACTTTCAGCTGTAATTTTACGAATTTCACCAGGCCTATAGTTGGAAATAATAATACTCTCGGGGCAATCGGCACTCGTCGAGGTGTGTAAATTTTAGCATACCCCCTCG
This sequence comes from Sclerodactyla briareus, assembly GCA_026419785.1. Classification (NCBI taxonomy): domain Eukaryota; kingdom Metazoa; phylum Echinodermata; class Holothuroidea; order Dendrochirotida; family Sclerodactylidae; genus Sclerodactyla; species Sclerodactyla briareus. Next base: position 143,355 of record JAODTK010005911.1, read on the forward strand.
GGCTAACCAGAAAAATGGGAAGTAAATCCCCCCCGACGTGGGAAAGGGGAGGGGGGCATGTCCCGCTTCCACTCCCGCTAAAGCGCACTCTTGTGCACTGCCTAGGCTCAACTCCACATCTCCATGCATTGCCATTGAAACAGGATGTATAACCTTGGCCACGATGCTGGGTTGTGGAATTCGTTTCAATTGCGAAATAGGCCAATGTGTATCTTTTTATGTAATCGGTCATTCCATTACCTAAATTTCTTCGTTTTTAGATGAGAGTCCAATCGGTGGGTACATGTAGTGATGTTCTCTACAAAACTGATCTGTCATTCGTGTTAGATACCGTTAATCTTATCTCTGCCGACCCTCTCTTCGCATAACACCTCCACTAAGTACTCCTCACTCTATTTACATACTTCTCCCACACAACCCACTCTCATCCACCCGCACCCGTGACCTCCTTTACACTTGCTATATGAACACACTCTCACACTCCCTTCAAAACCACCCTAACCGCCTCCCCCTTCTCCTCCATTCATTCCACCATTAGATAAACAAATATCGACAAGGACTCATTACGCAGGGTTGCGTCCCTTGATAGTCGCTTCCGGTTCTGACAAACCCTGTGTTCCTGTTTCGACACCTTGTTTCCGGTTGGACACCCTGTTTCTGTTTTGGACGTATTGATTCCAATCCCTGATGGTCTTTTTCCATTCTTGATGAATTTGTTACACTCCGCGCACCACGACTGCGCGGAGTGTATCAACCTTAAAGGAGCGCGGCAAATACAATGAGAAACTGTTAAGTGAGGTCATGGGGTATCATCTGACGTACCGATTTCTGTGTTTGGATTGGCTTATTCCGCTTTTCAATGGGTGAATCATTCCTTTGAAGGCTTGAAAAAATTCTGTTTTCGATGGTTTGATTCGTTTCGATGGTTATCTGGTTTTCGAGGGTTGATTCTTTTTTCGAGGGGTGTTCCAAATTTGATGGATTTTGTTACGTTTCGCGCTCCGTACTCCTTTTTCTTTTCCATTATTTTCTACATAGTCAAGTGAATGAAACCCCAAGACAGCTTTTGTGACTGACCATGACACCCCCCAGAGACACTTTGTGAAACTGACCCATTCAAGAGGGAATTGAGCACAGGTTTCATTTTTGACTGACCATGCCCAGGGTTTGGGGATTTGTCAATGCATGTTTAACAAGTGTGGTTAACACCAGAAAAGGGATAATACTGTAGCAAGGTGGTAGAATTCACTGATTTAGATTTTCGACTCTTTTGCATTTGTAAAATTTTGCAGTTTTTCAAGATTTGTACTCAGTCCACCCACTCACGACTCAACCTCACAACTCCCCATTTTTTTCATATGTATTTATTCAGGATTTCCCTGTATTTTCCAAGCTCCCTCCCCGACAGTCAAGATAGAAGAAAATGACACTTCAGAGAAATATGTATTTACCATTTCCCTATGTAGCTCTGTGAGTTATTTATATATTTCATTTTTAATCATTAGGGTGACAGATATTTAAACTGATAAGTTTTCAGCTGTAAAATATGCTAATCAGTTCGCCTGATTGCCTCATTCTTGCAATTTCCTCAACATTCATATTTTTGGGGAGCTCAACCCCCAAGGAATACGATCTGTGTTGCTTGTAAACATGTCATACTTGGTGGTCAGAGTCATCTCTAGGATAGGTGTTTAACTTCCCTATCATGAATACCATGTGACCTATGCAATGTAACTTGACCGGCAGTAGTACCCACTATCGATTTGGGAGAGCTGGAGAAGTGACATTTGAAGAAATTTGGGGGTTTTCCAACTTTGAGCAGTTTCATACAAAATGTAAGGGCCTTATTGCATCGTACGGATTCTCTTTTTTGGTTTCTTGTTATGTATTCCAATGCAATCTGATTAGGCCTAGCTTCGAAATTTGGTCATTGTTGCAGAATTAAGGCTGCTGTAGTCCTGATCTGATTCCAATTTCAAATATGAAACAGCTAGGTTTTGAAGCCCCATCAAAATCATGCCCCATGACAACCAGTCACGCTTGGAAAAATAAAGCAGGCATCTCTTGGGCTGTAGTGGCTCCTCTCTTTGACAGGCAAGGAAAACAATATCTCACTGACCAGTTAAAAAAATAATGGAAATGAACAACATTTTGAATTAGCTTAGTATAACCCATCTCAATCGACCATCAAAAAATCATGGCTATTCATCCCATGTATTTCCCATGAATTATATTACGTCAACGGTCCTGTGAATTTATACTTTCCAAATATCTTGAATTCTCATATTATCTCACTGTAGCATGTAGTCTGTATCACCGTGTAGACGGGCCTTTAAACCAACGACACTCTATTGGACTGACTCGATCTAGGCTACGTAGCTAGCTAGCTAGCTAGCTACAGTAGCTGGCACCAGCCTACTATACTACAATTGCAAGAATTGAACTGTGCCGCTCGGCAAGGCCAGCCAAGTAACATGCAGCATATTATGTTGTAAAAAGCAATGTAGGCCTACTGCATGTTTTGTTCTTTGTTATATATTATCATTGTCATAATTCAGCTGTAGTTTCTCTGTTATTTAAGACGAAACTCAGTTCGATAGAGTAATATTTAATTCGTTTGGCAATACCTCATGCAACTGTGTTTGCAATTCAGACATCGTTCGTTACTTGAAAAGTCTCTGGAGAATTGAATATGGAGGACCTTTTACTCCTGTATTTTTCATATTTTAGGGGGAAAAATTGAATGTTCATGAATTATTAAAATAATAAACAGATATGTCATCCTAGTTTTAATTCTGCACAAAGGCCCTCATATCTGTTAATTATTCTCCAAATATTTGTGCCTGTGAGGCATTATCAGGTGAAGAGGGGGGGGGGGGGGGGGGGGGGGTCTTTAATGAATGGTAAACTCCTGGGCGTCAGTGTTGGTATTGGAGCTGGTGGGAATTCCCCCTTCATTGATTTGATTTTGAGAGGGGTTTTAGAATGAAAAGAGGGACTCACACATACAGTAACAATAAACAACCACAAATTCTGAAATGTTTGGGAGGGAATGTCCCTCTTGACATCATTTTTGGGAGGGATTTCAGCAACTAGCGGAGAAATCCCTTGATCCCTCAGCGCCAACACTCCTGGGCATGTATGACAAGAGATTCAAAACAAACATTCAGACAGCCTAATTGTTATTCAATGCAGGAGATCATTCGTTTCAATGTAATGCAAATTTAACTTTTGGTATGTCCTGTAATTTCCCCTCTGAAGAAAATAAGTTTGGACCAAACTGGTTGGTTGTGTCTAACAAATGGAAATGTGCACTGCAGGAATGAAGTGATAGGATACAGTACAGTATGATTCTGCAGTTGAAGAAAGATCAAAGACTGAGATCATCACTCTGGTACTGGCTTGTAGGCCTAGGCTAACCTCTCATTTTTGTAATTAGTCTATTTTATGTAATTCATTGTTTAAGCTTGTTAGCATGATTAGGGACGAATCGTAGGTGCTTTGATTTGGTTTGCCACATAGGTTAAGGCAGATGAACTCAACTGACTAAAATATGCATAAAATATCTATTAATTTGTTCAATTTGTAGAATTTATGTTAATTTTATGTGGGATTTGATGAATATGGTCCACCAATCAGTCCTTGAGCCTCGTAACAAGATTTGGGTCACTGTAAATCATTCAGTGTGTCTGATTTGCATTATTTATGCAAAATCTGAAAGTTTGCTGATTTCCATGAAACCCGGTGAAAATGGTGGGTTTGGTTTATTTTATTTAAAAAAAAATTCCACATGTGTTCAGGGTCATTGGGAGGTCATTCAATTTCAGTCACATTTTCATAGAACTTAGTACTCCTTTGCTAGACCTGGTCATAATCATTTCTTATGATTCAGTGTCATTTTATAGGTATAAGCACACTTGGGGGATCGCAAACTATATCCACCTCTTTATGTTTTCAGATGTTGCTGTTATTGTCTGCTAATTGTCAATTTGCTCTCTTGCGATCTCTAAGATCAAGTTGGTTGGAATATAATAAAAGCAAAATTAAACAACCACTGACCGCGAAAAAAGGCGAGACTAGAGGTTCATGAACTGGTTGTTTCCGAGCATTCTCACACAATACAGGAAATTTCACAGAAACTTTTCTGACTTCACTCGGTATAAAAATTATGTGTCTCTAAGTACTTGTTAGGAAGGGTGTGGCATGGGGGGGGGGGGGGTGATTCGATTGGATGATCATCGAAGTTGTCAACTATCAGTGACCAACGGTGTATTTGTGGAATTCAAGAACTGAAGCTAAAGGTCCAGGGAATCTAGGGTCAATTTTGGGTCAGTTCATTTGAACTGCCCTATGCTCCAAGAAGTGTTAAGTAAAAATTCTTGTTGGTCTGCATTTCCCTACCAAATTGATGGGATGATCAACGAAGTTGCTCATGCATTTATATATGGGCCATTCAGGAATTTGATGTCAGAGGGCAGGTTGAATTTTTGCAGTATCAGTTAAAAATTGTGCAAATTCCCCACTCTGGGCTACTGCAGATGCTGTGCCGAATTTGAACGCAACTGTCAATCTTGTGCTGATTTTGTAATCCAGTCATATAGAATTATCTTTCCACACCAGTAAATTGATACCCATTGTTCGAGATGTTCACTGTTTGTATACACAAGGCAGTGTCACCTGTTGTACTACACAGCCCCCCTTGCTGAGGAGTGACCTGTTTTTCAGTTGACTCCATTCAACAACCGTATATACTCCTTTGTGTTTGTGCATTCCCTTTGCCCTTCCATTTGTAGCTGGCCATCAGAATGGCACCATAGAGATCCCTTTCTTAATGCTACGTCTTGAAGTCTAGGCGCTTGTAAGGATGTCGAAGTCGACACTTTGACAAAATTACTTGTCATTCGGGACACTGACGTAGGACCACTTTATGTGATTTGGTGCCTTCGTTGTTTTCCTTTCGTCAGAGTGGTGCATCCTGCCATTGTTGCGATTGTGTCTTGGCTGATGGAAGCGAGTGTCCCAAGGGAAGGTTGTTTCAAAATATGTTTGACACCTTCACAAAGGGCCCCCTCGGTCCAAGCCATTGTGCAGAAACGCCTGGAATGTGCTTCCCGGCCAAGGCACTATGTCAATGCTGGATCTAAGGAGCTTTTGTTCTTAGTTGATTGCCTGAGGTAGTCCCGTGTAGCTTATCAGAGAGTCAAGCCCCCCAGCATCAAGGTGATTTCATAAACGGATTAATTGGCTAGGTTCCTGCCAATATGGCTGTTCCTGGAGAAACATTTGGATTAACTGCATCTACTTCCAGGCACTTATTGTTGCGGTAACATATGGGCAAGGTAAGAATGGGTCTCTTGTCCTTTTGGCATTTTTGTCAGTTTCTCTCTCTCTCGCAATTCACTTTGTATGGCCAAGCTTGCTGTGCTTGAACTACTCAAGTTTTGAGAGTAGCTCCCCTTCTTAGTATCCCATTCAGGCAATTTTGCCACACCAAGACTGGCCACCTCTTCTTCTCATTTTGCAGGAATTGTAAGTAGGAGTTAATTACTGTCATTTTTGGAACATTATGAATTATATAAAATGGTTCTTTGTATAAACGCTGATTGCTGGTCACATCCAAAGTGTGTATAATTATTGCTTATTTAACATTCATTTTGCTATGTTAGTAAAGTTACACTATGAATATTTCACCCCACGCTGCGTTTTGGTGAAAATTTGATCATGATTTCAATTCCTTAAAATCTAGCCTCCTCGTCATGTCATATTTTATTCACACAACTGGCATCAAGCATTCTACAAATCATGGACGGAGACAGAAAAACCCCGAAGAATATATATATATATATATATATATAATATATTATATATATATATTCAAGAAGAATATTATCCTAATGATGACCAAGTATACTTCTTGGAACTTTCCCCTACGTTGTGTGTGCAATGTGCTTCACAGGTATTGCCACTATCTCTGAAACCTGTACATTAATTCAGGAGTGTAAATTAACTGCAGTCAGAACTGAGACCATCCTGGGTTTTTTCAAAGTCATCACAGGACAGGGCCCTAATTAGTACTTGGGTGGGAGGGACAATTGTTTGGAATAGCTGAGTTGTCTGTGAAGCAGAAAAAATAGGACATTCAAGAGGGAGTCAATTCCATTTTGGCATAGCCGTTTCTTGGTCACCTGGCCATTGGCTGGCTGAGCTTTGGTGAACCTGTATTGGGTGGTATCTAATCAGTCTGTTTGTATGTCTATTTATCAACCTTGATCCGAAATGCTTTAATGGTTCCTTGTACAGTAGTTAATGGATCGGTTTGAAACTCACAGCAATCAACAAGTGAAGAGGCATCTGCGGTTTTCAGAAAGATAATGTTAACACTTAAAGGTCATCTAGGGTCAGTTTCAGCCAATTCATGGAAAAGAAGGAAGATGTTGCTTCTATAGTCGGATGATCATGAAATTGCCTGGTCTGCATTGGGTTTTAGGAATGTCTTTAATTTCAGCTCTATCCTGTCTACAGCTCACTCATTCCCACAATTCCCTCAATCACCAACGCCTTTTCATCGTAGCATTTGCAATCTGTTTATGAGTGCTCGAGTTCATAAAAAGTTGATGAAGGGAACAATGTTAACTGGTTTATTCCCGGGCAAAGGCAAACCTAACAAAGTAGCTTCAAGTAATGTTGATTCAGTTGCCATTGGTCACGAACATTATCGCTATTGTGATGCCCATGCGTCTATCTATCCTTCTAAGCCCTCCCGCCTATCTACCATCCTGTAAACTTTTGCTTTTTGGGCCACAAAATGTTTCTCTCCTGTGTCTGCTTGAGGAATCTGGACTCGGATTTGTTCACAATATTTATTGACTGCTGGTCATTCGTTGACCACCTAAAGGTCCAGGTCAAATGGGATTAAGGGGGCACAATGGTCCCAATATTATGGAAAATTGCAAAATGCTACTTTTCCCTAGAAATTTTTGGTGCACAGTGCTGATGTTTGGTCAAATGATGGTCTAACAGCTGTACCTTCCTGGTGTTCAGTAATTTTTTTTTGTTTTGGTCCGCGGTCCCTTGGCCGAGGGCCCAGTTCATAAAATTTCACACCATGTTAACTTGAATGCATCTCTCTCTGTCAAGCTTCATTCACACCCATTTTCTTCAAGTTACCTGTAATGTTCTTTGGGTAGTGGGCCATAATGGGGTGTATCAGAATTTTTCGGCCCAGGGTCCAGTTGGGGCCTGAATAGCCATCATGTGTATACCGCAATATTTTGTATCTCCTAAAATTTTGTTGCACAGTGCTGATGATTGGTCATCATGATGGTAATAGCTGTATCTCTCAGGAATTTTGGACTTGAGGCCCGAGTTTTGGGTCCGAGAGCAGCCCACATGTGCAATCAGGCAACATTGTTAGTCCCACAAAAATATACTCAAACCAATATGAAACCTGATGTAAAGTTATACGATCGTGAGCACCCATCCTGGATTTGGAGGCGCCTAGCTGCCTACTCAGCAGAATGAATACGGTTTGTACTAAGTGGTGCAATCTTCTGATGATAGGCTACAATTAGTTACTTGCTGGAAAAAATAACACTTCCCTCATATTAGAATTGAGTATCACCAGGAAGTTGATTTTGGCAACTGTAGTAGTATCTGGTAGTTCCATACGAAAATCAGCAAATGACTTTACCCTCTTGTGACGTCTGTGCTTCCCACAATGCTCCATTATGTGTAAAAATTGATAATACCCGAATATATCATTTCAAAGAGCTTTAGACATTCATAAAATAAGGGGGCCTATGTACATGCTGATAGTATTTTCCACATTTCTCCACCCCAGAGGTTGTAAACAACATTACAAAAACCTTAAGCTGGTTCCCTGGTCCTTCATGTCAACGAATTCACACACATTTTTCCTTGCAACAATTTCAACTCTCTTGTGTACGTTGCTCAAATTCATGGAGGGAAAAACATTGGGTGGTTACCAGATTATTACTTTGGGAATTAGCTTTAAAAGAGAGAATTGGATGATTCAATTACCAGGATCAAGAAATATGTTTAGAATCAATAACCCTCTAATTTCCCTTGCCTCTCTCTATGGCCTGAACTCCCCTGGTGGGTGGTTATTGTTGGATAATTGTTGACCTTCCCTTGCAAGTACCACATTAGTTGTAGTTGTTTTCTTTTATGGAAAATCATTCTGATTGTGGATTTGGAAAATAGCACTGTACTTTGAGGTGGTCCTACCCTCTAGGTTTAGATTTCTCATTATCAATTTGGATTTGAAATGGTTCTGAGGATGATCTATTTTTATCTATTTTTGTAGGGGAGTTGTTGGTAGTGTAATTCACTGGAGTCTGCATGGTCTTCAACATGGATACTCATTGGTTTATTTGAGTGTTATTTCTTCCGCTGGTGTCAGGGGTGTAATTAACTGTAACATGGTGGTTACAGTATCCTAGAATGTGTTTTGGTTATTTTTGGAATACTTCATATGGGAGAGCAATCCTACATGCTTGCAACCTTGGCTTCGTTGCCACATGAATACAGCTGATGCGGCAGTTCTTCCACTTACCAAGATTTTCAACCATGTCCTTCCATCCACTTTCATATCATTCCCAGCTCTCATAATTCACTCAGCTCTTTTTAATTTGGACTGAACTTTGGCACACAGCACTCAGTAATATAACTTTTACCATTTCATGTAGACCTCCATTGCACGGAATGCCGACTATCAGTGAATGTGATCAACAACCAGTGAATCAGTGAAGAGTAAATTTGCTTCCAACCATTCGAAATAATTAAATGTTGGATATAACTACACTTCCCTCACCACACTCCTGATTCTTTTGTGAATTGGAGTGCATGTTTTGTGATTGTCTCTAATGAGAAGGCATTCAAATGATTCTCTTTGTCTGAGTCAGTAAATTCGTGATCAGCTTGTTCCCTGATTCTGGCAATGGCTGCATGATTTCGATTCTCCAGAATAGGATTTTTATTGCGGTTCATCAAATCTTTTGCCATTATATGGTTGAACATGGAACTGATCTCTGTGACTATAGTTTACTGCAGGCGGGCCAGGAATGGGGTTCTCTCTTCCTTCGCTGTGATCTGTTAATTTGGAACTTTCTCTTCTAAATACTAAGTTTGTAGACCTCATAGTGGCTATGGAAATGCCACTTCTTCTTCTGTGATTGCTAAAGGCCAGTCATTGCTCTTCAAAAAGAATATAATTCTTTTCATTTTTCCCTTTGGTTGGTCCGCTATCTAGATTTTCTCTGACCTGATTGATTATAAATCCTTTTGTAAACTTAAGCACCCGATATGCAGTGTGTTTTTAAATTCGACTCAGAGATTGGCTTTCAACAGTATAGCAGCAGGATTCTTCACCATAATCAATTTAAAGTAGTCAAGTAGCTAACAGTACTGCATCTTTTCTCATTTGACTGATTTGAAATTTGTGGGGGGTCTATTCCCTGCTGTCCACTAAGCCATTCAGGTGATTAACCACCTCATTGAGTACCACTATTGTGCGGCGAGGTCACTGTCTTGCCTCATTTAAGTGCATCGTTCTTTCATGTGTGATTCCATCAAAGACCTATTCATATGCCAAGGACAAAAGATCCACTCAGCCTATCCAAACCCATGGCCCCCCTCCGAGCAAACATAAGGCATACCGTTCCAAACACTTGTTTGCGTCAATTGCATATGGGGTCCTTCCTCTTGAACACTATGCTTGTGTTTTTGGACCAGGAATTCTGCCAGTAGGTTGGAAAGATGGATGTTGGCTTCTTACTCCTTGGATTTTTTACCTGCCATGCCATTCATAGTGCTGCACTTCCTCTAATTTGACTATAGGTGAGATTTGTACATCTTGTTCACTTCATTGATAACATTTAAAGCCTTGTATTTATTTTGATAGGATGCTCCACTCATAACAGCTCTGGGTGCATTGGTCTATCTCATACATATATATATATATATATATTTTTTAAGATAGTTAGTCCAGTTCAATGCCTTACTCACTGGGAAAATGTATTTTTCATTACTCCAGGCAGCCGCCATAATTTACCATCTTTCATTTCCAATTACCCCTCACGATCCCAGCTGTCTGCTATTTCTCTCAACCCCGTTTCCGATATTTTCAGGTTCCCCCCACCCCCTTGTGAAGCCTTTCAGGGGCACCATGCGCCTCTGAGGGGCCCCTTGAAAAACACTCAAAATGAACAAATAGGGTGATGATAACACATAGGAAAATGCAGTCTATATTGCCTTAGTAATGAATTGCGCACTTGTATGCAATTAACATGGAGAAATCCCCTTTTTGTCCATGGCTGCTAATTCTTTCCGCATGTGGCTAATGGAATAAGTATATATGGCACAAAGTGTACCTTTCACTATTATTACACCCCCAAACTCTCACAGTTTAATCAGAGTCTGATACGTTTCAGGTTCTGAATCTCCAAAACTGTAGTTGAGAGATTTTGCATACAATGTAGTAATAGTGTATAGCTATTCTCAATTCTAATAAAAATTCTTGTTTTTTGAATCTTGTTTGGGAAGTCAGAGATCTATGCAGGCCACGTCGTGGTGTGGTTGTTGTGTGTGTTGTGTGTGTGTGTTGTGTGTGTGTGTGTGATGCCCAGCTTGTAACACGATAACTTGATCAGGTCTGGGTAGGCGAGGCTCATACTTGGTATGTTGTTCCCCATGATGAGTACATGAACCTATTGTTTTGGGGTCAGGTCAGAGGTCATCTGAGGTCACCAGAGGTCAAAGTCTGAAAACCTTGTAAACACGATAAGTCCAGATTGGTTGGTCTGATCAAGTGAAATTGGGTGTATAGCTTTCTTATGGGGAGTACAGGAACCCTATTGTTTTTGGTTCAGGTCGGGAGTGAATTTTGGTCGAAAATAGAAAATTTGTGAAAATTCGATATTTTGGCCAATTTTGGCTTGTAAACACGATAACTGGACCCCACCTGGATGGATGAAGCTCATACTTGGTATGTGTGTTCCCCATGATGAGTACATGAACCTATTGTTTTGGGGTCAGGTCAGAGGTCATCTGAGGTCACCAGAGGTCAAAGTCTGAAAACCTTGTAAACACGATAAGTCCAGATTGGTTGGTCTGATCAAGTTGAAATTAGGTGTATAGCTTTCTTATGGGGAGTACAGAAACCCTATTGTTTTTGGTTCAGGTCGGGAGTGAATTTTGGTCGAAATGGAAAATTTGTGAAAATTCGATATTTTGGCCAATTTTGCGTTGTTAAAACACGAGAACTGGACCCCACCTGGATGGATGAAGCTCATACTTGGTATGTGTGTTCCCATGATGAGTACATGAACCCTTTGTTTTGGGGTCGGGTCAGAGGTCATCTGAGGTCACCAGAGGTCAAAGTCTGAAAACCTTGTAAACACGATAGTAAGTTCAGAATGGTTGGTCTGATCAAGTTGAAATTGGGTGTATAGCTCTCTTATGGGGAGTACAGGAACCCCATTGTTTTTGGTTCAGGTCGGGAGTGAATTTTGGTCGAAATGGAAAATTTGTGAAAATTCGATATTTTGGCAATTTTTGCTTGTAAACACGATAACTGGACCCCACCTGGATGGATGAAGCTCATACTTGGTATGTGTGTTCCCATGATGAGTTCATAACCCTATTGTTTTGGGTCAGGTCGGAGGTCATCTGAGGTCACCAGAGGTCAAAGTCTGAAAACCTTGTAAACACGATAAGTCAAGAACGATTGGTCCGATCAGGTTAATTAGAGTGGATCTTGCTTATGGGGAGTACATAAAAAAAAAAAAAAAACCCATTGTTTTGGTAAAGCGGGGTGAATGGGGCTCACACTTGGTTTGCGATTCCCATGGGAGCACATGAACCTATTGTTTTGGGTCAGGTCGGAGGTCATCTAAGGTTACCAGAGTTCAAAGTCTGAAAACCTCGAAATTTAGTGTGTAGCTTTCTTTACAAGGGGACAGGAAACCCTATTAGTTGGTTGGTACAGATAGGAAATTGTCAGACGTTATGTTTGGCCTAATAATGAGTCTCTGGTACTATCTCCCCACTTTTGTTCCATGTTCTGGCTATGGGTTGACAGAAACAGTCAAGGAATCCCTAAGCCTTTTGGCCTTCTGGTTTCCAATGTTGTAGTTATCCACAATGATGAAAATCTCCAGGTGGGATCCGAAGAACCATTGCCTACATCTGATGAAGATTCATGAGAAAAAAAAATGAGATTTATTGATGTATGCTATTAACACTCCACTAGCGGTTTATATGACAGAAAATGCTTTGTAATAAACAACCACTGTTTTTACCACTATAATATTACGAACTATAAATGTGTAGCGGTAAACCGCCCAGGTGTATATCCCTACCCCGCTTTTTGAAGCAATCATTGGAAGAGTATCTAACACCCCATGAAGACCCTCATTTTGGTCAGAAACCAAGAAAAGTCAGCCCCAAATTTTTGTCGGGGGGGGTAGGGGGGGGGGGGTAATCCATGTGGAAAGTAAATAGGACATGAATTATGCAAAACGTTGACCCCCGATGACTTTGAAATGACTTCCTAACTTTGTTTGGAGGAACAATGTGCTCCCAGCCACCAAGTTTCTTGTTCATTTGACAAAGTTTGGAAAAACGCTTAAATGTCGCTAATTTGACGTTTTGATGACCTTGAAATGACTTCCATTTTTTGGGGATCAACTATAGTCCCTACCCACCAAGTTTCGTTCAAATCTGACAAAGTTTGGAAAATCGCCTCAATTTCGCAAGTTTGACCTTTCATGACCTTGAATGACCTCCCATTTTTGGGGATCAACTATAGTCCCTACCCACCAAGTTTCGTTCAAATCTGACAAAGTTTGGAAAATCGCCTCAATTGCAAGTTGCTCTTTCATGGCCTTGAAATGACCTCCACATTTTTGGGGATCAACTATAGTCCCTACCCAACAAGTTTGTTCAAATCCGACTAACTTGAAATTTCGCGTAATTATGCAAATTAGCGGCCCCCAGCATTGCAGTGATGCCCACTTCAACTCATCCGAAGATTTCACTAGGGCGGCATGTGTACCAAATTACAGGTCAATAGGAAGAGTGTTAAAGAGTTATGCGCTAACGCTTAAAGTTTCCAGAGGCGGCGGCGAGCCTGGGACGGCGGCGGCTACACACCCAAAACCCTAATATTCCCCGAAACTCCAGTGTCGCGGGGATATAATAATAAGGATCATTGTTTCTTTTTTTTCCACTCTAGATGCATGTACAGCAACGAGCTGTCAGAACGGACGGGAACTGGTCCGACACTGACGGGGTTATCAGCTGCTTCTGTCCTCCTGGCTTCGGTGGCCCGGACTGCGCTGTGGGTAAGAAAACTGAGTGTGACAATTTTATTCACAAATGGTGTGTTTGTGTGAGATTTCTTGAGTAGAACGATTCACAGACTGTCACTGAAACCGTGTGATGAAGTATTTTTGGAGACTCGGAGCGCATGCATGATCACCACTAAACAGCTCAGGGGCGTAGATGAGACTCTCCCTATAGTTCTATCATAAGGGCCTATTTTTAGAGCTCAAACCAGTATGCTGGTTGAGCTATTGTAATCTGCATGTCACTCTATCTATCTATCTATCTATCTATCTATCTATCTATCTATCTATCTATCTATCTATCTATCTGTCTGTCTGTCTGTCTGTCTGTCCAGTGTGTTAACAATTGCCTTTTTAGCCCCCAAACAGTCATTTTGTAATGGATGTCGACCAAACTTGGACACAATGTTCATTGACCCATGGGACATGTTTGACGTTGTGGAGGTCAAGGTCAAGGTCTATGAAGGGGCAGTATAGGCCATTGTGTGTAAAATTTCAAAATGAATCTCCTACAAATTTTGGTGCACAGTGCTGATGTTCGGTCATAAGAGGTCTAACAGCCTACCTTCGGGGTGTTCAGGAATTTTGGTCCAAGCGTCCAATTGGGCCCGAATGCCCATCTCATGAAATTTCACACAATAGTACTTGAAATGCATCTCCTCCCACAAGATTCAATTGAGGTTCTTTAAAGTTCATGTGGCAATGGTCCTTGGATAGAGGGCCATAGGGGGTTGTTCAGGAATTTGGGTCAAGGCCCAGTTTGGGCCCCAGGGTCATTATATGAAATACTGCAAAATCTTGTATCTCTTACAAATTTTTGTTGCACAGTGCTGATGTTTAGTCATAATGGTGGTCTAATAGCGGTACCTTCAGGGTGCCCAGGGATTTAGGTCCAAATGCCCAGTGTGGCCCTAGGGCCCGTCATGTGGAATTACGCAAATGCTTCTCCTCTTAGGAATTTCGTGCACAGTGGACATTCGGTCATAATGATGGTCTAACAGCCTACCTTCGGGGTGTTCAGGAATTTTTGGTCTAAAGTCCCACTTGGCACATGGGCCCATTTTATGAAATTTCACACAATGGTACTTGAAATGCATCTCCTCCCACAAGATTAAATTGATGTTCTTCGAGTTACACATGAAGGTCTTTGGGTAGAGGGCCATTGAGGGTGTTCAGGAATTTTGGGCTCAAGGCCATTTGGGCTCTAGGGCCCATATGAAATACTGCAAAATCTTTATCTCCGATGCATTTGTTGGACAGGCTCCAGTTCAGTTATAAGGGTGGTACAATGGACATAACCTTCATGGTGCCCAGGAATTTAGTTCCCAAGAACCCAGTGTGGGCCCTAGGGCCATCATGTAGAATCACGCAAAATGCTTCTCCTCTTACAAAATTTTGTTGCACAGTGCTGATGTTCGGTCATAATGATGGTCTAACAGCCGTAACTTTGGGGAGTTCAGGATTTTTTTTTTTATCCAAGGTCCTCTGGGCATGTAGGCCATTTTATGAAATTTCACACAATGGTACTTGAAATGCATCACCCCCCCCCCCCACAAGCTTCAATTGATTTTCTTCAAAGTTACAGGTACCGGTCTTTTTGTAGAGGGCCATTGCAGTTGTTTGGGAATTTTGAGCCAATGGGCCCAATATATGAAATACTGCAAAATCTTGTATCTCTTACGAAATTTGTTGCACAGTGCTTATGTTCAGTCATAATGATGGTCTAATAGCTGTACCCTTCAGGCGTGTCACAGGATTATCGGACCAAGGCCCAGTGTCCATGTGGGCCCCGAGCCCATGCTGGAATATGTATTGATGCTTTGGCCATGCATGGTCAAAAGTCGTAAAGGGCACAATGGGCCATTGTTTGAAACTGCCTACTTGGCCTCATGATCTTGAACATTGTCAAATTAATGGTACATTTGTCTTGGTACATTTGTGCGGTTTGAGCTACAGCACCATTTTGTGCTCTAGTTAAACTGTCAACACTTTTTGAGAAGACAGTCTCCAGAAATTATGACACAGTGTTTTGTCCACTTTAACCGTGAGGAGGGCTCATTCATGTGCCATGCATTTATGACCGCGATCTAGATAGTATTAGGAAATAACTACGCATGCTCAACTTAAACCCATTTGCAACATTGCACCCTAATTAGCGACCCTTGCAAATATGATGAACCCCATCTGGCAACACCATCTTTCTTCTGAATTGCTTAGTCTTTAAGACAACAAGCAATTCAAGCGATTTACTGTACAGTAAAGCCACCCAGAATGAGTGGACTGAAAAGTCATACTCATTCTGATTTTATCTGCATAAATCTCCTGACTACAGGCGGTTGTGAAGCTATTAATCTATAAGAATTGTTTAGTCATTTTTTTCTCACCTCAATGAAATTCAGGAGGAGACTTAGTGGTTACTATGGCGTGTGTGTGTGTATGCGTGTGTGTGTTTGTGTGTGTGTGTCACACTTTCTCGTCAGCAGGATATCTTTCGAACTGTGCAATTGCGGCGAAATTTTCAGGGTAGCATTCGGGTTGGCGTGCACGATCTGATTAGATTCTGGGCACAAAAGTCACTAATTAAGTAAGGTTATTAGCCTATTTTATGTTATTTATTGTTTAGGCTCGTTAGCAAGATACGGCTATATGAAATAGGTGCTATGGTGCCTCGGTTTGGCACATGGATGCAGGATATAGCAGATGAACTGATTGAGATTCCGTTTAAAACATGGTAATTGAGTCATCTGATCCGCATAATTTATGCCTGTTTCACAAAGATTTTGGGTCATGGAGGTCAGTCAGCCTTACTAAAGTGCTAATTATGTGAAATCTCCAAGTTGCTTGGATTTTCATGAAAACTCGTCTTTGGTTTACCTTGAGTTCCAAAAATTTCTATTATGAATTCAGGGTACACTGGAGGCATTCAACATGTCAAATTTGCATAATTTATGCAAATTTTAAAGTTTGCCGGATTTTTGTGAAACTTTGAATTTGCACAAATTAGGCAATTTCAGTCACATTTCCACAAAAAGTCAATGATCAGTCCTTCCAAATTTGAAATTGGTCACTGATTAGTAGGTGTTTCTTTGAATGTTGATACCAAAATCTTTGAGCGATTTAAGATAATTGTTTTGCCATGGTGACTAATAGAAGTAAACACTGGTCGCGCAACCAGACGAGACACTGGGGGCGATCGCCTTGTCTATTAAAACCGATCCTTAAATGACCTTCCTCAGGGGACATCATAGGCTCCAATTTACTCTCCCAGTCCTCAACCAATTATGTATGAACTTTTTCGATGCCGGAAAACACTCATTGCAGACGAATAGTCCGGCAAAAAGGGAGGGCGATGGGGTGGCCAACCCAGTGCTATGTTACAATGCCAGGACACTGATAGTAGCATATTGAGGGGGTGCATGGTCGATAAGGGGTATGTATTCGTAGTTCACAGATTCACAACCCGTACTGTTTTGTAGAATTCCTCAACCAATCATGTATGCTAGTCCAGAGATTTGCAAATGATTGTAGTTTTGCTATCATCGGGTTGTAAGAAATTGCTGGATTGATGACCGTTTTAGAATTTCTCAAACAGTGTTGTTTTAAGTATGAACTGTACAGAACCACCAGTAAAGTTCATTCGACTAATCAGTGATGTGTCTCCCTTTCCCTAAAGAGAAGACTAATTATTTAACTCACCGAGATTCAGATTATAGATACTTGTCAAGTTTAGTTTGATGAGCAACTGATCAAGCGTCCATTGCTAGAACAATTCACTATTGCTCCCAGTACTCTTCTTGCTATTCCAGGAATTAGTGGAGATTTTGGGGGTGAACAATTGCCTGATTGATATCCTCGGCGGATGAGAAAAGAGGTTGCTCTGTGAATCACATTACACCTAGTATTCCCTCCTTCCTAGGTTAAAGGACACTGCAGGATGAATTATGAAAAATAAGGAAAACTGAATGCGCAGTCCAAACTGGAAGTTCATACCACTTTCCGTTAATGAGTTACAGTCCTTTGAAGTTTGTGTAACTGTTATATGCTCAAGTTTTCAAGAAAGCAATCTATGCATCATGCAATAATAAATGTCATACTTGCATATCCCTGTTTCTGCAAACAATCTTTGTTTTCTATTGAATTCACCCATTTCCACTTGAAAAACATTTATTCTATGGGAGAGAATTGCTGTAGTGGGTAGGTAAGTGTTGATAGTATGGTATTTTTTTTTTTTTTTTTGGCCAACTTTCACAGTTATTTTGGGGTTAGGGCCATTTATCTGGGTCCCATTTTTCCTGGTCTATTTTCTCTATACTGAACCTAACTATTCATTTGCATTGATTTGCCACCGAAACCATTGAGGGCAATATTACTACACACAGCAAATAACAGAATTGAGAATATCAAGAATGTTGCTATAGTCTGTTGTTCGAGGCATTCAATTTTCCAGGAACAACATGTAGTACTCGTGGGATCCCTTTCCCCCTAATAATCGATGTCGAACCACACTAAGATACTTTATATGGAGAGATGCGATTCACATGTCTGGTTTCTGGTAACAGCCCGATACCTCTCATGATCCATTCTCAAGAATCAATCAATACATTAAGTTCACCTTTTGTTCAGTAGTCTAGAAGCCAGATTTGTTTTGGTCACATAGTTCATTTAAATGGAAATGTTTGCACGCTCTCCCATGTACCCGTTAGCAGCAGCTTGGTATATGGAGTAGGGAGGTAGACCCACTTGTATGCTGGTACCTGAGGGCCCACCCTCTCACCTTCTCACCTCAGCCTTCCCACCCCCCACTGTATAGTGTCTGCAAATCTACTTGAGCCTATGAAGCCCGTACCACCCCCCTCCCCTCCCCCCTCATACCCCCCATACCCGCCCCCATAACCCCCCCCCCTTCCCCCTCCCCATTTCAACCTGGGCTTGCCCCTGCTATCTCCGATAGCTCACTATTGGTGATCAACCTTGCATTACTTCTTCAAAAGTGGATCGGAGTTCACAGACCTGATGAATCAATTATTCACATGGTGAGCAATTTTTCTAGAGTTACAGTTTTCTTTTTACAATACGAGTGGGAGGTATACCCCCAGGTTATATTTTGTCCCAGAATACAGGTGTTTAGTGACCTCATTGTTACCAGTGTGTTCTGTCCACCTGTTGCCCTGCAGGGAGAGGGGGTATGCTTGACCTAATTCAATCCCCAGAGTCATCTGCATTCCTGGAGAAAATTGCGACTGTAAACACTGAGTTATAAAAGCATTATCATTTGACTTTAGGATTTATTTGCCTGGAAAATCATCCACCAACCAAACTTGCTTGTTTGCATGCTGCTACTTATACTGCCCACCTGTTATTCTTGCAGTCACTAAAACTTGGTATTGCAGCATCCTTAAAGAAGAGTACATGGACATTTCTTCCCGGTTGTAGACTTCTAGATTTAGGCTTTTCGGAGGGGGGGGGGATTATGAAAATTGTGGGAAACTGATATTTTCACCGATTCAGCTTGTTAGTATAATTATAACAACTCTTCTTGTATTGATGAAGCTCATACTAGGTATGCGGGTCCCCCATGATGAGTACATGAGGCCTATTGTTTGGTTAGGTCTTGGTCAAAGCTGGTAAACATCTTTTTATCAAAGTCAACAATGCTTCAACAGCCTGATTGATCAAATCAGGATCAGTAGAGAAATTACTGAGTATTAGTTTTCTAGCTCCCTATAGAGTGTTGCTATACTATTTTTTACCCTATCCCAGATCTGAATAGCCCATATATCACCCCCCCCCCTCCCCCTACGGATTTGACCCGAACTTGGTAGAATGGACTGCAATTTGACTCTGGAGGTCATTCGAGGTCAAATTTGAATGATTTATGCGATTTCCCAAACTCAACTGGATTTGAGGAAAAAAAAATTGCATCCATGTACAGTAGACTACGTTTGGTCCTATTAAATGGATGCCTTTAATACAGGAAGAACATCTACAATTCAATACACTAAGACCTGCATCTCTGATCATATGGTGTTTGCACTGCAAATTATGCATTTCTTATTTTCCTTTTGATATGTAAGGGAGACCAGGGTCGTAAATGCACAATTTTCAAGGGGAGTGTGAACTTTTGAGACCGACAAGATGTTCTGTCTGAGACCCGACTTTATTGATTGAATATTTTGTAATTTTCCAAGGTTTTTTTTTTTTTTTGCCAACTTTCACAGTTATTTTGGGGTTAGGGCCATTTATCTGGGTCCCATTTTTCCTGGTCTATTTTCTCTATACTGAACCTAACTATTCATTTGCATTGATTTGCCACCGAAACCATTGAGGGCAATATTACTACACACAGCAAATAACAGAATTGAGAATATCAAGAATGTTGCTATAGTCTGTTGTTCGAGGCATTCAATTTTCCAGGAACAACATGTCGTATCTTTGGATCCCTTTCCCCCTAATAATCGATGTCGAACCACACTAAGATACTTTATATGGAGAGATGCGATTCACAGATCGGTTTCTGGTAACAGCCCGATACCTCTCATGATCCATTCTCAAGAATCAATCAATACATTAAGTTCACCTTTTGTTCAGTAGTCTAGAAGCCAGATTTGTTTTGGTCACATAGTTCATTTAAATGGAAATGTTTGCACGCTCTCCCATGTACCCGTTAGCAGCAGCTTGGTATATGGAGTAGGGAGGTAGACCCACTTGTAATGCTGTACCTGAGGGCCCACCCTCTCACCTTCTCACCTCAGCCTTCCCACCCCCCACTGTATAGTGTCTGCAAATCTACTTGAGCCTATGAAGCCCGTACCACCCCCCTCCCCTCCCCCCTCATACCCCCCATACCCGCCCCCATAACCCCCCCCCCTTCCCCCTCCCCATTTCAACCTGGGCTTGCCCCTGCTATCTCCGATAGCTCAAGATTGGTGATCAGCTTGCATGACTTCTTCAAAAGTGGATCGGAGTTCACAGACCTGATGAATCAATTATTCACATGGTGAGCAATTTTTCTAGAGTTACAGTTTTCTTTTTACAATACGAGTGGGAGGTATACCCCCAGGTTATATTTTGTCCCAGAATACAGGTGTTTAGTGACCTCATTGTTACCAGTGTGTTCTGTCCACCTGTTGCCCTGCAGGGAGAGGGGGTATGCTTGACCTAATTCAATCCCCAGAGTCATCTGCATTCCTGGAGAAAATTGCGACTGTAAACACTGAGTTATAAAAGCATTATCATTTGACTTTAGGATTTATTTGCCTGGAAAATCATCCACCAACCAACTTGCTTGTTTGCATGCTGCTACTTATACTGCCCACCTGTTATTCTTGCAGTCACTAAAACTTGGTATTGCAGCATCCTTAAGAAGAGTACATGGACATTTCTTCCCGGTTGTAGACTTCTAGATTTAGGCTTTTCGGAGGGGGGGGGGGATTATGAAAATTGTGGGAAACTGATATTTTCACCGATTCAGCTTGTTAGTATAATTATAACAACTCTTCTTGTATTGATGAAGCTCATACTAGGTATGCGGGTCCCCCATGATGAGTACATGAGGCCTATTGTTTTGGGGTTAGGTCTTGGGTCAAAGCTGGTAAACATCTTTTTATCAAAGTCAACAATGCTTCAACAGCCTGATTGATCAAATCAGGATCAGTAGAGAAATTACTGAGTCATTTAAGTTTCTAGCTCCCTATAGAGTGTTGCTATACTATTTTTTACCCTATCCCAGATCTGAATAGCCCATATATCACCCCCCCCCCTCCCCCTACGGATTTGACCCGAACTTGGTAGAATGGACTGCAATTTGACTCTGGAGGTCATTCGAGTCAAATTTGAATGATTTATGCGATTTCCCAAACTCAACTGGATTTGAGGAAAAAAAAATTGCATCCATGTACAGTAGACTACGTTTGGTCCTATTAAATGGATGCCTTTAATACAGGAAGAACATCTACAATTCAATACACTAAGACCTGCATCTCTGATCATATGGTGTTTGCACTGCAAATTATGCATTTCTTATTTTCCTTTTGATATGTAAGGGAGACCAGGGTCGTAAATGCACAATTTTCAAGGGGAGTGTGAACTTTTGAGACCGACAAGATGTTCTGTCTGAGACCGACTTTATTGATGAATATTTTGTAATTTTCCCAGGTTTTTTTTTTTAGCACGCCCTTGGGCATTCTCAAATTTGAACACTTGGGGCAGCGCCTCGCCTCCACTTATGACGGACATCTGCCTAAATTTTAAATTTTGGCTATGTTCAAGTCAAAGTTTATCATTCATCTCCTAAACTGTAGCCTATTATTCACAAAGTCCCTAGCCCCCCCCCCCCCTCTCATGTACCCGTTAGCAGCAGCTTGGTATATGGAGTAGGGAGGTAGACCCACTTGTATGCTGTACCTGAGGGCCCACCCTCTCACCTTCTCACCTCAGCCTTCCCACCCCCCACTGTATAGTTCCTGGAAATTTACTTGAGCCTATGAATCCTGTACCACCCCCTCCCCTCCCCCTCCCCCCCATACCCCCCATACCCCTCCCCACCCCCTCCCCATTGCAACTTGGACTTGCCCTGCTATCTCCGATAGCTCAATATTGGTGATCAGCTTGCAAGACTTCTTCAAAAGTGGATCGGAGTTCACAGACCTGATGAATTAAATTATTCACATGGTGAGCAATTTTTTCTAGAGTTACAGTTTTCTTTTTACAATACAAGTGGGAGGTATACCCCCAGGTTATATTTTGTCCCCAGAATACAGGTGTTTAGTGACCTCATTGTTACCAGTGTGTTCTGTCCACATGTTGCCCTGCAGGGAGAGGGGGTATGCTTGACCTAATTCAATCCCCAGAGTCATCTGCATTCCTGGAGAAAATTGAGACTGTAAACACTGAGTTATAAAAGCATTATCATTTGACTTTAGGATTTATTTGCCTGGAAAATCATCCCCAACCACTTGCTTGTTTGCATGCTGCTACTTATACTGCCCACCTGTTATCTTGCAGGCACATACACTTTTTTTTTTTTTGGGGTATTGCAGCAATCCTTAAAGAAGAGTACATGGACATTTCTTCCTGGTGTAGACTTCTAGATTTAGGCTTTTCGGAGGGGGGGGGGATTATGAAAATTGTGGGAAACTGATATTTTCACCGATTCAGCTTGTTAATATAATTATAACAACTCTTCTTGTATTGATGAAGCTCATACTAGGTATGCGGGTCCCCCATGATGAGTACATGAGGCCTATTGTTTTGGGGTTAGGTCTTGGGTCAAAGCTGGTAAACATCTTTTTATCAAAGTCAACAATGCTTCAACAGCCTGATTGATCAAATCAGGATCAGTAGAGAAATTACTGAGTCATTAGTTTTCTAGCTCCTATAGAGTGTTGCTATACTTTTTTTAATTTACCCTATCCCAGATCTGAATAGCCCATATATCACCCCCCCCCCCTCCCCCTACGGATTTGACCCGAACTTGGTAGAATGGACTGGCCTTTGTACTCTGGAGGTCATTCGAGGTCAAATATGAATGATTTATGCGATTCCCAAACTCAAATGGATTTGAGGAAAAAAAAAAAAAATTGCATCCATGTACAGTAGACTACGTTTGGTCCTATTAAATGGATGCCCTAATACAGGAAGAACATCTACAATTCAATACACTAAGACCTCATCTCTGATCATATGGTGTTTGCACTGCAAATTATGCATTTCTTATTTTCCTTTTGATTGGTATTGCAGCATCCTTAAAGAAGAGTACATGGACATTTCTTCCTGGTGTAGACTTCTAGATTTAGGCTTTTCGGGGGAGGGGGGGGGGGGGGGGGGGGGGGTAGAAAATCGTGAGCAACATTTCACCGATTCAGCTTGTTAATGTAATTATAACAACTCTTCTTGTGTTGATGAAGCTCACATGGTTCCCCATATGAGTACATGAGCCCTATTGTTTTGGGGTTAGGTCTTGGGTCAAAGCTGGTAAACATCTTTTTATCAAAGTCAACAATGCTTCAACGTGCCTGATTGATCAAATCAGGATCAGTAGAGAAATTACTGAGTCATTAGTTTTCTAGCTCCTATAGAGTGTTGCTATACTATTTTTTACCCTATCCCAGATCTGAATAGCG
Source organism: Sclerodactyla briareus (assembly GCA_026419785.1). Taxonomy (NCBI): domain Eukaryota; kingdom Metazoa; phylum Echinodermata; class Holothuroidea; order Dendrochirotida; family Sclerodactylidae; genus Sclerodactyla; species Sclerodactyla briareus. The sequence continues at coordinate 166,843 of JAODTK010005911.1, forward strand.
ACCGTGGTGGACGTTTACAGAGAGGGGAGGGGGGAAATTTTTCTGTAGGTGGCCTCCTTACAACGGTCCATATGTTACAGTTTTTATGGAGTTCTCATGTCACGGAACATCCATCTGGGGGTATATTCAAGGTTCCTTAAAAAAAAGGGGAGGGGTGTAACGTGCCCCACGCCCCCATATTTACGCCCCTGAAGGGGACCCGAATCATCAACTATTGCAACACTGGCTGTACTGTATGATATTTGCGATGCTGATACCACACGACTCACTGAAAGCCTTTGGATAATCCTAAACAGTTCGCATTTCTTCTAAAGTGCAGTACAGTACGTGACCTACAATTGAAAAACGCTCCAGCCAGTTGTTTGGCCAAGATGCCATGGTAGTTTCAAAAGTTTGTCACACCTTTAAGCTTATTCTTAACAGACATCCCAACTCAGAGCTGGTTTGATACATGACAAGTCAAACAGTGAGCCATTGTCAGCCTTTGTTTGCAGTAAGAATTGAACCTGTGTCTATTGTGTGGGAGTTGTGAAAAATACAATCAGAGCTTCAGAACCATTCTGGTTTATTCCCACGGTCGGAAAATAGCAGGAAATGTGATGACACTTCAAAAGAATTTGCCCGCTACAAATTGAGTTGCGTAAAGTTCCGATACCATTAAAAACGCAAGTCGGGAGCACATCCATTATCTACAATGCAAAATGAATATTAGGCCCCACAGTTTTAAGTGTGATATATTATGTTATTAGCATACTGTAGGCCCAAGAAACATGGCCAATTTAAAAAAAAGCATTGAAGTTTCACCTGAAAGTCAATTCCAAAATGACAACAGAAATTTATATGAGAAGTGGTATTCACACAAAAATGAATGAGATTATTGATTTCATATCCAGTTGTACAAAATGAACAAGTCCGTGAGATTTGAGGCAGATGGCGATTATTGTTTAAAAAAAATTCTTTACAGGGTTTCGCATTGCATGTTACTGTTTCTGCATTGACTTGTATTACAGATGTTACAGCAGAATAATTGCCCCAATGATGTTGCTAGGAGTACTTGACTAGCATATTGTGCAGTATTTTCAATTTCAACAGTATCTGCTCAAGTTTTGTCTGGAGGTTTGATTCTTACAAATAAAAAGTATCAAAGTCAAATCATCTATATATTGTGCTATACATACACTGCTGGGATGAATATCACAGTACAAACTAGTGTAAATAGGTATGTCAATTAATGCACTGGAATCTAGAGAACTATAACGTATACCACACAATATCAATTTTAGTTATGAAATGGTTACATGGTAGAGTTCATTTTAGCCTCTCTATGTGATAATTCTGTAAAAAATCCAACAAAAAACAGCTCAGTATATTGTGTATTGTTAGAATCTAGACCAGTGTTTTTCAAAGTGGTCCATGCATACCGCCCCCCAAGGGGCGCTGGTAAGTTTTAGGAGGGTGCTATAGAATCGATGGGGAATAGGGGGGCAGTGAGGACTGGTTTGGGGGTCCCTGATCAACTACGGGGTACCACACTGGCTACATGAAATCATTCTCCTCCAAAATGATGAGAGGCGCAGGTCAGATTCTCACAGTATGAATAAGGACAATTCTGGCTTCTGAAACGAGAGGAATACCCTGCACTGCATGTGGAAGGAGGCAGAACTTCTACTTATGGTGTTTCCTACATCCTACCTCGTTGAAAGAGGATTTAGCGCGGTCATGGTGTTGCTGTCCGAGTATCGGAACTGCCTTGACATTAGGAGGGTTGATCTGCTTTTCTCTTCCTTACTAAGATGAGGCCAGGCTCCCGAATCGTACATATGTGTTATCACCTATAAGCTCACCCTTCCCAAGTGACTGAACTTTGAGCCCCATTTCAGAGTCTATGGTATGTTTGTCATTGCTTGCAGCTTCAATACGGTGGATATTAGGATCAAACAACAATTCCTGAAACATGAGTCCCCATTTTTTAAAAGGTGGGAAGGGGGGCGTTGAAATTGTTCAAAATGGTGGAAGGGGGCGGCAGTCTGAAAAAGTTTTAAGAACCACTGATCTAGACCCTCCACTCAAGACCACACTCCTCACTCATGCACCACCCTATCTGTAAAACTGTAGCAGAGTTGTTGTAAAAACATACAAAACAGTTTCAGTGTGAGAGCAGTCATGACAATGTGTTACAAGTATGCGGAAAACTTTCCATTTCCATGAAATTCGCTAATAGCATAGCTAATAATAATAGCCAATCGCAATATTACGACCTTACGGACACTTACTATGTAAAATGGAAATTATGGTAGTTGTAAGGCAGACGAATTATGGAAATTGTATGCTGAAAATCTAGTGTGGGTTGCACTACTACTCACGTCGATGCGATCTCCACGCCCTGCTGAATTCACATTAGAGCACGGGGCGTGTAAAATGGCAGTGCAGGCAATTGAACTGGTGTTGCCAGAGAGTATTTGAGAATTGGACTGCGACACAGGATGGGAGCGTGATGTATCAGCGTGGATCAATGGATTAAAGTTAACACCTACCATGCGTTAATTGCTCTTCGGTCTTCACTGGTCCACTTCATGCTGTTCTATGATACATGCACTGCCTCCCATCTGGAATATCATGAGAGTTTGAATTTTGGTTGGGTAATACCAAGACTTTGAAAATGATACCTTATCGTTGGGCGCTCAGGCGGCTGAGCACAAGGAATTGGAGGCAGAACCAATGAAGGGTAGGCAAGTTGCCACCTGCTTGTGATTGACCCCCCACCCTCACATTGAGGTCTACTGCCTAAGAGGCATTTCCTTATTCTATGTACCTGGTGATAGATTTGCCACTGACAATACTGTACAGCATCCAGGTCTGAACCTTTGCCTAAAAAAAAGCCACTTGTGACATCATGCATAGAGTGAACCACAGTAAAAATCTGTGTGAATGCCACTTTCCGTCCTAATGTTGTTAAAGCACAAAATCGAACCATTGAGTATATATGTGGTTGGCCTTCACAAATACCCTTGTGACATCATAAATCCCAAATTTGGGGGTGTGGGTCTTAATATGTTCTTTCTTCACCTAGCTGTGCTTGTTTACTTGGAAATCTGTTGCATGACCATCAAACTTGACTGAACTCAATTTAGTTTAGTTCCGAATTTCTTTACCAAGGCTACGTGTTTTCGTCTAGAATTTCTTCTGCTCATTGTCCATCCCTTTCAAGGTTTCCTATGCCGTATTTGCATAATCGGTGAATCAGTAAATAACAAGCAACTTCAGGTGTCAAGGAATCTCAAGACTTGACGATGTAACACCTTTGTCTCTGAGACGCATACGTGGGGCGCTAGCGGGGTTAGTACACTTACCCAGGGTCATGTGAATTTAATTATAGCCAATCTTTTTGCGATTATTACGGGTGAATATCTCCAGATTCCAATAGCGCTATACTGGCTGAGAGTGGTAGCTAGAATAACTATAGTGCTCATATAACTAATTAGGATGACTTATGAGATCATTATTAATAGATTGTTGTATATACTTGTAGAATTCTTTGAACATCAACAGGAAATATGAAAATGACTATTGAAAGTTCAATTGAGAGATAAATGATTATGATTGTAAGATTCTTCAGATGTCCATCCACCAGAAATAAATATGAAATATGGAATCCAACAAAATTCTTCTTGCGACCATTATCAATAGACACCTTGACCTTTAGAGTTGCCACAAGTAGATATAAAAGGAGTGAACCTTAAAACCTTTATCAACTGTTTCTTAGGGGATGATTATAAGGACCATTTTCAGCTGATGATTATCGTAACAAAATGGTATATTATATATCCACCAAAGATAAATATGAGGTGAGTACAGATTGTATCTTAATTTGTAGCTGGATGTTTTCATGAAAACTTTGAGATGAGTATATTGTAAAATTGGTGATATCCAAATTGCAGTAAATTTACTAAACAGGTGACAATTATGGCATTTGACTTTTGTTTCAAAGGAGTAAAATGATATATTTATTATTTTAGTGCCTGTCTGACTGAGTGCTGGCTACCACCAACCAGCACCGACCAGTGCAGCTACATCTCTGAACTCCATTCACTGTGGCTGTGCACATTTGCATACCTTTAATTAACCTCTCTGCTATTTTAATAAGTTGGCAGATCAGTAGAATACCTGTCTGCCTATGTGGTCTCAGATGCTCCCTGGTTCGAACCTTAGTCCGTCAACATCTCTGATGGCTCATTTCTCATGTAGCAGAGTGGCTGCAACTGGAAACTGCACCGATGCCTGTCTGATAAGGTTGTTAAATGGCAGCCCTGGAAGCTTGAATCTAGTAGGCCTGCCTTATTAGGCTCTATTAATGATTCCACCTGAGTGCAGTGCCCCTCGGTGGGTAACCAAATGGGCTATGAATTCGAAAGAATATACTCAATATATATCTCAATCTATACCCCTATTTCTGTTCATTTTCTCAGTTGCTCCGAACAGCCCCCCATATTTTGAGGATTCTGGCTTCATTGATGTTGTACGTGAAGATACAATACCTGGTAAGTACTATATGCTTGAAAGTTCACTCATCTTCATTGTTGAACATCATATAATAAATTATTTACCTACTACTTCTTCTGCCTTTCCCTCCAACACTCCCACTTCCTTACCTTCTACCCACCCCTCCGCTTACCACTTTCTCTCACCTAATCCCTCTACCCAATTAGTACGATCTTTATTATAGATCATTATATCTATTTCACTTATTCATTTCACCCCATAGTGACCGTGCAACCACACCCGCGCCATCAAACCCTGGCAATAACACAAAGTCTGGGTTGGCCACCCCATTGCCCTGCTCTTTTGCCAGCCTCGGAGGTCTACATGTTGAGCATCCGAGCTTGTGACTGGGTCAGAATTTTCATATTTGCATCCTCTGCACACGTTCGGAACAACTTGATCCAATGATACTTTAGGCCAATCATTTGAAGAACAGGGTAAGGTGTCGTTGGGGTCTTGAAGAGTGAGGGTGATAGGTATTTGTTGAGCATCATTGCTCGTAGATCTACAATCCACCTAGTTCGAGAGAATCTGCTTTAATACGCGATCGGCCAATTCTACCTGAACTGTCACTCCTGCTCTTTATTGTACCTGCTTTTGAGCTTTACAGGTCTTGTAAGGTGGAACATGCTTTGAAGATTATGATTTTCTTTCCAATTAGTATTTCAAGAAGATCCAACCCCAAAACTAATTTCGATCCATCTTTTAGTTTCGAATGGCGATCCATGGCACTTGAGAGATGTTATTGACACTTCACTGACCTTAATTGCACATTTAAACCACTGTAATAGCACAAATCAATTCATGCCCTAAATTCCCTTATTTACTTGTCTTCCAAAGGCACCCCCTGCTTCAACACCTTCAAAGCAGCAAACGATGATGGAGATACAATTTTCTTCGTCTTTTGAGAGTTTTAGGGGATGGATCACTTTTCTAATTGGCAGTACTCTGGTCAAACTCATGCTAGAGGAACCCCTGGATAGGGAGGTACACAGTTTTCTACTCCGCCTTCTCATGATCATCGCATGCACAACCTTTCTGGGTTTTCAAAGCTTCTCTAAACACCCAATGAAGATGGCTAAATCAGACATGTGGTTTTGAGAAACTAAATTGTTTTTGGTTTTGAAGGATCGTTATCCAAATTTCTCTTCCTCATTGGACACTAGCTATTAAAAGTCTTTAGGTCGTCGGTGAATACCACTCCCATATAAAAACCTTAAGAGTATATATGTTGTACTAATTTGTTTGTCCCTGGATTCCTTTCATGTTTGTCCATAGGCCGTTGTTGGTTAGCCTCACACAGTATATATTTTAGTTTAGTTCTGTTTAGTAGGAAAGGGTCAAGAGGACATAATCCTCATGAACGTCCCTGAAACCCAACAACCCAGATGATAACAACAGAACTCTAAAAATTCCCCAACAAGCAGCGTTTGAAATAGTGCCGCACTTTGGGGGAGGAATTGTAGCAACCTGTCTGCTGTCCTATAGTTTTGTGTACAAACTTGCTGGCTATAATCACTTCCCGAGTGTGTAGCAATCATGTCATTTGAAGGAGCATTTAGCGACGCTACACCAGCTTTATTCGAACGCTGACCACAAGTCAAGATCTGTTCTTGAAGGCATTTAATTCACTCTTCGACCAAACGATTTGACAGACTGTGTTATCATCACCAGATAATTTTTTTCCATAATTTAATGTAAAGCCTAAAAACGGGGATTAGCCTATCGCAGCACAATTGTGCTGGGAACAAGGCCCATCTATTTCTCACTATTCTGAGGGGCTCTCTCTGTATATATATTTATATACCAGTTTTTCTTGTGACTTTCCCATACATGATTGGTTCAGGTCTTGACAAATCCATTCAAACAGCAATGTCTCAATACTGACTTACATGCCCAATGTCCTCCAGGGGCCCCATGCAATCACACAGTATGTTTTTATCAAGGTGGATATGTGGAAATTACATGTATTGTGATCTAAATTGGAGTAATCATCTTAATATTTATGTCATTGTTATAGTCACAATATTCTCTGAAGCAAGCCTGTTAACTATGAGATTTTTTTCCGGTCACAGGCTTCATAAGTGAGTGACAGTGCCTCATTTAGCTTTATGCAGCCAATGATCTAATTAACAAATTTCTTGCCAATCTGGTACAATCAAGTGGGGTTAAGATGGAACTTGGTTTAGTCCTGCTTTGGTGGATCTTTCTGTCCGCTGATTGCCCGTTTTGGTTTGAATTTGCTAGACCTACTGAGAGGTGTGATGTGTCCATTTACAAAAAAAGATCATCTAATTAATAATCACGAATTCGACTATTCTAGAAGAAAAGGTAAACAAACATTTGAGGAGGGATGTTTTTCTCTCAGTCTCTTCTGGAAGTTATACCAAAAGCTATGCAGAGGCTTCCATCTGTGTTCACATCTAGAATTTTTGTGTATTGTTCTTTATTTCCTGGACCTGCTTGGGTGCTGCTGTGTTATTTAAATCAATCATTATTAATAATCTTAATGAATACCTACAAAACATTGAAGACACACATGCAAGCACTTGAACAGAATTGTTTCTCTCCTTGGCCCCATTTAACTAGAGTATGCAGGCTTGCATCTGTGTGACATGTATTGGTAATTTTCTCATGATTGCTAATATAGGCCCTGTTTTTGTGAAGCTGCTGTTTGCAACTTATTCCTTTTTTCCTCCTCCTACCCCTAACAGGAGCAATCATTCTTTGACTTGGTGGTGATGATCAGAGATGCTAATAATCAAACGGTAGGAACATTATACTATGACAGTGGTGTATTGATTCATAATTCAATCAATGATTCTCGCAACCCTCTCTATCTTTATTCAAATGCCCCAAGGCGTGCAGTCATTCACATGATTCCTGCGATCAAATGTTACATGTAGGTTTGAAACTTGAACGAAGTTGAACAATGGCTCCAACAATTGCACACCCAATTACCTTTCTAGCTGATGACAAATTGAGGAAAATGCTATTGTTTCCAATTCTGGTGACTGATGTTATTCTTGTCAAGTGTGGTTTCTAATTGAATTGAATTGTTTGTCTAATTGCATATTTTTTTCCAGTTGGCTTCATATATTTTCCTATTTTCCTCTGTGGTACAATTTGTGGAGTTTTCAATCACTGGACGCCAAGAACCACAGTTTTTCATGCTCCCCCTCTTTGCTAAACCCCCCTCTGGCCCCTCTGCCCCCACCCCCTGGCCCCCAGGCCCCACCCCTTTCCCTCCAACCCATGTAGTTGCATCTGAAAGGTCATTTGCGGTTTTGATTATTGTTCTGTTCATTCGTTCACTATGGCGAAAGTGCAATGTTGTACTGACCTCAGAAAATGAGTCAGTGGTATGCAAAGATTGCTGAAGACCATGTATACATACAGCTTAGATCAGAAGATTTGGTACCTGTTAATTTTCAGTTTCCTCCAATACAATGCGCTTCCATAGAAAGTTTGGTTTGGTCATCTGAGCTCATTTCAGCCATGTGAGCTTGGTGAGCTATATTGATTATGCTTGTCTGTTTATTCATCCATTCATCCAAAATTGATCGAAATTACTATTCCTCCTAGATCCTTTGGATCACTGATCACATGATCCTGACAATGTCGGATAATGAGACCAACTACTACTACTACTCCTACCTCCTTTGATGGATCTTGATGACACTTTGTTACAGTCAAGCAGGGTGTGGGGTTTATTTCGAGGGGTAATTTTTAGCCCAAATGGTCATTTGGGGGGATATATGGACAAACCACTTATTCTTTCACAGATTGAATAGAACAAGATAGGTAGTCAATATTACAGGAATATGTAGGATGTTTCTGAATTTGGAGTCAAGGTTATCTCAGGGTTGATTTCAACCATTTTGTTTGAATGGTTGAGCGGCTCCCACCCTCAAGAAAAAGATTTGGTGATCATGAAAGTTGAGGAGGTGGAATAGTCAGATGGAAGATCCTGATTTCGAATCCCACAAAGCCCTCAGGCTTTTTTCGTAGTGCCTTCTTCCAAGGAATGTATTCTCCTCAATGTCTAATGTTATCCATGTGTAAGAATGGGGACCTTGTGAGGTGACTTGTGATTGGAGGCGTGGATTGGATGTTGCGGTCCCTCTCGGGAAGTCCGGGGACACAATGAAATGGCGCACTAGAATGGTTGGGTCGGAGTGAACAAGAGAGAGCTAGAGATAGATAGATAGATAGATAGATAGATAGACAGACAGACAGATAGATAGATAGATAGATAGATAGATAGATAGATAGATAGATAGATAGATAGATAGACAGACAGACAGACAGACAGACAGACAGACAGGACAGACAGACAGACAGACAGGACAGACAGACAGACAGACAGACAGAGAGACAGACTGACTGACTGACTAAATCCTCTGGCAAGGACTTTGCACACAACCACAACAGATACCTGGTTAAAATATAAGTTGTGTGGGTGAAGCGGTGCCGAGGAAGATGAGACGATTGCAGTTAGTATTAGAGAAAACTGTTCTAAGCCTCCCGCTGCGTTGGATTAGCCTGCTTAGCTGACTATAGAGCAGGTGATTCTCGTCCTTCCACAGAGACCTCAATTTGTTTTGGACTTGAGAATGATAACACGGTGTTGACCATGGGCAAAATTCCCTAATGTGTGTTTTGTCAGTGTTGCTCACCCAGCACACCATGTACAGTAGTATGACCATACTGAGCAGATTATTGAATTATACAATATAGCAAGAATATCCAGGCTTACATTAAGAAAAAAAAAAGAAAGAGGCAGTAGAGGCGGGGTCGAAGACACCTTTGAAGTACTTAAATTGGTATCGAAAATTCAGTTTGTCATCTATGATCCCTAGATACACTCTCTCGATAGTGTTGCCATCAATGACACAACCGAGAGAGTGTCAGAATACCAAGGTGCATAAATATCACTAATGATAAGAAGTAATATCGTGAAATGCCTGATCCAATCGAAAAATGCTTATAGTCACTTAGATATTATTGGTCAGTATTATCATTGACCGATGGAACATAATGAATTTGAGGTGAAAGATCAATCTATTGAAAATTTCCATTCATTTCGCATTTTGCATGATAGCCCCCGCGCCAAGATAACGTAATCTTGTATGGCTAAGCATGCTTATTATGTAACTTCGCCTAACTGAAGACAACTATCTCTATACATATTACCATAGTAAAATCCAATTTGGTTTCCTCTGTGAAACAGCAAAGGTCAAAACGTAGTGCAAACATGTTTTATAAGCAATGAATCGGAAAGTATGCAATTTCATTTTCTATTTTTAACAACCCATGAGGCCATGCGCTGTAGATGGTTTATTTAATTTTTTTCAGGGAGTGCAGGGCTCTTGTTATTTTTCCAGGGAAAATACTCTCCCACGACCCAGTAAATTGTTTTCTGGAAAGGGGTCGCACCTGCCTTGGGTGCCAAGTATACCATTGGCCGCAGTTTAGTACTTGTTGCTATATTCAAAATTGACGCAAAGAGCTGAAAAGGGTAGTTGTTAAGGTTGAATATAGTCCTGACTCGACTCAAGATCAGTATCTGCAAATGGTGATCGTCACCTATTATATATTTTTTTCGGGCCAATTTCATCAAGGGTGGTTGTCAGTAGCGAATTTGAGATCCTGTATGATTGTTAAACATAGCTATGAAAACTCCAGAGGAGATGAATTACAGAGTTAGTATGGCCAATGATATGAAGTTCATTCAGCCTTTATTTATGGCCCCTCCTTCCACAAAAGCTACCCTACTGGTAGTGTTCGATTGTATCGACTGATAGCAAAACAACAATTGAAATTTTTCGTTGTTGAAATCGATAATATTGTTCAAATCCCTATTTCATGGGAGAGATCCCTGTGGAAAAATATACACATTTGTTGATTGCTTATTTGCAAATTCACTGACTGATCACCAATTTCTCTCAAGATAGATATGATTTGAGTGCTGTAATTTTGACTAAGTTCTTCTTGTAGATAGGTTATCAACGATGGCATTCATTTTCAATATCATGGATCCTATTTTTCCTCTCTCGAATTCAAAAGGCTGAATGGAAACTTGTTAATATGTATCACATGGAGATACTATGGACCATTTTGCTAACACTTGAGCTCAAGAGATGTACATAAATGGTGGCAACAATGGAGCAGTCGTATACAAACCGATAACGCCATCGGAACATGTGAGCATGACAATGGAGGAAAAAAACGTGTGTGATGACTAGCATAAATTTTTATAGCCAGTAGGCACTCCATCCCCTGAGAGTAAAAAAAAAAAGATCTCCACAGGAGGAGAATCATATCTAATCATTGAATAATTCATAATTATGATCAGCCCTGGAAACTGCAGCTGACGTACACTGGCTTGGAAGGTACTTTCTGATGCTGGTGGGTATTGTACAAGCTAATTATATTCTTTTTTTTGGTCAGGGATTAGCATTATAGGATTATGGTTAGTGAACATATCCAACCACGGAAATTCTCCTGAGATTGCTGTAGTGTGCATCGACCTGGAAAAATGTGGCAAAAAAGTCTTAGAGCTAAAACTGTCCAAACAAATGATGTTGCATTACATTTGACCTACATTCAAATATTTCCCTTTATATAACCTCCAGAACATGCACCAAAATGGAATTGATTGTACTAACAAAAAATGTTTGCCACCCCAGACTGTTGGTGCTATGATTTTCATTTGTAATTGGAAGCCAATCATTGCCAATCATATATTGAACCTCCTTTTTTCCATTTTTGATAAAAGTTAACTAGGATTAAATTAGAATTCTATATTTGATTTTAAAATTGATTCAATTTGAAGTCACCCAGTCATCAGTTGTCTAATTGCAGGAATTGTCACCACACCTGAGATGATGTCACAATTAATGCCTGTTTGATGTCTTCAAATTGACTGGGTACATTCACATGTTAGTGCCTGAATTCCATGTCACTCCTGATCTCTCAACACCTCAACCACAAGTAGAGGAACAATTTCCACACCTCTGGGATAAACAATTTCCCTTTGAATCACAGTTAAAATCAATCAATTGGATTTATTTAATGTAAATCAGTTTATTTGATTTGAATGTAAATCAAATGATTCGAATTGGATTTATTTGATTCACATCAATTAATTTAACACTTGAGGCTGTTCGGTGACACCGCTGCCTTCTCAGAATTAACCTGGCCCCGGGAATCGGAGGGTTATGGCTCTGCATGTTTGCACACTCACAGCGGCGTGCACCACTCTATGTGGCCACCGCTTCAGTAGCCAAGGACGGTGACGAGGTTGTGTGAACGAGGACCATTTTAGGGAGACATAGTCAGATATAGTGGTCATGTGATTAACCCATTTGAAGCCGGGAAGCAATTTGGCACTTGAGGCTGGGCAGTGACACCTCTATAACTTGGGACTTCTATCATCTGACAGAATGAGGAAACCAGTCCCTCTTCGTTGACTATGTCAATGACAAGCTCCTGTGTTCACACGGTCTAACTACACAGAACAGTGGCCTGAAGGCACCGCCATCGGGGAGCCTCTGCTCACCATCGAGGCTGACGACGCAGACCTTGGTATAAGCTCTATAGTGGTCTATATCATCCAGTCTATACTGGATGATAACTTACCCCTGTGAGTATCATTAGTGTGAGAGTATCCTATTGCTATGTACTAATTAGGACTGCCCATTGGTATCAGTGTATATGATTGTTATTGATAAGAAACACCAGTTGCTTTGTTGGCCGAATGGTTCCACAAAATCTGAAACAACTCTCTTCTCCATGCCCCTTGCAGTCCATTAGTAGTTGGTCTTGTGCAAGCCCTTTTTCAGCTTCATGCTATTCCAAACATCAGGGTAATCCTCGTAGTTAAATGATCTTATCAGCATCCCTGAAAATTGAAAAACTATACAGTCATTAAAAGCATTTGATCAATCCAGAGTTTTTCACGAAATGAAATAAAAATATGGAAATATACAATATGGAATGTAGATTTTGACATCGTAGCAGCCCTAGGCACAGCCTACAACGCATCCTAAGTGGTCACAATCTATCAGTCCTCCTTGCTGGTGTCACCATTTTCAAAACACCATTCATCGCTCTCAAGACACAATCACTGTATAAGGCTTAAGTTCCTTTCTCAGCCCATCGTTGCAGAGGTTAATCTTGCTATTGTTCGTGGAAGTCATCATTTTGTTTGTACTGCTCCCGGTCAATGGGCCGTGAAGTAAATGGGTCGGTCATTAGAGCATGCTGAGGATTACGTATGTCATTGACTGTGGGCCAATTGTGGGCCTGCCCTTCCTCTGCTTTGCACAAGCCATTATCAAAAAACAATACTACTAATAGCTTATATGGAAGAATTATCTCAAATAATATTCCTTCCTGAACCTAATTTGGGTTCAAACAAACCTCTCATGAATGTATTCAGAATAACTCCCAGATCATTAAAATTGCAAATACAGTGAAACATAAATTGCCCCATGAGATTTTGCGGTAACTTTTTTTTCTCAATACCACAAGCCCTCATTACCGTACAATCCCATATCTACTATATACCCAGGTAAAATGGCCACTCCCCAAATGAGTTACCTTGAATTTGTAGTTCCCGATCAACGCAAATTAATCTAGTATTGACTTATAATGCTTACCCAAGGCTACCTTACCCTTTTCAAGAGTCCTCCTATTGAGGCTTTTCTCAGACATGATCTGTTTATGTAAATATGGATTTTGACTTTTGTTCCGATCTTCCTCCTGCAGCACCAAGTAATCTCTTTGCTGTTTCCGCCAAAGGAGTGCTGACCTTGGAGGACAGCCTTGACTTTGAGACTTCCGAGGAGGTACTTTGTGACAGTTGTTGCCAAGGTATGAGCTGCGATTTGTATCCAGCAAAGTTCTTATCTATCCCAATTATCATTACAGAACTCGCCCCTTGAACCGAGTGACATAGCTAATGACCCTCCTTACGACAGGTGCCCAATTCTTGTGGTTTCTCCTGCGGACTGGGAAGTTATTTTACTCAAAATGAAAACGTTGAAATTATTCTCATTCTCTCAGTTCATTGTCGAATTCGGATCGCTGGCAATTAACATACTGAAATAGAAGTTTCAATGATCAAAATCTGTTCAATTTCGACTGAAAACGACAAACTCAAAGTTTATATGAAATCCGTTCGAAGTTTGAAAAGTGGATCGTTGAAATATTTTCGTTGTCGCTGATCTCCGTATTTTAACGTTTCCTGTGATTTTTTTTTCTGAGAAAAATATATGTATCCCATACTATTTCCTCCAGACATTTCATTTTGTCAAGTATTAGCCTTCCACCCTCGCTGTTTGGAGTTTCACACTTTAAAAAAAAAAAAAACCGTTCCCAGTACGATTGAAACCACGTCAAGGTCAAATACCAGCTGGTCCAAGTAATGCTCCCTTGGGGAGAAGCGGCTTGATTTTTAGTCCGTGAACCGGCCGATCGGCCAGTTCACTTGTCCACCGTTCAAGGGGTTGGAAATTCTAATGTTTATTGAATCAATAACTGAATGATCAAATAGGTTTTTTTCCCAGTTTGATCAAATAATTGATTGGATCCATTGATTAATGTATTTAACAGTAAATTGTTCGAACATTCTTGATGATGGCAATGACATGCATATTAAGTTGAACATTCTTGATGATGGCAATGACATGCATATTAAGTAGGTTCTGATATAGCCCTCATTAATCCTGGCTATAATATATGAATGATTGCTTCTCAAATTGTTCCTAACACTCCCCTCCCCTACTTCTGCCACAGATATTGTACTCCCCCTCCCCTACTCCTGCCACAGATATTGTACTCCCCCTCCCCTACTCCTGCCACAGATATTGTACTCCCCCTCTTACTCCTGCCACAGATAATGTACTCCCCCTCCCCTACTCCTGCTGCAGATTTTGTACTCCCCCTCCCCTACTCCTGCCACAGATATTGTACTCCCCCTCCCCTGCTCCTGCTACAGATATTGTACTCCCCCTCCCCTACTCCTGCTGCAGATATTGTACTCCCCCTCCCCCACTCCTGCCACAGATATTGTACTCCCCCTCCCCTACTCCTGCTGCAGATATCGTACTCCCCCTCCCCCACTCCTGCCACAGATACTGTACTCCCCCCCTCCCCTACTCATCCCAAAGATATTGTACTCCCCCTCCCCTACTCATCCCAAGATATTGTACTCCCCCTCCCCTACTCATCCCAAAGATATTGTACTCCCCCTCCCCTACTCCTGCTGCAGATTTTGTACTCCCCCTCCCCTACTTCTTCCACAGGCATTGTACTCCCCCTCCCTTACTCCTGCCACAGATATTGTACTCCCCCTCCCCTACTCCTGCCACAGATATTGTACTCCCCCTCCCCTGCTCCTGCTACAGATATTGTACTCCCCCTCCCCTACTCCTGCCACAGATATTGTACTCCCCCTCCCCTACTTCTTCCACAGGCATTGTACTCCCCCTCCCTTACTCCTGCCACAGATATTTTACTCCCCCTCCCCTACTCCTGCCACAGATATTTTATCACCCCTCCCCTACTCCTGCCACAGATATTTTATCACCCCTCCCCTACTCCTGCCACAGATATTGTACTCCCCCTCCCCTACTTCAGTCACAGACATTGTAGTGCTGAAAGCTTCAGAGGGGTACAATAGAACCTGCGTTGGTGGCAGCATTTAATAATATCTCTCATAACCATGGTCATGTTGAAGTCAAATTGACTTCCTGGAGCAATTTTTAGCCTGTATGAGTTAGGTGCAATTAACAATTACATAATACCTTTTGTGACGACACACAGGTGGAAAACCACAGAAACCTCTGTAATACAAAGTCAATGCAAAACAAAACATAATGGAAGCTCTGTTGAAAGGAACTATAGATGAGAACTGAATGGGAATTCCCCCCCCCCCAAAAATTCACAAGATATTAAAGAATAAACTCATTTCCACAAGAAAACCTCTTTATATCCTTTGTTTATATTGTTCTGCCTAAGTGTAGCATTTAGAGTATATGGATGGCCTTTGTTTTGTTCCCCTCTTTATTGCCATGAATGCCTCAAGGATAGGGTAAAATAACTCAACAAAGCAACATGCTAGAACCTCTCAATTTTGGGTGTGAAGTTTTAATGTGCTCTCTTCCCACCTGTGCTAGTTCAAAGGAATTCTGTTATTTGACTGACTATTGGCCTTTGTTATGAATGCTGTGTGATTTTCCCCCATAATTCTGCAGCTATGTTACTTCTCTTTCTCCTTCTCCCTCAGGATTCTGGCTTCCCCATTTCTCTCAACAGCTCAACGGTAGTCACCGTCGTCGTTGGCGATGTACAAGGACAGCACCCCAGCATTCCTCAGTGCACCTTATGATACCACCATACCAGAGAATACATTAGTTGTAAGGAGCTCATTCAATTTGTTTCCGTTATCAATCCACCCTATAGTCCTGAGGTATTTGAAGTTGAATTACTGGTCACTGGAGGTCAAATTATTTCCACGCTGCTCTCTCGTGTGGGGAGTGGGAGAACAACACTCAGATCTGTCAATAGGACCTCCAGTTACGATCCTGGGAGCAATAATCTGACAAGCAGGCTCTCGATAGGGTCTAGACACTGTTTGAAAAGGGTAGCGTGGTAGGTGTCTTCCAATGCCAGTAACTGCACGAAAGTGCAGCGCCTCACCTGAAACCAGACCAGTAAATTTAATCCAAATCTAAATTCCTGCTATCTGTGAAAGGCATCTAAACTTTGGAATGTGTAAGTTGGTCAACTAGAAGGAACTATATATCACAGATTGGTGATATTGCTAAAAATCATCTTCATACTGTTCTACAAAGAACGGTTTTATTGATCCCTCTCCATTGAATCTTGGGATTCTTTTGAAGGTTCGTCAAAACAGTGAAACAGTACAGTATATGATAACCTGATCAATGAATCGTTTCGACTTCTAAAACCTAGATGCCATAAATAAGACCTCCGAGTTTATGTCCCCTGTTGAGTTAAGATAGCATCAGTGACAAGTAATCTTACGATTCTCTGGAAACTTGGGAGTCGGATTGTTTTGTATCGGCTCAAATATTGTCAGTCACTTTTCATCAGTTCCTTGGGGAACTTGTTTTAATGAAGGAAATATTGGATTGCGGGAGGGCTTTATTTGTTTGGTCTTCGATAACATCAGTTATGCTGTGAGTTGTTTTCCCTTATGGGGGATGAGAACCCTAAAGGGAATGGCAGTTTTTTTCTGGGGGTAATGTTGATGGGGCGTTGCTAGGTTTTGAGAGTGTTTTTATTGATTGCTTGACTTATTTGCAATCAGATCCAATCTGTTATAGTGCAAATAGAAATATCACATTTCATTTTGTGATCATGCAACCTAATGTTGTCAACTTGGTCGACAGGTATTCAGAGAGTTTGCTCTGTATATATTTAGATTAAAATTGACTTGAACCTTCCTTCTTGAGCAATTGTGCGAGAAAATATTATCACAATTTTAAGTAGGTGGAGATATGCATGGTATAAGTTTTTGTACTCGAGAATATCAATAGCCGTAATCCAATAATGCAGCTTTCAAAATCACTCTGGGGAAAACCAAAACATTTGAACATTAGCCTCTTAATGTCTTCCCATCACCATGATTTCATTGTGGACCTCCATTTCATGCCTACAGAATTCTGTTATACTTGCATTAGTGGCTCAGGATCAAGACATACTCAATCCCAGCGATGTGGAATAAACTACATAACAAACGTATTAGATCTCATTCTTCTGGCTTGACTTATGTTCCTCTAGGTGTCGAGAAAGTGGTCACTGATCCTCCTTCTAGAGGGGAATGTAGAATGACGGTCCCTGGAACAGATTGGGATTAGTTACCACCTTCCGTTGAAATATTTTGAACCAATATTTCTCCACGAAATGTGACATATTTGAGGATTTATAGGCAATTCAGAATCCATGACACCCTGAATGAACACTACTTTTGAATGTGTTGTTCATGAAGAAAACTTGAAATATTACTCTCATCTATGGAATAACCCATTTGAGAACTTCATGCTCAGCAAGCCATATCTGGCCTCTCTTGTCCCATATGTATACTAAAACTGATTGAAATATCCTCAATAATAAATGCACGGGCAATTTTAATGTGCAACCGCAGAAAATTGGCCAATCCTAACAAATCTTCTGTTTATGCTTTCAGGCAATGAGGCAGGATTTTCCTAATAGATTTATCCGGTGGAAACCTTCATCTTGTGAGGGAAATAGACAGAGAGGATTCAAAACAAGCCCAGCTTCTTCACATTGACTGTCAGGGTAAGCTGGTGGCATACCTTGAGATTTGTCTGGAGGAGAGGATGGGGAGGCATGGGGGTTAGGTTGGGATCCACCTGAGAGACCTGTCAATAAATGCTATTTATAACCTCAAGACACACATTAGTGCAATATCTTGTATATTGCTACCACAAATAGGGGTTATTGCCTCAAGCTTCCATGGGCAAAACAACACTGTGGATTGGAAATTCATAAATTTCTTCTCACAGACAGTTATTAATGAGTGGATAGCCTTCCTGAAGATTTTGTTCTGACTGAGAGTCTGAATGCTTTCAAGAAAGTCTTGATTTTTTTTTTCGTGAGTCTTTAGGCATCTGGGTTATTCTTCTCTTTTTGGATGTTGTGGCTTCAGGGTCTTTCATGAGGATATTTCCTTCCTGAACCTTTTTCACTAAACTAAACTAAACTGAACTGGTGCAATATCCATCTGTAAACAGCTATCAAATGTTGAACGAACAGTGGAAAAATGTTTTGTTGAAATATTTCTCATGTATATAATGTATGTATGCATGCTTTATGCGAGGTACTAGGATAACATTTCAGCCCGATATCTGCAGTTATTATAAACTGCTGCACTCTGTGAACCTGTTTCGTTATATATTGCCGCATTTTGTGATAGCTGGCATGTTTGATAATGAAATTGCCTTCCGCAACTTTGTATAAAAAAAAACACCTTAATCTATGTGGCACTGAGCTGGAAGAAAGAGGAATCAAATAATATGAACATGATCTGATTAGATTTCAGGTATGGAAGTCACTGTTGGTATTTAGCCTATATCATGTATTTCATTGTTTGAGCTTGTTAGCAAGATTGCAGACAAACAGTAGGAGCATAGGTAGATGAGCTCATTGCTAGATTTCCAGCTTGAATTATGCTAACTGTGTAGTCTCCTTCGCATAATTTATGTGAGAAAAGTTTGTCAGACTTTTAGGAAACTTGGTAGATATGGTCGCTGTCAGTTGCGAAAAATTTAAGCATGAATTCAGGTTCACTGGAGGTAATTCAACATAATGTCTAATTTGCATAATTTATACAAATTTTCAAGACTGACAGTTCCAATATTTTTCTGAGCTATAATCACATTTCTGTTGCATTTCTCTCTCAAAACTTGCCATTGTGATGTCCGCATCCAATGCAAGGACTTTGATTCCAGCTGCCAGGCTTATTGTCAAAGACAATGTCCCCCAACTTGTGCTGTTGAAGGTGTAACTAATTGTATGATGAGATCATATCATGCAGTAAAGATGTCTCTTTTGCTATATTTAAAACACATCCTTATCTTTCCATCTGAAGGCCTTCCCGCCCCGGGGGTATTTTTTCTCGCACAGATCATGCAACACACCTGCTTGTGTTTGGTTCATTTAAGGTCAGAGGAAGTGGGATGTAAAAAGTCGCTGCTCATGATATTCAACTTTATACAAAACAGAGCTGATGATATTGCAATATCTGAGTTTTTAAATGCATTTGGCTAGAAATTTACATTCTTGTTCCTATTTGGAAGGTGACCATACTGAGTTCAAATGGAGCGCCATTTTGGACGATGATTGATTCAGGTTTTTCAAATAGTTCATGGCTTCGTTAAATGTTGACTACTTCTTTGAATTTCTATTGTTACTACTAATCGAGGCCATTGTCTCAAGCTTTGTTGGTAAACTTGCAGGTTAGAAATCTGGACATATCCTTCTCGCGAAGAGTGGTTGATGAGTAGAATAGTCTCGCTGTCGAGGTTGTTTGGTCTAAGTGAGACTAACCTCCAAGAACCGTCCTTTACTTTTTTCCGGAGTATTGTGGGAGAATTCTTTCAATTCTGTTGTTTTTTTCTTGGGTGTTTGTTTTAGGATTGTTCATGAGGACCAGTTCCTTCCTTACCCTACTGACTAAACTAAAATAAACTGAACACTGTTTTCACATTTCATAGGGAAAGACTATATCTGTACAGTCTATTAAAGAATCAAAGTGCGTGTGTCAACATTTTTAGTTTTTGCCTCGCTTGATTCGATTCGTACAAGGAGAAAGTAGTAGTCTTGATGTGTGTGTCATGTGGTTGTCTGTTTTAAATGATGGTTTGTATACATCCAGAACCTGAATGCTCGCAATGCTAAAATTTTGTTCAGAGATAGCAAGTCAAGTGGCTGTTGTCGGCTCAAAAATTTCAGCCCAACCGACCATACTTATCTGCCTATAAATTGCATGTTCTTTTAAATAGCCGCGAAGGATGCTTACATATGTTTCATGAGTTTCGTTGGTGATGCCATCTGGTTTTATGACACTAGAGTGGTCGATCCTGATACTCATAGATTTTTGCTTGGTATCAGTTGATTAGGTAGTCCCTAATTTGCATGTTATTCGAAATTTTTGCTTTGGTTTTCATGAATTTGGTGAATATGGTTTACTTTTAATTCTCTCCCTAAAATATTTAAGCTTCATTCAGTCTTGAAATTTTGAGAAAATGAAAGTTTCCATTATATTGAAATGCCATTGTTCGATACCCCATCTACAAGAATAACTTCAGTCAAAATTTAATAGCACTCGAATCATTTCTATTCTTGGTCCCGCAATGGTGATCAGTCCTCGAATTTTAAAAAGGCCGGCCGAGACGCACAATTTATATGTTTTGCTACGGGATCTATTCCACCAAATTTACCTAATTTTGACCTAATTGCTATCGTTTCAATCACCGTTTTTTTTTTTTGTTTTCATTGTAGTTTCTATATCAATCAATACAATGGTTTAGTACAGTATGAGTATGCTTTTGGGTGGAAAAGGAGGACATGAAAAAGAGAGGGCTGAATGGAACTTGAACATTGATTCAAGATTAGCATTATGGAATAGATTTGGGCCAAGTTCAGCATTCTGGGGTCCTTCTGTCCAATAAGCTGTTTGGGTTTATTTGATTATTCATGTTGTTTTTGTTAGTTCGAGCTGGAATCCCAGGCCATGATTGTTTCTCTGGGTTATGTTGATCATGGTGGTATTTCACTGATATCATTGGTTCACAGGATTCGACACCCTCATTGTTGTCCTTATTACTAATAGTGATGTGGTAGATTGTTCATCTTACTAAAAATTATAGGACCAACAAGAAGATGGTCTTGTAAATCAAGCATTTGCCTTTCCCCGTCTGGGCCAGAGTTTCCAGAGGTTTGTCAATATCTCTTTTCGATAGGATTATTGAAAATATTGTAATTTATTAATTCCCAAAGGACCAAAATAAGTAATTCAACTTATTGGAGGCACAGGTTCATTTCGGGCATTAACTTCTGTAGAGGTCTGTGAACGTCTTCTTGTCCGAGGTCTTGCATAAAATCCACCAACTACGATTGATTGTGTTATCTAAATGCATCTCTTGACCGAGGAAGGTCACGACTCCATCACTTTCATCTTCTGAAGGAGGAGAGGAGGGGGGGTGGGGGTTGGGCTCCTCGGGCGGGTGTGATACTAGGTATCTGAGCGGACAGGTGATGCTATTGCGTGGCATAACGGCAGTGGAAACTTGCCCATTTCTGACAACAACCTGATTTCCAAGAGGTGCTGGAAAACATTGTAGTGTTATTCTCACAATATTGCTTGCCTGGGAGAAAGAAATTGAGTTGTTCTTATCTGATCAAACAATCAACACAATGTCCCTAGAGAATGATCAAAAAAGTATGAGAAAAAATGGAGCAAGTGCCATTGGGGAAACCAATCGTTTGTTATTTTATTTGCACGTGTTCATTTGGAGCATGCCTATTGCTATCTCGGACTTTAGATTGTATCATCATAGTCACATGTCTGCTCCGTTCTGTCACTTCCCCCCTCAGGGCAAATACGTGACTTGAAGTGGATCAACAGTGATGATGCAATCCTTGTGCGAACAGCGTAAAAGCTCAAGACATCTGACAAATATTTGATTTCTGGGAAGTCTTGGAACGCTAATAATTGTACTCATTGTTATTGAACTGGTACGAAAAAACTGAAGTGAACATGTGATGAGTAATCTTTGCGTAATAGCATGAAGCTGACAAGCTCAATGATTCCGGGACAAATAATCTGATTTCTGGGAAAACTCGGAATGCTAATAATTGTCTCCCTTGTTATAATGGACCATTTATATAAACAGATTGGAGAGTCTGAGATCCTCTGGTCCCTTCGCCTTTATGTATTTCTTGTTTTGTCTGATTGAAGTGATTTGAATGTCGGTAGTAAAGGCCAGTAACCAATCGATGTAATGCCACTGAGGAGATGAAAGATTTTGAGGTTCTTCCCAACTTGGTAATTGGACATGCAAACAAGATTCACCATCATGTTTATTGGGTATAGGTTTAAAAAATGTGGGAAAATCTAGAGAGGGGGAAAAATTTCCTAATCGCCCTGTTCGCCTATCTTTTTTGTATGATCTCTCTCTTTTTCTAGAGGAGGAGTAATTAATTCCATCAAGGAACCCCCCCCCCAGAGGTGGAAAAAGACAGTATCGTTTTACCGATATCGATATTTTGCCCAGGATCTACCGATACCCACATATTTTTATACGGGTTATTGTACATGAGTAATATGTGCCAATATTCCCCAAATCGCGCTGAGTGTCGCTTGTTGCGGTATTAATGATAAACCCAATATTCATGCTTTATGCCTTGTTCTTTTCTGTCGATCAGCATACGTTCATAGTTCGATTCCTGATTGTAATTGGTTTCAAAAAAAGGTTAGGGTTTTGGTATGTTTTATTTTGTGGAAGTCGCGAAGTCACAAGGCCCAGCAGTGTGCAGACAGCCTACCATAAATGAATTTTTTTAAGCCTAAAGCCTGATGCGGTATTCTAGTACGTTTGTATTAAAAATACTCTCAAATGTTAAAGCATTGTTCACTAATGACAACATAAACAGGTATTTTTCCCCATCTGCTCAGTTAAGAGTTGGAGATACTAACTTACGAATGGATACAATCAAATGAAAAAACAAGGAGTGCAACCCTGGGAATGGTGCGCAAGAGCTTAGGGTACCTGGAAATACTGGCACTTGCACGTGGCCTGTACAGCCCATTCGTAACTGACCTATAGTTTCTGTACGGTGTAGTGTATATACGACTGAATGAAGCACAGGGGATTCCCTGCTCTTAGTTGAGCCGGGGGGGAGGGGATGCTATGAATGGGGGATGCTATGATGGGGGGGGGGATGCTATGAATGGGGGGGGGGATGCTATGAATCACCAGAAGTAGCCTATCCCTACCCTGCAAGTTTATTAAATTTCATGGTGTGTTTATAAAATTATTAAATTTAAATCGATCAGCATTCCGTTCGTTGACATAGGGGATGAATGATTTTGGGCACTGTATAGTATACAGTATGTACTATGGGAGAGTTTGTTGTTGCAGTCATGTATAAGTGTGGCATGATGGGAGGTAAGACTGGTCCCTTGGCGATATTTCAATCCAGAACTGCCATAACAAACCAATGTGTCATCGGGTTGATGATTGAAACCTAAAACTGAAGCTCGATGGGCCATTTACTGCGTTGGTTTTCGCAGCCAACTGAAATTGTGTTCATGTGAGAGACGTGATAAACAATTAGGTGTCATTCTGGGAATAAATCAAGCCACTGTTTGGAATAGTTTCGTGAATGGCGCTGGGTCGAATATCTGTAGGCAAACATCGGTAAGGATAACGATTTTTACCGATATGACATCCGCCGATACGCCATTCGGCCGATACGGATACTGGTTACCGCTAATCGGCCCAACACTAGTATTGAGTTGTATGGTCAAGTGCTGTCATGCATCTCCTCCTCTGAGCCCAAATGATTAATTGCATACATTTTCATATCCATGGAAAAAAGCCTGAAAGCTTAGGTACAAGTTAACAGGCATATATGGCAGCTATGAAAGGTTTCGGGCATAGTAATATGCGTTAATTGTCCGATTGCATATCATTGCAGCTTTTATGTTGGCTGAGTTTTTGCACTAAACTCTGATAAATGTACAATGTACCTTTAATAAAGATCACTGAGGGTCATTTATTGTGACCAAGAGACCTTGTACAAGTCCAATTTGGCATGTGTTCGCATCTAATCTAGATGAAGGGTTAATTGTCTATTGTCAGGGCAATTTTGAAATGTATTGTAATCCCAGTGCATTGGGGCGCCCAAATGCATTGGGATGAGTGCTATTGTGTTTGCATTAGGATGCATCTGAAATGCAGCGGCAGCCCTTAAATAAGTTTGTAGAAGCTCCCTGAAATGTATGATATATGCAAATCCATGAAGTTTGCCAGATTCACCTGGAGGCATGTCAGTGTGTTCTTTCTTGTAGTGGTCTTTCTTTAAGTGTGTTTAATTTGCATAACTTATCATAGATGGTAGGTGTCGATTTGGAGGAAATCTGACTGCTGGAAAAATTGAGGTGTAGGTAGGTAAGAATAGCCTGCATTGGTGTAGGACTGATCCATTATCAGATAGTGAATTGCAAGTGTTGATTGTTCTATATATATTCACCTTACAATTAGAGGCAAATGGTGATGTTGATCACATATAGTATGAATTTGACAGAGAATGGCAATACAGTGTGAGGTCCTCTTAAAAGGGGTCAGATTGTTTTCAAAATAGCTAAATAACCCAATGAACAAAGAGATATAGTGTTCACTTCGTTGTGTTTGTACGTGTCTGTACATTGTCCACAACAATGATGAATACATGTCAGTTGATAGGTGGTGATTATAAAAACCACTGGTCATGCTAAAGAAGGTTATGGTGATTGCCATAGTATGCACCTTGATGACACCTGATTATCGATCCGTTTATTCTTATTAATCCAGGCCAGTGAAGTATTGAATCCTACCTTGCAAATTGCTCCTCTCCTGACAGTGTTCTCGAAGGTGATCTCTTTCAACTTGTTATTACCTCCAGATTAAGGGAGATGCACAAGCTAATGACAGCGCCCTCTATTATTGTGTCCGTTTCTTTTCTTCATTCCAGGCCAGTGAAGTGTCAGATCCGACATCGTTTGCAGAGACCACCTTCACTATCAACATTGCTGATGTGGTCGACGAAGTGCCATCCTTTGACAAGCAGATATATTACCTAGAGATTGTGGAAGATGCGCCGGCTAGCACAGTGTTGTTGCCCTCTATATTTGTGTCTGATGGCGAAGAGGTGAGTATTTACGGATTCACAATGACATCATATTTGAATGAAGTAGCCTAAACTTCTCTGTAACACATGTGAATGGCTTTTACTGTGTTTTCTTGATTGGAATACTCACTTTTGGTGGAAATGTATCATTCAAATATACATGAAACCTCCACAACACTCTCTAATATATAAGCTGGAAAAATACAAATATCTGAAAACTTGTTATTGTGACGTTAGATGAAAGAAGCCTAGCTCTTGTTTTCTGCTATGTGACATACTTGACCAGTGTGGCAAACAAACTACACTACTATTTATGTAGTATCCAACTAGTTGAGAACAGAACTGCTATGGTAATTTATCTGAGGATATACCACCAACGACAACCCACCTCCTATTTCCAACAACCACCCAGTAATTCAACACTGTTGTAAAGGACAACTAACCCCCCCTGCAAGGATAAATCATAAAGAATGCTTAATATATTAGCTGGAGACTAACTGAATGTGTCAGACCAAACTATATATAATAAATGATGCATACTTGCACAACTCTGCAAACATTCTTTTGTTTTCTATTGAATTCACACACATTATTTTCACTTCAAACGCATTTAGTCTATGTGAGAGGATTGCTGTCATGGGTTGGTAGGTGTTGATGGTTACTTTTGGTGAGAGATAGACAACAGAACTTCTGCTAAATATTGACTTATTCAACAAAATGAAACAATGAAATACATAACCAAATTTCCCGTGTTGTCCATTTGTGATGTATGCGTTATTGCGCGATTGGGATTCTCCCCACTTTCTCCTGCACATGGACCAACTTGGAACTCCACATAATACTCATATTGAAATGGGGTTTGGACCTATAGATACAGTTTTTTCCATTCTTCCACAATAGCACCTCTGTTGTATCCAAGCATGGGCAGTTGTCCTTTAAGTTTTCTGTAATGAGTACATCATCCTTATTGCCATTCATGTCAGAGTTCTTTGAAGTCACAGAGGTCGACAGATTCAAAGTCTGGAGACCTCATGTAGCAGTGTAGCTTTCTTATGGAGAATACAGACAGCCTATTGCATTTGGGGAAGGTGGAGGTTATTTTGGAGAAAATGGGATATCGGTGGAGAATTGGGGATATTTTGGCAATTTTTTGCCTGTGTTCACGAGACTTGACTAATCTGTGATGGATTATCTTACACTTGGTAGTATTCTCCCTATTGTGATTACAGGAAATTCTTCTTCAAAGGGTAAAAGGTCAACAGAGGTCAAAGTTGGAGAGAACCCTTGTAAACACAGTAGGTCCAGAATGCCCGGTCTGATAAAATTGAGAATTTAGTGTGTAGCTTTCTCATGGAGAGTACAGGTAACCTTCCATTCTGTCGAGATGTTTTTTCTTCTCTCCTCACGGTGCACACCCCCTCCGTGAGGCTTGAGCTCAAAATCCCAACAACTATCCATTCCACTGATCACAGGAGATCCTCGTCACCAGTGGACCATCCAATGTACGGACAACCGACCTACTGGACTACGAAGAAACCCAGAATTACATTCTCATGGTAAATATGGACATCCAATATCATCCTATATTTATACAGACCGGGTTGTAGCTAAGAAATCTGAGGGCCGGGCATTCTGCATCTTAATTCTGGAAGATTAGTCACTGATACTGTAGCGCCGGACGGGCACAGCGGGTAATGGCCGGGGCCCAGGTCAAAACAGAGGGCCATATTGACTATTTTGTGACATAATAATGGGCCTTCACATCATAGACCCCTATATTTGTGCATTAGACAGTATAAATTATCCATGCCTAATTCTGCGGAGTGCCGGGCGCACTACCCGAGTGCCAGGTACCCCCTGCCCGGCTCCGCCTGGCGTAGCTTCATCCCTGATTACAGATACGAAGTTTCTGGATTGCCTTGTTTTGTAGTAGGGTATAGCATTGTGCAGATGGCGCCACCTTTTACCACTGGCTAAGTTGCTAGATGTGTTAGGAGGCGCTTGCATATGCTAGAGCCGCAGTAGGTTGTCACACATGTTTTGTAGTAGGGGGGGGAAGACCCATTGTGATGTATCGGGGGTACCCCATTTATTTGCATCTCACTTGGCTTAATTTTCACCTTGTGTAAGAGATCGCTTGTTTCTTTTGATGTAGAATAATATATGTATACCAGTTGCTTTTGTTGATATATATTGGGTGCGTCTTGCTGACTGTTAGTACTATTTTTTTCTTTGACACTCTAATGATTAGCCTCCAATCGAGACATTTGTTGACCAGCCAATGTCAAAATCATTTTCAAGAAACTAGCCGTCTAGGGATACTACTAGTTTTGTTAGATGAAGCCAGGCCTACTATAACAAGCATTCTTCTTGTTGTGCACAGACAGTGGTCTGAGGTAGGAGTCCAATATATGTGCAGATAGAACGAGCAAATAACAAAATTGCCCTGAAGTTGCATGCGGAAGATTTTTTTTTTCTTATGGTCTCGGCTTGAGGTATACATCAGTTTGTCTATTTAGATGACTCTGTTATTCGTTCGAAGTTTTAATTAGACCAGATTGTGATGAAAACTGATCCATTACTTCAATGTCAGAGAACCATTCCTAGTATGGGTTAAGATCTTCCTCTGGTTCACCAGTATTTACTGTCCTCAAAACTTATAGTGTTATGTTTGGTGATCGAGCTTTTTCAGTAGCTCGACCTCGTGAGTGGAAAAGCTTCCGGATAGGGTCAAGAACACTTGAAGTTTTAATGTGTTCAAGTCTAACTTGAAGACATTTCTGTTTACGGCTGCTTTTGGTTTGTAGTTTTGTGTTTTGTTTGTGCAAAGCGCCGCTGAGTACAATGCTGTTTGTAGAACGGATTGCTTTATAATTTTTCTGTAATGTAAGTATCTTAATGATTGTGGCCCTGGAAACTAAAATTGAGATTACAATTGTATGCGGTTCGTCCCTGATTGGAAACGTCTCTCTTGGAGTGGAAACAATCAACAATCCAGATTATCATTAGTGAATAGTTCTAGTTACAGACAGGTTTACTCTATACAGATGCATGCTTTCAAATGGTCATTCCAGATTGGAACCCTCACATTTTCAAGACATCTAAACAAGGTAAATTCAGATTGCTGTCAAATGTCGACAAAGATGGTTTATGTTCGGGTATTTGAGTTTGTGCCGTTGTGTGCTGCCCCCTATGCTTTGATAACCACTAATTTGGTATTGCCGCAGAACTTTTGAAATTGTATCTTGATTGGCTTTCCACTAAAGTATATAATTCTCATCATATGAATGCACAGTTGATTCATGTTCACTTTGAAATTCACTAAACTGCACTAACCAAACGTGGGAAGCTACCTGTACGGCGATGCGTGATCGCATTAGACGACAATCCACATTTTTAAAACTGGATGGTGAATATCAATACAACCCCATTCATAGGATGACTTTGCATTTTGTCCCTCCCCTCCATACACAATCCATCATAGTTCTTGAAGTTACCCTGGCTTGTTGTTAGCTTTCCATGTACTTTTTTTCTCCCAAATTGTTCAGATTCTGTTCAAGATGAATCCAGACACGAAGAGTGTTTACCATCGATCAGTCTGTCATTGTGCAGGTGATGATAGTAAATGACAACAGCCCCGTCTTCACTGCTGGTGAGTAGTCTGTTGACCTCCTCTGTTTCCACTACCCCCCCCCCCCCTCCCTTGACAGGGACACTCACATATCTTCTCTATAACATTAATATCTAGTATTTATTTATATAGCACTATTTCACAGACTTGATATGTACGAAGCACTTTACAGATATGACCTTCTCCATAGAAAATGGAACGCACTCCAGCAATCTGGTAGAGTGTATTTTGCATGCATTGTAGGAGCAGGTTGTACTCAGATCACCCGCAGGTCGCCAATTACACCTGGGTGAGCTAAGGGCAATGAAACATAGTGCCTTGGACATACCAGAGAGGCTCATTGCTTCATGGGATCATTTTTCTTTCTTATTCTCTTTTTCTTTCTCTTGTTATCTTCTCATCTTTTTCTTACCTTGTTATCAATTTTTTCTCTCATTTTAGATGTTTATGAAGAAGAATTGTTCGAGGGCTAAATCTCGGTACTGAGGTGGTACAAGTGGAAGCCACTGATCGGGACACTTTGGAACAGTTCTCACAAATTGAGTACAGCTTTGCTCCAAACCAGTTGTACTCGGTAAGTCCTGCAATTCTATTAAAATTAAAATAATTCTGCAGTCACTATTTTGTTCATTGGACAAATTCTAAGTCCCTCTTGACCTATCTTCAACTCATATGTCATCTAATGTGCCTAATATTTTATGCCTGGGGTCCTTGTCTTGAAAAAAAATGTGAAGAACTGGTATTCGCACCAATCCAGGTTGTTCACAAAGCATTATTTGATCCTATTGAAATTCACTTATAGCTTTCTTATGGCTGTCCATTAATCAAGTCCTAGCACTCCATCGTGATGCTATTATCGCAATGGACTTTTGCAAATATATATATAGACTATATAATGTGCCTAATATTTATTAAGTCCTAGCATATATATATATATGGCGTCGACCTCACACCGGGAGAAGTGGTCGATTCCCAGTCGGTCCCTGCCAAAGACTTTAAAAGTGGAACCTGTTGCCTTCTGCTGGGCGCTCAACACAAGGGATTGCAGCAGGAACCAAAGAGGGGTAGGCAATTTACAAGTTGCCATCTGCGGGTGGATACCCCCCCCCCCCCCCCCCACAGTTAAGGTAAACGCCAAAAGAGGCTCATTCCGTGTACCAGGTAAGATGCGCAGCTGCAATAAGTGCAGTATCCACGTCTGCATCCTTGCTGGCCTAGAATAGGGATCGCTCGTCTGCTTGGCAAGTTTCCCTTATAGATAGTTAAAAAAATTATAATTGGGGTAAAGTCTCGCTGCTGAAGTGGTTACTTGTAACTGATTGGGTGTTGATATGTGTTGGGGTAGGGGGAAACGTTGGTCCTTTAACGATGCAGGTAATGTATTGTTTTTGTTGTGGACCTTCAAGAGTTTTTCGAAAAACTGATTTCATCCTATCTTGGAAATTATCCACAACCTTATTTCCTCACTCTATAAAAGAGAGTCCACTTATTCATGTTTATGTTCACATTTTCTCATTTTCATTGTCAGGGCTACTTCAGCATTGATCCAATGACTGGTCTATCACCACAGCTATTGAATTTGACTTTGAAACTCACCCAAGCCTGCTTACGCTGTCAGTCAATGCTGTTAATACACTCCAAGTGATGGGAGGAGATGGGTGAGTCACAAGTAACCCCCCACCCCTCCACCCCCCACCCTCCACCCCCTCCCCCCTCAGACTTTTTTCGCACACTATGTATGTATATTCGTCTATAATGTTCTGTACTGTTGGCAGAAAAACATTTTCTGTTTTTTCTTTGAAGATGGACAATAAATTACTATAGACCTTTTATCTATCTATCTATCCCCCCCCCCCCCCACCCCCTCCACCCCCCACCCTCCACCCCCTCCCCCCTCAGACTTTTTTCGCACACTATGTATGTATATTCGTCTATAATGTTCTGTACTGTTGGCAGAAAAACATTTTCTGTTTTTTCTTTGAAGATGGACAATAAATTACTATATCTATCTATCTATCTATCCCCCCACCCCCTCCACCCCCCACCCTCCACCCCCTCCCCCCCCACCCTCCACCCCCTCCCCCCTCAGACTTTTTTCGCACACTATGTATGTATATTCGTCTATAATGTTCTGTACTGTTGGCAGAAAAACATTTTCTGTTTTTTCTTTGAAGATGGACAATAAATTACTAGCTATCTATCTATCTACTATCTATCTATCTATCTATCTATCTATCTATCTAGCTATCTATCTATCTAGCTATCTATCTATCTACTATCTATCTATCTATCTATCATCTATCTATCTATCTATCTATCTATCTATCTACTATCTATCTATCTACTATCTATCTATCTATCCATCCATCCATCCATCCATCCATCCATCCATCCCTTAGAGGTTTGGTCATTGTATAACCTCACATGGGAGTTTGCTAATTACACCACTCATGTATACATGTAGTTTGAGGAATCATGCCACACATGTAAAGGTTTCATCATTGTATTCTTCACATTGTATGACCTCACATGGGAGTTTGCTAATTACACCACTCATGTATACATGTAGGTTGAGGAATCATGCCACACGTGTAAGAAGTTTGATCATTGTATTCTTTACATGGAGTTTGTTCATAACACCAACATGAAGGCTCAATCACCTCACCACATAATGAGGTTTGGTCATTGTATAACCTCACATGGGAGTTTGCTAATTACACCACTCATGTAAACATGTAGGTTGAGAAATCATGCCACACTTGTAGAGGTTTGATCATTGTATTCTTCACATTGTATGACCTCACATGGGAGTTTGCTAATTACACCACTCATGTATACATGTAGGTTGAGGAATCATGCCACACATGTAGAGGTTTGATCATTGTATTCTTTACATGGAGTTTGTTCATAACACCAACATGAAGGCTCAATCACCTCACCACATAATGAGGTTTGGTCATTGTATAACCTCACATGGGAGTTTGCTAATTACACCACTCATGTATACATGTAGGTTGAGAAATCATGCCACACTTGTAGAGGTTTGATCATAGTATTCTCCACATGGATGTTTGTTCATAACACCAACATGAAGGCTCAATCACCTCACACATAATGAGTTTTGGTCATTGTATAACCTCACATGGGAGTTTGCTAATTACACCACTCATGTATACATGTAGGTTGAGGAATCATGCCACACATGTAGAGGTTTGATCATTGTATTCTCCACATGGATGTTTGTTCATAACACCAACATAAAGGCTCAATCACCTCACCACATAATGAGGTTTGGTCATGTATAACCTCACATGGGAGTTTGCTAATAACACCACTCATGTATACATGTAGGTTGAGAAATCATGCCACACATGTAGAGGTTTGATCATTGTATTCTCCACATGGATGTTGTTCATAACACCAAAATGAAGGCTCAATCACCTCACCACATAATGAGGTTTGGTCATTGTATAACCTCACATGGGAGTTTGCTAATTACACTACTTGTGTACTACTTGACAGTAGATTGGACATCATACCACACATATGAAGGTTTGGTCATTGTGTGCCTCACATGGATGTTTGAACATTGAACATGTTAGATTAATGTTTTGAGCAGTATGCACACACAAAGATGAAGTTTTGTATGCCTCACATGGAAGTCTGATGATTATACTGCATACATAACATATGTAGAGGTTTGATCATTGTATGCCTCACAAAGAGCAGGTTCAATTAGAATCTGTTTGGTGGCTTGGGCATCGGACCGCATACAGCGTGGTTGTGTTATTGTGTGCCTCCCATGGAAGTTAAATCAATACATTTTCTCATATAAGAGGTTTTACAATCATATCACAAGCACATAGAGGTCTTGTTTATTGTGTGTCTCATATGAAGTGGGTTCGATTGTTACCAAAACTAAATGGTTGGGGCATCAACCTCAAACATATGAGGTTTGGTTATGTCTCGCATAGAAGTTAAATCATTACACTTCTCATATAAGAGGTTCCATATGCATAGCACAAGCAAATTGAGGTTTGGTCACTGCGTGCCTCACATGAAGTGAGTTTGATCATTACCATGACTGAATGGAGGTTTCGGCATTAAACCTCTCTCATCGAGGTTTGATTATCATATGCCAAAATTATCATATGCCTCACTTGGGAGGTTCAATCATCACAACACTCATAGAGAAGATTTCTTTTGCTCTGTTTTCCAGGCCTGGATTTGGGTCTGCTACTGTCCAAATCACTCTGATAGATGTCAACGATAATCAGCCGATCTTTGAACAGCCTTCTTATGCTACCTGTGTGCAAGAGGTATTTTCATCTCAATAAAAACTTTTTCAAATGGACACAATCCATGCAAATTAGGGAAAGATATTTGTATATCCTGAGTTGAGCCAAGACAGTGAATGGACAACAAATCTCTGCTGATAATAATATTATGTGCTTCCTTCTCAACTCCTGTTAGGCTTGATTTGATTTTAATTTGATTGATTAAATCGTACAGTTAAGGCTCATCAAGGGATCCCGGTCGTATTGAACGTGGTTGAGCACCGGCAATACTCGCCTCCTTGACTAGTGCTACTTTCTTAGAACCTGGCAGAGTGGGAAATTCATGCCCAAAGTGACTGTTCACAGCCAACCGACAATATCCCAAAGCAAACTCCAATGACCCCAGGGAGTCCACTGCATTGCAGCAGAACTATGTAGTGAAGACCATGACCCGGTTCATTGCAACTGCAAGTACAATCAAAAATGGTCCAATGACTGATGGAATTTGAACTCAAAGTGTTCGCTCGTAGGGCTTCCCTGATACCACTCTGCATTTTCTGGCTATCAGAAATGATTGTGTATTCCTGAGCTCACACGGGTTGAAGTGCATATATGGAGGATTGTGGGTGATGCATGATGGGGTGGGTTCAGCAGTAGGGTTTCAACCCTGTGTGTTCAGCGATGAGGTCTCTCTCAGTGAAAAAAATGTTGATTTCTCCAAAAAATTGAGAGTGGAAATTGATTAATGTTCCATTGGTTTTGTTTCATTCTCAAGAATGCTGGCCCCATGTCCGTTACTACCCTCAGAGCAACCGATGCAGACAGCGGAGCTAACGCTATGATTGGATACTACATCATGATGGAAATGCTGATGGTGAATATAGTCTTCTAATTTACTTCTAGGAATGTACACCTTTTCGGTGTTTTGCATGAAATTATTTATTTTGAAGCAAATGTGTATATATTCACTCAATTCCCCTTTACTGTTTGCTCAGGTAGTCAATCATAGCACACATGATTCTGGGTTGCATTCAAGAGGAGGCACATTACCTCAGCTGGTAAAGCTCTAGACTTATAGCCCAGTGAGTTTGAATCCCAGATAAGCCCATGGGCTGTTCAGCAGTGCCCTTAGACAAGGCACATTTTCCCAATTGTCTCATGCTACCCACATGTAAAAAATGGTACCCTGTGAAGTGACCTGCTGCATAGTGAGTGCTGCATTTGGTTGCTTATCTTGGGGAGTCCTCTGGAGGACACGATGAAGTTACCCAGCGGCTATGTGTGTCAGGAGAGAACAGAAAGGGGTGTGTGCTGTATAGTGTGGCTATCACAGATCACTGAGGTCCAAGGGACATATCTGTGAAGGACTTTGGTACAGGTATATGTGTAGTGAGAACTGGGTATTACTATTTTGTTATTGAAAAAATGGATTGAAAATATTAGAATTTGAAGTGTAAATCTTTCATCTTAATCTCAATGCTCATGCAGTGTTATTCATGCCATATTCATTGTCTATTGTTCACAGGTGTCTTCAGTCTGGACAAGGAATCGGCATTATTTCGCTGGTCACCCAACTGGACCGGGAGCAGACCAGCTCCTATAACCTGACCATCATCGCCAGAGATATGGGTACCCCACCCATGACCGACACCGTCTTCCTCTCGCTGTGTGTCCTGGACCGCAATGATAACTCCCCACAGTGGGTCCAAGACCAGATTGAATTCCAACTACCAGAGGCCATGGCCCAGGGCCAATAGGCTCAGTGAGTATCAGGAGTTTCATTAGAGGTTCCCCATGTGGATAGTACAGTAACTCCAGCAACTAGAGGACTATGGCCCAGGGTCAATAAGCTCAGTAAGTATCAGAGGTTTTATTGGATGCTGCCCCTGTGGGTAGTACAGTACTAAACTTCAACAAACAAAGGACTGTGACCCAGGGCCCATAGGTTCAGTGTCTCTAGGGTTTTATTGGAGGCTGCCCCTGTGGGTAGTACAGTACTAAACTTCAACAAACAAAGGACTTTGACCCAGGGCCCATAGGTTCAGTGTCTCTAGGGTTTTATTGGAGGCTGCCCCTGTGGGTAGTACAGTACTAAACTTCAACAACCAAAGGACTGTGACCCAGGGCCCATAGGTTCAGTGTCTCTAGGGTTTTATTGGAGGCTGCCCCTGTGGGTAGTACAGTAGTGAACTTCAACAACCAAAGGACTGTGGCCCAGGGCCCATTGGCTCAGTCTCTCGGTTTCATTGGAGGCTGCTCCTGTGTATAGTACACTACTAAACTTCAACAACCAAAGGACTGTGACCCAGGGCTAAAAGGCTCAGGGATGTCCCAGGGTACATAGGCTCAGTATCTTAGGGTTGCATTAGAGGCTGCCCCTGAAGATAGTACAGTACTAAACTTCAACAACCAAAGGACTGTGACCCAGGGCTAAAAGGCTCAGGGGTGTCTCAGGGGTTTCATTAGATGCTGTCCTTGTGGATAGTACAGTAACTCCAGCAACTAGAGGACTATGGCCCAGGGTCAATAAGCTCAGTAAGTATCAGAGGTTTTATTGGATGCTGCCCCTGTGGGTACTATAATACTAAACTTCAACAACCAAAGGACTGTAGTCTGAAGACTTTGAAATGGTATCTGTGGCCTTCTTCCTGGGCGCTCTGCTCAAGAGACTGCAGCAGGGTGAATTAAGAGGTTAGCGAATTTGTATGTTGTCCTCCGCCTGTGATTGAACCCCCACACTCACATTAGGGTGATGCTAAAGAGGCTAAATTCACTCGCATTCCAATAATGCATCATTGTGATGATACAGCATATCGTTATATAATTGCAAGAAAATTTTCATTGCGACATGTGAGCATTGGCCCTCACTTTTCTGCCAGTGGCTCCCAGACTACAGAGCCTCCCGGTTCCCCTTACTCCTCAAGGTAATCTCCAGTTTTAACTGCCCAGTCTCCAGTTTAATAATAATAATAACACATATTTGTATAGCACGTCTCCCAAAAGGCTCGAAGCGCTTGACAAAAAACAGAAACATGCGAACAGTTGAACATTATATGACAATTTAAACAAATGAGTTTTTAGATGGGACTTGAAGGTAGACGAGTTCTGACAATGACGGAGATCTTCAGGGAGTCTGTTATATAGTGCCGGGGCAGCTTGTGAGAAACCACGCTTGCCAGTTGGAGGGAGTGTGTGGGAAAATCAGGAGTTTTCTGTCGGCAGTTCTGAGATGACGGCGAGGCTTGTAATCCTTCAGCAGATGACTGAGGTATGCGGGTCCGTGTTGGACAGACCTAAATGCTAGTAGTAAAATCTTAAACTGAATGCGTTCATTGTTGGAAAGCCAGTGAAGTGATTTCAGGATTGGTGTGATACTGTCCATAGACGGACTCGGCAGACAACCCTTGCGGTAGAGTGAGGATCCGCTGCAGCGGTTTGAGAGTGATATTGGGTAGGCCGAACAGGAGAGAGTTAGAGTAGTCAAGTTTAGAGGTAATGAAGGCATGAGCAATATGTAAAGAGGCAGTTTCGTTGAGATAAGAACAATCTCCAATCATTTTGAGCAGATCCCCCCTGCTAACGAGAATAGTATTGACATGGGGAACCATTGACATTTTCAAGTCAAAGATCACTCCAGGATTTCAATCCTCGCTGGAAGGAGTAATCACGAAATCGCCGGATCTGAGGGAAAGCGTCTGATGATCTAAAACAGTCCTTTGCATCAAAAATGATAAACTCAGTTTTACTAGGGTTGAGTTTGAGCGTATTTTTGGTCATCCAGTCATTGACGTTATTGATACATCTCTTGAGACGACATATTGACGA
This sequence comes from Sclerodactyla briareus, assembly GCA_026419785.1. Lineage (NCBI taxonomy): Eukaryota > Metazoa > Echinodermata > Holothuroidea > Dendrochirotida > Sclerodactylidae > Sclerodactyla > Sclerodactyla briareus. Next base: position 203,566 of record JAODTK010005911.1, read on the forward strand.
GTCAATATCAGCTGGTGACAAAGGGAGATAGATTGAATGTCATCAGCCTACATGTGGAACTTCACAGAGAATGATCTGAGGAGGTTGCAGAGAGGGCTAGTGTTACAGCGAAAATTGAGTGGGCCCAACACAGAGCCCTGTGGGACACCACAGTCCACTTTCACAGGCTCACCACGGGTCCCGCTAACAGTCATAACTTGGCTCCTATCTCGAAGATAGTTAGACATCCATCTGAGCCGAACCTGAGTGAGACCAAGTTCGTTGTTCAGCCGTTCAAGGAGAATGTCATGATCGACGCAGTCAAAGGCTGCAGATAAATCGAGGTACACACTGGGAACAACCATTTTCGAGTCCAAGGCAGAAATATGTCCTGGGCACCTTTGTAAGCGCTGTTTCAACGCTACAGAATTTTCTGTACGCTGATTGAAGAGGCTCCAGCAACCCATTGCAATTTAAGTAGTGCGTCATCTGCTCACAGACTGCCCTCTCAGTAAGTTTTGAGATGAAGGACAAATTAGAGATTGGCCTATAGTTATTCATATCATTTTTGTCGAGAGAGACCTTTTTAAGCAGGGGGATGACTTGAGCGCACTTAAATCTGGTAGGGACGGTTCCAGTTGAGAGAGAGGTATTGATTATTTTGCAAATGATGGGCAATTTTGGGTCCAGACAAACTTTGAGCAACCACACAGGGATGGGATCAAGCTGACAGATTTTGGCTTACAAGCCCAGTCTCCAGATTTCCTGTCCAATCTGCAATTTTACCTGCCCTCATCTTATTGGTTGAAATAAATTCCCCATCTTAGGTGGCCTGTGCTGATTGAAGCTCTCCCCTCCTCTCAATCAATTAGAGGAAATTAGCAACTGCTTGAGTGTACACAAAGTCTATCCCGCATGGAATAAAGGAAGACACCTCCGGGTTAGGGACGGGTGCCAGTTATTCCTACTATTTGTGCGGATGGCTGCCTAATCGGCAGTTGGTCATGCAGTACTCCATCATGAGGTCAAGTGACCCCCAGGGCATGAGTTTTAGTTTGAATACCTCATCATCGGCTTCATGGGAAATAGTCAAAATTAGCCTGGATTTAAATGGGAGGGAAGGAGCTCTCCAGATTTAATGAGATATGTTTAAGAAAACATTGGTGCAAAAAAGTGACATCCAGCATGGTTTGTGACTACTGTTAGAACTGTAAAAATTGGTAATTTGAGGATTTGATCCTTAGGAGGGCTGTGAGCCCACTTGGGGTCATGTATTTTCTTTTGTTGTATAGTGAACTCTGTAACTCTTGGTGAGCTTTTCTAGTGGAATTATCGTAACCAGTGAAAACAACTTTTCAAACATGAAGTTAGGTATGCTTTCTTTGACAGATCTTATCAAACCTTTCACCTTGTATATTTTATGATGAATTTGTCAGTAACATGTAGCATATTCCAAAATTTTATTCCCATGACACAAGTGTCAGAAAATATCGATTGGATCCAATGAGCATTGATGAGATTTCCCAAACTTTGTAAGATTTGAACAACAGCTCAGTGGATGTAGATTACATTTGATCTTGACGCACATGAAGGTAAAATTGAGTCACTGGAAGTAAAAGTTGCATTAATTTAATAAGTCATCTCAAGGTTTCTGTAGTTCCTCGATTGTGGGATATAGTGTTTGTGCGAAGAAGCATTTTGTTGCGCCTAGTTCTGGCAGGGTCTGGCAGTATTGTCTCAGTAGAGAGGCAAAGTTGAAATCCATACTTTGGCGAGGTACTCAGTCAGTATGTTGGGTTAGTGTAGTAAGTGGTCCTATAACGGATACAACCTGAACAGAATATAGGTAGAAACCACTTACCTGAACTAAGATGTTTGGCCACTTTTTATTCTGAATTTATCTAGTGAATTAACAGGTAACCAGGTAGCATTTTTCAGCATCACTATACTTTTTCAAACACTGTACTATTCTTCAATGACACGCTGGGAAAAACGTACGGGTATTTCTGAATATCCAGTTAAGAATGCTTACCCCAGTTGAGGCAATGCACAAAAGTTGGGATTGAAATTCAAAATTCATAGAACTTGTCAAATGACAGACTGCCAATGCTCCATAAATTATATTGGGAACCTGAATTTACAACAATTCTAACATGTCCCAACTCCTTAGGCAACCACTAAAACCAGCAGCTGCCTCCAATTTCTTGAACAACTGCTGGTCTTTCGTGTCTATTTTCATAGCTCGATTCCAAGATTTCTTTCTCTATTTTTGCAGATTGAGGCTATGGACAGAGATGATGGGAGGAATGCCGAGCTGTCTTATTCATATTGTTCCCAATAATCCAGATTTTACGATAAACCCCCAGTCTGGGGGGAAATATCACTCATTGGTACACTGGACAGAGAAGCTACACCGATTGTCAACCTCACTGTGGAGGTCAGGGATGGTAGGATATTAGTGTATTTATGACCTTTTCAACCCAAAAGGTTATTTTGTAGGGAATGCCAATTATTTCATTCAACTGGGCATTAAGTTTTTGACTACATGACACATCTTGTTTTTAAACTCCCATTGGATGATTGCTGGTCACATGACTATAATAAACAAATTACCTGTCAGTTCCAGTCCCGTGGGAGGCGAATATTAAATAGCTGTCGAGACCAGAGCAGTGATTAGTAGCCTAAATCCAAAGCCGTGCCATTCGTCTCATTCAGTGTCATTATTATTTTGTATTTGTTTCAATCTTTCAGGTGGGACACCCAGCAGACAGCAGCCGCCCCAGCAATGGTGACCATTGTGGTTTTGGACGTCAATGACAATGACCAGTGTTCACTAGTGATATCTACGAGTTCTTCCTGACTGAGAACTATCTTCCCCTGGGGTGCTGGCAGAGGTTGGAAGGGTAATACTATCGTCGCTAAAATTTGCTCAGGCCCTTGCATAATTCTTGATGTTTATTCTTTCTCATGATAAACAGCGGAGATAGAATTAGTCCAAAAATACAATGATCATCTGTGATCCAATGTATTTATTTGCATAACTATTGAAGTTTCATGGCAACAACTAAGGCTACTAGCGCAATGGTCTTAAGCTTCCCCCACTCCACCCCCTCCCATATCCCCCCAGCCTTGCTTACCTCTATGAGGTACCAATATCTCTACACACTGAACTGGTCAAGTGGTTGGAAGACTTGAAATGGACTATATAGTGAGTGTATCGTGAGTCAGTTAGTATCTTGAGTTGTTCAGAGTGTCTTGTTCTTGCAGTAGAACTTTGTGGGCGTGCACTACAAACCGCATTAAAACATTGTCTCGTCCAAAAACATTCACCGATAGGATTGTTCTACTTGAGACGTAGAGGGGCAACTCATAAATTTGGTTTCATGTTTTTCAAATAAATGAAGTAGTTTGTTACAATTTTAATGGCATTATGCAGACATCACAGTACTAAAACAAATAATTAGTTATGTTTTACTTTGTTTCATTGTGATAAATGATCACATTCGGCCCAGAAGTTCTGTTGCCTTTCTCGCACCAAAGTTACCATCAAAACACCTAGAACCAACTCAGCAATTCTCTTCATAGACTATTTTTTCTGAGGGAAATTAATATGTAAATATAATAGAAAACAAAGAATATTTGCGGGTTGTGCAAGTATGGTATAATTGACTCTTGTATGATGGGATGCCTTTTGATTTTGCATAATACACAAATTACTCTGTAACCGAAAGTTGTTTGAATGTCGGTTTGGACTGACGCATCAGTTTTTCTCCAGCTATTTTATTAGCCTCCTTATAATTTATCCTGCAGTTGTCTTTTAAAATATGTGAAGTTATTCATTGGTCTTAACACTTTTTGACTGATTGGCAAAATTTGTCACCAGATTTTGTAACGATCAGATGAAACCAATTTTCTTCCCTCACAGGTAATGGCAGAGATGTGGACTAGGGCGGTCGTCAACTCCTACAACTTTGTTAACCCTTCGGATTTTGAAGGATTCTCCATGACTCCCAACTCTGGGGTCATCGTGACCGACCAGGTCTTTGACCGAGAGTTGAAGGCCTCCTATGAGGGCAATGTCACCGCCATCGATGGCTCCAGAAGGGCCTTCGCATTCGTGAGGATATACATCAGAGATGAGAATGACAATTTCCCGGTATTCGACCAGATGGTTATGTCGAGATTGTGACAGAGGGCGCTCCAGCTTTCACTTCATGAATATCACAGCCACTGACGCAGATGAAGGTATATAATTGTAACATATGACTGATACATTCGGTGCTAGGGGATCTGACTAGTGCTTGCTATCCTTTTAGAATATTGTATGTCGATGGCGCAAGTCTTGATCAGTGCATCCATGGATGAGCCTAGTTATAAATTCAACTCTCGAAAACATGGCATGCATTCAAAGGTAGGGGCTGTGTGTCACATTGAGAAAGCATAGTTGTTGATTGATAGTTTTTCAGATTCTGGTAATTCCCTAGCTCAATCGTTTGGGAGGGTGCTCATTGTAATTCTATTTTTTGTAGCTTTCGTGGTTCACAAGAAATGTAGTGGAATTGAGAAAATTTTCAGTTCAAATGCAAGAAGTCTAGTATCCCTGTAAAGAAAGATCACCAGACACAGTGTTATTATTGATGTTAATGTAAATGTTTTCTAGTAAGTGGACCCACATCACATGGTAATCCATGGATGCTTGATTACAGTACAAGTCCCTCATTTACAAAGTTGTTCCTTATTTATAAAACTCTTCTTCCCCTGATCTTGGTAGGTCTAAAGTTGACTTCCAGTTGGATATACCAAACCCTTTGAAAATATGCTGTGCAGCTGTTCAGTGGAAGTTGCCTGGAAACTAATGTTTAACACATAGCACATGCCGCACAGTGGTGGCAAGCGTTCTATTGAAACGGGTATCAAGTGGAGGCCTGTGGGCTATTCGCAACCTGTAACGTGCACTTCATTGGCCAGCAGAAGATTAAAATAGTGGTACTCTGCCTATGCTCATTGTTTAACATCACAAATTTTTGAAAGAATTTGAAATAAAGTAGCCATCAACCAGAAACATTGGGAACCCCTGCTGTGGAAACTAATTACGCTAATTTCCCTGCAAGATTGCTTCATGAACTATATTTCAAACTTGCCTAAGAATCGCCACAAGCCAGGTCTTTTCCAGTGCATATCAAGCAATAAGCAAGATAGTCAAGAGGTACTATGCAGTGTCGCTCCTAAAGATACAACGTTGCATGCTAGGCATTGTCAGCCTCGTCTTTGTCAGATGCTCTCTATCATGTATGGAAGGCATAAATCAATGCGGAAAATTCTTGACGCAAAAAAAATCATTTCCCACCACCTACCTGATTCATTCACCCCAATACCAATTTATTTCATTGTCTGATCATCCCATTCAAACAGTAACAAACACTCAGTCTTTCCTTTCCACAGGGGGAAATGGTACCGTGACATACTCCTTCAGTTCAGGGGAGCAGGTGAGGTCATCCTTTTCCTGAACCCCCAGACCGGAGCGCTGTCTACGACGGCCTCTCTGGACCGAGAGGAGACTGCCTCTTATCAGCTGACTGTGGTTGCTAGGGACAACCCAGAGTATGGCGCTCCCAAGGAGTCCGAAGTCAGGGTGGTGGTCGTTGTGTCGGACATTGATTGACAATCCACCGGTGTTTGACCGCCGTCTGTATCAGTTAGAGGTCGTGGAAGATGTGGAGTTATTTGAGCCATTGATTCAGGTTTGTCTGTCAGTTTTGCGTAGGTTGGGGGTCGTGGAGTAGCTCCATGTTATATCACTCAGGAAAGGTGGCTGAAAGGGTGGACTTGCATTGTCCTATAGGACAATAGTTATGTAAATATCAGATTTCAATTATAACCTTACTGTCTCTCATAACTTATAAAAACTCCCTCAGACCAAATTTTGGCTGATCGAAAACCCAGCCCCATTCATGTGACAATCATTTGTTGAAAATTTACCCTTGGAGTGCATCACAAGGGGAAACCATAGTGTCACCCGTAGTACGAATGTCAATGTAAAACAAGTACTATAGGAAACCCTGTAATCAACGAAATATGAATAAGAAGAAATTTAACGATAATCTCATCAATTTCTACATTAATTGCTCTCAGCATCTTCCCGTCATCAAGGTGCAAATGGCAGCATTCACTGTTAATGGGGGGGGGGGGCTTTGCAATGTCCCCCTTGTGACATCATTAGTCAGAGTCACATTTCTTGAGTGAGATTTTTAGTTTTGGGGACTGGTTCATTTCGGACTACTCAGCTCTGCTTTTGTGGTCATGGCTCAACAAGCATCACAGGGTGCTCAAGTGGGCTGAATTAATAGGTGACCAGTTGTTGGGTGCTCAGTAGCTTGATTACTGACTGGGCATTTGGTACACCTCTAAGGGATGATCCTGTCCACTGTGTTCTGTTGACATGGGACCCTGTGTTAGGGGGAATGGATAAGAGCCACTTCTGGTAGCTTGTCTGGAGGAGGCCCAGTGTTTGAAGCGGGGGGTGAATGCAGACCTCCAGGCATGTGTCCCCATTGGAAACTCTTGTTAATTTAATATGTGTACAATAATGAAAAGGCCTACAGCCGAGAGCGACGATGTTATTCTCCCTTACAAATGGGTAGCAATTTTTTGCTCCATTTTCTCGCTACAGGTGGCCGCTCAAGACAGTGATGATGGCACTAATGCCATAGTGAACTACAGGATCACCCAGGGGGACCTTGACAACCATTTCATCATCAACACCATGAATGGGACCATCCTAGCGGCTCAACCACTGGACCGGGAGACCAATGCTCTGTACAGCCTCTTCATTGAGGCTTATAACCCATCCCAAACAGCAACGGAAGCACTGAAATTGTCGGTAAATCCTTCAGAAAACTTCTTATTACCTGATCACATCAATGGTTGTGGATATGATTTTCCTTACTCTTGTTCACTCCATGGGACCCCCCACCCCCCCTCACCTCCCAACCCATAGCCATCACCCTCTTCTCGCTTCCCTTTACCTATTTCCGTAGCCTTTGTTTGGAACCTGTTTCATTCACCTCAGCCATTCTGGTGCACGTTGTATTTGTGAGATAAACGCCTAATGTTCTCCTCTGTTTCTTAATTTGGTGACATCTCGAGTTTTCTCCTCTCCTGCAGCCTCTGTCATCATTACTGTGTCAGATGTCAACGATGAGCCCCCAGCGTTTAGCCAGAGAATATACTCTAGGCCTGACCTCCTGGAGACGTCTGGTGTCGGGAGCCCTGTCCTGACCGTGACAGCCACTGACCCCGACGCGGGCATGGGTGGCCAAGTGAACTTTCAGGATAGATCAAGGTGAGAAGGCTATTTTACGATCGAGGAGAGGGTGGTGGGAAGAAGGTGTGGTGGTTCAGGGATAGGCCTTAGAGCATCCAGCACCAACATTCCTGTGCTGACAGTGATCGTCTATGATTCTGCCAATACAGTGTTAAATTATCATAGCAGCTATCATTCTCACCCATTCATATGTATTCCATCAACAAATTTCATGGGGCTTGGGAAGGTTTTGAGAGGGGGAGCTTCCAGCCCCCCCCCCCTCCCCATAGACCCCTACTTGGTTTTACTGTAGAGGTAATGTCCTGGAGGTATCTGACAGATGAAGAAGCCAAGTGCTGTCACAGTGAGTATTTCTGATTGAGAGGGGGGGGGGCATCAATGAGGAAGTGACTTTCAGCATTGAAGAAGGTGAGTGGTATTCATTGTAGTCAGAGGATGGGTTTTCTTGTGTGGTGTGTACATTCTGGGGCATTTTGGTATTGCTATACCTCTATAATAGTATCAGTAAATTCTGCAATGATTAGAATGTTACTGCTCTGACAAGACCTCTGAGAAAAAACGAAAGTGTGCGAACTCCACGTTGAGAACCCCTGGGTTAGAGATCCCTGGTTTAAAGAACCCTGGGTTAGAGAACCCCTGAGTTAGAGATCTGCTATTGATTGATAGCTTTTGTTTCGTTTGATTCTCGACAGATGACTCCGGGGGCCTGTTCACGATCGACCCGACCACCGGGCTGATCTCAACGGTGGAATTCCTCCCCAGGTCAACAGCATCATGACCTTTAACCTTTCTGTAACAGCCACCGACGGCTCTCCCCCATTCCACGTCTCCTACGCCACCGTCCTCATAGTGATCGTCCAATCTTCAGCAATCACTCCTGTCTTCATGAAGGACATATTCCAAGCTAATGTAACAGAGAACATGCCCTGCAGATACTATCGTAGTCCAGGTGAGTCCACTCACACGATGCTATATCGTCATAGTTAGGTCAATTACTGAGGACGATTCTGTCATATGGAAGGGGCGATGCATCTCTTGCTAAATTTTGGGTTGCAGGGCATGTCACAAGCCGAATCGTAGCAAAATAACAATGATTCTTTCTCATCGCACCCTATATTGGACCCTGATATAACCCCAGTTACACAAATCTGAGTTTAGCACTCCATCATCTTTCTCATTTGTCCAGACATAGTGTCAACATATTGAATATTCACAAGCACCTGGGTTTGTTCTCAACTACATTTCCTACAGTTTATTATCCTCAATGAAATAGTAGGCATATGCTTTTATGCCGAAACATGCAAAAATTACATACCTAATGCCGTCATAAACATTATAGTTTTCCACTCAACTCAAGAGACACACACCGCTGCGTCACACAATGGGTAATACTTTGAATATCAACCTAAATGATTCATGTTCTCCGGCTACCACTGTATCTACTGCTCAACAGCTGAAAAAGGTACCTAAACTGAATAATTAAAACCCTGATCTGAACCCTAAACGATTGTAATTGGTTGTCTAGCTTGCATTCTAAAGGCACATGTATTTTGCCATTCATATGGTCTGAGCAATTTATGAATGAGAATTACCTAGGAGAGAAAATTGATTTTACCTTCCATGTTCTCATTTATTAGGTATGCACAACATACTCATACAAGTTAGGTTCCAGATCCACCTACTTCCAACCCCCAGTGGCCACGCTCTCGATCTGTAGTCTAAATTCAGGTTAGATCAAGCAACTTAAAAATCTGACAAGAAAATATAAAAAAAAAGTTCAATCTGAATGACATATTCAACAGCAACACAAATGTAACTTGGCTCACTCCACCATCAGTGAAAGAGGCTGTAGACTCGTAGTTACACACAAAGGTTGTTAAACTGATGCACAAAAGTCCAAGTCACAAAAAAGTAAATAACATCAAAAATTTGCAGCTTTGATAATATCCTGCAGGCAATCGTGACAGCTCATGCGCATGGCCTGGGTTTGCTTATCTACATAGCTTCATATTATAACACATGAGCCAGTCGTGATTCCCATGTTTGCCTTTTTCTCAATTCCACATCTGGATTCCTTTGCACCTGCCATGAATATAGAGTCAGGCAGTACAGTTCACTTTTTATGTCGCGATTGTTTTAATGTTTCTGGCTATAAGCATCTCAGCAGCATCCTTTTCATGTCAGCTTCTGGTTATTGTTCAGTCTGAGAATAGTTCTGCTGCCAACCTGGGTCCGGCAAGCCTGGAGGATATGGAAAATCTGCATACTCAGTCTGGCAAGAAATTGTGAAGTTTAGAGGGAAAATGCCAGAATCAAGAAATATAGGCAGAGAATTTAACCTTATTCAGAACTGATTTTACCCAACGTGGCTTGGCATCTGGCCAGAGACCTAATGGAAATACATAGTCTCCATTGTACTGTCATTACTGGAGTATTATTAATGTGCAATTGAACATTGAATCGAATGATCATTGAACACATCCAGATACAACACCTGTAGTTCTCACGCTCTTTGTCTGGAGGTTCATTCCACGAGTCATATGACTTTTGCGGATCGGTCGTTTTCGGTGACAGGGCCCAAGTTATGGAATGCCCTACCAACCAAGGTGAAACGCTGTCAAAGCTGCACTGAAGACATATCTGGTCCAAAGGACATTTAATTGCTAGTGTATGTAGGTTGTATGTATGTTCTTCCACCATCTTTGTGAAGACGATCTAGTGATGTTTTATACAGTAATGAGCGCTATACAAGTTGTATATCTACCTACTGATCGCATTTAAGTGGCTTCTTGGTTTGCTCAACCAAACACTCCCATTAAGATTGTTCGTCATTGAGATGCGATCAATGTCTCGTCCAATAAATCCAACCTTGTAAATGTGGCTCTAGGGTTCGAATCCATGTCACCTCACACCAGAGACGCGGCAGCAGAACGTCTGGTGGTAACTGGTGTAAAAGTGACCCGGTCTTTCACTTGCAGTTTTTCTCACTCTCTCAGCAATCGCCTCACACCATCCCGCCATCTCGCTTGATTTGGGAGATCCTCCCTCCACAAAACAACCCTCTTGACCTCACCCTCCACCTGCCTCTCCTATGTCATCTTTTATCATTCTTGCTTTCCAATTTGATTCTATATCTCTTGTCACTGTACAATGCCCAGATGTCGTCATAGCTACTGTGTATCATGATATGATAACGTTATAGTCTTGAGAGTCAGTGCCAAAAAACTTACATAACCCATCAAACCTGGTGGCAAATTTACCTCCTCTAAAGGAGGTTCATTCTTTCCAGTACGATTCTATAACTCTTCACTGTAATAATGCGTCATAGTTGCCGTGTATCATGATATGATATCGTTACGTTCTTGACTGTCAGCAGGTACACCATACACACGCAGCAGGAACAATCTGCTGAATGGTCCTCTGAAATGCCCCTGGTGAAGAACTCACATAACCTACCAACCCGTCTGGCATCAAAATTCCTCCTGTAAAGGTCACCACTAATGGCATCGTAAAACACAGGATGAATTGGTTTGATTTTTGAAAAGTGGCAACAGTTAGAAAGTAGACCGTGATAATGACGCTCTACCCTGGATGACAGGATTAGTTATGCGCCATTGTACACTCGCAACCATGAACTCGCCTTGTTATTGCCTCCTCTTGCCTTCCTTCTGATGAAAGAAATTGAGACCTTTCATATTTCTCCTATATGATGCAACCGTTTTTGTGAAACAAATCCCATTTCAATTGGGAACTCATTGATTTTTCAAGCGGCAATCGGTGTCACAAGTGAGGGTTTGATAAAAAATCAATTAGTTTTCCTGAGGGCATATAGCTGACAGATTATTGTAATGCTTGATTTGACTCACGGAGCCAGGAAATCATTACTTTTCGCTCGTCATGAACAGAAGCAATAAGGATAAATTTGAATAATTCAGGAATAATAATCTCTTGCACAGGTGGAAGCTTTCGTTAACGGGCGATCGGATGGGATTGTGTACTCCTTGGATCAATTCAACCCGGTGGCATCTTCTTATTTCAAAATAAATGAGACAAATGTAAGTGTTTTGTTTTCCATTGTTTTCAGCCTTTATAAATAATCTTTCTTGGCAGACTTTAGAATAAGCTTGTTAGGCATCAGATATTGTTCTGAATCCGTCCAACCCTTTTCAATCTCGTATTTTGTACTTTGCACTCTTCTATACCCTCAGTGTGAAGGGTGGGGTACCTACATAGGGATGCCAACATCCACTCACATACCCTCAATGTGGAGGGTGTGGGTAATTACATACAGACAGCAACATCCACTCACATACCCTCAATGTGGAGGGTGTGGGTAATTACATACAGACAGCAACATCCACTCACATACCCTCAATGTGGAGGGTGTGGTAATTACGGACAGCAACATCCACTCACATACCCTCAATGTGGAGGGTGTGGGTAATTACATACAGACAGCAACATCCACTCACATACCCTCAATGTGGAGGGTGTGGGTAATTACAGACAGCAACATCCACTCACATACCCTCAATGTGGAGGGTGTGGTACATTGAACAATACCGGACAGCAAATCCACTCGCTTCCCCTCAATGTGGAGGGTGTGGGTAATTACATGCAGACATCCACTCACATACCCTCAATGTGGTAAGGTGGGGGTAATTACAGACAGGACAGCAACATCACCACATACCCTCAATGTGGAGGGGGGGGTAATTACATACAGACAGGCAACATCCACTCACATAACCTCAATATGGAGGGTGTGGGGTAATTAACATACAGAAAAGCAACATCCACCACATACCCCTCATGTGGGGGTGTGGGGATTTATTTACATACAGAACAGCAAAACATCACACTCACATACCCTCAATATGGGAGGGGGTGTGGGCTAATAAAACAGCAACATCCACTTGTCTAATACCTCAATGTGGAGGGTGTGGGTAATATATACAGACAGCACATCCACTCGCTTACCCTAAGGTGGGGGTGGGGTAATTACAGACACAACATCACTCGTTCTAGATCCCATCAATGTGGAGGGTGTGGGTAATTATATACAGACAGCAAAAATCCACTCGCTTTACTCCAACGTGGAGGGTGTGGGTAATTTCAGATAGCAACATCCACTCGCTACCCCTTAATGTGGAGGGTGTGGATTATTACAACAGTCAGAAACAATCCAATCGCTTACCATAAATGTGGTGTTGGGGGGGGCTGTGGGTAATTACACCAGATTGCAACCATCCCATAGCTATGAGTGGTATCTTGCTAATGTCTTATAACAGACGAAGTTCCCACATCCATTAATTCTGCCATAGCTCAACGGCCACCCAGTTTGTCCTCTTTCACTCAAATTTATCTTGCTGAAGTAATTAAATTTTTCCATATGGGTTTTTTCTTCTCTTGCAAATTTTCTCAGGATTGGGGGAATGCTTCTTTTTTGTTTTGATAAGGGGTTGGTGTAATCTCCCCCCAAGCAGCCACTAACAGAGAGGACATTGATTCTCCCTGTCACAGTCAATTCCAGGAAATGGAGGAGTCTGCCTGGCTCTGTGCGGTTATGTCTTATGTTTGATACCACAAAGATTTCACTGTCGATCTACAATACAACTTTCTATTTGTCTTAAAGTTCAATGATTAGGACGAACATGAAACATGTGACTGATAAGGTTGTAAGAATTTCATATTCAAAGCCTACACCCAAATTTGTCGTTGGACAAGGAATATGCTGGCACCGGGCGGCACCTGTGCTCAGGCATTCAACCAACACTCTAGAAAATTATAGTCCAGTTTTACCAGCACTCTACTCTTGTTTTCCGTAATTACATACAATACTGTGCTTTACGCTTCCCACTGTCCTCATGACCAAATTTTCCTGCATCTGAAGTATTTCTAGGCATTAAATGCATCTCCACATTAGTAACAGTGAGATGTGGAAAGTGCTATTCATAATGAATCAGTGAGGCTCTTCTTGCATTGTCTTATTGTTAGTTCATAAAATCTTATCAAATCTGAACCACAAAAGTTTATTTTGTAAGAGCAGATTTATACACCTCCAAATGGCTGAATTCGGTCTGACGCTTGATTTCCCTTGACTGTGATTGCTAGAAAATTAAAATAGGCAGCACAACAACATGATCCTTCATTTCTCCATGGGAGGGGGTTCCAAATTCCCAAAATATTCACTACCTCCTGACATATGCCGGTTATTATTGATGATGAATATGTGGATAATTGATCATGTTTCTCTCCACATGAAGAAAATAATTCACTTCCTCTTTGTGTACTACAGGTATGGATATAATACTCGATGTGAACGATAACAATCGTGTTTGAGCACTATGGTTTACGACTTGACTGTTTTGGAAGATTTGGCTACTGGTATTATGGTCACTGAGATTGTTGGTGTCGGATGCTGATGAGGGTCAACGCGGTTGTGAAGGCAGCTGCAATTGTTCTCATTTAGGTAACAAGTCTCCATGCAGCCGCAAACATCCAAGTTGATTTGCAATTGTTTTTACTATGATCAGGAAAGCAAAAAAAAAAAACTCAGACTGGTAAAATATCAACAGGTTTGTATCGTTGAAATTTGTTTTTTTTAGTAACCAACACAATTGTTTATTTCGGACCTTGTTTGTTTGGGTTGAAGCAAAACTCTTCATTAGAACTCTGCAGAAATTTTAAATGTGTATTAATAGAAAAATGGGTTTTATGACCATTGATATTGTGGAAGCCCCTATTTATGCAGTAAACACTTTGGGAATGGATCAAGTCATGCCCCCTTCCTTATTGAAGGAATTGATCCCCCTCAGCAATTCTTATATACTAAGGGCTCAGTAGGCAATCAAGAAGAGTACCAATGCAAGCTTGGTTCAGTACTGAATACTATATTTGTGTCTCTGTTTGTATGATTGCCTTGTTCAGCCTTTTTTGTCTTCTTTCCATGGATTGGCATGAAGTTGTTGTTTTGTTTCTGCCATGTTGCGCGGCTGATATGTTGTTCAGTTTCTCAGCAGCTAACATCTTAACTAGCATTTTTATCATTGTCAATGAGCTGTTGCAAGTTTCTCAAAATATGGCCTGCAGTAATTGAAGTTTTGTTCATAGGTCAGCCTTGTGAATCACTTTGACAATTTTATGCACCAGTTTTGAGCAAATATGTAATTTTGTTTTTTTTTCAAGGTATCTCTTGAAAGCTACCAGCGGCATGTGGACAATGCCTTTATCTGACTACCAATGACCAATGCAACATTATTTCCTGACCACGGCCAAAGCATGACAGGGAAGCTAGCTGTTGATGTGTGTAAACATCTCATTTGTAAGTTGTTTCATGTAATGTTGTGCTATATTGTTTGTAATACCACTAGGGAGAGGCAAACCTGGTAAGCCCACACGGGTTGCTTGGCCATTTTGTCCACTTGTTGAACATTGTTCATTCCTATAATATTGTAAATGTAGTGCATAGCAATTTTCTCTCGATATTGGGAATACACTGAGTGGAATTAACCTTTTCCTGTACATGAGCATAGTGAGAAGACGCTAGGCATACCAGATGTAAGCTGGGATCTGGAGTTTGGGGTATACCAAAAGACTTAAAACATGGGAACCTCATTGTCTTTGGCTCTAACCACAACGCTGGATAGGTGAGGAGAACAATAGTTGGTCTCACAACGGGCACAATAGCTAGTGGGGGTAGGGAGAAAAAAAGTTGGTCTCACAACTGGCACACTAAGCTGGTTAGGAATAACAATAGTTGGTCTCACAACTGGCACAGCAGATGGGTAGGGGAACAATAGGTGGTCTCACAACTGGAATCGCAGTGGGTGAGAGAACAATAGTTGCGTCTTCCAACTGGCAAATAGCAGTGGGACCCCCCCGGGGGGGGGGGGTAGGAAGAACAATAGTTGGTCTCACAACTGGCACACTAGCAGCGGATATGGAAGAACAATAGTTGGTCTCACAATGGCCACTTTAGCAGCTGGATAGAAGAACATAGTTGGTCTCACAATGGCACTATAGCAGCTGGGGTAGGGAAGAACATAGTTGGTCGCACAAATGGCAGCAGCAGCTGGTATGAAGAACAATAGTTAGTCTCAAAACTGGCATAGCAGCTGGGATGGGTATGGAGAACAATAGTGTGGTCTCCACAAATGGCACAAAAAGCGGGTGAGGAGGACAATAGTTGGTCTCACAACTGGACAACGCTGGGGTAGGAAACAAATAGTCTAGTCTCAAAACTTTGCATAGCAGTGGATAGGAAGAACAATTGTTGGTCGCACAAACTGGACACAACTGGGTAGGGAGAACAATAGTTAGTCTCAAAACTGGCATAGCAGCTGGTTAGGAAGAACAATAGATGGGCACACCAGCTGGGTGGGGAGAACAATAGTTGGTCTCACAACTGGCACACCAGCTGGGTAGGGAGAACAATAGTTGGTCTCACAACTGGCACACCAGCTGGGTAGGGAGAACAATAGTTGGTCCCACAACCGGCACACCAGCTTGGTGGGAAGATGTGTAATTTGGTACTTTGGCACATTTATGATATTGATGGAAACTAATAACTTTGAGACCATTTCAGCTGATACAAATGGGAAATGTGAGGCACATTGTGAGTGGCTTCACCATGGGTAAGTGCAGTATACATTTATGTATTCATTTCTCTTGAAGACTCCTTCCGTTCTGTTACGAGGTGCAAGGTTCTGCTTTTCGCGGCAATTACCGCACCGTATGAAGGTCAACATCAGAGATTGATGTTAAAGTCAGTGACACCAAGGAAAAAGTTTCGAAGCATCCTTAAGGGGGCACCATTTTGTATCCTTCAACACCTTGCTTGACAGAAATTTCCAGTGGTGAGAGGGACACACCCTCCCCTCAGGCCCCACTCCTAGCTAATCACCGGCCATTGGCAGAGCCCCTAGGTGGCAATTGCAGAGCCCCTAGGTGGCAATTGCAGAGCCCCTAGGTGGCGGTTCTCTGTCGTCTGTTTTCATTTGCACCTACCAACCACCATCAGATCATCCTCCGCAAAATTGCTGAACGTTCCAAGGGTTCTCTTAGTCTGCCGGAGAGCGTTCATTCAGATTCACAGCCCCAGTGGTATGGATTTTGCTCCCAAGTATATTTGTGATTTCATGTAATATCCAATTTAAAAGCGAGTTGACGACATATCTCTTCGGTGAAGCTTTTCCCGATTTGTAGTCGTCCTTTGTTTTTGTCCTTCTTCTTGTGCGCTTGTTCTTCGGAAGATTGTGCACCTTAGAAAGCAACCATATAGTATTATTATTATTATCATTATTATTGTACTTCATAAGCATTAATGGGTTGAGAGCAATTAACTTTGGGCAACTTTTTGGCAGAATATTATGTGCTCTTCTTCTGAGTTGGAGACATCCCAGATTTCTTGGCTTGTCTTTTACCTCAGTACTCTTGTAGCTATTTCAATCCTACTAGAAACTCTGCTCATTCTCATCGTAGTTGCACTCCTCACCCCTTCAATGATGATTATTTTTTTCCAATTATCACCTCCTGTAAAATTCTCCATTCCAGATAAGTGCCACAGATCAAGGTGTGCCGCCGATGAGGTCAATGTTGGAGATTGACATCAAAGTCGGTGACACCAACGACAATCCTCCAATGTTCTCCCATTCCCTCTAACCGTGGGGAGTTGGGAAGTGAGTACTGCTTGGTTGCCAGATGCCTAATTCATGTAGCCATGTTCGAGGTCCATATATCTCAGTGGGGTTCTAGTAAATTTGTGTTTTCAATGGGTATTTCATGAATATCACAAGTGGTAGAGCATCGGCCTCCCACCCAGGAGACTGTGGTTTGCATCCCTGTTTGGTACACATACTAAGACATTGAAATGGTACCTGTTGCCTTCTCGCGTAGCGTCAGCATGAGAGACGAGACGAGAAAGTTGCTGTCAGCGTGCAATGACCCTCTCCTCTCACATTAAGTACCACAAAGAGGCGTTACCTTGTTCCGTGTACCGTGTTGGAGGATTTCAGCAGTTCAATTGGTGTACAGTATTCCTAGGATCTGTACCCTTGCCAGACCTCGTATATATTGGGTCCTTCATCTGGCAGTGTTCACTTAAAAAAAAAAACCTTCAATTATCTCCTACATTGGTTGCCAAGTTATTCATGATTGATCAGTTTTAAATATTTATTTGTTCAAATGACGTTGTCTCAGGATACTGAATATCGAATCGAAAAATTTCAGTCAGTTATTCAAACAACAATCAGTCATTCGAGTATCATACAATGACACACCTAACAATAGCCATACAAAACAGTGAGTGATGTTGCATTTAATTGGAAAAAATTCTACGATAAATTCCATGTCAGTGTCACATAGCTATGACCCTAACCTAGCTGTGCACAACAAATTATACTTACTTGGTACTATGGTCGAAAGAGAAAATCTTATTCATGAAATAATGTGGCTATATACCATTGCAGAGGTAATTTTGCAGCTGTCAACCATGGTATTATGCTGATACTAATCATTTCAGCCACACTCTCAATTATCTGTTCTAACATTATCGATGCACTCCTATTTACAGGAACGCTTCACCTCTGAACCAATCCTACTCTTCTCAGTGTTGATGCTGACCTCCCGATCACGAACAACTTATGTCTTCACTTTTGTCTATGGCAATGAAGACTCGAGATTCTCGATCAACGGAGACGGTGAACTCATTCAGACCAATCTACTGACAGAGAAAAGAATGAAACCTATGACCTTGGAATATCTCTGATGGATAAGACCTTGACCCTCATCGTTGTTGCGAGAATTACCCTAGGATGAAAAAAAATAAATGAATACAAATATTGGTCATCATATCATGCTATTAGACCCATATATATATTCTGTTTGCTGGAGGAAGAAATGGATTAAACCTAGGACCTAGGAATATTGGTGGTGTGATTGTCTCACAGTTACAGATAGTTCATGACCTAGTGATTCCCAGAGGGAGTTTGGTATCAGTAGAAAAAAATAATTGTGAAAATCTCTAATAGATGTCCTATATTTGACATCAGTCAGAAGATCCGGTGGACCTTTGGGTGTTGTGAATACTGAGTGGATAGCAATCATAGATCTGTGATGTGCACAAATCTCTAGTGGGACTCACTGTCTGGTACTCAACTTGAGCCCAGGAAAGGCTTCATCATGCTCAGCAGTGGCACTCTCCCTTCTCAGGAACGGCTCAGGACCTGAAGGGTTTACCTGCGCACACTCGCAGTGGTGATGTCATGTCACACTTCAGCGAGCATAGCTCGAGGTGGCTAATGTTTTGGGAAGCCAACTGCGAGTGACGAGCACTGAATGAACAAAATGGACATCTGTGCAGATATATTTCTGGTATGGTTGTCATGTGCTCCCCCCTTCCATTGAGACCAGGAAGGGCTTTAACGCATACAGCAATGACACCACTGCCTTCTCATGAATATCCGAGGCGGGCCGGAGAGTTATGTTAAGCTTCATGACTGCTATGAGTGGTTGTTCCAGAGGAAAGATAGAAGTCCATGATCTGCAAAAATCAATGATAGCTTTTTGATAAAGATATCCGATAGCAATTGTTACCTCACAGGATGAGAACCTCTGTGTGTGCCGCATAATTTACCCCGCTCTAGGGTTAATAACCAGTGAGAATGTTAGAGATGGGGTTGTATTATTCATCCGCACTTTTTGGCCCATTTTCAGAGGTAAGGAGTTTCATAAACGTAAACATGAAAAATCAACATGTTCACCTCTACTCTCCCCAACCAAACAGTGAACGTTTGTTTGTTGTTCGCAGTCACTACTGAGGTTTTTTATTTGGTCATAGACATCACTGACATTGCCCATTCTTTGACTCCCATCATATTCGTGCCAGTGTTTTCGGAGGGCCATGCTCTACATTCAGAGATCGTCACGGTGTCTGCACCGAGCTGAAGATGGGAGTCAATCTGATATGAATCTGGCTCATTGAAACCTTTGCTGAACTGTTCACATTAACCCACGTACTGTTGGTATACCAAAGCATCCATAGTTTGAGGTTATATCACCTCATTAATACCTTATCTCATGGCTAATTGTTGTCACATGACATCAAAATGAAAGTACAGGATCTCGCCAAAAGTTCCATGACGAAAAACTATTGGAAGCTTCCATGCATAAGTGGCCAACAATATACAGTTGGAGATTTTCTCTGTGGTGGAAAATGTTATGCCACGACAATGAAGACAACCTTACATCTAGTTGTTTACTCTTAAATAATATTTTTAGTTTCTGTAGCAATTCCCAACATACTGGATTTGTACCTATTTTGTGCAACCTGTACCAACCTATGACATCAAAAAGTACAAATTTTGTCACTGGTGCTATATAAAATGTATATGTAATTTTAGGTCACGGAGTGATTGGAAGTGGTGTGTGGGTGTGGCTAGATCCCGGCATGTGCTCTCCCATGAGTGAGTGAATCTATAAGAATGGGGAGTGAGGTGGGGGTCCCTCATATCGCTGACAGATAACAATGTTGGTCTATATCAAAGCATTCCTCTATTCAGTTATGATTCTGTTCGCCCACAGGGGATCCTCCGGTAGCATTGCACCGCTTGATCGTGAGTTGAGGGCGCTGTATGCGTTGACAGTCACCGCCACAGATAATGCCACCAACCCAGATGAACGATTGAACGGCAGCTCTGAGGTAAGTTTAAACAAATTGGTCACTATAATTGTGTTCATCATAGCACAGAATCCATTACAAATTTTGCCCACTAACAATTTCAAAGAACTAACCAATCAAAATTTTTGTTCAAAAAAGTTTTTCAAGTCTTTCAATTTATCCTAGGGCTCATGCATTTTGGTTCTGTCTGCATAGTTTCTGATATTTTTTACATAGGTGTCCTTAGATAATACAATCGAACAAAGCTATAAACTGCAGTGGGTGGGTTGATGTTTAGGGGGGGGGGGGAAGGGGGGGGGGGAGGTTTTGTTGAGCCTGCAAGCGCTACCTGATGGTTGTAGGAGTTGTTTGGGGAGTAAAATGGTATTCATAAAATCCAGTCATGTTAGGCTAGTTTCGGTCAATAATCAGCACTATATTTTTTTTTTCTGTTATAGTTTATCCGCTTTTCCATGAACATTTCTTGTGTTTTTTCTTTGTCATTGCTCTACATATAGGTTTACATTCACTGTTCGGATTTCAATGCTCCCTCCTTCATTTATGGAAGAGTTTCTGGTGCCCTACTCCGTAACGAGGGGTTCATGGGATATTACAAACATCGCTTCATTATCAGAGCCGTGACCCGGAGAATTCAACGGAGATAACCTATGGCTGATGGACCAACATTGGTACGACCTCGTTTGGATGATACTTGTGTTAACGTGAGCTTAGTGATCAATTGCTTTCCTTATCAGCCAACTGCTGTGACGATATGTTCACTAAGATAACCTACGGTCGACAGGGAACAAGACTGATAAGTGCTATCAATGAAACTTGTGTTGAGTGATTTCATCGATCAATTGGCTTCTGTAAGTTATTGACTCC
Source organism: Sclerodactyla briareus (assembly GCA_026419785.1). Classification (NCBI taxonomy): domain Eukaryota; kingdom Metazoa; phylum Echinodermata; class Holothuroidea; order Dendrochirotida; family Sclerodactylidae; genus Sclerodactyla; species Sclerodactyla briareus. The sequence continues at coordinate 224,412 of JAODTK010005911.1, forward strand.
ATTCCTGTACTGAGACTTCCATACTTACTGGTATTTATCGCACTAGGCATTATATCTCATCCATCAATCAGAATACTTTGATTTAATCCATGACTGGGTTCTTACCACTAAAGCGGGACATTAGCCCCTTAGACTATGAATCTCTCCAGGAATTCAACATCACTGTCATGCTTACTGATGAGGATGAACAAAGTCTACGGTTGAGATCATTAAAATGGCCCCTTATGCGACGTGTGGAAACCTTCAAGAGACATTTTTAAAATTTTCTTGCAAAACTATTCTTGCCGTCAGAGAAGGCCAAACGAAAGAAGAGCAAGGACCATTTTACCTACTCAAATTTGATGACATAACAAAACAAATCTGTGTTGCTTCATTGCTGATATGTACACTTTGCTAAATTTTGGCCAACAAACACTGCCCCCAACCAACAGAAGTAATTTGCACCTGGCTAAGTGTGGAACAAAAAAAAATGGTGTTTCTTCATGGTCAATTTAAATTTTGTCACGACTGCAGTTGGAATGCTGACTGAACATGTGTAACATTATGAAAACTAGATCATCCGAAATAATCATGGGGCCACCATGGTTGACAAGGGATGGTATCATGTTGTGGATTTTTGGCCATTGTTTGTACGTCATAGCAACTGGAGAGGCAAATAGAGGGCAAAATCAAGAGAAAAAATATCCCCATGCGAACTTTACCGAAAGACAAACAATTGCATTTGTAAGAGCAATACACAGTTTTCTGTTACTGTAATTTGACAATGATGCAATTGCAGAACAAATTCTTGTAGGAGCAACATGATTCGGAGAGTGCCTGTAAATGTGCATGTAATGGCAATGCAGGAGCCAATTGCTGCGCAGCATGGGTGGTGGAGACTTTCCTGCCTCTAGGCTATATGTGGGGCGGCTGATACCAAAAGTGACAAAATTGTGATGTATTGTTTATCCCCATATCCTACATACAATTGAGGAGCGGTAACATTGGATTGCAGTGCTAGGTTACTGCCAGTACCCCTGAACCCTTGGCTTGGGGTACCCTTCACACTTGTAACACAGCCTGCAGAGTTTTAGAGAGTAGTCAATGTCCTCTGTGTTTACAAGTACCCACTCGAGGCAAACTGGATGAAAAAGTTTTTCTTGAAAATTGGGGCATCAACTTGGCTCCCCTCCTCCCAATATAGCCGTGACAGCTCTCCCCACCCCACTCCCCTTCAAATCACCTTTTTTGTCAACCAGGTGACAGTGGGATGTGGTACTCACACAACGACAATGGACCAGGTTCATCAACATCCCCATGATCCTTTGCTCAAGAGAAATGCAACTGTTGGGCATGGTGAAGTTGTGGTTGCTCGTCATAGATTGATGACTAGGCCTGAGGGCGGTCCGTTACCCTACTCCATAGACTCAGGGAACGATGACGGAACATTCTTTCTGATCAGACGGAGGTATATCTTGCAAGGTCTTCTTTCATAATTTTTCAATTCACTGCCTTCCAACTCACCTCTTAAAGCTTACTAAGTTAGCAGTTGCCCTAGGAACTCTATCTCAGTGGACTGTTTTCACAACCACTGCCCCCACTCCATGCATGATTGACGCATCCTAAGGACACCATATTCATCTCCACCTGTTGTGGAGGACTACTATGTTCGTTTTTTCATGGACTATGAGACAGACTCAGGATTGCAGAAAGTTCTCATCAAATCTGTGGTGTAGAGTAGTCTAAAGTTATTCTCATCTATTCCTGCTACCCATACTGGCTTGTGTACCTTCCGTTCCTTGAAATATTCATCTGTACTTGTGAAGTAAAGGGGCATGGTGCATTCTGAATTGTCTCTAGCAGAGTTTTATGACCCTTGCTCCCAGATCAATCTTATGATCCTAACTATAATGTGACCTATATTAACCACATGCATTTAGTGGGTGTCCAAGCTCTTCCCAGTGAAAAAAACCAGTAAGAAATCATACTGAATTTCTTGAGAGTTTGATTTCCCTTCCTGGTCTTTCTTCCTTCTTCATCCAGTTTTAATCCGTTGTTGTCCCCGAATGTGAGGGTGGCCGGATTGACCTTACACTGACAGTAACCACCCCCCACATCATCTCTCCATCTTTCTCGCTTTGCTGCTTCTTCTCCCTCAAGCCACTTTCCTGTCTCTCCTCACCTGTCTCTTTCCATGTCATCCCATGGTGGTCCCCGCTTCCTTGCTCCCCTCCACTTGAAATTCAGTGCTTTCCTTCCTCAGGACATGTCTCCACTCTTCTCTCACATGCCCATACCATCTTCACTACTCCATTTCTTTGCATTGGTCGCTTGCCTTCCTCCAAACCAAGCATCTTCCTCAGATCCTCAGTCCTTCTTCTGTCCCTGAGCTTAACGCCGCACATTGCTCTCACCTTTGCTCCCCCTGTCCCTTATCCAAATAGCCATCCCCCTTTCTCTCAAACACCATGTCTCACTCCATACAACATTGCAGACCTTAACTAACTCCAATACACTCTTTTCCTTTCAATTCACCTTCAAGGGGAACCTTCTCCCATGCAGGCAACTCACTGCACTCCCTAAACTTCATCCAAACAACCTGCTCTTGTTGTCAGCCGCTGCTTCTCATCCACCATTCCCTTTCACCTTGACCCCAACTTTGAAAGTATTTTTTTCCATTCTCTTCATTTTTCCATGCTCAGACAGGGAGAGGTGTATCTTAACCTGAATCAATCATGTAGACCCGAGAAGACGGTTGTCTTCCTACAGCCTGGTCATAAGAGCATCAGACAACCCTGCCAAGTGATGGACATCAGATCGGTGAGATTTTTCCTCTGTAAACCACGTTCAGCTGGTACAATTGTTCTTCTTCTATAAAAACGTTTTGTTTTTTCCTCAAAATAGGTATAGATGAGAATCAGATAACTTCCTGGAAAAAAGTTCTGTGCCTATTTTTCATCACTTTTTTTGCAAAGTAGATAAGTATTTCCATTGAAATGTCCAATGAACTGGAACCTAATAAGTGCTGGGCATGCATCTGTTAAAAAAAAAATGAGTATTGATATTTTATTTGAATTTGAGACTATTTTTTTTGCTCAATAGTTTGTTATTTTGTTTACAATTTTCCCCATCCTGATATTCTTTTACTTAAATTTTCTCCTCTTTGAAATTCTCCTGGTGTTCAGAGTCGTTTTTCTTTCTCCTCTATTGGCAGGTAACTTCGATTTCTATCAGTGACTGTGAGTGATCTTGATGATTCACCTCCCATGTTCCCAGAGCTCCTCCACACTGGGGGCGTCCCTCCAGGAATCAGCTGACAGGGCTAGCATCACCTGGAGGATAATACTGGAACATAAAAAAAAAACCCACTCAGCTGGAATCTCAAAGGACAAGCGCAGGAAATTGATGGAGGGGACTAATATACATAGCTGAAGAAAAACTAAATGCATTACTACTCCAACCCGACGTTCATACAACCCCTCGGTATGGAGTTAAAGACCTCCAATTTTTGACGTGAGTATCGGCAAAATCTAAAAGCATCCCAGCATGCAATAATCAATGAGTCCTAACCTTGGTATTTTCAACACTTCGCTCTGCGGCTGTGATATGATTTGGGGAGATTGTTGTCCTGTACTGGCTGGACCCAAGCCAGAATAGTGTCAGCATGCACACCTGATTGCAACTGTTAACTGATGTATTATCTATCTATAATCTTTCGTCATCACATATCTACCATCTTTGTTTTGTTCTTAATAGCTTCCTCCTCTGATGGCCATTGATGCTGACTAAGTCTATGTGCCTACTCATCTCCGAGATGATGCCGACCAATTCCATATTGATCCATTAACTGGTGAGATATTCTTTCTGTCCACCTGAATCTTGAGATACTATAGTGACTCTCATGCGTCTGTCTGTCATCCTCTGTATGGACACAGTCAGAGAATCTATTTCACCTACTCTACTACCCCTTATCGACCATGCACCCCCTCAATATGCGACCGAGTGTCTGGCATTTTAACATAGTCCCGGGTTGGCCACCCCATCCCCTTCTCTTTTTGCCAGACTATTCGTCTGCAACGTGTTTCGGCCTGGAAAAGTTTCAAAATTTTCGACCAAGGAATTTGTTATGGTTTTGGTGCACCGTTGTGGAGACCGTAATCTACTCAAAGTCAGAAGAATCTATGCGTCGTGGACAGTGGATGTGTGGTGTTAGGTATGTTTGTATGTAACGCTGGCTTGTGAACCGATAATCGAACCCCACCAGAATGGATAAAGCTCATTCTTGGTAGTTGTGTTCCCCATGATGAGTACATGACCCCCTATTGTTTTGGTGTTGGTCAGAGGTCATCTGAGTCACCAGAGTCAAAGTCTGAAAACCTTGTGAACACTATAAGTCCAGAAGTTGGTCCTGATCGGGTTGAAATTGGTGGTGTGTGGCTTTCCTGTATGGGGAGTCCAAGAACCCTATGATTGTTGGTGGTGTTCGTGTGAATTTTGGTCAAGATAGAAATTTGTGAAAGTAATAATTGGCTAAGTTTGGCTTGTGAACCGATAACTCGACCCCCCTGGATTGGATGGAGCTTCATCCCACTTGGTAGTTGTTTTCCCATGATGAGTACATGAACCCTATTGTTTTTGTGGTCAGGTCAGGAGGTCATCTGAGGTCACTGGCCGTCAAAGTCTTCAAACCTTGTGAACACGATAGTCCATAATGGTTGGTCGTCGGGTTGAAATTGGTGTGTAGCTTTCTTATGGGGAGTACAGGAACCTATTGATTTTGGTATAGGTCAAGTTAATGTTTGGTCAAAAATAGACAATTGTGAAAAGTCCATACTTTGGCCAATTTTTGGCTCGTGAACGCGATAACTTGAGCCCACCTGAATGGATGAAGCTCACCTTGGTATGTGTGTTCCTGTATATGAGTACATGAACCCTAGTGTTTTGAGGTCACGAGGTCAAAGTCTGAAACCGTTAAATTCGTGTGTAGCTAGCCTATCTTATCAAGAGTATCGGAACCTATGGTTGGTTTGTGACAATGGGAAATTTGTCAGACTTATTCTCCCCATAATGAGCTGTACATCTCCCATTTGTCCTTGTGTCGTTGGCTATATGCTGTCAGGAGAGTCGAGGAATCACTAAGCCTTTGGCTTTCGGTCAGGTCCAAAAGACCATACTAAATTGCATATCAATTCAAAATCTCCTGAGAGCCACAAGATATCCATCGTCTACAGTATATGCATTAGTGATGCCGGTCAGTGTATATGACAACTATGGAGTTTACACAAACTGATTAGATTTCCAGCATAGTATATGCTAATTGAGTATTCTATTTGAGCATTATGCACATTTCTGAGGTTTATCTGATCTGAATGATTCCATCCAAGCGTTGCAATATCTCCTGTACTATGACAAACCGCATGGAGCATTTTGTGTCCATGTGGCAAAGTGAAGTGTTTTTTGTGGCAGTTCAATTTTCAGCCTGAGTAACCATACTAATTTGTATATAAGTTGAAATCATCAAAAGCTTGTATACAAGATATCCATGTCTGTAGATATGTTGTTACTGCTGTGTATAATGATTAAAAGCAGCTGTTTAAACCCAATTTTGGCATGTCACTGCACCCCCATCTTGATGCTTCAGATTAAAACACTATGAATAAGTCTATTGGAATGCTGTCACCACTGCACAATGGAGTCTAAGGGTTTGTCTATTGTCATAGCACCTTTTGAATGAATTGTTGAACTGGGTGCATTGAGACACTCAAATGCATTGGAATGAGTGCTATTGTGTTCGCAATTGAATAGATCTGAAATGCACTGCAACCGTAAAACCGTTCTGTATGGTGTCCCTAAGTGAGTCATTAGAGTGTGTACGATTCCATACTTCCATGCAATCTCTGATGTGTATCTCTTCCACATGAAACATGATAGATGTGGTCAATCATTAGTTCTGATCACCAGACAAGACAATTGTGGCGGTTGCCTTGTTTATTTTTCCATCAGTCATACTTTTTTTTACATGTAGATGAGGGGATGGCTCGGATAATACTGCTATTGATGACATTGATTATATCATACACACTAAATATCATCACAAGCTATGTTGAAGAGACTGAAGTATAATTTTCCAATATTACATGGTACTATGAGATATTTAAATTCTCAGTGAATTTCATCTAATCCAGCTCACTTGTGTCTGTCTATCCATCCATCTTTCCACATTCTGCATGTGGAATTTATGCTGCACTCACGGACCATCAGATGGGAGGCTAAAGGACATTTGTGGGAGCAGGAATCTAGCCCGCCTCCCTCTAGACACTCACTAATCAAGGAAAGAATGCAAGAATTCACCCTGATCTATCCTCTCCCAGCATACAGAAGTGGTCAAAAACTGGTTGGATGTACGTAATGTGGGGCGTTAACTGAATGTAGATTGCTGTTATCTGTTCTCATCTTTTATTTGATCACCTCCCCGTCTATTGGAACTATCAGAGGTGGCCCAGCTCGACTATGAGCGGAAACAGGTTTACCATCTGGTTGCCATAGCGACTGACTCGAGGGGAAGGACAGCCGAAGCTAACATCACAGTCAACATAGGCAACGAGAATGACAACCCTCCCCAATTCTCTCAGACTTCATTCAATTTTACCGTGGAGGAGAATTCTGCACCAGGGGAGGAAAATCCTTCTTACGAATTTTACTTAAAGAACTTTGGCCTTACTCATCACTGGCCTCACTCACTCCACACTGCTATTCATTTAACTCCTGTTTCCTTGTGTGGTCTGGGGGGTCCCAGATTGCTTCTCAGGACACATCAAGGCAGTTCGTGATTGTATTTTAATGGTACAAATGATCAGATGGTTGTGAAGCCCTAAGTCACATGGGTAAACACATGACATGGGCTAGCAAACCTCCTGCCTTGAAGAAAGCCTTCTGCTTCATTCCAATATACGCCCTTCTCCTGTGAGTGCCCACCCAACTTTTTGCAATGCTGCAAATGTTTGCTATCTGAGGCAAAAAAAAAAGTGAATTAACTTGGTCATGCCGTTCCATCATCTTTTATATTTTACAGGTGTTTTTGTTGGTGCTGTCTCTGGTGTTTGTGATAACGGTGACAGATTTCGTTTTGCTCTCATTCAGGGCGGTGAAGGCCAGTTTGTCCTGAATCCGGTTACTGGTTACAGCACCGTAGGTATCATGATAATGTGCTGGATTGTTTGTTTTCTGTTCGTTCCTCCGGACAGTGGTGCCACCAAATTGTTAAAAATGGGTAATTTTCCCACCAAATTCATGATTAACACTATCTATTGATGCACCATCCTCCGTTCCGATGTGATAACTATGGCTCACATATTTTAGGCTTATATAAAACTTGAGGATTTTTCACATGCCCTGTGTGGTTCTTTCAAGCGGAGCTGCCAGATGGTATTTTACCGCAATTGTTAAAAAATGGTAATTTTTATGACCGCCCATGTCACAAAACTGTTGTCTTGACCATTCCTTCCAAATCCCTGGAGTATAACTGGTCACCAAATGTAGCTATTAACATAACTAGAGTTCAGATCAAATACATATTCTCCAAATTTTAGACTTGGATTCCTCACATTTCTCACTTTGGTTTTGTGTAGCTGGTCTCTGAGCACCTCTTGTTGCAGTCTATGCTTGCATCCAGAGACAAGTGCTCCTCATGCCTATATAAAATTGTGAAGTAATTGTTATGAATATATACCCACCTCTGGGAGTATGGTCTTGGCTTCCCTGTCTCCACCACGTCCAACTTGTCCTCCACCTCTGCCGAAAGATTTATACTTGGATAAATTTTGTCAAGCATTTTACTGAGCATTTGACATTGTTTTTTTATCTTCCACTGTTGTATTTTGATATTGTACTGTGCTTTAGGGCTTGGGAGGGTTGCCTAATAAGTGTTTTATCCGGGGTCAAATCTAGGGAGCACAACAGCCCCCTCCCCTACAGGCATCATTACGAAGGGAACAAATAAAGAACAATGGAAAACGTAGTTTAAAAGCTTGACAAATGATGGTTCCCATATAGCTGCATCCAATTTGCATCTCATCCTTTCCGCAGAACTATTTCTTCCAAGAGTGGGGAACACTCACTCCCACATGACAGCAATCAATCATGCTTTGCGCCTCCCTATTGAACATTTCTGGATATGCCCCAAACTGCAAACCTGAACTAGTCTTTCCACCTGTCCTCTCTGGCCCTTCAACGTCAAAGTGGTCAACATTAGTCTGTTTCTTCAACTCTTCAGGTGTCTTCAGATGCCTGTTCTTGACAGGGAGGCCCAGTCATCTTATACCCTGCGTGTTTCCGTCACTGCATCGCTGTCTACCACAGAGGGCGCTGTTCACATCATCCTGTCAGATATCAACGACAGCCCACCATCCTTTCCAGAGCCAGAGGTATTGCTCACGCTCTCTGAAGACCAGCCCCTCTCCGATACTGGCTATGTCGTTGCAAGAAACCGTGGATCTCGACCAAAGAGTAATGCGTTACTACATCGAGCCGTTCAGTTGTTCAACACGACAGGGACTGATGATAGCAGTTCGGTGGATATCTTCCGAGGTTTGAACTAGACGCTAATAGCGGTAAACTTGTCTACAGAGGGCAGTAGACAGGAGGTGATCTCGATGATTGAGCTCTTCATACTGGCTATGGATTGTAATGGTTGTAGATGGCACTGACGACAGTGATCCTAGGTGTAAGTTACTACAAGTTTTTTTATGTACACAAGATCTTGACAGACATGGAATTGCTCACTTCATCACAAAATATATTTTTGTGTCCCCGGTTCTCATCCCACATTATGCTGCTCTCCTTTTGGTCTTTACTGTTAGCTACGCAATATCAGATTCTCGCATTTTGTGATATTCCCTACATTGAGGGAAAAAATGTATTCATTAAACAGCAGGACAATTGTCCCGGATCAGTGAATTCTCCTCGTTTCCTTTCCCCACAAAGAGAGTTGAATCCCACATTAGGCATGTTATACACTAACAAGAAACTCTCTTGCCCACAGTGAGAATTGTGATAGAGATCACTGACGTCATGGCAACCCACCAAGCTTATACCCAAGACTGACACTGGCCTCACCTTCCAAGCCCAGGAGGAGAGTGGAGCTAATACGATCTCGGGACCCTGAGGCACCTGACCCGACCAAGGGTTAGCTGGAGAGGTCACATTCTCCATCATGGCTGAAGATAGGGTCCTTCCATTATTGGTTGATCCCACTACAGGTACCATGAATATTAATAGTACTGTAATATTATGGCTGAGCAAACACGATAGTTGTTTTTTGAGTACAATATCCACGTTAGCATTTTTTGAGGAGGTGGTTTGCAATGTCGAGAGAGAAGGAATCTCCCATGAGTGGGTGATAACCATTACAAGTGAGGGTTTCGATTATAAAATGATTCCATTACATAAAAACGGATCACACTTCACTAGCAAGGTGGATTTCCCTATTATGTCAAAAAATAGAAATCTCAACAATAATTGGTTGATTCCATTGTAGCGAGGGGTATATATTCACGGAACCATTTTATATAATAACAATAATCATACTAATAATTTGTAAATGAAATGACGGTAAAAATAGAACTGCACTAGACAAAACTCTCAAATGGAAAGCACTGAAGAAAAAAACTGTTTCCTGTCTTTTTCTACTTGTTCAACCCATTCCTTCTTACATCTACCCGTTCAACAGGTAACATCCGAGTCCTCATACCTTTTGATCGAGAGGAGACTCCTTGGGTCAACTTCACGCTGTGGCCAAGACATGGGGGAACCCCCTCAGCGGTCAGCTAATATCCCTGTGGCGATCAAGTAATGGACTATTAAACACAACAATCCTCCTTTAACTTAAAACCAATCAGTGTTCAGAGTAGCTGTCAATGAGAGCGTCTACCCGTAGCCTGGTTTACCCCGTGAGTTACTGCTATGATCCGGAATGAGGGACTTTGGCCGCATCCCTTACTCCCTCGACGGGGGGTGATGGGGTGTTCACAATCGATCCTGATATTGTGAGTAATCATACTTTGTTAGTGGAAAAAGATGGGTTCCTTCAATCGAAAAGGCCAGCAGGGAGAATCAAGCTCTAGAGAACCATTATTGAATGTGGGGAGTGTGTTCCAAAATTCCTGCAAACTACCAAATGGGTAATTCACTGCTAATCCGACAATAGAGATAAAAATCCGGACAATGTGCAGAGCCTAAGTATATTGCTGAATTACAGTATAGGCCTACAGCCTATACTTAGGCAGGGAATTTGCGAAACAACACCCGAATGTATTTCTCCCGGTCGACAAGTAAAAAAACCCCAAGAAACAAGAAACCATGCTAGTTTATCGTACTGTGGCTAGCCATTGATAAAACGGGAATTAATGGAAACCACATAAGGGACGCCATACCTATTGAAAACTGGATGATTGACACTAGGCAGTGGTACTAAAAATAGGGATTCTGTTTCCTCTTGGCTTCCCAAGATGAGCTACTGTTTGCAGCGTGTGCCTCTAGCTTGCTTTCATATTACATTTTTCATTGAAGGCTAGCAAGCAAAACAAGAGTGCACTATCTGGGCATCGATTCATGGGTTCAGTCCTTTATAAAAGATGGAATTCCTGTTTGTATATCTTGTTTCAGGGAGAGATCACGCTGGCATCTCACTAGGACCGTGGATGAGACTATCAACCCAGACATCTTAAACAGTCTTGGCCAGGGATAATCCTGAATGGAATGAGGGAAACAGCCGCAGAGAGACATTCGCTTATGGTTAAACAAGGTTCAGTACTATAAGGATTTTAACTCCATAAGAAATTGCTCTAGAAATTCCCGTGATGAATTTTCAAGTTCTTTTTAGGAGGAATCCTAACTTTCTTTTATTTCAGCCGTTCCTTGCCAAAATTCAGTCGACCCGAGGCGGAAACAAAAACACCAACTTCATTAACCAGAAACCTAATTGCCACCTATTATAGTATTGACATAGCAGGAAATCATACTTTGCACTTCTGTACTCCTAATGTGGGTGAGATGATCATTGAAAATGATACTCAAATAACTTTTTATTCAACACATAATTTGCCTATGTAATATTCAATATCTGAGTATGTGATAATCGCTTCCCCTCTATCCCTCAGGTTGTGGTGGAAGTCTCTGATTCAATGAGTTTGCCCAGACCGTGGAGCCAGTTACGTGTTTCCAGTCCATGAGGGCAGGTCCCTGGCTCAGAGGTTGGGACTATCAGGCTTCCGACGGATAATGCTGACACTGAATTCATCTTCACCATCAAAGGCTCAGATCAAGCTTGGGGTGTGTGGTGGGGATTATTTATTGAGACATGTCACATTATTTGTCAATTAGTTGAGATAGGAATGTATGCATATAGGTTCATTTTGCGTATTAGGTATGGCAGTAAGCTTTGTATCAGCGGGACAAGTTCAGGAAGCCAAGGGAGGATCATCATGGAACCGGCCATAGTGATCATGGATGGATCGGTGATAATTTGACCTTCTCTTCTCAACTATAGTGCTCAGGTGATATCGATAGGACAGGGGTGTGTTGTGACCATATCCAACTTGCTTCCCCTGGACAGGCTATGAAATCACCATCCCAAAGGACGATCCATGAAACCAGGACCTGTGCCAATATAGATAGCCTAATTCTGCTGTTATTACCTGCTGAACAAGAGGAATATTTTTCAACATCTTAGATTAGGGGGGTGTGTTACCAAACTGAATTCTTCAAACCAGGAACATGAGTTTTGCATAGCAAGAAGCCCTAGATTGTATTCATCAGTGTCTTTCTTTTCTGATTTGTACAAAGTTTTTACTTTAGACAAGTGATTGAGAGGCAAACTTAGACTGTATGCTGGAGTATATCTGTAATTTATTCCTACTCGCTATGATCTCCCTTGATGGCTGAATCAGGTCAGCTGACTTTGCATACCCGGCGTTAATAGCACAGGTGTTGAGGCACAGCACTATGCACGGGAGATCGGCTTATGGGCGAGTAACTGGGGTATTAAATTTGATGTGTGAGTGCCACCACACATATTTTTAAACTGCTTCACAAATGGAATGGCACTCAAGATTGGCTATGTTGGAGTGATAAGTGTAGCATTTGAACGTTTTTAAATAGGAAGTGCATGTAACATTCACACAAGTAGAGCGGGAGACCAGGTGCAGAAGTAATGCTTTCATGCCAAAATATAACCGAGCGTTGCTCGCAAAGGACTCATTTGGGTTGAGACAATTATTTTTACAGGTATACGTAGTTCTTTTGTCAACGCTTTGTGTGCGCTCATATTTCCAGATGGATTGAGAGATCGTGCGTATGCTGATTGATAATTTTAATTTGGAGCACGTACGAGACCTTTTGCGATGTCATCGGGGTCCGATTTATATAAGGTGGTAAAACAGGGGCATGTCCTTTGCAATATTCAAACACCAATTTCACGTTTGTATGAATGAAGGAGGTTGATTAATGATCAATTTTAATTCTAAAACTGGATGTGAAGGAAAATTCTAATCATTACCAAATGTAAGTAAATATATAAAAAGGGTGGTGTACGCTGATCAAGATTGCTATCATATGAAACAAATCGTCATCAGCAGGGCTACGCCCTTGTGCTTCGCTTAATTCCCCCCCCCCCCCCCCCCCCCCCCCCCCCCCCCCCCCCCCCCCCCCCCCCCCCCCCCACCCCCCCCCTCCCCCCCCCCCCGTTGTTATCCCAAGGATTGAACACACTTAACTGTTGAATAACCCCTAATTAAGATTGACTATAAACACTAATACAGATTTTACTGTCTTTTTTTATCCAATAGAATGGGCTTCTGTGTTCTGACTTTGAATGCAACGACTGGTACAATATATCTACTCGCTGATATGAAGGAACTAATGCCACAAGCAGCCCTGTATATATACACTACATATACAAGTAAGGAATGATGAACATTCATCAGTGACCCAAGGCTAACCTCAATCTCATTAATAACACCATGTTCATTAACAGACAATTTTGGTGTGAGAGGTGCATTTTCAGCAGGTTATTCAGGAGAATCTATTTCCCGAGTAGACATTTCTGGTGCTCAGTCACAGTAAGGACTCATTTTCTCAGATGTAGTGATGCAATTGCTCCAGCCTATCTACCCTCTAACAATGTTGCAATATCCATACATAAGCAACCCCTATACCCTGGGTCAGGATTGTATTGCATGACACACCCCGTGTACCCGGGCATGGTTTGTTAATTGATGACACACCCCTGTTACACTAGGGCATGGCGGGTAAATTGAGACACACCCCTATTCCCCAGGGGGCATGGTTGGTTAATGATGGAAACACACCCGATTACCCTAGGGCAGGTGGTTAATTGATGACAATCCTATTACCCTGGGGTGGTAATGTAATGCTGACACACCCTATTACCTGGGGCTGGTTGGTAATGATGACACCCACCTAGTTACCCTGGGCAGGGTTGGGTAATTGATGACACAACCCTATTACCCTGGGGCATTGTTGGGTAATTGATGGAAACACCCCTATTTTACCCTGGCGCATGGCTGGTTAATTGATGACACAACCCTATTTAACCTGGGGCATGTTAGTGTGGTTATGATGACCACACCCCTATTACCCTAGGGCTGGTGGTTAATTGATGACACACCCCTGTTACCCTGCGGGCAATGGTTGGGTAATTGATGCACACACCCCTATTACACTGGGGCATGGTGGGTAATGATACACACTCCTATTTCTACCCTGGGGCATGGTTAGGTAATGATGGGACACACCCTATTTTACCTGGCGCAGGTTGTTGGTTGATTGATGACACACCCCTGTTACCCTGGGGATGGTGTTATTGATTGACAACCCCTTACCCTGGGGCATGGTTGGTAATTGGATGACAACCCTATCACCTGGCGCATGGTTGGTTAATTGATGTGGCATCAGCCAAAAATCTTATAGCGACTAACGTCCATCACTTTCCAAAGGTCAGTCATGGAACCAGCTGGCTTTGTATGGTAACTCGGATTGTGTGGAGAGATATGAAGGGCTGGGTTCCTGGTGGGTCATTTCAAGAAATTGAGGCCTTGAAAGGGACTGGCAAATGGTAGTTAGGTGACTGGTGGACAGCAAGCCGTATAATTCTAATCGTGTGAGAAATGTAAGTCATTCAGGTGAAGGAGGGAGCATTGAGTTACAAGAATTGTATGAACCACCCTTGACAATGACTCACCCTGTCGGAAGTATAAGGGGTGCAATACACAATTGACAAGTGTATGAATAGATCCATCAGCCCACCACACCAAATAGAGATGCATTTCATGAAGCTTACTGCTGTTGTACAACATATTTTTGGGAACCGGTTGGAGTTCACCTTGATTAATGTACGAGTCTGTAGAAATATTCACGGTAGTGAAATGGTGGCCACTCAGGCCTGGAAATTGAGGCTGAGGGGTAAGCAACAGCTATGCGCCCCGTAAAAATTCTGCTCCAACGAATCCTCATGATGATGCCAGATTGAGGTGAATCCGTCCATTCCCGTTTCAGGGGACATAACCAGAAAACCAAATGAAGAAAGAAAGTGAGGTACATGCATACACCCTCCTGAATTTAGTGCTGTATACAAAAATGGGAAAATGCGACACCCCTAGTCAAGTCAGAAGTTGAAAAACTGAGGTGTACAGAAGTAGCTACTAAATTTTTCATTTTCCTTCTTTCTCCAGATTTCTGATGGTGGTTCACCTGCCCAGGTTGCTTATGGTTGATGCCATTCTCTCCATCAAAGAGTGGACAGGAACCACCCTTCTTTGAGCAAAGGCCGGCCCCGTCAAACATTTCCGTCCCCGAAGATTGGCCAGCACCGGCCTTCCCATTGCCGTAGTAACAGCCTTTGACCCTGACAATGAGGGGCGCTGTCATTACTCGACATTGGTCCAGAGGACAAGTACCGCTGTTTACCGTCTGTGAGTGATTATATCATTATCTTACTTTTTCTACACTCTTTGTTTGACCTTTACCCATGGAACAAAGATTCAAACTGGTAATGCATCAAAGCATGCATACTTCAAAGCATCAAAGCTTAAATGTGGAGTAAAACAGACCCGACTGGAGATAATACATTCACCTGATTATCCTTCAAAACCTTGTGGGACGAGTGTGTTGGGGGGGGAGGGGGGTGGGGGGGGGGGTTGTCTCTGGACCTAGCGGGCATATCCCCATATTGTAATGTTTCATTCACTTCATGCTACACTCCTGGGTTTTTACATTCCTTGCATTTGGGAATATTGAAAATAGAGCATAAAGCCTGTCTCACACGGTACAGAATTGCTGACTGCAAGGCTTGCGACAACTTACGGTCAACCCACGGTCGCGGATTACGGTAAGGTGGAGCAATGACGCACAACTTAGCCACTGCCGAAAAGCAGACTGGCCGCAAAGCTTTGCCGCAAAATTCAGAATTTTTCGAAGTTCCGCAAGGCCCACCACATAGTTTTGTGATGGCAATAAATAAATTGAAAACATGGCAGATAGGACAGCGCCAAAAAGCTCGGATCAAAAAGTAGATATTCTTTTTGCTATCAGATGTGCCACGTCCTGGAAATAATCTTGGGCGACAGATGAACAGACCTTTGAAATGAAAGATATTCTGTGTTCCTTCTGCTGTCAATACCCCAGGGCGCATTCAAACAATCGGTCATGTTGGAAAGGCGACTGTGTGGTTTCACAAGGAGTGTCGCAAGGCGCTACAGTTGCCAGCTTGCGGTCACCCGTGCGGCGACGGTAAGATTGCCGTAGGGCAGTCGGCATTGAACTCTGTATTAGTGTTTGTGGTAAGCTTCACCCATTGTTGGATAAATTCACTTGGGGCTTAGATATAAATTAGGTAACATAATTCAAGATTTAACACTGCTAGTACTTCTCTCGTTTGGGAACAAATAAGGATGCAATTCGCAGGAGCTTTCCACTCTGAACTGGCTTTCCTGTTTGCCGTAGTGTCAAAAACGCTCACAGATTGTGATATTATTGGGGATAATATTTCTTTGATGAAGCATCATGTATACAAGTATTTTCCCCATATTTCCTAATGTTTTCGTATGTGTATTCTCTGGTTGTTTTCAGCTGCTAATGGGCGTACGGTTTATAGGTTCATGACCCTTGACCAAGACTGCGATCGTCCATACTGTTCAATGTCATGGTTTAGGCATGACGGCTCACAGCAAGGCACAGTAATATAATGGTTACGACGTCACGACCAGCCTCCATCTTCAAACCAGGAGCGTACTAGTTTGATGTCATGGAACACCAGATGATCGGTGGTAATCCAGTCTGCCTTCCCTGCCCAATAGTACAGCCCCATCACTGTTCTTAGTATTACCTCTTGTCTTCTTTCCCTCGCCCCCCCCCCCCCACTCCTCCGCTCTACAGGGTGCCGTTGAGTCGATATTTGAATCCACTATATAGTATTCCTTGGACCTGCTCATCCCTCCACGATTTGTAATTTTGGTTCTGATTCGTCAAATTAGTTTTGGGGCCTTTGTTTATATCCTTTTGTACTAGCTGATGATCCTTCTATCATTTCCTCTCCTTTCCTCCCCTCCCAGTTGCAAACCACGAGAATTACTGATAATCTTTTCACTGTGTGCTTTGCACTGTTCACCGCTAACATTTGTGTGAATAGAACAATTCTCCCCACAGCTCTTTCATTATGGCCCTCTGGATTTCCTTGCTGCCGAAGGCAAAAGAAATCTATGCAGTCATGCATGTATTGTTTGTTGTGTGTCTGTGACACTTTCTTTTACACACGATAAGTGGAAGACACAAGGTCCGATGATTTCATACTTGGGTGAGATCACCCCTGATGAGTGGATGATCCCTTGTTTTGTGTACTGATCTCATTAATATTCATGATGGGTGGGGCTTAGGGGAATGTCCAAAAATGTAAATATCTCCACCAACTGTATGTGCAATTTTGCTCAAACTTGCTGCAGTGTAATTGGCATGAGATCGGTTTATATGTTGGGGACACTTTGATGCAGCTCAGTAAGTTCGTGGGGGCGGAGCCTGAAATTGAGTTTGGTGTGTGCTGTGTGTTACTCTTTCTTGTAAACGCGGTAAGTGAAGACTGCAAGAATCCGATTGATTTCATATGGTTGGTAGGTCACCGATAGTCGGTAGATATCCCTATTATTCAATATTCAATGAAAGTGGGTGGACGCTTAGAAAAAATGGTGATAGGAACTGCAAATATCAATATCTCCACAACCGTATGGCCGCTTTGGCTCAAACTTGGTTTTAGTGTGATTGGCAAGAGTTGGTGTAGGTGTTTGGGTACACGCCTGTAAGCTCATTAATATTCAAGGGGCGGACCCTCTATAGGATTTCGCCTGATTTGGCTTGGTAAACATGAGAACGGAAGACGCAAGGTCCAATTGGTCCCTCCAATACTGGGTGGTAATTACCCATGATGTTTAGATGATGCCTACTGCCTCTGCTTGGTGCTGATCTCATTGGATTTTCATGAGTGGGCGGGATTAGGGGAAATTTCAAAAATTGTCCACTATCTCCACAACCGTACTTACGATTTTTCTCAAAAACGGTAAATGGCATGAGATCAGGTTTGTATGTCGGGTACAATTTGATGCATCCCATTAATATTTATGGGGGTGGGGCCTAAATCGTAATTTTGTGGTGCTTGTGTGACGCTCCCTTGTGAACCCTATAGTGGAAGACGCACGCCGGTCTGATTGTTTCATACGTGGGTTGGTGGATTACCCATGGTCTGGTAGAAAATTCCCGGTTGCATAAAACTGGTCGGTCTAATTATCAATTGTCGAGGTGCACTTTAGAGCGCACAGAGACATGAAATAGTGTCTCCAGCACTAGAGATCTAGTATATTGCATTTGGGGGCAGAGCAATCCCGAAACCCCCCTGTAGAAAATTATGAATTCCTGTCACCATGAAACATCACGAATATGAACAAATACGTGAACATTAACACAAATGAGGATCTCCAATAGGAGTAACAGATCAGTTGAATCCTTATAGGTGGTGTGGTCACCAAATAGCAAGGAATCTCGTAGCCTTTTGGCTCTTGTTTTTAAATGTCACCACATTCGAGAATACAACCAATTCCTGTGAGGTTGATTAGTATGGTAAGATTCTGTGAAAGTTTTTGCTGTGCGTTTTGTCTGTCAGGTGAGGTTTGAGGAGCATGTGTTTGCACACTGTAACACTGTAACGCGAGCGGCCAGTGTACCCTGTGGCCTGACACAATAGCATTTTAATCTCATTAACTGTTACCAGGAGAATGCTTAATGGTAATGATTGACGAAAACTTCCAACCTGATCTCTCGCGAACTTTCGGACCATTTGCTGTGAACTCTAACCACTGTACCCTAAGCTAGGACCACTGTAATTCCTCCCCACACAGATCCTCTTGGTAGAGTGGGACAGCCCTAGATGCAGACAGTGATCTCGAAACAAGGAGACAAGGTATTCCATCATCTCTGGAGATGAAGACTACTTTGCGATCGACCCTTCGTCCGGGAACATCACTGTCAGGCAGACAGTCCGACAGGGAAACCCTCGGCTCGAGCATGTCACTGAAATAGAAGCAAAGAACTCCAGGACACCAGAGGGTATACGAGATCAAGAGCAGGGGCCGAGTGAGTTACCTAATCCCTTGATGATCCCTTTATAAATATCTTCTTGGTTCATGTGTACTGATTGTAGTAATAAAGACCAGTTTGAATCATCATTCAAATACCTATAACCTAGCATATTTGCTATGGTGCCTTATGATCTGTTTGTTGAGTTTGCATCCTGTGGAAGGCTGAGAGGTTTACTGCTGTGTTCTTGGTATCCATTGCTCCTCTCTACCTAGGTGCAAATTGGGGACCTGTGAGGAAGTTTAGTACAACCAGCGCTGTATCAGCTGCTACCACCACTATTCTCTCTGGGAGTCGGTACTGCGTCTTATGATTCGGGTAATATCTGCAATCACCGTGAAGAAGTGGTATTCAACAGTGTGGTAATTCCACTATGTGCTCTCTCAACTGATAGTTATTTGAAGCAGTGTTACTCAATTCTGGGGTATGACAGGCCCTCAGGGGCTCCTGGAATTTATTTGGAGTTTGAGAATAAGTGAAGAAGTGATCTATGGATGATGTACATTTTTGCATCATGTAACCATTCAAATATTCAAAGAAATTCAGAGGAGAGGGGAGTTCTTTGCTCAGTGGCAGTCATCACTGTTGGTGGTTCTTCAGACATTATGGTTTATTACAAGGGGTCTGTAAATCGAATGTTTTGAGAACTTAGGGTCTAAAAAGATGAGCCAATAAACAACACGGAGAACAATGTGAGTTATCCCCCAAAAGAAAATTATTAGGGAATGTATAATGATTGGAGAGAATTGGGAATCCTCTGAATGTAAAGATAAACTAACTTACTAATCTAATTTATTTAATTCTATTCCACAGGTAAATATAAGGTAATTGACATCAATGACAAATGCTCCGCATTTGTTGAAGACCATATGAGGAATTTATATAGAGAGGTGGATTCCTGGTACAGTAATACTGGAGGTAGCAGCAACTGATGATGATCTGGGAGAGAAACGGCCAGTTCACCTACGCTAGCACTGCTGGTAATGAAACTTGGTAAGTGGTCAAAATTACGATATGATAATCCCGACTCTTCTCATTATATCATTAACATAGCATGTTGACACTACCACATTATCATAATGAATTGCCAGTTTACCGAGTACACTATTGATGGCAGTAGTTTACGAGTGGTTGGCACAGTTGGTAGAGCATCGGCCTCCAATGGTAGGACCGGGGCGTTTGAGTCTCGGTCAGGTCATACCAAAGACTGTTGCCTTCTCGCTGACCGCTCAGCACAAGGGATTGTAAAGGGACAAAACAAGGGGTAGACAAGTTGCGATTTGCAAGTTGTGACTACCCCCACCCCACATAAGATACCACAAGCGGCATACCTATTTCTGTGTACCTGTTGAAGGTTTCACAGCTGACAATAGGGGCAGTATCCAGGGATGCACCCTTGCTGGGCCTGAATAGGGTTGATCCTCTGTAACCATTAAAAAAATGGAAAAAATCCAAACGTGGAGTGCAGTGTGAATGACTCAAACAACTCACCATGATCTTGATCATCATATGCATCACCTCAACAAAATCATCATAATGAGATAAACATGTCAGCAATGGTCCTGTACTGACAGCTGGTGTTGATAAGCTGGGTTGGTGACTTGAACATTCATCATAGTAGTAGTGAATCGTCAAAGACCCTGAAGAGTCCGAAGGCTTCAGGACAACCTACATTTGCGTTTGAAAGTACTGCATTTACTCAAGACGCAGCAAACGAGCAAAGTATTGATGTTGGTTACCTGACAGCTGATGTTATTGCAGAAAATAACAGTCGCCAAGTGATTGCGGATTAGCCAATCAGAATCCAGTATTGCTAATAAACGGATAGCTCGGGGTTGTAGAATCCTAGCTCAAGGCCGTCGCACCCACGAGGCGGTGGATTAATTCAGGCGTAAAACAGGATGATGATGATGATGGAGAATATGCTATATGTCCTGTCCAGAGTTATTCAGGTGGATCTCCAATGGACGGATCTTGGGGATACAGGACCCTCTCCGAGGGCCAGACCTAACTCTATACAGGTTCGAGATGACAGTTGACTGTACTGATCATGGTCCCAGACTGGCTGGTCCACCACCGTGGTAGTACATCATGGATGCTAACGTATGAAACCAGAGTTTATGGTTACAGAGAAAGGTCAATCCTACGCTCCTGAGGTAGGTATTGAGATCATGGTACCACCAATGACTGGCTACACACGAATGGTAGTCACCATAAAACAAATAGTAGCAATGAACCAGCTTTTTACAATCGCTGCTGTTATGAGATGATATGCTTAGCTCCTCCACATGGTAGTTAACACTTGAATGCCCAACCCGAAGACTAGAACTTTGTCGTACCAGGATTTGATGTACCATGCACGTTTGCCGGCTTGTTACAATCTTATGCGGTCATGAGATGGATATGCTTAGCTCCTCCACATGGTAGTTAACACTTTGAATGCCAACCCAGAAGCTAGAATTTGTCGTACAAGGATTGATGTACCTTAGCACAGTTTGCAGGCTTTTTAAATCTCTGCGTTCATGAGATGGATATGCTTAGCTCCTCCACATGGTAGTTAATATTAACACTTTGAATGCCAAACCAGAAGAAAGCTAGAAGTTGTAGTACCGGATTGATGTACCCTAGCCAGTTTGACTTTATAAGATAGTGACCCAAATATGCTGCATTCCATGTAAGGCATTCCATTTCACTTGTGATCTGTCACAGTGGGGGAGTGGTGATTGGATTTCAATTTATGTTCAACATCATGACTGGGGGATCAAGCAATTCGATGACTCAAACATTTGAAAGCAAAGCTAAAGCTAGTCACTATTTTCGTTTTGTTGACCAAATCCCGGTAATGATATGGGCAATATATATGAAATTTAAGGTTCAAAACTTCATTCAGTTTTCAAAATTAGAATAATAAGTCATGAGGCTGAAGCACTGCTCTAGAAGCTTTACAGAGTGAAGAAAACAGGCAAAACAATAAGAAAGAGATTCAATGCAAGCAAAACCATAAATGAGCCCTGGCAATGCAAAACAGCAAACAGATGCAAATTATATGATAGGAAACAATAGAAAGACATCAACTTCAGTATACAGTAAGAGCAACAGCGGAAAATGAAAAATTAAAAAATGAATGAAACATACAATAAAAATAAATGCACATTCGCTGTAATGCCACCGTGGCGTCGGGAACGATACAAAACCTAGGAATGTCAATTTTCTTGTTCAATTTCCCAGAACGCCTCACCACACTCATCATTCAGGTCCAGGCCTCTGATCGTGACCTGGGCCCTAATGGCAGATTACCTATGGTCTGATCTCGGAAGCCCTAGGATAGCAGACTCATTTCAGCATTGATGCAGACAGCGGAGACCTCTACGCTAACTTTCAGCAGAAAGACGAGAACCCGCTCTGAATATCCGGTAAGTGTTTGTATTCTCTACCCCAACACCTTCTTGAGTATTGCTGAAGGGAGAGGTGTTCACTGCTCACCCATGTTCAACACTGCTTTCTTGCCGCGAAGGGGGTGGTAAATCACCTATAAGAGAGACCTCCTCATCATGGCAGTTCGGCAACCCTGAGCAGCGACCAGATCGAGTGGGCGCACACTCGATCTGGCGCGAGAACCGGGCAAAACCCCTGGTGACAAGGGGCACTATGACCAGCTGTCATCGACCGGGCTGTATGTAGGACTCCGAGCATGCGGTACCAACCTGGCAGGCCTAGGTATACTATCTGGAGGTGTATGACTCGGTGGCCGGACAACACATGGATAATCCAGGCAATGAAGATGCATAAGATAGAAAACTTATTCAGTCTTGAGTTTTGTTGCGGATGCAGAGGTCCACTGCTGTGTTTGCTAATGTATTGCCTTCTCGACCTCAAAAGAATAATTACATGTCCACATATCAAAGAGCTGTTCACCGACTCCTACCCCATCGAGACCCAACCGCCATCACTTGAAGTTTCTTAGCCATTGGTTTTGAAGATTTTTTAGATTGCACTAGCTTCATCTTACCTGACCTGTGACATCATCTCTCAACATAACATTATAAGGTTTAGCGATGGCATTCATATGTCACCCTACTGCCAGCTTTCACTTTCAAACAATGCATTGTCTTGTAATGTTCAATACTTTTGTGGTGATGGCCCAAAGATACTTGGATCGCTCTCACATATGCCTTGGGAAGCCTTCCTTCATGTAGGTGAAATGAAATACCCTGACAGGGCAACATGATAGAATCGTCAAATTCCTGAGGGTTCACCTGTACCATGTACATGATCATTGCCCATCGTTATGATAGTGTAGAAATGCTAGATTGTCTGAGTACCATCTAACATGACAAGCTGTAACAGACTTCAATATTTTACGTTATTAATTGTTCTCGTTATATTGTTCTTCGGCAGATTATACTCAAAGCCACAGATAAAGGGGACAACCCCTGTCAGTCACGATGGTTGTTTCCGTGCACGTCACAGACGTCAACGACAATGACCCGGCTTTCCTGAGATTGGTGAGTTTCCTTCCATCAGCTTTTTGTAGAGTAGCTCAGGTAGTATTTTGTGAAGAGAGCCTGCACGGGATAAGCATCACATTTTAGGTAGAGTATTCACCTGCAACTAGGGGCTACTGTTACAAAGCTTATGCCTCATAGGTATCATGGATAAATTTTCATCCATGCTATTATGGATAATTTGATTCCTTCCAGGAGCCTGAGAACACCCCCATCATACAGAAACATGGAGTAACAGAGAACGCCCCCCGCACACCCTGGTAGGCAGAGTAACCCCCGCATTCGATGAAGATGTCGGAGAGAATGCGGTCATCAGCTACTTTATTGTTGGTAAGTGTGGTAACGGTAAGTTGGTCGCGTGTATGTTCTCTGATCGCCTTCTACTGGTTTGTTGATAGGCATATATTTTAGGCCACCGGTCTGAGTGGAGTACCCTTTTACCTAGGGAACAATCTGCAACACAGGCATGTAGATGTGCCAATCAATTAGTGCTCCTTCAAAACTACCAACCCTGACTCTTGAACGCTTATGACCATACAATCAATGGATTTCACAAAATAGGATGTAGAACCATGATATGCAAACCATGACAAATGTGCTGCAATCCTAGACATGATTATGTGGAAGAATATACCACCTACCACCGGCAGTTACTTGCATCCAATGGGCAGTCTAGTCCCCCCCCCCTCTTCCCTGTTCAATTTCCGATTTGCAAAATTGGGTACATCCTAATAAAACTGAGTGCGGGAGGTCGGAGGGGGCTCTGTCAAATCTCTTCTCGTCTAAGATTACAGCTACTCTTCTGTCATCCTAACAACAAATGGTACTTGTTCTGACAACTGATGTTATTTTGTTTCCTTCCAGGTGCAATGAAGAAGTCTCTTCAGCTTGGATCCTGTCACCCGGGATATCTATGTTGCTGGAGCCATCGACCGTGGAAGCCCTCCTCCCGCTACCCTTCACTGTCCTCTGCAACTACAATGCTATTCTACGGCCCATGCTGTCACGTCTTACTGCTCATGTTGATAGGTAAACAGGTCATTGAAGGAAGTGAAGGTCACCGTCATTGATGTCAATGACAATGGTCCATCTTCGAAGACAGTTCATCACTATGGTGAGTATATTCCTTCTACTTTCTTGGGTCTTTTCAGTTGCACAGTGCATATTTTTAGGTCATTTGTTTTTCTGCGAAATGGTCCCCTGTGATTCCAGTGGGGATGTCGTGAGGTATGACTCCCCTCCTCCCCCTCCCCCCCCCCTCCCCCAAATGGAGGTGCCGGTACCTGGTGTATAGCACAACATCAGCCCCAGTGGAGATGAGTGCCAGCCCCCTCCCCTCCATATGCTAGCTTCTTTATTTTTACAAATCATCAGTGTGAGTCTGTACCCCTGACAGTTTTTGAGGAGGTGGCCAGGGTGGAGGCAGTTGACGCAGATGTCGCATGAGTGTGCCCGACCCGTACTCTCGATCAGGAATGAGTGTTTGTTTCAAGATTATCTGATTACATCAGAATCCAAATAGTGAGTAAATAGATTCTTTTGCATAACTATGCACTTTGCATTGGTCAGTAGCTATAAAGCAAATCTTATTCGAGGACCTGCTGAGGCACTGGTTCGCAAGACCTGAAGGAGTGGAGACTGAACACCACCGACTCCACTGGGGCTCGTCCAATACTTAAAATCCTTGATCCTACCTTCTTGCTATTCCTTCCCGTGTGAACACAGTACTCAACCACAGCTGAGAGGCTGGATTATAAGTCTGGCTTGAATGATTGGTAGTTAGTGACCTTTGCCCCCAACTGAACTTTCCTAATTGAGAAAAGAAACCAATTCTCTTTGCCTGGAATCTGGACCCACAATTGTTGGATTTCAAGCAATTAAACACCAGACCACTGCACTACGTTGGCTTGTCTTTGACAGAAAATTACAGAGGAGGATTAACACACACACAATTTCCTGCCCCTCAAAGTGTTGAATTTAGGCCTTACTGGGTCCAATTCTTTTTAATTTCTTCTTCATTTGGAGTCCATGAGATGCCCTAAAAATCTCACTAACTCTCATATATTTCATGTATCTAATGTCATGTTCATTCGCATATCACAGGATCTCCCTTTTTTTTTTTTTTATCACGGATCGATTAGGATTTTGTAAATTTTGGTTATTTTCCTCAGGTAATCTTACATTTATATATTTGAAGTAGACATCTGATTTTTTGATTACCTATTGTATAGATTCTGCATCATATAAATACCTTAATTTAATGTATTTTTTATGGGTAATTCCTTTCAGTTTATTATTGATGGAGAGACAGGAATGATCTCAAATACAGAATTTCTCTTTCAATACGTCAGCATAGAGGGTAGTTTGAGATCATCATTTAAGGTCAGTGGACCCAGAGACAGAGATCAGTGACCTACAGACAATCAGAGTGAGTTTTTTCATTTCTCCTGTTCGTGTATTTGTCGGATAAGATTGTAGCCAGTTTGATCTTGAGCTCTTCCATATCTCTTGCCTTATCTCAGCCATTGCAAAATAGCATTAGGGTTACATCCTTTTCTACGAATTGGCCTCTGTCAGCCCCAGAGTTCATGAAAATGACGGCCCAAGTATTGTTGGAGAGAACATTTTCATCGAATCTATCGTATCAAAACATTTCCTGTTACTGAAGATTGATTATCATTTCACGCTGGTTCATTGGAATCTAATACTAGATACTCACAAACACTTGGAACTTGAAGCTATTCTGCCAAAGGCCTGGTGATGAGCAGTCTTCCTTGTGGAAAATATAAAAGAAAAAAGAAAAAACATAGGAAATACTACTGGAAGTATATTTTTTGGGACAAGCTATTTTGGAGCTGTTGTAAATACTGCATTACAGAGTTCTTGCTGGTGGAAAGATTGAAGCTACTAGCCCTGGCGATTATCATAGTGAAATGAAGTCATTAAGCAGGTCCAGATCCCAAACGCTGTAACTCAGGTTTGGATGTAAAACAAAACCTCTTTATCACCCTAAAGTCCCCTATCTCTGTTCCTCTTAGCATGACTGACTAATGCTAGTTATGAATGCATCATTATTCTATTCATTCAGATTTATATCCTGGACCTTGACCACCAAGTTATACTGATCATAGATTCTCCATTGAACGAAGTGATCGCAAGAGAAGAAGAATTGACAATGTGAGTAGCACAAAGGGATTTGCCTTCTTCAGTCCTGAAAAAGTCTTGACTGACGGTCTCACTGGTCAAGAAGCTCAAACAAAGGTCCTAAAATGTTGGCCTGTGGACACATTTGACCCAGTGGTCAATTCTGTCCTCAAACTGGCATTTGGCATGTCAACAAAGAGGAGAACGAACATACAATCATTTTCCACATATTATATAATGTTTCAGAATGGCGTAAATCAGTGGTTCCCACCAGGGGGAAATTCAGATTTCAGAGGAGAAAAAAATGTATACAAAGGTATCATTTTTACAGGATTTTTCGAGTTGTTTACAAACACAATTACATAGCAATTTTTAAACCCTTTCCTGCATTTCCCCACCTATCACCCTTCTATTATAATGTATTTTTCGTTAGGGGAACAGCTTCAAGCGAAGCCACAGGGGGAATGGGGGGAAAAGGTTGGGAACCACTAGCGTCAATAATATAAAGAGTGATGTTCAGTGTATATTACATGTTGTGATGTGTTGTGTTTCACACTTGTGTATAACACATGGTGTTCAGTAATAGAACACACGTGGTTGATGCGTATCCCACATAATATCCCTTGATATGTGTACAATATTTTGCCATGTTGAACATGTGCATACCACATTATTGTTGATGTGTGAGGAACCATATATCTATGTGTAATGACCCAATTCGCCCAGTACACCATTTTTTAATGTGTAATATCACAATATGTCGTGATGTGTTCGCATAACACAATAGTTCTACATGTCCAACACTGTGGGTTGAGTGTATAACCCTAATATAAATGTACCCACTCCTGCATGTAGGTGATGTTCCATATATGTACTATATATGTACTACACAGAATCAACAATTGCTCTCAATTTATTGTTCTTGTAGGTTGCTGTCAATATCACTCTGGGTGAGGTTCAGATCGAGGATATATCGGACCTGATCACTGAGCGTGGAAAGGACAGCACCAAGACAATGGTCACCCTCTACGTGATCTCAACCCAGAGACCAGTACCATCCTCCACTCTGAACAGTCATCAGGGTTGACAGGGAATGTAAATTTGCCCAAGGGCGAATGGGAAGGGCGATGGGGGGGCCAGTTTGGGGTTTCATTGCCGGCCAGTCAGGCTTGTGCATGCTGAAGGGGGGAGGGGGGGGGGGGTACATGGGGGGGTGGCCAGGGATTATCGGGGTGAGGATCCATGTCACAGATCACAAACCCATGTTTTTTATATCGGGCTTATATGAATATTTACTTTGGACGGATGAACTTTCAAAAGCACCTCCTAGTTTTTACTCAAATAACAAGGGCCCTGTGTGTGTGTGTGTGTGGGGGGGGGGGGGGGGGGGGGTTGGTATGTTGGAAGTTTGAGTGACGTGAGCATGATGAGTAGAAACTTGCTGGATCTCTGTACCTGTAGAGCTAGTAACAGCAGCAAACACATGGCACAGCCTCTCATCCTGGAGCAATTGCCACCATACAGTTCACTCCAGATGATGGCGGCCTTTGAACCAAGGGCGGGAGGAGCTTCGACCTGGTGGACGGACACTGTCAGGGGGGAGGGTAAATATCTGACAAAATTTGCTCTGAAAACAACAATCCCCATCAAAGTTGTCAGTCAATCAAATCTTGCAAGATGATTCAGATGAGAGGCAGGCAAATGTTCTCCGTAAATGAGTTTGACAGCCTGGGCAACAGCACTTTTTTCACTCAGAATAGGATCGGGGGTTCAGGAGAGAGCCCATGCGGGGATATTGATTAGCTGGACTTAGAAGGTTCATAGGTTCCCAGAAAAAAAAAAATGAATCATCCTAGCATGCCCCTTATTCTCTCTGATTTCATTTTCAGGAGATTGATGAGTCTCTATCAGCATATGCACTTCATTAACCATCGTGTGTATTATGTCTATGTAATATGTGTAGGAAGCAGCGGTGTTTGAACACGTGGTCCTCACCTCCTTACGTTACAACATTCTGACAATGCAATTCCCACTGATAATGTACTTGCGTTCTCAACTACAAGTCAGCCAACTCCTATTGAGTGCGGAGCAGGCCGCCGACAGCAATCCTTTTTATCGCACACAAGTAACATCTATGGGAGTTTTTAACTAACTGTGTGATAAGGACTCGCTCCGCCGATACTGCAATGCATTCCCGGGGGGCCTCCTTCGACTGAATGATTATGTGTTGGGCATTGTGAAAGAAAATAATTATACATAAAGGTTTAGCGCAAATCTGTGCTCTTCGGCGGATTTAAACTGTGCTTGCTTCGTTCTTCTCAGCTAAAAATAACACAGTTACATTAGTGGCCTACTGCATTGCACTAGGTGACCTGCTTGTGCTGGCCGGCCCGCTGGGCGTCATATTTTACGTATGGAAGATGTAGTACACTACTTCTGCTCGTAACAGCATGACATTTACGGTCCTGCATGCATGTGCTGTTGCCATACTTGCTTTGTCATAAATTCTTGTCAACTATCGATCAAAACGAGAAATACAACTTTCTACTACAAAATACCTAATAATTTGGGTGCAATCTTTTGACTTAAAAAGAGGATTATATAAGAAGATATGATGGTAAATATCAAGTCGGAGATAGCATTGGTGGAATTGGCCCAGCTAGAGGCTGGCCCCACAAATTGCAAGTGCAATAGGAGAGTGGGGCGCAAGGGAATGATCGAGAGTTCAGTTCAGTGTTGTGTTGTTTTTTCGGGCATAAATTAAATAACATTTTAAACATCGGTAAATCATGGACACCCATTATCATCCTCTTTGGCTCCCAGATTCAGCCACTTGGTAGCCCGAAGGGCTAACTGAAATTTGAAAATATTTTTTCGAGCACTGGGTAGAATGCTTCTAAACTTAATTCTTATTGCTTATTACATGTTTGAGATTTATGTTTCTGATGCCCTTAAGACCAGCTGGAAAGTCGAATCAGACCTGGCTTGCCTACAATGAAACCAAGAACTACTCCTGACTCTATTATTTTGGTCAAAATTGAGCATAACTATAAAAATATAAACCCGAAAATAAACCCGAATACTACAGTAGGCCATTTTTTATTCAGACTATTTCTGCTAGCTGACCTTTCTGTTCATAACCGTTCCTGGCGGTATGGTCGTACCTCCAGTTTTATTGCGTTGACAGACCCTGTTTCACATTGTCCTCTGTACATAATCAATATCATATCCATTTCATTTCTTTCTCAGCTTCTACCAGGGGTAGTCTTCTGTTGACTATTACCTAGTACTCATTCCCTTTCTTTTTCGCCTCCGCTGGTGAATATGTCCCAGCCCGGTTTGGGACCACGAGTTCGCTGAAAAGGAATTAGCTATTACCACGCTTATCCTGACCCATTCCATTTGATTATTTAGGGGAGGGAGCCTCGATTGGGAATACCCCCGCCCCCGCCCATCCTGGGACATTGGTATTTCCTCCTATGCTTTACTAGTACCCCTTACATTTCTTTTCAGCCTCTCTTGGGAATGCCCCTTCCCCACTGGGACATTGGATTTCACTCCTGTAAATTAACTATACCAATTCCATTTCTCTTCCAGCCTCTGCTACTGAACCGTGTACCGACCTGGTTGCTACGCGGGGTATTTCTCGTGTTCCGTTACAGTACCTCACTTCCTTTCTTTTTCAGCCTCTGCTGGTGAACCGTGCCGCCCCCTGTTTGGTAGCGATGGGTGTCTCTCTATTGGCCATCGCTCTCCTCCTCCTGTTTGGTAACACCCTCTTCATCATCATCCTCTGCTGTCCCTGAGA
This sequence comes from Sclerodactyla briareus, assembly GCA_026419785.1. Taxonomy (NCBI): domain Eukaryota; kingdom Metazoa; phylum Echinodermata; class Holothuroidea; order Dendrochirotida; family Sclerodactylidae; genus Sclerodactyla; species Sclerodactyla briareus. The sequence continues at coordinate 254,541 of JAODTK010005911.1, forward strand.
TGGAGGTATGCTTTCCAATTTTGATTACTGCAAGTCCGAGGATCTATGCAGTCAGGACAGTGTGTGTGTGTGTGACGCCAGCTTGTTACACCTAACTCATCCCGCTTGGATGGATCAAGTTCATACATTGTTATGGGTTCCCCATAATGAGTATAGATCCTGTTGTTTTGGGGGCAGTCAAAGGTCATCTGAGTCGAGAAGTGTCAAAATCTGTAAATCTAGTTACACGATAAGTTAAGAATGCTGGTCCGTCATGTTGAAATTCGTATGCAGCTTTCTCATGAGGAGTCCAGGAACCCTATTGTTTTCAGTGTAAATAGGGGTAGATTGTGGAACTTGTGGTAACTTGATATTACAATTCTAGGCTCGGTAACACGAAAACTCACCCCCTTGGATGGATCAGTTCATACTTGTTCTGTGTTTTCCCCATGATGAGTACATGACCATATTGTTTTAGAGGCCATGTGAGAAATCGTCTGCGGTCCCAGAGTCCAAGTGTGAAAACCTTGTAAACACGGTAAGTCCAAATGGTTTTTGTCGGGTCTATATCAGTTAATTTTTTTTGTGGTTTAGGTCGGGTGATGTTGGTAAATTTTTTATATATTTTGATATTTTTGCCAATTTTGGCTGTTAACTAACCAACTTCACTTGGATGGATATTGGCTCATACTTGTATGTTTTTTCCCCACAATGAGTACATGAACCCTTTGTTTTGGGGTAGTCGTGGGTCAGTCTTGAAATTTCAGTGTTTACTTTCTTATCAAGATATAAAACCCTATGGTTGGTTGGGATAAATGGGAAATTGTCAGATGTTATGTTTGCCCATATGACTAGTGCACTCTCCCATTTGTCCTTGAGTATATAGGTTCATAAAGACCAGGAATCACGATGCCTTTTGCTTTCTGGTTCCTTTTATTTACCTCAAAATTGTTTATTTGCTATTTATATGTCTCCCCGTCACAAGGTATCACTCAATAATGGAGCACATGCCTGGAGGCACCTTGCCCGCATCCACCCGCCGCCTTCAATCGCCCGGCCTCCTTGGGCGAGCGACTAGGCCTGGATCCTGCCCACCGCGAGCTACGGCCGCGGTGGGCAGGATCGTCCACCAGGAAGCGTGCCATATGCACTTTGATCTGCCAGTGGTAACGAGGATGCTCGAAAAAGTGAGGTAGTCAACGAGGGTTCCAATCGCCCATCTCAGCCTAGCAGTGAGGATCCCAGGCTTCACTAAATATAACATATGGAAGCACAATAGAGCCCAAAACACAAAGCTTGGTTCTTTTGCTCAGTAACACAAATGCCAGACCCCACTATCCAGTGCTTTCATTTCTCCACATGTGTATTGAATATATGCGTATAATGTAATAATATGAATGATAATATCTTAACTTTCATCGTCTCCTGAAGAATTCAGGAGAGACTTAGTGGTCACTCTGCGTGTGTCTCCCACTTTGCTCGGGGTGCGCAGGATTCTTTCCTGCACTGCAAGTGTCACTTGCGACGAAATTTTAAGGGTCGCTTCGGGGTTGGGTGACACGATCTGATTAGATTTTGGGCACCCAAGTCACTATTAAGTAACGCATAGCCTATTTTATTAATTTATTGTTTAGGCTCGTGTGCAAGATTATGGAGAACCTGTAGGCGCTATGGTGACTTGTTGGCACATAGATGCTGGATATATGGTAGGTGAATTGATTAGATTTTCAGCGAAATACGTCGTTCAAAGGTCATTCGGGGTTCAAAACTAGTTTTTTGGCCCCATAACATGCAGAACCGAATGTCCCCCTATGTTGGGTGGTGCGCCATTGTGATCCACTTTTGACCTCCATCTTTGTGACCTTGACCTCAATTTGACACTTTCAATTGTTTTTGGCCAAATCAAATTTGTTCGTGGCCATTTTCTGGACTCTCAAAGGCACTTTCTGCTCGAAATGGACCATAATTTGGACAGCCCATGTGACCTGTGGCGTGAATGATCATTCAGAGGGCAAAGTCTTGGCGTTTTGAAATTACGGTGCAGTTAGGATGCTCATAGTATTTGTCATTGTGCATTTCGTAAGAATCACAGGTCAATACTACACCTCTGATAATGAGTCAACAGGTCAAGGCAAATTTTAGGAATGCTATTCGTCTTATTTTAGATTCAGGGCAAGAAAAAAATTCCACTGTCATTTTTGTCAAAATTTGGATATGTAACAGCGCTGTGTGCTGAATAAGGAACAACTCCCGCTTCAATCGCACTCGGTCCTCACGTTACAAGGGGTCAAAGGTTGGTTTTGTAACCTTTTTGGCATACATCGCGCAGTATTATACTTTGGGATACAAATGCTTGTAGGACTGCGTGCATCTCATCGAGAGTAAATTTCCATAAAAACTGACATGTCATCAAGGTCTTCAAGATCACTTTTGGACAGCGAAACTAATATTTTTGGAGACATCTTACCGTGAAAAGAAAAAAAGAAAAAAGAAAATTGCTTGGCAATGTTGGAATTTCAGAACTGTGTAGTGTACTTCATGGTGGGAACATTTTTCTTAAAAACTATCATGTCATCAAAGGTCATTCAGGTCACTTATGGGTTAAACGGCCACATAGTATGTTGCTCCTCACAACTTCCGTGACATTTCTGATGTGGTTTATATTTCAAGACTGTTTATCGCCTTGGGTACCCTTTTTCATACAAAGGGTAACATCAGCAAGGTCATTCTACAGGTCAAATAAGGTATAAAACTAGTTTTTCGGCCATAAATGGAAGCCAGATGTCTGCCTAGGGGGGAGTGCGCCATTGTGCTCCACTCGTGACCCCATCTGTTTTTGAAACCGTTGACTTCAGATTTGACCTTTATATGTTTTGGCCGCATCAAATTTTAAGTGGCCACTTTCGGAGCTCAAGGGTACCTTCTGATCGAAGTTGGGGGGACATCAATTTTGACCCCCCTGTGCACTCTCTGTGTGTAAAGTATCAGCGGCAATTTTCAGGTTGGCATCGGGATTAGGTGAAACACATCTGATTAGATTTGGGGAATAGAAGTCACTACTTTAGTAAAATACTTTATCCCTAATTGATGTAATCTATTGTTCAGGCTCGGTAGCAAGATTCCAGATGCACCGTAGGTGTATGGTGACTTGGTTGGCACCTTAGATGCAGATATGAGTAATCAGTGATTCAGATTTTCAGCATTCATATGGTAATTGAGTCATCTAATTTGCATAATTTTATCCAAATTAAAAGTTCGGTCAATGTTTTTTCTTCCATCACCACTCATTGCTGTGATGGAGCACTCCGTGTTACTCCCTATATAACATTGTATTGTGACAACAAACTAGGATTAGAGGTTCTGGAGATAATTCATGTGTCTATATTCGCACTAGTTTTCCAAATTATCCAGTTGAGTTTGATTTTTCCTGAAGCTTGACTCGTATGAGTCTACCTTAGTTTGTCCCCCAAGGTTAACACGAAGCATTTGACTCGAGTCACTGGGGTTTATGCAGTGTTGTTAAATGATTACATGCCTGCAATGTTCGGTTGTTGAATTCCCATGAAATGTATTAAGTGTGGGCCTGAGATATATGTGAATGAGCATCATGTGGTCATGAGTTGAATGTTGTGTTTTCAATTTGCATAAGTATCGGCAAGTCTAGTCACATTTCCCCAAAACTGTACTTCGTCACTCTTCAGTAGACATGTCAATAATCAGTCCTTCGGAAGTTGAAATTGATCCTGATTAGTAGGGTGTTAAATGCTATACAAAATCTTAAAGTCACACAATACTCATTCCTTAGTAATTGTTTGCATGGTACTGATACTGGAAACACTGATCGTGCCACCATGCGAGACACTGGGGCGAGTCTGCCTTGTATAGCTCTCCTTTTGAATCATGATTTGTCAGGTGGCCCCGTTACAAGAAAATAAAACACTAAACACCTGCATGCTGCCTGAACAATAAAAAAGTTTGTAGCATGCTGGGATTTTTAGGGTTTGAGTGACACCTAGCAGCACTGGAATGTTGTTCCGACTTGGATCTGTGAGGCATTGTTCCAACCAATATTCCTTTACCTGCAGGACGACAAATCCCGAATGATTGCCGCAAAACTGACGGCATGTTCGATAACCAACATTTAGCATTCTATGGAGGCAAAGCGGATCATGTTTGCACACCTCGAAATAGCACTGTACTTTTTCATGAGGAAGGTTTTTATCCAAGTCCTTTCCATTTTGTTAGTACTGACTCGAGTCCCAAATTGTTTTCAACACTGACAGACGTTAATACCTTATTGAGACTTCTCATTGTTAAAACAAGTTATCGGTGAGATTAGCTTATTTGCTAAGCAGGTTTTTTCCTCTTCATAGTCAATAAATTGTTATCAACACCCCCATAGAATGCGATTCATGACCATGCACGTGCCAGTTATCATTTTTCGTGTGTTTGTGTGGGGCGTGTGTATATCAAAGTCTAGAGTAATAAGTGGAGTATGTTGGCTGTCGCGTAATGGCAAGCAAAATCAACAGGCCTAGTCTTTTGGTTTGGGGGGGTCCATAGTACCGGATATGGAGAAATCTCTGTCTACATGTGAGATATTGGGAGAGTAGTATCACTGCAAACTTGATATGAGAAAATGCCACTCCTTATTTCAGTGGTCCCGGTGTCTCAGTATTTCATTGTCGCAATGCCAGAGTACCGAGGGCCTCTGCTGCGAGAATTACAACTGGGATGATGTTAACATCAAGCTTAAAAAGCCCAAGACCAGCTGGGCTTTTTCCCAACTATTATCGAACGTCAACCGGTTTCAATTAGAAAACAAATGCCCGAGTATTGTTTTTTATTCCTATTCATAAAATCCCATCACTTTACTTATTGTTTCATACGACAGTGTGACATAATAATTGCCCAGAATTGCAGCAAATATCCTACGTTCAAGGAGTTTTTCAGTACTGGGGCAAGCCACACCGCGCATGCAACTTTTACATCATGTATCTTGTCTGGCCGCAGCTAAACCCGTCAAATTGCTTGTGTGCGTATATCTAAACGCGGAATTGCGTGTTTGAGCTTTATCCTTATATGTCATGCGGTGTTCAGTGTCAAAATTATAACCGGTTATAATTCACTTTACACACTAATTCTGTGTGGCGGTTCGTGTTGGTATTCGCGGTTTCCCATTTGGGCGTTTTCTCATACATTCAATGTATTTTATGAATGTCCATGTTATTGACGCCAACGATATATTCAGATTCCATGTTTTTCAAGACAAACTGATGGTATTCCAATGTCCAGTGCCTCCAAGCCAAACTGTGGTTTTCAGGCCCTTTCTTGAAGCCCACTGATGCTATTTCAGTATCCCGGTTTTGGTGTGTCACTATAATACACCCTGAACGGATACTCCAGACTTGATCTCTTGAACTGAATACTCTAGACACCTACATACAACATTTTCTGCGAAAGTTTTCTGTTAAAAGGATTATTGAAATTACCTTTCCAAGGTCAGTCCTAAGACTTGGAGAGAAACTTTACAGGTGCCCCCCCCCCCCCCCCCAAACATGCCTAGATAGCACAACAATTATATTACCACATTTGTCTTGCTGAAATCTAGTCCAGATCAATGATCTATGCTAAATCATGGTACATTCCTTTAGTTCTTTCAGATATCTGCGTATGGTGACTGGTACTACCCCCGGTGTCCTCGAGGGAGCGAGTAGTAACCTTAACCAGACAGACTTCAGCAGCTATGACGGTAGTGTACATTGTGTCCTGATTAACGCCATAGACCAATAGCAGAGGGTGAACTCCACCCTCTGAATGCTAGAGTACATAACATCTGTTTACATTCTAAACAAATACAGATATGTGGTGAGCTATTGTGATCCACAGTGGCACCTTCCATCTATCTACTGTTTGTCTGTTCTCTCGTCCACCATCTGTAGGTCTGTAGAAAATGTAGGCATTTGGGGCTCCCCAAATGTTTGTCATTTCAGGCGGTGACCAAATTTTGAATATTGCTACTTGACCCAGAGACATCTTTGACTCAAAGGACACAGTGAATGAAAGTTATTAAAAGGGCAAAAGACTTCCTCCTCCCTGCAGATTGTGGATTACCATGATACTGTCAGTGTATCATGGGTAATGAATTTATGACATGTTTAGGATTTGGGCGTCGATGGGATACCTTAATCAATTTCTGAATGATTCATGTACATTCACAGGCTGGTGAGGTCAGGTTTCCCTCCTCATATTTCGGGTTTTAATGTTGTTCATGAGAAAGAAATACTTCTTTCCTTACCCTTATGTCCAAACACGCTGAATGGCCACTGGAAGTAGCCATTACTGAGGGGTACTCCATAAAGAGGTAAAGTAGTTCAGGGAAGGCTGAGGCCAACTCCAACAACAAAAAAACACCAGAAATGATTGATCCTTTCAGGTCTAATCCAGCATTGATTTGATGGCAGTCTCCCGAATGGCCAGCAAGCAGGTCAGACATGCTGGAAGAGAAGCTCTGGTAAGATATCATATAAAATAGTATTTCACCTTTCTGATAGGAGAGATATCAATTAGACAGTCCTCGGAAAAATCAGTACAGGTCCTCTCAAAAATCATCTGGACATGAAATGATAATTTTGGATAACAAATGGAAGTGAACCGAAATAAAAGTGAATCAAGATAGGAAAGCATGTACATAAGGTCAACGTGATGATGGGTACAGTGAGTCATTCACTGAAAAAGCTTTGTAACTGTATATGCTTATGAGATCATGGATGCTATATCTCAACATGCTGAAATTTGCATGAAAATGGTATATAGATAGTATATAGTAAGGTAACATGGCAAATATGTTGCAAGTCATGCCAAAGGGTCATGAGGGGCATTATAATGGCTAAGTTGCAAACTATTAAATTTTTAAATGGTTTGATTTGCATTAGAACTAGTACATATTGTGAACATTAACAAGGTATTCCACTCATCTCATACTGAACCATGCACCCCCACCCACGTGCCATTGAACATCTGGCTATAACACTCCATCGTCCTTCTCATGTTGCCAACCTGAAGGTCTACATTTGAGCCATCTTGGCTAAGATTAGGTCAAAAAAAGTACAGCCAGGATATCAATGGCTCTGGGTGAGGTGTGGGTTTAATATGGAACGGTGAGCATTCATAGTTTCACAGAATCACAAATCAATTCAGTTTTGTTGATTTCACATAGAGATCCCTAGGATACTGTACTTGCAGTTGCAGTTGCGAAGGTCTTGGTCTTCACTGGTTTTGCTGTATGCCAGTGGATTGGGGTTTCTAGGATTCATGTCGGGGTATTGACAACAAGTCCTGTTTGCAGTATAGCAGGCAGTAATCACATGGGAAAAGCTAACAAACAGACCACGAACCTACACCATCTCCATTCCTTGGGAGCCCCTGACATAGCTGGTTACATGGTCCTAAACATCGGATCAATCCCCTCAAAGTGAAACCATCAGTAGCCCAGTACTATCGAAAAAATTGTTGTTTTCTTCTATCCCAATTTTCCAGGAGGCTTCATGAAGTTTCTCGCTGAGGAGATCCCACCCAGTGCCCCCGGAGACTTGATCATGACCAGCTTTGTGAGCGAGAGGCCGAAGGGTGATAATCCATGGGGAAATCCTCAAACAAGGGCTCTCACCAGGATCCAGGGGGTAACATGCGGGGATCTCTCAACCTCTACGGAGGGGAGGGAGCGGCGCCTCTGCTCCACCAAGCTTTGATTCCAAAGAGAAAGGTAAAATGGTTGAATATCAGTAAAGAGAGCTTGGAGAATAACTGCAAGGGCAGTAGTCACATAGGTGATATGGGCTTTAATTCATATTGAATGTCTCATGACTTCACTTCCAAATATATGGGTTCTCTCCAAAAATGAAAGGGAAAGTTTTGACAAAGTCGAACAATGCATAGCTGCTTATCCTCCCACCACCTCAAGTCCTAGCCTACCTGCTAAAATGTCCAGACAACAGGACCAATGTGCCACAAGTAGAAGTTTTCTTCACCAGTGCAAGCACCAGGTACCATCCCGCTGATTAGACTGGGAAGCACCAGCAGCCAGAACTGGATGGCATGATCATCAGTAGTAGAAATCTGTGCCAAATCGAAATTTCTCAGGATACTTGGGCTTTCTCATCGAGGAATAATATTTGTTAGGGCCTATTCCGATATGGGACACGTATATTTCTAGTGATTTGCTCAGATGTTGGGGATGAAAGGCCCTAGAGCACAGCTGTACCGAGATACTCCAAGCTACACCATTCAGGCCTACATTTATCTGGACTATAAGTCTGTCTGTTGGCTTTTGGAAAAAAAAAAACTTCCTTTCTCTTTTCTCTGATACAGAGTCTAAATCCCTCCACCCTGCCAAGGACAGCAGGAAAGAACAGGCATTTTTTTTGTTTTGTTTATGTCGGCCTCAGCAGGTAGCGCAGAGCAGTCATTCGCCGAGTACAAGCGATGTCCACGGGAGAGAGGCGGTTATCCTTGATAAAGATAGACGAGGATGAAGATACCTTGACCCGAGGAAGAGCACTACAGAACAACCCACCAGTGGAGGACACAGCGGAAGATACGGAGGATTCTGCGGAGCGGACCTCAGACGGCGGCCGTGCCCAGCGGGATTCATCCGACTCTGCATCCTCCACGCTGCGTTGGAGGACTTTATAGGTGAGTCGTAGGAAAAAACAGTTCTGTTTCAATAAAAATTGCAGGAGTAGGTCCAAGATGCGCAAGAGTATCCTGATGATTTTATGAGACTATTTATTCCAACATGCTATCCTAGTATGACTGTCAGGTGAGTATGAGTGAAATTAATACAGAAGACAGTCAGTTCCATTGAGCTTGTCAGCAGATCAGGATCAGGAACCATAGGCGTTATGTGTGTTCGGGTTAGGCCATATAATGCAGTTTGTAGCAGGTACACGCACTAATTAGTTCTCACAATGAAAGATATGTAATATTGAAGTAGTCTACATTGCATATTTATGCAAATTGACCAGTTTCCATGAAAACATGTTTATTAGGTGTACCAAGACAAGAAATTTAGACATAGCTAGATTCGGGCCACTGGAGGTCATGTGCTTAATTTGTGCATTCGTATAATTTTTCTACAAATGCACAATTAAAATTGGACCATGTCCAACAGCACTGCATTGAAAGGCCGCTGCAGGCTCGCAAAGTGATCAAAGTCAAAATGAGACAATGGAGCAAAGTGAGATATCCCCCAGAGTTGCAGAAGTAAGTCACTGACTTTTATTCAGAGTCCAAAAATTTGCAATCTCAGTGAGTTGCAGAAGACCACTTTGAAGTCTTTGCTGCAGTCATCTCAGCCAAGATGTCATGCAGTTCAACTGTATTTGAACAGCTCAGGTTTGAGGAAAATTGTTACCAAAAAAAAATGCCAAAAAAAAAAAAAATGCCATCATTATATGAGTATGATTCTATTAGAGGTTAAGCATTCACATTGATTTCAATGTTTTTTTTTTATGCTATTCTTCATTTTTTTCACAGGGATCAGTTGAATATGAACAATGGAACTCACCCCAATCACTGAAAATGACGATGGATGCTCTTCCACCATTATGCCTCCCGCAGTCATCATAGAAGTGGCAAAATGTTGACTACCGCTCAATGGAGGTCCGGGGTTCGCAGATTGGGCATCGACGACCAAGGCTTCAAGACCAGTCCCTTGGGAACCAAAATGGAAGATGTCTCCGGACAGATCTCAATCGTCTGCAAGCTTGATGAAAGACCCCACCCTCTAAGACACGGACATTATTTCAGATGCGGAGGAAGATTGGAAGATCATCGGAATCGGGGTCTCTCCCTGCCGGCGGAGACGGTTCAACAGTGGAGGCGGGCGCCAGTGGTAAATAGGGGCGCAGCACCGCAGTGATGCGACAGCTGCATGGTGGCGACGGCACGCGAAACATATCCACCTCAGAACACTCTCTCCAATGCGTCAGAGGAGGATAACGTAAGAACCCCAGGGCGGATCTGATGAAGACGACTCTCCATCGATGCAGCGGGCGAAGACTCAAGCGACACCAGTGACTTTGATGAAATTGGAGGCTTATTCCTGGGTATGAGCGATAAATGCCATGATCGGCAAGAGTAGCGGCTTTATCAAGTCCAGACACAGCGTTCTGAGCGGGGACCAAGCGGTGTGAAGAGAATGGATTGGTTCTATCAGTACTATTGGAAGGGGGGGATTATTGGACCCCATCTTCTAGAACCTAAGAATGGTACCCAAAACCCAAAATTGAGCCTGGAGTAATACCTGGGAGATGCCACAATATTATTAATTAAAAATGAATTCCACCAATTGAAAATCAGATACGAATGCACTACGTGAGGGATTGTTGATTATTCATGTAGAATGGTAATAAAAAAAAACATGCCCTCCTGATAAGATTGTGAGAAAAGAATGATAATACCTGGGAATGACAAATTCCAAAAAAAAAGTAGTACACTGTGCAGAATATTCAATAAAAAGTAACAGAACGACTGACTGAGGAACTCGAACAACACTGTTCGCTCATCTCAGAGTCAAACTTAATTTCATCAGACCACTGTTCAATGCTGGAATTGAACGTAAATTGTTCAAGAAAATGTCATGTAAGGGTATATTATGATATCTTATATAATTTTTTTTAAGTCATCTGTTTCCAAATACAGTATGAAGCTCTTCCACAGTCCCATAGAACTCACCCCTTATTGACCCTGTGTCCCACAGGAAACGCTTTCACCCGTATGGTGGTCACTACTTGTTACTAATCAGGAGGAAACGATTCTATTCGTGGGTAGTGTTCCATGCCAGCTGCACGGCAGAAAACCTCAACAATGCTCTCAAGAATAACAATGTCAATACTCTATATGGCTAATACTAGGATAGTGGAATTACTTCCCAGAATTGATTTAAAGAATTTTAAAAAATTTAAACCTGTTTTTCCCTTCCTTCACAGAATAATATAATATTTGAAAATTAGATCTAGATAGTGAAGTGAATGTCCTATTTGGAAGATAAATCAATAATTATCATGCTCAGCCTTGATCTCATTCCAGTTGTGGGAATAATGTCCAAAGAAGACAATGCAACTGGAGAAGCATTCAGGGGTTTCCACAAGTTATCACAGCTGATTTTTTCAAATAAATGATGCATTCAAATGATAGTTAAATTGTTAACACTTTTCCAAAAGATATGCGGAAGAAGAGCACTAAAAAGGTGAGTTGTTGAGAACAAAAAGTATTAACACATCAGACGAATTGAATGTTGAGGATTATAGGTTAGTCTTCAGATGAGAAATTCTCACTTTATGAGAGCCAGACTGTGTGGAATGGAAGTGAAACATCTGAGTTTGTAGGTGCATCTGGATTCATTAGGGACATGGGCACCATGTTATCTAAATTTCACCTTCTGAAAAGAAGTTTTTTGAATAATGAATGGGCTGGCTTCATATGATTTTTTTCCATATCAAGCACTAGTGAACATCTGAGAAGGAGGAAAAATTTGCACACCCCCGGTAGGGAGGGTGCGCTGAAAGGCTGTGCCTCGCCCAGAGGCTCCGCACCCTGTTGTTCTGGAGTACTCCACGGGCATACTGCTAAGGGCACAGACATATGCTCAATAATTTCACTGTCAGTAGCTCCAAACTGTCTGTTACCTTGCCCGCATGGAAGAGGAAGAAGTAGCTCTTGAACCAGTTTACAGCGTTTAGTGTATATTTCTACAGCAATAAATGATGTATGGGTACCTGTCTGGCTCCAACATATGTCCACCAATGGAGCTATCACATTAACTAGAGGGGCAATGGCGCAAGCAGTGCTTGGTAACTATTGTCTATGGATGCGGGAAAACGGTTGCTGTGCTAGAACACTGAAGACGAGCAATAGAATTTGTATGCATGGAATTGTATCAGCAACATAACAAGTGGTGTTACTTGATTGAGATTGCAGGAGAGTGCAGAGAAAAATGCTACAGGTAGTGGAGACACTTTGATGGGATAGTGTCAATATGGTGTGCAATGTAGTATTCCAACAAACGGGCGCAATCACCTTCCATCAGGTTCAAGGCCCATATTGGCTTCTCAGCGATGGTAGGGCGACTGAGCCACAATTTTCTTGTAGCAGGCCATGACATAGACATAGCAATCTTACAAACGGCGTGACATTTTGCATAGTGTTGCTCATTCTACATAGCGCTCAAAACCGCGTAGTCATTTATCATTGGATTGTTGGGGCTTGGTTCCACCACATTGTTGTCCAGATTATTCAGATGTAGCCATAAGGGAACCAGAAAAGATGGATGGATGCTGCTGGCCACCATATTCTCATTTACTGTACAAAAAATGGTAGGCTTACAGGAACTAAAAAAAAAATGTTAATGTGTTCCAAATGGATCCCACATGCGGTTTTATCTATGCTTATAGGTACAGATTTATTGTTATTGGAGATATATCTTCTTGACTTGAAATAAAGTAGCCATACAAGAAACTGGGTTCGTAAGAGAAAGTCGGTAATGAGTTTGTGTAGTTGTCTCTCTGTATGGGGACGGTGGTACTCAGCAAAATACATTGTTATCAGTGCTCCACACCATATGCTAAGAGACACTATATCATGCATTTACATCTGCGCGGAGCCCTAATTCACTTCCACCATTGCTTAGCTGCTCTTTTTCTTCAACCTACTTTACCATTAATATCTGCCTTACCCCGACTCACTTCCACCTATTACCTATCTGCCCCTGGTCATATACTCACTTCCACCCATTACGGTCGAATAGCCCTTATCTCAACGCAAATTACACCATCACCTATATGCCCTTATCTTCAACTTACTTCACCCATTACCTCGTCCGTCTTATCCGCAACTCACTTCGGCCCTTATCCGCAACTCACTTACACCCATTACCTATTGCCCTTATCCTCAACTCACTCCCACCCATTACCTATATGCCCTATCCTCAACTCACTTCCACCATTACTATCTGCCTCTCCTCAATCAATTCACCCATTCAAGATGCTGCCCTTGATCTCACTTATTCCACCCATACCTATTGCCCTAGCCTCACTCACTTCCACCACAGGACCTATTATGCCCTGATCCTCACAACTCACTTCCACCATACCATTAGCCCTATCCTCAACTCAATCCACCCATCACATATCTGCCTTATCTTCAACTGACTTCCACCATTACCTCTCGTCCTTATCCTAAACTCACTTCACCCATTACCTATTCTGCCCTTATCATCAACACTTCCACCCATACCTATCTGCCCTTATCCTCAAAAACTCACTCCAACCCATTACCTATTGCCTTATCCTCAACTCACTTCCACCCATTACCTATCTGCCCTCATCCTCAACTCATTTCCACCCATTACCTATATGCCCTTATCCTAAACTCACTTCAACCCATTAACCTAGCTGCCCTTATCCTCAACTCCTTCCACCCATTACTATCTGCCCCATTATCCTCACTCACTTCCACCCATTACCTTTGGCTATCTGCCCTTATCTTCAACTCACTTCACCCATTACCTATCTGCCCTTATCCTCACTCCTTCCACTCATTACTATCCCCCTTACTTTACTCACTCCATCTCAATTACCTTTCATGTACTTCCCCATTAGAAAGCTCCATTCAAATTTCATTCAGAGTGAGCAGAACATGCATGCTGGCTTTGTGGCTTACTCCAATATCAGGACAATCTTGACCTTGTTTCATGATGGGGCACCCACATTCTCCGTATGAGCTTCATCATTACAGGTGGTGATGGATTATTGTGTTTAACAATCCAGGCATACACACTATATACCATACCTGTCATGACTACTAGATTTCGTCTGAACTGTCAGGAAAAACAAACAGACTTTATGGATCTCACTTGTGCGCCATTTGTTTCTTTCACATGTCAAATATGAGCACTCAGGCTGCATATTTAGTATAATGATAAAGATCACGACAGAAAGGCAGACAGACAGCAACAGACAGACAAACAGATTGAATGGGACATGCGTGTAGCTCACGGAGTTTCCGTTCAAGTCATCAAGCCAGTGCATCAAAACCGGTATAAATGAGGCTGCTGTGTCACCAGATGTTAGAACAAACATATCTAATAGACTCCTGATAGTGTTTAACCTAACTCTTTTTCCTTTCCTGAATCCTATTGATTAGTGTGTCTAGCATTCCGTGACATAGCCATACTGGTATACATAATGGGAGATGTTAGCGATCGAATAATCTACCTAGTCAACATGCAAGACCACCCCCTCATCAGCCTAGATATACCCGGTTTCTACAACATGAACAATAAAGGGTCTTAATGTGATGCCCTTTTTTAGCATTAATTTGAACCTTCACATATCTATAAACTCATATGCCTGGGTGGAGGCGTACTCTGTACCCCATACCCATATACCCGAGTCATATTGGTACCATAAAACGTGCTGCCACTTCCTCACACAATAGTATATTACATGACAAGAGCTGGCCACCTATGTTTCAGTGGCAATAAAAACCCAGAATTTGAACTGGGTGAAGTGGCCCTGGCGATCGGATCAACCAGGCATACATAGTAAAGGAACAACACTCCCAGGAACGTTTCACATAAAATACTGGGGATTATGTCAATTCAAATGTGCACGAACTTCCTGCTATATCGACCTTTTATTCCAACCTTCTGCCTGGAACACAATGGCCCCCACCAATCCAAGCCCGAAATGATGTAGATTTCATAAGAGCGTGGCAGTAATTTACTGTAGATTGAGCTGTCATTATTTACTGTGAATTCTACAGTGAACTACGTAAAATTTCTACTTCAAAATTTCATGTCGCCCTGTGAGCAGGTCACGGTTGGACAATGGTCCTCTTCCGCTCGATCCTCCAGGTTTGCTAGAAAGTAGTTGGGGCCTTGAGATTCCCAGCACTGATCGTCAGTTGGCGGCCCCGAACAGGTCGGGAATGGTTTTGCTCCCCTACCTCGATGTAATATGAGAAGTAGTCGGAGAAGAGAAGGCGCGTTATCGCGGGTGCTGATTCACGATCATACGGCCAGGTTCCTTGACGACTCACTTTGCTTCCTGAATACCAAAAGGAAACCAATCATGAAACATTGGCGTAATTATCAGATATTGGTCGGGGGCCCTCTCCCACACTCGAATTCTGTATATACGCCCCTGACCACGGTGGATGACCTAGAAATGATCTATTCGTCAGGGATGTCGATCTTTGGATTGGTAGAATGACAATTGGTATCATGAGCTCTGCGAGTAAGCACTTCGAATTCCCGCAGGTCACCGGAGGTTTCTAGTGACTGTACGTGCAGTTTGATGACGAGGTTCTTGGTCCACTTCATGGTTTCGCCGTAATGCAGTGGGTTGTGCATGGTTTTCTGGGGTTGGTTTTCGAGATATTTGCAATGAGA
Source organism: Sclerodactyla briareus (assembly GCA_026419785.1). NCBI lineage: Eukaryota > Metazoa > Echinodermata > Holothuroidea > Dendrochirotida > Sclerodactylidae > Sclerodactyla > Sclerodactyla briareus. The sequence goes on from JAODTK010005911.1 coordinate 269,974, forward strand.
CTCGATCGGTGGGCGGTGAGCAGGCCACGTTGGGGACATGGATATTCCGCTCCTCCAAGGAGTCCGAGCAAAGTGGCCTAGAGTTCAGCATCTTCGTCCTTCGAAAGTAGCAGTCTCGGGAGCAAAATTGAAAATGGTTTACACACCTGCCTCGATATCATCCGATCACAGTCGAATGAGAGTAGGCGAGTTATCGCCAGTGCTCAGTCATGATCGATAGGCCTCTCTTGGCTTCTGAATCCGTAGAAATCAAGTGGATCATAGCACAACACGATAGCAATATCATGCCAAGTGGCTTTTCTGAACCCGTAAAAAACATCAAATGAAATCTCTCCTTCCTGGAGAGGGGAAATGTCCGCCCTATCTTGCCGACAATACTCTTGTCCAACCAAAAAAAAATGCAACAGACCCGATACTACAGCTGGTGCATGATCAACCTTCCTGAGAATCTGCTCCGGTCCGTTCATTCGATTGATTGGGTAAACTTCGAAAGAGAGCTCCTCCATCACTTTGATCAACTGGGAATTATCATCTTCTACACCCTGGATGATAAATGGACATAACCCGTTCTCCTGACGTCAACGACAACATCGTCTTCATTGGTATACGACCTGATTTTCACATGACCTCATAGATGCGATCGTACCGATATCGATAGCCCAGAGACCACTTTTTCATGGTGACCCATCATGCAAACTTCACCGTCGCTCTTTTTTGCCAGCCAACGACCACTGCATGCTCGATAAAACCGACATACCCCGTATTTAAGGCTAATAAACTCAGAACGCACCTCTAGTCCGCCCAGCCCCCCCCCCCCCCCCCACGACGGTGGGGTCTATCGCTGTCATATTTTTATGACCACCTATGGATCTCACGAGGAGGAGGTCGCTCCTGTCCCCTACAAATCGCAGTAAATGCGAAAAACTCAATGGCGGTGCTAGCGGGAGTTCTGAGGGGCACACTCCCCCTGTGAGTTATCCCCCGTCCACCCGTGGGGATGAATTGATAACATGTCGAAAAATCCTGGCTACAAATTCAGGGTGATTTTTAAAAGCTCGCAGAGGCCGGAAGTCGAGAGAATGGCGGCAACGCCGGGAGACTCGATATCATGGGGTGGGTACTGATATAAAGGGGATAAGGTCGGCCCAAAGATTGATAGAGACCCCTGTGCAGAGGATCGGGACAACCCAGTCGCACGGCGGCCTGCCCTCTGATGAACTCGAATTTCGCACTTCTGATAATGGATTCACCTTCTGGGTCTTCCAATTCCTGAGCTGGACGGGACACAATGATACATGATCAAGCGAGTACTTACTTTGAAGTCTCTCAAAAGGAACTCTGCGAGTTTAGTTTAGTTTAGTGATAGAGGGTCAGGAAGGACATAATAATCAAAACGACCCGGAGCACAACATCCCAGGAAAGAAAATGAACCAAACTCACAATAATTCGCCCGTGATTCCGAAAGAGGAATTAAAATCAAGAATGTTCGTGAACGCATCCGCCCTCTTAGCGAAAACACCAATTCAGGAAGACAATTCCATCTTTCATCGCTCTCTGCGAGAAGAAATATTACGAATGCCCATTCTGCGCGCTTGCCACGAAGCTTGAGACAGATGGCCTTATTGCAGTAAAAAGAAAATTGAAAATTCAAAGAAGTAGTAGTGGAAGGACAGGCCATCGGAGGCCATGGACAATTTTGAAACCTGGATTCAAGTCACCCCGAATTCGCCTCAGATCATGGTAGTTAGAACGAGACGCCTTAATCGTTCTTCGTAGGATAATTTGTTCGGACCAGTGAATCATCTAGTTGCCCTTACGCGAAGCGTTTTCAAAACCTGCTTGTCTTTGCAAGTCGGGCTTCAACACTGTACAGGAATACTCTAGGTGCGGTTCACCCGTTGCGTGAAAGCCTGACAACATTCATTATCAAGGCAACTGAAGTGGCGTCTAATCAAGCCAAGGAATCCAATAACCTCTTCTAGCAGCTTCGTCGGGCCCACACTGCTTGGAAGTTCAAAGCAGATCAAAACAAACTACAAGATCTTTTTTCTGAAATCAACCTCGAATAATTTGGCCATTCAACTTGAAGGAAGGTCGCATGGTTGAAAAAAACCAACATGCATGAACTTTGGCACTTGTCGACATTGAAAAAAATTTGCAGTCGGAAAGGCCATTGGAAATTATATCCAGATCCCTTCGAACAAGTGCAGGCATCATCATTCGGAAACGACCTCCGATACAACTGGGATCGTCTGCGGAACTTCTTCTTTAACCCTGTCGGAATGAAAAACAGACTCAAGATCGTCAATATACGCCAGAAAGAGAACGGCCGTCCCTTGGGAATCACCACTAGTGACCTTTTGCCAAGACAGACGACCCCCCCCCCCGCAATTAATGACAAACTCGGGTTTCCCTATTATGAAGCCACTCACGAATCCACTGAGGACATTCCCCTCAATTCCAAAGCTCTCCACCTGAGCAAGAGACGATCATGAGGGAACCTTGTCAAAAGCTTTCTGAAAGTCCAAGAAACATTATATCAACAGGCATTGCCGTGTCAACAGAACATGTAAAATCTTCCAGAAATTCAAGGAGATTAGTCAAACACGAACGATATTTTCCAACCCATGGCTGGAGAATCCTAATCAGACAAGCTCATTAAATAATCAACCATAGATCCCGAATGATTGATTCCTTACCTTGCAGACAACACCACTAGTAAGGCGACTGCCTGGGCCCGGCCTTGTTAATTCAAGGAAGAGACCGTTTCCTTTCTTGAAATAGGGAAAATTTGCTCTACTCAATCATGCCGGAACAATACTTCTTGCAGATTTATTGAAAATATCGATAATGAAACGACATCTCGCGCAAAGGAATTTTGGAAGAAAGCGATAAACTCCGTCAGGACCAGGAGCTTATCAATTTGAGATTCGGCAGTTTCTCCTTTACTAACCAGGAAATAATTAACCATATTAACCAATACTGTGCGGAGAAACCCCGACATCTAGGTCACCAAAATTATCCAAGTTTCCTGAGTAAAAAACAGACGAGAAAAATTATTCAGAACTTAGCATATCCTGGCTATCGCTGATGTTACTACCCGACCGAATCGGAATCTACCAAAAGACCAATGCTTGGTCCTTGACTTTATGCTTCCCCCTCACATAAGAGAAAAAATGCACGAGGATTCTCCTGGATATTAGAGGCAATATGCCTCTCAAAATCAAATTTAGCACCAGGAACTAAATGCTGGACAGGCTTTTGCTGAACTTTGAAATGTAGTCAGACACGGGACCCCAGGAAGAGTCGCCATAAATGTCGATGACGTTTGAGGCCAGAAAAAACTTCCCTTTTCATCCAAGAAGGCCCTTTTCTTACTGGCGACGTTTTCCTCAAGGAACGTGAAACTTTCATAACCTCGTTAACATTTCAATGAAACCATTCAAGGAGTCAACAGCATTCGTACGTCTAACAATTTAGCCAATCTAAGTTTGCGGGGAAAAACTGGGAAATGCATCCACATTGGCCTTCGCGAACAAGGAACAAGCTCTAGACTCTGTGGATATTGAAGAACAGACACATGAAAGCTAAAATATCGTGATCACTTGCCGAGCTTACCCAACGTCTCTACACATGTATAAAGAATCTGGATCATGGCTCAACAACTAACTCCAAAAATAATTATGGCTTTCTGGGAGGGAAAATGAACAGGCTTGAGAATGGAAAACAATTAATGCTGTGGGAATTGAAAAAGCCAGATCATGACTGCCACTAGTACCGTTAGACAAGAAATAATCTGATAATTGATATTGATATCTCCCATAATAAGTTGTAATTTCACAGAAAACTTCGAAAGCATGTCGGAAAAAAAAAGAAAAGAGTTGTTGTTCTCGAGCTATTTGGAGGACGGTGGTACCCACGCCATAAAAGGAACTGGAATACCAGATGAGTTAGACGGAATTTCAAAACCAAACAGAGTGGACAAAACTCACACCAATTCGGCCTATCAAACTATAAAGTCAGACCTCACATATAAAAAAAAAACTCCACACCATGCCCACGGGAGAGTATTGGTCCTATCTGACTATAAACAACATGGGTAAACTTCGGCTGTAGCAAAATCACTGTTTAACCGACTCCGTAATTACCAATGGAGTCAGGCTTGCGTTCCTGGCCTGAAATCGGCACTCATCAAAATGTTCCTGATACTTTGAAACATTGGCACAGAAAAAAGGACAGTGGCTAAAACATATCTATCGTCTATTGTTGAACATCGCCAGGCATCCAATGCGAGCTTATTATTAAACAACCCTGCCAGTTTAGACTAAGGACACAATGAAACCCGCGCCCCCCAAGTTAGTTTAACAACCCTTCCACACAGGAAATTGACCACTGCCTAACACTGAAGCCCCCGCAACATTTAGTGAAGACCATCCTTAGCGAAAGATCCCTCCTCCCAGAAACACGAAAAACAGCCACAAAAGGAACGCCCTCCCCAGTGGAACTCTAAATTAACCACCTGTTGAGACCGCTATGTCCTACCTGCAACACGACCGCAAACCTTAGGGAGAATGCCACAAATCGCGAATTTCGACCAGTGGACTTCAGACTGCACAGCAGTTCACGGAATCGGGGATATAGGGACGTCCTGACTGTTCACCCCGGAGATTTTAGTGCCTGTCCCCCGGAGTTTAGTGCATCTCGGCAACCACCTCCTCCTCAGTCCCCCACGATCCTGTTAACCTCGCACTAATATCCTACACCCTTGCTCCCGGAAAGGAAGACAAAAACAGCGTACGCGTCAGCTTATCTATGCGACTCTAATTCCTGTCAACATTACCGGACAATCGAAATCCCCCAAACAGCAAACCCACTCCCCTTTACCTTATCCCGCCCCCAAAGTCCACCTTCAACTCATCACATCGCATGGAAACCACGGATATGACTGGTCGGCCCCTCCTCTGTACTCTCACCCGACTACGCCATCCACCTATCCCCCTGCACTGCCTCCTCAGCTGACACACATCAAAACTATTCCTATAAGAACAGGACCATAAAGGATTACAAACCCACCACAAAAGGACGAATTTAGTCTAACAAGAACGCAACTACTGGTAGTGATTCCTTGATTTTGCCCGACTGTTCCCCTTACACGGTTGTGGCATCACCATGATGATTCAGCTAGATCAAACCCTGAAGAGGTGTGAAGCCAACTCAAACCACAAAATTGACACAAAACGACTCATCACCTGCAATATTTACAATGTGGCAAGCAGATAGATTGAATGAAAGGGCAGTGCTTGAATCGAGACGACCAACATCATCAACCAATTGTGGAAAAAAAACTCTTTTCGGGGGTATATGTGTGGGGAACGATAGTGCATTCTGCATACAGGCCTATATATTGTCAATTGCATCCCCTCCACTACCCTGTTGGGACAAGGTGAGTCATTGTAGGTACATTCAGTGCCTAATAGCATGGTGTCTCACATTGTACCATATGTCGTAATCACTGAATGTGACTGAGGGGTAAGGCATGTAGTCGTGGTCTTTTAAAGTGGACGTGTATATTAGGCTTCTGTATGAATATATATATATATATCTATATATATATATTATATATAGATTAGATATATATAATAATATATATATATATTAGATATATATATAATATATATATATATATATATATAGACATAGTATATATATATATATATAGATATATAATAATATATATATATATATTAATATTATTATATAATAGCCCCCCATGGTTGAGACATTTCTGAATATGTAGGCTCATTAATGTCGATCAGGAAGAATTCTGGTCCAATTGTTCAAAATGTGATGATCCCGGCAACCACTTTACCAAATAGTCACATCATGTGACTGTCAACACCAGTAGATAGGCGCTGGGGCGGAAGAGAGATATTTATAGACTTCAGACCCTATCCATTTCTGCCTGGGGTTACAGGTAATGCCCTTCACTTGTGCTCAATAGCTTTTTTTTGAAAATGCAATGAATGTTGTTGCCTTCCCCACTGTTCAGAAGCTTCCTGACCCTGCTTTCTTCTTCCTCCAACTCAATACCTCTCAATGCTTCTACACACACCACAGTAATCCCCTCGTAGGCTTGTCCATGGAATCACAGGTAATAATACACCCCAATAGTCAGTCTGGCCTGTAAAGTAATTTTACACCCTGGAAGGGTGCTTAAAGAGAAGTGTTTAACTTGAAATGTGTAAACAATCAGATAATCAGTATTTTGACGAGTGCACACAGAGAAATAATTGGATTATACACTCGCATTCCTCTGCGCATTGCAGGAGGGTACCCTTTCACATGAAGGTAGACAGGCAGTCAAAGTGTATTGTGTGTTTACCGGATCACAGTCTCACACACAACTAAGAGATTAAATCTTTTAGGGATGGGCGGCCCAATGGTGACCAGCCAAACTAAGGGCTATTATAGTATACACACACATGCAGGCAGGGGTTGTTTGGAGAGGGATGTGGCCCAGCATAAGTGTCTAATTGAATCAGGACAGTTTCCTGGTGTGCATTCTCTTGTAATAACTAGTCAACTGGGAAATTGAAGTGAAGATCAGACACCGTTTTCAATTAAATGTCAAGAGCAACAAACTTGGCATCCCCCCTCGAGGTAATAAATATAAGCCGATGGAAGAAATTGTCAGTTTGTCCCCCCCCCCCCTGGCACTCTCCCATTGATATCAAGGTTACTAATCAAATTTTGTACTTCCTGGAGAAAATGCCACTGGATTAAATGTTAAAATATAACCACTAAATGAGAGGACGTGACGCAAGAAGAGGCGTTTCTGTCTGCAATAGGAATTTGTCAATCAATGCAGTGATGCAGGCTTCAACTAGGGCTACATTTGTCAATTGTCTAAGATGCCTATGAAACTTGGGGGGGGGGGCATGGCAAGACAAAAATTACCACCCCACCGTAGCAACATCACTATGATCAGGAGGGGTACATATAGGCTGGGCACTGGTGCTATATAGTCCAAGATTCAAACATATCAGAATAATAATAAAATGAATAAAATTGTATGTTCCGCTATGGGGGAAAATGTAGGGGGGAGGGGAGGGCGGGGGGAGTGGAAGAACCGAGAATTATTAGTGGGACAACACAACACTTTGGTTGTCATAAGTATAACACTATGAGAGGATGATTATATATGCGAGGGAGAGGAGAGGCGTTTCTGCCTTGCAATTGGGAATTTCGTCAAATAAATGCAGTGATGCAGGCTTCAAATAGGGCTACATTTTTAAACTTTTCATAAGCTGCCTATGGGGGGGGGGGTGCATGCAAGACAGAAATTGCCACCCCCACCCGTAGCCTCACCACTACGTCAGGAGTACATATAGGTGGTCACTGGTGCTATTCCAATACGCAAACATATCAGGAATAATAATAAAATTACAAAATTCGAGAATTTGTACTGTCTTCACTGGGGGAAATATTTGGTGCTAGCCAATTACTCACACATATCAGGAATAACAATAAAATGACAATTCAAATTTGTACTGTCTTCACTGGGGAACTATATTTGTTTTGTTGGCCATATTCTTGTTCTCTCACTCTGTACAATGATCTTTGCAGAATAAAGGATTGTCCTATGGACCTGAATGACCTTGACCTGATACCAACACATAGGGTTAATCTTCATATGTGTACAATGCACACACTTAATTTGAACTCAATAGTACTTGCTTCATAGATATCATTCCTGACGAGCAAAGTCAATGCAAATTTTCCACATCTCAGTGCTTTAGCTGTCTTTAACTTCCACATTCATTGAAATAGCCTGTGATAAGAGTATCGTAGTTCGTAGTGTCATGACTTTTTTGTTTGTCTCTTAACCAGACGCTTCCGGCCAACACTTAAAAAGCATGCAAAATCAACCACAGGGCAAAACGTCAATGAGGTCAAAAGTCAATAGGTCAAAGTCGGTACCAATTATTCACTCCCCCCAACCACGGACCTTTCCAATACTACAGTCCTCCAAAACGTTTCATTGCCGAGATATATGAGATTTAAGCTGTCTTGACCTTCCAATTCTTGAGATCGCTTGTGATAAGAGTATCTATCTGTATTGTCATGACTTTTTGTTCGTCCTTAAAAGACGTTTTCTTCCCGCAACACAAAAAAGCAGGCAAATCACCAGTCACGGTCAAATGATGTCAAAAGGTCGATGAGGTCAACGTCGGTCACCAATGATTTCACCCAGACGAACAATTTTCCATTTACAACAGTCCTCCAAAATGTTTCCGTGTTGCCGAGATATATGACAATTTCCTATGGTGACCTTGAATGACCTTGACCTACACCCAAAAACAATAGGGTTCATTCCCACCCTGCTACCCACATACCCAAATTTGAACTGATAGATACTCGCGTTCGTAGATATCGTGCTGACAAGCTCTTTGAATTTGCCCCTCGTGACCTTTGATGAACATGAACGGCACCCAAAACAATAGGGGTATCCTTCCAATATGTGCAACCACAAACCTAATTTGAACTTTATACCAGGTTGCGTACGTTAGATATCGTGCGGACAAGGGGTGGTCAACCACACACCACACACACGACACACACACACCATACGCACGGTGTGCTGACTGTGCATAGATGTCTGTTGTGTGGGGCCTTTCGGCAATGAATTCTGCGAAAGTGTGGTGGATTACCCATGGGGGTTCGAGGTCGGGCGTGAGGTTCGCAGTGGGAGTTTCCAACAAACTTTCAGTTCCAGCAGACTTTTTAGTCGTATTACATGTCCGATCTTTGCCCAAAGTTTTGTGGTTGCCTACCCTATTCGACCTATTTTCTTTTTACGGGGGTATTTTCCCCCCAGCCTATCAGGTACTTTCAACATGAAAACCCATGGGCCTACAGACATGAGCTTTAATCCACTTCCGTCAGCTAAATGGTGTTTGCGAAGAAGGTGGGTTTGGGACTTCCAGCGGTTCAGAGTTTACTTTACTTCATACGGGGGCGAATAAGTACGGAATCATTCAGGTGACGTTAATTGACCCCCGTCATCAAATACTTGTGGCGCTATCATCAAGATCCAAGTCGAGTTCACGGAGCAGACAAAGTTTTGTAGCTGGCTTGATTGCGGTGTTTTTCGTCCGGGTTGTCCCCCCCCCCCCCCCACGGGCTAATATCCAATTCTATCACCCAACTGGCCAACCTGGTTGAATTGCGACCACCTGCGAATTCAAAGATTATATTAATTATTTCGTCTCATCGGATAATCGAGTGAATCTGCGAGTGAGGGACTATGTGCCTTGATGGCTCTAATACAACGTCAACTGGCCGAGAATTCACCAAGGCAATAACATGTTTAAATGTTGGTGGCCATGCAGCTCAGATAGCAAGACCTCAGGTCCACCGGCGGCCATATAGTGGAGGGTGAAAATACTCGATTCGAATCATCTAACCCAAGGTCTGAAAATCATAACCTGACGAAATGACAGATTGAGAAACCATATTGAGCTATTCTCCCTTGCTGCTTATAAATATTCTACACGTGCATGTCCAGGATACTGTTTTATCAATACAACACACTGCATCAGCTTTTCTTACGATACATTTCCCAGGATGCAGTCATTCACTTGTACACAACACTCGAAATTATTCCCCACGCCCTGGAAGTGTCCGGGGATATTATGTTTTTAGGTGTGGAAGCCGCCTCCGCCACCGCGCCGCCGCCGCCCAGGCTTCCGCCGCCGCCGAAACTTTAGGGTAGCGCAATAACTCTTTAAATTTTATCCGATTGATCTGAAACTTGGTACACCTTTCCGCCCTAGGAAATCCCGGATAGTTCGAAGTGGCATCACTGGCAATGCTGGGGGCCGCTAATTTGCATAATTCATGCTAAATTTTTCAGTTATTCGGATTTGCACGAACTTGGTGGTGAGGGACTAGAGTTGATCCGAAAATGTGGAGGTCCATTTCCGGTCATCGAGGTCATTTTGCGAATTTTTACGATTATCCAAACTGTCAGATTTAACGGAACTTGGTGGATGGGAGCTACTTTTGTTCTCTCACAAGTTAGAAGTCATTTCAACCATCGTGGGTCAAATTCGAATAATTCATGTTCCTATTTACTTCCATGGAATACGACCAACTTGGTGGATGTTTATCTTGGTTTCTGACCTTAATGGGATCTTTAATGGGGTGGTTTAGATACTTCTTCCATGATTGCTCAAAAGCTGTGATATACACGTGGGCGTTTATCCCGCCTACAGATGTCTGGTGTTTCGTCGAGATCCTAGCAGCATATTTCGTTTTACTGGTATTTCATCATCATTTTACTTACCTCGCACATGTTTTCAATAGTGTTGATCATTTATACCTGTCATGTTTTTACCAATAAAATAGGAGTTGTTCTCAGCATACATGTCACACATGCTATTGAACTATGTTCGTCGATTCTTACCAGGCCAGGTTATTATTGACGTCATCCATGTACATGCATCTTCGGAAAACGATAAAGACCCAACTAATTAGAGTATCATGATCGATAGACGAATGCTTTTCTAAATCTGGGAAAAATTGTTAGCGACAAGATACCCCGGCTTCAGCAATAGTGCCTCCAAATTTATCAGCGAATTTCCAAGAGACGCGCCTGACAAAGTGCACCATGTGATTCGAGGGTAAACTGCGGAGCGGGCCAGCCCAGGATTGTGTTTGTTTACCCACTGCTGCGAGGACGGGCCACGGGAGCCAGAGAGCTGGATAACGGATCTGATATTTGAACATGAAGGAGAAAATCCCCTGCCAAACCATGAACATCCCCGGTCACCCATTTTTTGTTCATCGTTTATGAACATCAAAAATTGAACGCAACACCGGTACCGTACCCTCCCTGGGCTGTCTCTGCCTGAACAGAGTACGACTTAGGGAACTATGTAAGATGCGAATCAACCACTGATGATTAGTACTTTCACAGAGTGTTTTATTTTGATAGGGGGTTGGTTTAATTGCGTTCCGAAGTTCCGGAGTGATAAAGCTATATATGTAAAACAAACCCCGATGCCCTTATTATATAGTCTACATGTGGTAAATAACTTGCGGTTATTAAAAGACGGGCGTAGTAAGGAGTGCCAGAATTCATGGTGATACTGTAGCGCCAACATCGAAAGCAGATTTAGGGGATACTTGAGAATGTTCCAAGACAACAAATTGAGTGCAATCGTTCAGCATGGGTCTGCCATCTTCTTACATATGTTTTTTATTTAAAAAAAAATATTTGTTAATTGAAAAATATTTGCTGAGTTCGCTCGGTAGGTGGACCAGGTCAGTGAAAATATTATTACCAGACATTATTAACGACTGACCATCGATGATATATCCAACTGGTGGATGAACATCCTCGTAGGTAGGATGCATGTCGGTAGTAGCCTGTTCCCACTGTGACGTCTACTCGCGTACATGAGGGGCCACCCTTCTCTCCGCTGTACGTGAACATCGAAACTTAATAGAGGCTTCCGCGAAACAGGCTCTTATAACGAGCTCGCCGTAACGGTCCGCTGCTCACTGGCTGGCCAACCCGCTGGGCGCCAAGTGCTGCAGGCGCGCCGCTAGCGTGCTCGTGGCTCTCAATCCCCCTTAGCGCGAAACCGGTTACCGCATGGCCTGGTACCCTCTAGGGCGGCGATGGTGAGTTGCATGTAACAAAGGGGGAAGACGGTCGATTTATAGTGCCGGTACTCACATATTCGCGCCATTGCGTACCCGAGCGGACGGCCTTCTCTCGGTTTGGATGTATGTATGTATGTAGTACGACGCACGACGACTATTTTTCGCGTACGTGAGAGGACGGCCTACCCTCCTCTCGGTTGCACATGTCCACGAAACTCATAAGTTCTTTTGCTGTAACTCCAGCTCGCCCCTGGTGACCAACCCCCGCGGGGCAAAAGTGCTGCAGCAGGCGCGCTTAGGGCTGCAGTTTCCCCTTAGCTAAAACAAGTATTTTGCTGTTACCCCTTAGCGCATCGATGGTAGGTATGCCTTTACTGACTTGTGTAAGCTGGCCCCTCGAGTGTACTGTACGCACGACGACTACCTACGCTCCCCCGGTCGCACGTGAACCTCGAAACTTAGTAGGCTTCCGCGAACGTCTTTTCATAGAGCTATTCTTCACGCCTTTCCCCCTCTTCGAATAAATTCTGGCGCCAAACTGAAATATATCCCTGTCATTTTCCTCATGGCATATCTCATGTTAGTTTTCCTTTAAGTCTAGCACGGTGCTTTGCCCACCCCGCCCCCCACTTCCATCGGCAAAGGCTCCACACTTCCCAGAAATGATGTCGAAACAATTCTATATTTGTATTAGAGGCTGGCAATTGTGAATGCATGGCGACTCGGTTAATATCGTTCTGGTTTACAGTCGAACAGATATCCTCCATGGATGATCAGTAACTTGAATGGATTTATTTGACAAGGAGGCGGGTAAAGTTGAAAGTCCAAGGTTCCAATTGGCAACAATCACCGTACCGCGTCATAAAGCCCATTATTGTTCTTATACATATCGATGGAAATCTCTAGCACGACCGCCTTGCTTTGCCTATGAACACGCATTTGACGGGACGACGCAGTACGATTTCTGTGTTTATATCCTAGGCAATCATGAAACGTTTTTCAAAATGTTGGGAGAATGTTCCGTTCAATGTTTCAAGAACATATTTGGTAGTGTGGTAATTAGGTTATAAAACATTTTCTGCAACATGCATGCCATTCGTTATAACAATATATAACATAGAGTTATAAGTGACACGTGAAAACATGTTACATCTATGAAAACGTCATGAAAGAGGTTTCAATAACCACCACAATAACAACCTATGAAAAAAAAAAATGGATAATAAGCCAGAATGAACAATGCAATTACTTGGCACCTAATGAGAGGGGGATATTATCATCATGTCAACCAGATTTAATACGAATATAAATCTCCTTTTCTGCAAAAGGTGGTTGGGTAGAGACATGAATTTGTCTTTTTGATTGATCATGATATTCCCCCCATTTGTAAACACATACGTGCTTTGATGAAGAGGGGTTCTATATGTCCTTATTCGATTTACATTCCCGGCTACATTCCGTTTAGGCCCACAGTGCCCATGGCGTATAAGAAGCTACAGTGAGAGGTTGGTAGAGTTTAACAACCATAACACACACAGCGTCTTCATCAGGAGTGCCATTTTTGCCCCCTTTTAAGCTTATAATATCAGCTGTCTCTCGTTCCTCAGGTTGTCGAGTTCGAATCACATTACTGTAGACACGTAGGGTAATTGGATAGCCAAAGAAAAGAGTTTGGGAAACAGAACGCTATGTGAATGTCAACGACGCATCTCGCCTTCCTTGATCTAAGGTTATTTCAAGATAAATACGCTTTAGGTTCTCTTTTTTGGTTTCCAGTAGGCTTGGGTCAGGGAATAACCTAGGCTCATTCCACAACTCCACCCCATATGAGGAGGCGATGTTTCACGTCATTTCGGAAACCCTATGGGGAGTGAGCCACCTATACGGAAAGTCAATCAACTTGGCATTGCGAACTTGGCTTCCGAAATTGGCCCTATTACAGTCAGTATTTTTCTAGGAAAAGCGAAAATAAGGTGCCGCCCCAATAACACGGAGTACCATTCAGTGAATTATCTTACACCGACTTCAGCAGTATATATCTTACAACGGTCGTTGATGTTATTCGTAATCTTTCTTCGTTTCTTATAATGATTCGTACTGAGCTTCACATTCCGGCACGCTAGGGAAACGTAACAGTTGCCTCATGGAAGCCCTAATTGCCACGTGTGTTCTAGTACTAGTAGCCGAAAATAAATAGGTTTTTCTTCATTTGTGCCAGACACATCTGACAACGATGGCAGTGTTACAGCGAGGAGAGTAATCCGGCGTTCGATATCCCTTTTAGGTCTTCTCGGGACAACTTTCCCGTACGTCGGTAGTCAGTAATACTATTTCAGTGAAGGGTGAACAGCTCAAGATATTCACTGTGGATCGTACATTGAACAATATCAGTTCTATTGTGGATTGCACTGTAGCTCTCCAGAGATCAAATTTGAAAATTCCGACCTGGCGTTTAGGTATTTAGTTATTATTATTTATTTAGTGATTTATTATTTATTTATTATCTATTAAGACGATACAGAACGTTTTAATCGATGCAAAGATTGCAACGACCCGATCTGCCATGTGTTTAGGAGAACCTCTTGAAAATTTGACCACTTGATGAAGAAGAGTTCTCTACGTATGAGGGGTACTTTTCCGGATATGACGTCAGCCCTGTGACACCAGCGCTTCGCAAATTCCCGTTAATGGACAGTTTTGGGTAAATCCAACAAGTAGCAGATAACAGATACTGCTGGGTAGCAGCTCGCAGCGTCACAGTGCCTAAGCACACTCTTAACTCTCCATTTCTGCAACCAACATATTTAATTGCGAGTGATAGGTATAATCTCAAAATATCTAGGGTAACAAGCTTGTCTGATTTCACTACTCGATCTGTGAACTGGTCCTTAAACCAACAGGGGCCTGACATTTGAGTGGCTTCGAACCGGTCCAACAAATAATGAGGTTCTTCCCACTCAATATTGTATATTTGCTACAGTTGAACTTGATAAGCGTTCGCGATCTAAAATGCTTTTCTGAAGGGACCTCTCTTAACCTCGAATTGCTTTTAACTGTAGCATAAAGAAACGGGGTCTACCTTCTTAAAATCGACAGACGGTACTTAACTTGTCATAAATTGAACTTGATAATGCTTGCGTTTCGCCAGATACCACGTTCAACATTATGGTCAAATTTCAACGCCACAGAGGGAGACGGCTCTCGGGGTGTGACACTGTTGGTCATAGAATGGCATAATGACGCAAAAGTTGCCAGATATGTTTTATATTGGACATATCGACTCTACTGGTATACTGGGTGGTTGTTTATGTGAGATGGATCACATTGGCTTTGAACGTTACAGCCAGCAACGGTGAGATCTATAGCGGAGGCACTACGTGTCAGTTCTCTGTTCCAGAAGAAGGAAGCCTCAGTCAGTATGTACACACATGTTCAGTTACACTATCTTTCTGTTCATAGGCCTTATTAGACATGTGGTGAGATTTTATACCATAGTCCGAAAAATATCACGTACCTGTACGCGATTTACGACTTGACGTCCACGGTCTTAAAGAGTATCGATTCATGTATTTCTTTTTTATTTCCCAGTATGTCTGTCTGTCTGTCTGTCTCTGTCTGGCTTGTCTGTCTGTCTGTTCTGTCTGTCTGTCTGTCGGTCGGGTCTGTATGTCTGTCGTCTGTTGTCTGTCTGTCTGTCTTGTCTGAATGTATGTATGTGTGTATTCGGACGCCTGGCTTGTAAATCAATAAAAATCGATCAATCTCAGTGATGATGCGAAATGTTGGTTCTGTTGAATTCCCTATGGGGATACAAGAGCCATATATGATTTTTTTTTTTTGAGGGGTGGGGGATTGAATTTGAAAAATCAATATCTTAGGCAATTTTGGGGTCGCAAAACACGATAACTCGACCCCACTAAATGGGTAAAGTCGTACTTGGTATGTGTGTTTAGAGGAGTAACAATATTCTTTGGCTCGGGGCCGGAAGGATAATACGTCAAGCTGCAATTGTTGGTGTGTAGCTTCCTTATGCATAGTAAACAATCATTCGAGTTCCAGTGCGAATTGGGGGAAGTTCTTAGTCCAAAAGAAAAAAATGGTACTATTTATGTGGCCTTTTCTAGCTTGTAAAAACGAGAACTGATCCCGCATGGAGGATGCGCTCTACTTGGGGATGCCACGTGTGTTTCTAAAAATGAATACCGTACTTATTGTTTATGGGTACGGTCAGAGGTCACCTGAGTCCCGGTGGTCTGGAATCGAAATCGTTGTTAACACGGTAATGGCCCCGGAACCCCTATTTTTTGGTATAAAATGATATGTGAAAATTGCAAGGTTGCGAAAATTTGATATTTTGGCCATGTTTGCTTGTAGACACGATAAATCGCCAGATCTTGATGGAATGAAGCCATACTTGGCATGGGGAGCAAGTTTTCGTACAGGATCGATAGTAGTTCCGAACACATGGTTAGAGATGGATCGTGCGACGAGAAAAGACACCCAAACACGAAGCATCAGCACCATGGGAGGAATCCAATCCTTAGCAAACAAAATCCCCCCTCCCATCAAAACACGAAAAAATGGACCCCCCCTCTTTTCGTTGAGTTCTACTTAGATATGTGTTCAAACCAACTACTGTCTGGAGTTAAATCGACCATCATACCTAGGAAGGATACCGCTGATCGCGATTTCCTAGTCGGCCTTCAGCCTAAAACCCATATCAGCTATCGGGATCAAAATGTCGTTGCCTGCGAGTTACTATGAGGTTATAGTCTACCTCGGTCTTGACATCACTAATTGTAGCCACGTGTCCTTGTATCCATAATATCATGCTGCAGATGAATAGCAATCAATGTATGAGCGACCATGGGCTTAATTCATGCGGTTCAACGATGGCGCAGTGCGCGCGGGATGCGTCCAGCATGTGCGTTGCTCTTGTGTAACTTGGAAGAAATGGAAAAACTCCCTCATTTTTTCGAAGAATGCCATAAATGCACTATTAGCTCGATCAGACGTTTAAATTGAGGCGAGAAGCCACCCATATACAGCTGACCGTGATTTCGTTCCGTTTTGCGGTTTCACGATGCATCAATCGCAGCTACTATAGGGCCTACTTTGTGTTTGCTCACTTTTGCAGCAGCTTATTTTCGCTAGCTTATTGGCTATTGCGATCTGGCCTATTGGTGGGCAATACCGAGAGCAGAAAGCGTCGACCCAGCATAGGTTCATTTTAAACACATTTTATTCCCATAAAAAATAGTATTTAAATTGTCACCGACAACCATAATATAATTTGAAGTCATAACATGTTACAAAAAAGGGGGGGGGCTACGATGATCGGTTTCCTGGGCCTAAAATAGGCGAGTGTAATTCATATTCCGCCGCTCTCTCTGTGAATTCCTAGACTTGTGTGAATCATGTGACTTTGAATATGAGTCAGTATTTCAGTTCAACCAAATAGCCAGCAAGACGTCCTAATGCACATAGCAAGCATACACTAGCAGATTGCGACAGTGTTATGCTGGTCATGTCATTCCCCATCCAAACCGTAAGCAATAACGATCGTACCATTTGTCATGAGGTTATGTGACTAATGTCAATCTAAATATCAGGATTAGTCGAACCAACTCAAGACAGTTATATGTTAGTCATGACCTTTTCAGCCAAAACCGACATCATTTCAATGTTTCCGACTACTCAAATCGAATAATCATACTGATTCAGACAGAGGTATCGAGGTATCATCAGAGCCAGACCTCGACATATCACCAGAACGTGCTGTGGGAATCAAGATGACCTGAGCGAACGCTCAGGTCATCGTGACTATTCGCGAGAACCACTATTGTTTTCTTCTGTATCAACGTGACATATGGACATTGTAACCCTGACATACTTCTCCCTGCGGCTTTTTACTTGGAACCTTCTTGCTCTCTTCGCTCATCTGAAATAACGCAATGATGGATTGGGAATGCATACATGCCATTGAAAAAAACCCATAATTTTCACCAATAGCGGTAAACCCACCACACATCACAGCCACTTTTCCAGGTTAGAGATTCAACTGATTCTGCGGCCATGGATGCGTTAAATTACCAAAATGACGTTCTTTTGCCATAGGGAAAAGAAACCATTTGTAAACATGGATAAAAATTTAAATCGGTTTTGCGTCCAGTTTAGATTTCCATATGATATTCTTTTCTTCAAATGATAGGTTCATTCCACCACTCTATGCTTCCCTAAACCTTGTGAAAAACACTATCAACTGTTATATTTTGGTGATGTTGTTATTTTTTCCCATCATAGACCATCGAACTACACTGGTAATTGAACCATGCCTTGAAAACCACGAATAGAGTACGAAAGGCCTAATCAAGTTTAACCTGGCTGGACAATTTCAACGCTCCGAGGAACAAAGTGGATACTACGAGTGAGTGCAACTATGTCCTCCTTTCCGCGCAAATATGTGTGCAGAAATTCATGTCAACCTGAACCATACCAGAATCATTGTGATAATTTTCGTATACCACTATTTATCATTCCATAATGCAAATATAGTTTCAAATAATTATCGAAATGATCGAGTTCCATTCCACTTTTGACTGAAAAAGGAGAACGATCTCTAAATTATTGGTCCTACCATGGAATGAATTAGCACTGTACACTCCACTGCGAATTATCCTACACACACACATTCTTGACGCTATCATTATATATATCTATATATTATCTATATATATATATATATCTATATAATATATAGTATATAATAATCTATATCATATTATATATTAAATTATATTATATATAGATAATAATCTATATATATATATATATATGCATAGCGTCCCATAATGACCCCCTCTCCTCTTCCTTCTCATACCCCCACCCCTCCTGTGGTTCGCCACCTCAGGAGCGTCAATGAGTACGGCGCAACAGAGCCCATCGCATCGATATGTTTGTTCGTTTGTGCTCACTCAGTGGCCAGGAAAGGAGACTGCCCGTAATAAACGAAATGTTCATCAACCGCTAATGTGGAAGTTAAACCCGATAATGTAAATACCCATAAATATACGGACGTAAATCCACTTTTCCAACGATGAAACACTTTTATCACACGGAAGCTCGTTCACCTTCATGAAAAATAGGTCACTATGATGTCTATGACTATATCCCACATTTGACGAAGTTATTTCTGCAAATCAAAGGCGCTACCCCATTATCTCATTTGTAGCAGTGTGGCATTTTTTACAAAATATTCCATACATTACACGTGGATTTTTCCTTTTTCTGTTCCGTATAGGATAAAGCCGCGGCGGAAGATGTGCTGTTTTTTATATTGCGACGACGACGACTCGTCTTCGCCGGTATGTACATAATTCTGGCTTCTTCAATCTGTCAATTCCATGTTTTGGGGCAGTTGTTTTGGAAGCTCCTCCTTTAACTTTATCCCTGTATTTAATTCCGTAGTACTGATACACTGTAACTGATTTGTTTCTTTGTTCTGTGTTTCTTCTATTTTATAGGAAACATCTTGTTTGGCCCCTAACATTATTGCAGCACAATCGTATGGGTCGGTTTTGTTAGCGAGTTTGTCAATTTTGAGAGAAGGTGACCTTTGGTTGTCACGTGTTGTTTTCGTGCTCTCCATGAGCCTCCGCCGCAAACTGACAATTGGATAATGGTGTCTGATTTTTGAAAGGGACAAGCTGCATTATGTCACAGTAGTTCAGTCAAGTTCTGTATCACACACAACAATGTCTTTGGCTAACTGCGGTTTGTGCCGCCAAAACAAAATCTCCTGTCGCGGCAGGTAAAGCTGGGAACTGTTGTGCAATGAGCAGAATTTGGTGACGAATGCTAGCTGAAGGACAAAATTAAGTGGACACTGACTCAGCGGGGCCTGCATTCAGAATTGGTGGAGGAACTCAAGACGCGTTTCCAGCACAATCAACTCATACCGACATATGATTAACCTATAGAACGGACAGATATCGGCCCCCTAAGATAGGAATGAAGTCCGGTCCAAATATCGACCTGAATCAATGGAGGACAGTTGGTGAGATCGTAGAGCAAAAGAAATGTGGTTACATTGAGTTGTATTAACCAATGTGCGAATTGAGACAGCATAAAAAAAAAATTATTTTGGAGTTTGATTTGTTGTATAGTAGTTTGCCCTTCAAAGGCAAATCTTGAGAAATGTAAGGGATCTTATTTTGGATTATTGGCTGGGGAAGGGTTCCCCAAGCTCCATTCTGTTCCCAAGGGCTGGAGAAGGATATGTAGAGTTATGGTTTTTCGGTGTTTCCAAATTTTTTCGGATAGTGGAACTATTTTTTCTGGGCATTGGTTTTCAAGCTTTTAATTCATTTGAGCAGCTTTAGGGACTGATCCCACATATCGTACGAGTACGTTGTAAGTTTGGGCGGGGAGTTGTTTTAAACCGAGTTTCACCAATTTGTTTACAGTGTTCCCCCGCCCAGGGGGTAATGCGCGTCAAGCTCGAAAACAGAGACGTAACAACCAATTACCCACCGCAACGACCGAATGGTAGCAGAGCCTCGTATCTGAGGTAAGATTTGAAATCATCCATTCCAACGTGTCTAACAATGTCGAAACTCATAAGTAATAATATTAATAAAAATCAAAAGAATCATCCCGTACTTTTATAGTCGCTTTCTACCGAGTGCTCAAAGCGGTTTACGAATATAACTTCGATCATGGGAACTGGGTTTGCACTTCGACAGCAGCGGACAGTAAAATGCTGCCATTCCGGCGCAGGTTCTTCTCAGCAAATATCGCCTGGAAAGGGTGGACAATGGAGTCGAAGAGTCTCCCGTGGGATGTTGAACCCGAGGCAACAAAATTCGAATCAAACAATAAATTCAGCTACTTGTTTGCTCCCAGAAACCAAGCAATTTCCTCTGAATTCGCCGGAAACATGGAACGATTTTCACACGCAGCATAAGATGTTTTGACAGAGAAGGACACATTAAACTCTCAATATGGGTAACCAACCCGAACTGAGGCAATCACCATTCAGTCCTGGGAGCACTACCAGGTTCCATCTCACACATATTGTGTTCCACAAGTAAACGTCGTCACGCACATGTACAACGGCACACACGGATGATTGCATAGAATTCCTCCGGCAAGGAATAAGAACGAACATATAGTTCATGGGGATAATTGGCATTCGGAGATTTCCTTGGAAAAGTTCTGCCTACTTATGAATAATAATTAGACTTCCACCAATCACAAATAGACCATCTATACTGCATCATAATTAATCACTCACATGAGTAGCCCCACGGTTGATCTCCCATTAGCTGATCTCCCAGCCCCCCCCCTCCTACCACCCAGGGGCATCGTGCCAAAATAGAAATTTCGGGGCCCACGCCTAGGTGATGACCGAAGCCGAGCACCCCACGAGTTGCCCGCGCACAACATACATCATAGTTTCGTCAGAGAGCAGGAAAAGACCCTTTACCCACTCTTCGTGCCTTATAGAAGTAGAGCAAAACCACTGGAATTTACAAAGGCTTCAAGACTTTTCTAATTCCGGGAATACACTCTCGAAAAGAGACATCCACTTCGTAGGCTTCCTGGCTAGGGCTACAAGCCCCACTCCATCCCCTCAAATATTCCATTAATAATAAGCTTCTGGCAACAATTTACTTCTTTTGCACCTCTTTAGTGTATGCATCACAGCAGGATTTACCAGGGCTCCCAATGATGGTTTTCATATGGGCCAAGAAAAATGTGGTACATAAATTATTGTGCGCATGCGGTTTTGACACCATTGATTGCCGCGTTTGAATTTTTATAGGTGGTCTCCGTTGCCAACGGGGAGCTCTAGATGGCCCTTTTTCCATTCAAAATATTCCCAAATAAACTTCAATTTAAAATGAAAGAAGATGAATTTCCTTTAGCCAACAGTTTTGTGGATACCATCATATCCTATGGAATAGTGGGCACCATTGGTTGCCGCGAGGCCGTTAGCGAAATCTTCAAATTATGTTTCTCAGATGCACGGTGAGCCCAAGATGGCCCATGTAATGGTTCCATGTAGTGAATTGAAATTAAACTTTGCAAACTCAAATGAATTTCAACTCCGCCACCGATGGTCAAGCGGTTTTTCACTATCCTGAGAAGTGTCAACCATTAGTTACCCACCGCGCAGCGTCGCGACTTGTTGACATTTAGGTCTCCTCAAACGCCAAAGGGTGATCTCCAGATGCTATTTTCATGTGAAATAATTAAAAAATAACTCTATGTTTTCATCGATATTGGCCCATACTTGCGAATCGGCTTAATTGGTTTCCGCGCAGAGGTAGCAAATCTATAAAGTAAGGTCTTTACATATGCCAAATGTTGAGTGCCAGTTTGACCATTTTATCTTGAATAAATAAATAATTTCAACAAACGATGAATTTCACCTTACCGTGCTTTTAAAATTATGCAAATTGGATGTCTTAAGACCCAAATGCTAAGGCGAAATGGCCATTTTAATATTCCTTAATAAAATGAACTTCACAACATTCACGGAAGATCACTTTAGCAGTTCAATGGGCGATTTTAGATTGATTGAGTGGGCAAGTGGCATTATGAAATTTGTCAAGCAGCGTAGCCCAAAATTGTCAAAGAAGGATATCTTGTGATTCACAATGTTTTAGTTCTAGATTAGCATTAATCTCGATCAAAAGATATTCCTATAGCCCGGAAAATATATAGTGGTCACAATATTACTTGACTAAAGTGATTTTGATATTTTATTGATCGTGAAATTTTAATACATGTATCGCGTTTCTAACATAGGCCTATATGACTTTCGTTATAATTTCTATTCTTACCTTCTCTTTCCTTGAAAACAACAGAACAATATTTCTCCTAACTTGGTATTTGGCGGTGTGGCCTGGATTGACGGGCCATATGGGACCCCCCGAGAGGTTGTTTGTGTGTGTTTGAACATATTTCCATGGAGAGAAAAAAAACAACTTACAATAAAAGGGATCCATTGTGTAATTCACGCAATTTTGATGCATTATCATCGCACTCTTCTCGGCGTAGAAGGTTTGAGCTGTTATGACCTCAGGTTGGTTAGTTAGTGGCGTATGTATATTTGATATTACATATCATGTTCCAGTTCAATTTCAAATAAAACTAATTTCCTAGTGTTAGGTAAGAATCAAACACAATACCACATGTCATTCGGCACGGTGCATCCTTCACTCCTGTTACCCACACAAGGTTACTGCACGCGACATGATATTATTTGGATCAACACCAAGAACAAATAAGGACAACCAATTCAATAAAGGCAATCGCCTATAAGAATAAGGTATAAGAATAACCTAAGTATAAGAATAATATACTTTCAATCTTATTCTTTCGTGCAAAGCCACCACCTCCCCCCCCCCCAAAGCTAATTCGGACTCCTCAATCATAATACCACAACCACCTTTGACATACTCCTTACTCGTGTCACTAAAACAAGTTTGAGAAAATCGAACAAACGGTTTATCGAGATAGTGGCTTTTGAAAGATTCTGCTTCCTAACTGAGGCCTGCCACTCATGAATATTAATTGGATCAGCACCTGGAGAATGTGACCATCTACTCTCAACTGAACAGTATGCCGTTGCTCTTATACTCACAATGGTTAAAAAAAAACCCATAGAAACCTCTTTATGAGAATTTAATGAGGAAGCAACAAACATCACTAACGTATTAAACTTTTCGCACTCCTTCCTGGTGTCCACCGAACCAATTTGATCAAATTTGGGAGCTACCGTTGACAGACGAGATGTTGGCGAGATGCGGAAATGCGGCAGAGTGTATCAGTGACTCTTTCCAAGCATCCGGCGGTTTTCCCCTACGTGGCTGAAGGTGTGCGTTGCGATTGGTGAGGTCTTGGTTTCATCAACTTCCCGATTCTGCTATACTGCAGTGGGTTTCACGTTGGAGTCAATGAGAACGATTATCAGATTCTGAGAGAGTGGCTACACCTGTGTGCTCTCTTAGTGTTCATAGTTCCGTGCTGGTTACAGTTTGACCATCCGGAGAATAAATTTTTTATTGCGTGTACACAAATACATTAATTCCTCTAGCATGCGGAATATAACTTTTTCGGCACCGAACGTATTACTATAATGGTCAGATTGTCTGAAATGTCTTGTACATGTCCACAGTTGATCACATACTCCTGGAGACCCTGCGATGTCGCTTGACGTCCACCGGCATTGATGCCAATAGATTTGGATTCAACGACGAGAATAAGTTACGAAATCAACGAAGACAACCCACCCGTAAGTTAATCACTGGGCTTTTTCACTGACGATGGAATCGCTTTGTAAAATTGTATCCGCTCGGCAAACTAGTCTCAAGCCAGTCGTTCTCATTTTTTAACACATGTTTGACGTTTCATTGATCGCCTGCAGAATCTGGGTAATTTTTTCCCTCCGCAAACTGTTGAGACAATTTTTATCAGTCATATCCTCAATAACTTTTCAATTATAATTCGAAAGGGAAAATGTTTTTTTTCAGTGTAAATATAATCAAGAAAATTCACAAAATTCTTGACCCCCAAATCCAGTGGACATGTCTACGCAGAAACAGCTTGGTTAAGGGAAGGTTGTTGCCACCGAGTTTTCAGGAATTATCCTGCAAACACGGTTGTTAGTTTGCAAAGTAGGCATGCTAATAGGGCAGTATGCCTCGTTATTAAAGCCGTATTTAATCTCCAGCCCAACTCCCCACCGCCGTTTTCATAACGTCGTTATTTTGCAAAAATGGGGTTTTCTTGTTAGAATCTATCGGCCGTCTTAAAAGATGTTTTAGTGTTATTATCATTTGCGTCCTTGGTTAAAAAAAATCTTAATAGGATTTTTTCCCCAAGAAAAACCTCACGGGTGAGCCTCCAGAGAATTAAACTTCGTCCTGGGGACTCGTTTTCAATTTGATGAGTCTAGTATGAGCTCCTAGCCAAGTCTTCCATGAGACGTTCCATGTGAGTTGACAGCGCTAGCCTTTGTTTATGTTTGGCCTTCAGTCCCCTTAGTTGCCTCGCGAAACTGAAAAATTACAAGTAGATATTCCTGTCTGCTTCTCATGCCCATAAATATCTCAATAAATGCCACCGTGTTTAAAATCTTTCAACTGACCAACTTCTGTTCCGGCACCAGCACACCTGCCTACTACTGACTGTAATCAATCCTCACTTTTTTTGTTTGGCCGGCGAGATTGCTTCTCACTTTTTTCTCTGGGGGGGGGGGGGGCATTACTGTTTCTTGCCCCGTCAGTGGTGATTTTATTACTGTCCTGAGTAAATTTTCGGATCAATTACAGACTCGGGTTGTGCAGGCTCCTACGGAACACGCGGTCGGTGTAGGCAGGCGGCAATGGCGGCGTTTTTGTTGGCGATTGGGACGGGGGGGGGGGGGGGCGGAAAAGATTAATACTTTCTAAGGGGAGCGCCACGACAGTTGGCGCGTAGCGTTCCTGAAAAAAATCGTTTGACCAGACCCCCTAGATTGCAGGTAACGGCACTTCTCGTGCCTCATGGGACATTGAGCAGCATCCTCAAATTGATAACGACTTTTCATTTTAGGGAAGGTTTCTCCAAACACTTACGCATTAGGGACAATTTCAAGTTTGGCGTTGAGTGCTGTTGGCATCCCTAAAATAACGATGCAAGTGAGTTACGGTCATGAAGGAGCAATGGAAATGGGCAATGTCAACAACCCCTACGTTCGCGCAAACGCGAGAATTTTGCAAGATCCAATTTGAACCACGTACTGCACTGACCCTCTCTGACCCCACTTAGATTGCCTGAGTTTCTTACTCAACATTACGGACCACAGACCCACCGGGAGGGACACTTTCAATTGGAGCCAGACAGGTGACCAAATGCGGGGACGTAGCTAGGGTTGGACCCCACCCCCCTCCCCAGATGGCTGGAATGGCCTTTCCCGAGCTGTTTCAGGCTGCATGTACCAAGCTCCAAACATTAGTATTTCATGATCACAAATTTTTGCATCGGTGGAAAAATTTGGACATTTTTGGTCGGGACAATCGTTCCTCATCACTACCCCGACTTCAGCTTTTTTTGGGCAAGAATTGTTTAAAAATGCTGCTCCTTACCACTGGGCGCTGACACATAGTGCGCGCGAAGCGCGCATATTTTTCCGGACTTCCCGAACACCTAAAAAATCGGGCACTCAGCAAAATTGTTACCTTGATATTCCTTCCCAAATTTTCCCAATTTCCCTCTGGTTGATTCAATGTATCCTGTCCGATTGTCCCCCCAGTTATACCTAGCCACCTAGTTATAGTTGCCAAATATTTTATAAAGAAGACTTGAAGAATATTACATTTAGTGTCCCGCATTGGCATCACAGATACAGCTTTTTCGCAAAAATTTGCAATCCGCCACAAGAATTACGAATATATAGCTATAGCTATTATTTTTATATCACTCTTTGCAGGTGGAGTTGTTGTTGTTTGGTTGGAATTTCCTCACAAAACTTTAGGAAAAATGTCCTAGTTCGATCTGGTGTCTTCAGTGGGAATATTACCTCTAACTCCCTTTCCAAATATTCTGACTGGTAACAGGGTTTTTTCATTTGTTGTAGCACATTTTGGGGGTGAACCCTCTAGCTATATCCCTGGCCGAGAGTATATACAAACAAAGTAAACCGCAACTGCGCTCGAAGCGCTTCGCCGAACTTCGGGTAATGGACTGCAGAATGGAGCAGCAGAATTCACTCACTGATCATTTGGTCATTGCATTTGTTTAAACACAACGGTTGCTGCTGGATATGTTGGATACAGTGCCAACGAAATATGAGCCCGGAATAAATCTGTAGGGGGGGGGGGGGGAATACATTGCGTCGGCGATCGACCCACCCATCTATGGGCGGGGGGGGGGGGGGGGAGACGCCGTCCCTTCGTCCCCCAATGATCGCCGCCCTTGGCAGGGTGGCTAATCAAAGGCCTCACTGGCTTCACGATTTTCGCATTTCGCCGTTGGTCCAACGGCCTTTTTAAATGCTTATTCAGTTATTTATAAATATGCTCGATGATTGGTGATCCTTGAAATATCTCCTTGACCTCCTTTACACGAAACTTGGGTGTGTGAACTTCAAATGGTTCCAACAAACACGGCATGATTCAGTAATTTTCAAGGGGAGAATTTGCGAAATATTTTCCGTTTTTGTATTACTTTGTCGGATATCACACGAAACTTGGTGGGTGTGGACTTTAGTTGAGACCCGAAACACATGGTTGATGATTTCCGACCCTAGAGGTCAAGGCTTGTAAATTTTCAAACTCCATTGGAATCAGCGAATATTCGAAGATGGAACTACTGGTATCTTCCTCACAAGATTTCGCGTCACAAGATGTCGAAGTTTGCCTGACTCCTTTTGACATATCAATTCTGAACAACCATTCTCGCGCCTTCTATTGTTTAAAAGGTTGGGGGTATAGATGTTGGCGATTTACCCGCCCAGCGCAATGCTAGTTAAGATGGGAGCTCAGTCGGTCATGATTTTTACTTGAACAAATTTAGGTCTCAGTTTTCTAGCCAACCTAGATGGTGACCAGGTGTGTCGGGTTATCCCCTGATCCGTGAATGCTATAATGCTGACATTTTATGGGGAAGGGCATTGTGAATGTTTTGTCGTTGCAGATTCGCATGCATATTTTTCGGCCTAAGTGAACCAAATCCTTTTTATCTTACTTGAAAATTTGACCGATAAATTGTTCTCCAAAATATCTCGTGATCGGAAGATGCGTTGGTTATGAGCTCGGTTTGTATGAAAACCTAATGACTAAACACGAACTACACGATTTCCAGCAAATAGGCTTATCAATGCAATTTTAAAATCCTTGCTGTATGTTCCCAAACATTGGTGCAGAAGGGCGACTATCATTCCTGATGAATTTAACGTGGAGTCAGTGTCCACTGGGACTGAGGACCATTAAGGTAACTCATTACTCATATTCCTTCCAATATTTTTTTTAGAATTGGGTCGAATTTTCACGAAACTTGGTTAACATAGGGTTTACTATCAGTCCCCCTGATGAATTTAATACTGTAGTCGAGGTCACTGAAGGTCATTTCAACTTCACCTAATTTGCATAATTCAATTATTTTTAAAGTTTTATCTGATTTGCATAAGACTTAGTAGATGAGGTCTGTTCATAGTTTTGTGAGGGTAAATATGGGGTCACTGAGGTAATGAAGTGGTATCTTATTTGCATAATTGACCTTTTTTTCCCCACAAATTTGAAGGTTTGCCTTTATTTCTCCAAAGCTTAGTGGAGTATAGTAATATACTTTAGGTTTGTACACGATTTCTGTGGAATGCAAATGCAGTGGAGGGTTCCACTTCATGATGTTATCGATACTTGGACCCTATCTGGTAATACGGCCGGTCATCTGAGAGTCCACAGAGGTAAAAAAAAAACTAAATCTTGCCAAACCCTAACCTAGTTAATGCAAAAGTGCAGTGTTCTTAATGCTCGCTCAATATGTAGGTTTGTTCGATGGAGGTCACCTCAGTTCATCTTTTGCGGTAAATTCTTTGTAACACGATCAGACGTACCGCAAAGCTGCAGACTCACATACTTGGTATGTGTCGTGGGGGGGTGGTCCATACGACTGCATTACCCATTGTTTCCGGGTCCTGGTATGAGGTATAAAATCGAGGTTCGAACCTTAAAACCCGCTGAAACTGCACACTCATGTCACATGCTCGAAAACAAATCGAGTTAGAAAATTCATTGCCTTCTGGTTCCAACAGAGTTCAGATCAAGTGTATGGAGGCTTGGTTTTAGGCCTGTTTTAAATTCGTTGCAGTGTGCCGGCCAGGCGCATACCTTCACACAGTGCGCGCTCATGCGCGCTCTGACTCTCTCTAATTACTTCTGTTTCGTTGCCCTCGTAAGAATTTCGAAACGGAATGTTGGTCAGGACAATTCTTATCCCAATAATAGATGCGGATACTGTGTGCGGTGTGAATGCAAAAATCGTGATGTACGAAGGAGATGTTTTTTCTGAGAAGGAATTAGGCCGTATGAATATAAATATCTAGCAACTCCAGAATATTACGTTCAATCGCCTTTTATGAGGGGAGATTTCCAATAAATCCACCCAGATAAGCCGATAAAATTCGTGAAAGCCGGATGCGGATCATGCCGCTTGGTACACTGTGTACTTTGCCTACCAGTGCTCTGCTCGTTCATTAAAGAACGACACTCTGCCGCTATGAAACGTGTCTCTATCTCTGCAATGAGACCGATTAATTCGACACTCATCTTGTTTTCATTCGCACTTATTTCATTTATGGTGTCATGTCGTATACCACATTTCTATGGAATCGTAGCCTAGGACTCCTGATGCGGAGAGACCTCATAGAATGCCAGCGGTTCGTGTATATGGACCGTTGTTTAGTTGTATGAGCATGTATTCCGCCGCATCCGCATCATTGCCGCCTTGGTACACGTGGCTAACCTGCCTATCCCATGTTCTCGATGAATTACCCGTCTCTATGGAACCCATTGTATCTCTTCTCTGCAAACCGAAGAACACATATTCAGTTTCAATCACATCATTAAAATCTTTAGGTCATGATTCCATAGTCGAGTGCGACGTGCGCTTCGAAAAACTAATTAACGTTTCAATTCCACACTTCTGCGGCTTACTGACGAGTACAATTGAACATATATCACGCCGTTCTTGGCCAATCTTTTTATACGGAATCTCCATGGTGGGAGTTGAACTGAGGGGTGTAAATTGTGTTAGTAATAGCTTGAATAGACAGCAAAGACTCGCTCCTATTCTCGAATAGTTTCTAGGGACAGGATCGGGGGCGTTCGGAGCGTTTCGAAAGTGGGGGGGGGGGGGGGGCCACATTCGAATGCGAATGACCATCTAAGGGGAGCGCCACCATCGGTTGGTGGGAGCGTAACGGTAGTAAGAAAATTTCAGATTTTCATAACCTCAAGATCGACGGAAACGGCATTGCCAGGCTCAATAGCCACCCACTACAGTGTGATTGAGTAAAAAGTGTCATTGTTGCATACTAAGATGATTTACCACCGAGTAATCAATACCTACCCTCTCTACTCTGGCTTTGTTTGCGTGAAGATTCCAGGGGTCTACCGAACGGTCCTCTGGTGGATCGAAGGGAAAAGCCATAGGCGTAACGACCCCCTCCAATTTGGGAGCTGAAATTTTGTTACCCGATTTTACAAGTCGTCATTGGAAACTACCGGCGCGCGCGAACGCGGGGAAAAAAATTTGATGTTTCCTGGAATTTTATCGAAAAAAGTTGCAAAATTCAGGCATTTTATTCACTCTTCTTTTTTCCTTCCCAATTGTTCTCGAATTTTCGCTCAATTTTTCATCTCAGAAAAATTGGGGGGGGGGGGGGGGCCGTCCAACTGCCCCCACGGCTTCTGAATTAATCGAGTGAACGAAAGGATTCAAAGAATTAACTCGTCTATTTAGCCTACAACGCCTGGAAGAAAAACATCATTGCGCGCGAACGACTTGAAAAAATATGCACTTTTGGCTATTCGAATTAAAATTCGAGAACCATCGGTATGAAAACATGGGTAATCCTTCCGATTCGGGCCCTAGCCAAGTCCAGATCTTCACCTGGGTCCGCCACCTGGAATTAGGGGAAGACATTTTCAACGCGATTATTGTTTTTGGTTAGACAGACATTGAATCTTTAGAGTGATACCAATCGGCATGTGCCTATTAATTTTATTACGGTCCGGAAAAGTGGGGTGGGGGGGGGGACAAACGATATATATCCCCCCCACTTTTGAAAGTGGGGGGACATGTCCCCCCCTTCCCCCACCTGTTGACGGCCCATGGACAGGATTAACAAGTCTGATCCCCGAATCAAAGGCCCATCGATGGCGTGGATAAGGATACAACATGCAAACCACTTTCCTACATAAGGCTAGAATGATGGTGAAGAGAAATCCGTGCCCAATTGAATAAAAGACTAAACGTCGTGTATGCAAACGACTTCATGTCCGAAGGCAAAATTTGAGGGTCCGGAACCCCCCATTCCCAATGTTTGCGGCCCTTAATTTCACATATCTCCTTTTTAATCCCTCACCCTGGTAGGTTTAAAATGTAGGCAAATCATATTTGTTTTGATTTTCTGTTAAATCATCCTTTCAAGTAGTGTCTGGACAGGTGAAGCTGCTTGCTTTGCAGCTGACTCTGGGGAAACCCCGTTACTTGTTACGAAGGAGCCGAGTACCCTTCGACTACGACACGACATCGGCTTACCACCTGAATTTAACGATCAGGGTAAGAATCAGTTATTTTTCACGCTCGCATGGATAATTTTGAGGATTTTTGACATCAATGGGGCGACGGCAAAGCCGCTCATAGATTCTCGCATTAAATGATTCCATTTTATGACCGTAAAATCAAGATTGTTATTTACGTGACAATGGATGAGATTAATTACTTTCAATATTTTGAGAGATCAAAGTCATGTCATATTTTATTCTCATGACTCTCAGACTGTTGTACTCTTGAAGCACGCTTTGTGCTCCTTCGATTGCATGCATGCATTCCGTATTTCCCGCTCCGTACTCCTGGGTGAATAGGTAACGAACGCCGTTATTGTCGTATTGTTGCGTACGTCTTTGGTGTCGTGTATGAATAGGCCTCCACACGTTCTTCACAAATGTTGCGGTATATCACCGCTGAATGTGACCCAACTGAAGTATGATGTTATCAAACCTAATCGAATATAAAGTATTACATCCTGGTGCTGATTTTAACTTTTATCCTCTGACCTCTGTCCAATAATCCAGTACCAATGCACCGCATTTCTTACTATGAGTGTTTTCTGTTTAGTGAGAAAGGTAATGCTGTTGCAATGCTCATGTATGATGCCAGTGATAACCACTAGTTGGTGTTTGCATGGTACCAGACAAGACATGACAAGACAAGACAAGAGACTCAGTTAAAGGGAAGTCAATGAGGTCGAACATTGCGATTCAAGTCAATATCCTTGAAATCTTGTGACCATTGAATAAGTCCAGAATGCTTCCTCCTCGATCAAGCTGAAATTTAGTATAACACCTCTTTTCATTCATGTGGGGAGGGGGGGGGGGGGGGAGGGAGGGAGGCCGTCCAACGCGATACCCTATACTTTTATGGGAGGTGTTTAGTTGACGAAAATAATGGCTATTTTCACAAATGTTAGCTTGTAAACCGAGATCTGGACCCTACCCAAGTAGTGAAGCTATATGGGGTCCCATAATAAAGTCCATGTCCACTATCAAGGATATCAAGTAGTCAAGTGGTTATCACATTTAGTAGGGCACCGGCCTGCCAACGGAAAGATCGGGGTTATTCGGAACCGTTCAGTCCCTGCTCGGCAAGTATCTTATTACAAAGAAGAATACCTAGACCTTTGCTTTTCTTCTCAGATGTATAGTAATACAACTGGGGTGTACAATGGACACCGTTGTGAAAATAAATAGATCTGTTTCAAAAGTCGAGTTATATAGATAACGAAAGGGGAATTTTTTTATTACTATGGGTTTATAGACATTAACCACATCCAGGCAGAAAGAGGGAAGAAGAGGGAGGGCAGGAGGTTTGGGATTAGTATCTCAATTAACTCACATATAGCCGTTTTTACCCAAGCTATGTGACCAGCGGTTCGATAAACCGATACACAACCAAAGCAGCCTCCGATTTGGGGATCGGGACACCTTCCACTTGCTGCTCAATTGTTGGTAGGAGGAAACAGCAAGGAAAAATGTGGAGGAGAAATGTTCTGGAATGGCAGATAACATGGCTTGGCTCTAGGGAAACACGTTCTATGAGAAGTCAGAGAACACTATAACCTTACCGTCTTATTCACATACGAAAGGGGGAACCCAGATCGACTTCATCATGACTACAATAGGACGTTAAGCCCAGGAATGTACGGTAATACCAGACGAGGAAGTGTTGACACAACACAGGTTGCCATACGCTGTGTTTTGATGAAAAAAAAAAAAAACAGAGCGCGATAGAGGTGAAGGGAGAGAGAGGAGAGAGAGAGGGGAGGGGGGGGGGGGGGGAGGGGGTGGGGGGGGAGGGGAGAGGGGGAGAGGGGGGCAGTCGAGCAATTCCGAAGAATGTTAAAGGAAAGAGGTTGTATAGTACAGGGATATCGTAGTAGTAGTAGTGAGTCTGTCTTACGCCATGCTAGTTTGATCAATTCTCCGCCACGATCACGATCTTGCGCAAGGCTATTGCTTCCTCGAAACTGTTAATGTTGATGTCCCTGAATTGCGATTTGGATTTTCCGAGCAAAGTAGTCACAGGTCCCAGCTGGATTAGTAGTATGTCTCAATGCTCTCCTAGAGCGATCTTCGCGGAGCTTCTTCTTGGAAAGTCTCGGACGTGACCAAAAAATATTCAAACGTCCTATGTGCTACTACGGGAAAGGACCCAAGGGATTTGATTGGTGACATCATAGAGTTCGTCGTTTGGTCTCCAATTGTTATTGGTCCATCTGATGTTGAGAACATGCGGAGTAGTCTTCTTTGGAAAGTGTCATTTTTGATCAAGATTCTCGGTTGTACCCCAAAGAAGTCGCAATTATACAGAAAAAATACTCTGTTTAAGGGCATCGAAATACGGAGTGTGATGCTTTGTACTGATTCGTTGCTCTCAAAACTTGTTGACAGAGTGATGAAAGCGTTGTTGGTTATACCCAATTCATTCATGTTGATGTTCTTCTTCGGTTCCTAACAAACTTCCTACCGTATGTTTACATTTGTTCCAACTTCCATTGCCATCTCTTGAAAATTTCTGTTTCGTGCTGTTTATTGTTAGTTTCTTCTTGCAGTTTCTCGTACTCGTCTTCGATTGTTTGTAATATATGTTCTCCAGTCGATGCCCAAGAGATATCATCAGCGGTACTGTTGGTCCACGGTGTTTTGAAAAAAGTTGTCGGGCTTACTATTGCGCTGTAGTCATGATCACTAAATGAGATGGTTGGATAACTGCATCAATATCATTTTCATCCGATTTCAAATAGTTGGCCAGGTATGTTATAAACAAATGCCACTCGCATGTCACCCTTGGGGGGACCCGATGTTCGTGATGAAAGGATTTTCCTAGTTTGCCGTCAGGGAAATGGTCCGAAAAAAAGTTGGGGATACAATAGCCGTGGGGGAGAAATAGCGGACCCTGATAGGCGGCGGCGGTGTCAGATTCAGCGACATGGTTTCATAGAGGGGGAGTCGTATCCTACGAATATGTTGCAAGTATGGACAAACTCCCGACAGATTATGTGGACAGATGCATTCCTCGTGGGATGGTGTTTGGAATTGAGGAAGGCATTCGATACATACCTAGAAAAAAGACTTATCACGAAAGGTTCAAAGCACATTGGTATCGGGGTCCAGTTTTTAACATGTCGGAAGAATGGTTGAGAGACAGGAAGCAGAGAGTGGTACTTGGAGGAGTGGAATCGGAATGGAGGAAAGTGACACGCTCAGTTGTGCAGGGATCCATTCTTGGACCGATTCATCACGATATTCATGATGAAATGGAGATAAATGTACATCGAGCTACAGCAAAGTTTGCAATGATACCAACTTTATAAAACTAATAGTGGGGGCAGAATACAGACAACGTCCTACAAGAAGGACATCAGTCCAACCTAGCATGGACAGCAAAATAGCAGATGTCATTCAACACAGATAAATGGGTCCATTCCTCCATTTGGACATGGAAAAATACTGTACAAATATTACATAAATGGGACAAAACTAAGCAGTAAAGCCGAGGAGAAGGATCTTGGGTATCTATTTAGTACAACAATGGAACACAGCCTTGGCTCATAGCAGTCACAAGGCAAACAGAGGGTTGGGCATCATGAACTTCACCACTTTGACAACGACAACATACTCACTGTTTAGGTCTCCATCTTGACTATTGTGTGTGCCGGTTTGAGACCGTATCTTCTGGCGAAAGATATTAAATAACTAACTGGAAAGATGTCCAAAGAAGAAGTGACAAAGTCCCAACCTAGTACCAGGTATCAGACTTGTAATATGAAAAGAGGTTACAAGCGCAAGTTTAATAAGACTCTAGAAAAGCGGCATGCACGCCAAGACCATAAATGATATATATTCAGGATAAGACCAATTAGTTGAAATTGCCGAAGCACCGATTGTAAGGAGCAACACTTACGAGAGGCCACAGCAGGAAATCCACCAACTGCAGCATATAAAGTCGGGGAAACATCATTTGGAATGAACTGCAGGGGACGTAGTCACTGCACCCACAATCACCTTTTAGGGTTAAGAGGATCGCGTGGGGATGAGGAGGTGGTGGTTGTACGAGATAAGCCCTAATCTCTCCGGGTGACAGTCAGGATGTTTACATCCGATTCTTTCCCCCGTGAATGCTTTGCAGACGAAGTCCACTAGGTCGAAAGTCGCGATTGTGGCATTCTACCCTAGGTTTGACGGTCGCGTTGCTGGTCGGACGATAGCGGGTCTCAACATGTGGTTAATGTAGAAGTGCGCTGGGTAGAGGGGGTTCAGTTGGTAGGACTGTTTCTCGGGTGTTTCTTCTGGGGAAGAGGGATCTGTTTTTCGCTGATGATGGTCTTCACCTTAATGGTGCGGGGGCTTCAGTGTAAGGCAAGTTGGTCAATTTCTTCTCTGCGTGGAAGGGTTGGTTAGAACTGATTTGGGGGCGAAGGTTCCATGTGGTCCGTAAGGCTTACGGGCAAGGGTGTTAATAGTAAGCATCACAGTGGACGTCTGCGTGTCAACAGTAGCGATAGATGTTAGCCAGCTGACTTTTTCCTGTGCTAATGCTCAAAGTATCGGGAACAAGTTCGATGAGTGCAGATTTAGTCCAGGAACGCAAGCCTGACTTCATTGGTATTACAGAGTCGTGGGTGAACAGTGATAGTTCCACACCACAGCCGAAGTTCCCTTCCTATTTTATGTTGTTATAGGTAAGATAGGATAGATACTCTTCCGTGGCATGGTGGTGAAGTTTTGTTGTGTATTGAGGTCTGACTTGCATAAGTTTTTGAGAAGGCCGATATTGGTGTGAATTTTGTCAACTCTGTTGGTGTGAAGTCCTTCTACCTCATCTGGTATTCCCAGTTCTTTATTAGTTGGCTTGTGTCCGTTCTCAAATCGCTCTGAAGAAATAACACCGCTCTTCTTTCGAAATGCTTTTCGAAGTTTCTGGAAGAGTACAATTATTATGAGTGATTTCAATTATCGCCGAGATTTCTTGTTTAATATGATACTATTGGTCAGTCATTCAATGTCACGCAGGAATTGTTTGCCTGTCTCTGGCATTTAACATTTTCTACCAGAAATCATAATACTTTGCATTTCGTTTTGAGGGCAGTGATCCAGATTCGGTGGAATAATGTAGAGAGCTTGGTAATCTCTGTGCCAGTGATCCGATATTTTAGCGTTCAATGTGTCTTGTTCTGCAATATCCCACAGAGTGTAATGCTTGTTCCTTGTTTCGCGAAGGCCGATGTGGATGGCATTCAAGGTTTTTTTTTAAAATATTGGCATAAATTATTAGAAAGTACGAATGCTTTTGACTCTGGAATGTTCTTGAAAAGGTTAAACGAGGTTATGTCATCTTACGTTCCTTACGTTGCCGAAACGTTGCAGTAAGAACAAGAGGCCTTCGTGGATGAAAAGGAACTTTTTCTGGCCATCAAGCGTAGCGACCCTCTGGCGACTTTATTGTTCTTCTGGGTCCGTGTCTGATCTAGAGGCATTTCAAATTTTTATCGAAAGATTCTCCAGCGTTCAGTTTCTGTTGCTGAACTCGAATTTTTGAGAGGCAGATTGCTTCTATATCAAGGATAATCCTCGTGCATTTTTTCGTATGTTAGGGGAAGCAGAATGGCAGCATTGTCCTTGATAGATTCCGACTCGGGGTGTACCACAGGCGTAGCCAGAGATGGCTACAGTCTTAATAATATTTCTCGTCTGGTTTAACTCATTAGAACTATGGTGTGTTCGCCTTGTGTTAGTAAGGGGAGAACTGCAGAAGCTCAAAAGTGATAAAACTCCTGGTGCCTGACGGAGTTTTGTCCTTTCTTACTAAAATTCTTTGCCGACGAGTTGCTGTTCCACTAGCTATATTTTTTCAATCAACTCTGCAAGAAGGGTATTGTTCCGGACTGATTGGGGAGACAACTGTTTCTCAAAATTTTCCAGTAAGGTAACGGCCTCTTCTTGTAATTACACAGGCCATTCAGTCTTACTAGTGCTGTCGCAAGGTCGGGATCAATCATTCGAGATCATATGGTTATTATTTCAAGGCATAGTCTGGTTATGATCATCAGCATGGTGTAGGAAAAAATCGGTCGTGGTTTTACTAATCTCTTGGAATTTATTGAAGATGTTACTGTTCTGTTGACAACGCAATGCTGCGTTGATATAATTTTCCCCTGGACTTCAGAAGCTTTTTTTTGACAAGGTTCCTGATCGTCTCTTGCTCAAGTGGAGAGCTTTGGGCAGTGGAGGGAAATGTCCTTAAGTGGATTCGTGACTGGCTTCATAAT
Source organism: Sclerodactyla briareus (assembly GCA_026419785.1). Lineage (NCBI taxonomy): Eukaryota > Metazoa > Echinodermata > Holothuroidea > Dendrochirotida > Sclerodactylidae > Sclerodactyla > Sclerodactyla briareus. Next base: position 307,250 of record JAODTK010005911.1, read on the forward strand.
AGGGAAAACGAGTTGTCATTAAATGCGGTCGTCTTTCTTCTGGCATAAGGTCACTAGTGATGTTCCCCAGGGATCGGTTCTTGGCCGTAACCCTTCGGCGTATATTGACGATGTTGAAGGTTCTGTGCATCATTCCCGGTTAAGAGTTCGCATACGATACCAAGTAATCGGGAGGGAGTCGGTTCGAATTATGAAGCTGTCATTGTTCAAGGGTCCTGGATATAATTTCCAATGGTCTTCCGACTGTCGAATGTTTTTCAATGTCGCACGTTACAAAGTTAGCATGTTGGATTTCCAAATCGCAACGCTTCCTTCCTTCAAGTTGAATGGCCAAATTATTCATCAGGTGATTTCATAAAAAGACTGGGGTTATGGTTTTGGATTCTTCTTGAAACCTTCCAAGCAGTGTGGCCGAAGCTGCTAGAATTGGTAATTGGATTCTTGGCTTGATTAGAAGTCACCTCAGTTTCCTTGATAATGATATTGTGTGTCAGGCTGGTTAGCAACTGGTGAGATCGCACCAGAGTATTCTGTCCAAGTGTGGACTCTCTACTTTACAAAAGACAAGCAGTAATTGAAACGTTCAGCATAGGGCAACTAGAATGATTCACTGTCCTAAACTTATCCTACTAGGAAAGATTAAGGCTCTCGTTACTAACACCATGGAGCTGAGGCGAAATTCGGCGTTGAACGGATCCAGTCTTCAAATTGTCCATGGACTCTATGGCCTGTCCATCCACTACTACTTTGAATGTCCCAATTTTACTTACTGCAAATGAGGCCACTGTCTCAACTTCGTCGCGTAGCGCTGCAGGACTTGGAACATTCGTAAATATTTTTTTCCTCGCAGAGAGGTGATCAATGCGTGGAATTGTCTTCCTGAAAATGTTGTTTGCTCTAAGATTGTGAATCTTTCAGAACATTCTTGATTGTTTGCGATCTGCGAATTAATGTAGTTCGCTGTTGGTTCATTTTCCTCCCCTGGGATGTGGTGGCTTCGGGTCGTTCATTGAGGATTAAGGTCCTTCCTGCCCTTAGTCCTGACTAAACTAAACTCACCATATTCAAAACCGTCTAGAGAGCCCTCCAACAGTGTCATTAGATGAAGTTGAACAGGCAATGAAAATCTAAATTGGGAAAAAGCGACTACGGATAGGTCTACCTGTAGGCCATCGGGAGATTGGAGAGTATATGGTACTTACCCTGCTGATACTATCTGGCAAAACGAACAATGTTCAAAGAGTGTTACCATTTGTGTGTAGGAAGGCGACACAGCAGAGTGGTGTCGGAAACACAGAGAGTTCGTATTTTAACCTTCCATGAAGTATTTCGGAGAATTTTTGAGGAAGGACTGCCGATCATTCATCGACAGCATCCCAGGCAACTGCACCACATAGTTGTGTTCATATCGCAACTACAGAGAAATATTTTGAATTCTTCAAAACCTTTTACCTCAATTTGTTGACTCGAATTGCGCACGACAGATCCCTACCTAGTTCATTGGTGCTTACGACACGCAGACCCAGGAAACATATTCATCTAAATTTCAACATACCAATGGGCGATAATAGTTGCAAGGACAACATATTGCAGATAGAGGAGTTTACCATCAAGGTCGACTGTACCAGCAATCCAGTCTTAGTCACATTGGGGGGGGGTTTTTACCGTGGTTCTATGCGTTACCGCATTGGTTTCGAGGACGATGAGCTCCTCTTTGCAGATGAATTTGTCAATACTAGCGGATAGTAAGGAGAAACTGTAGAGAACGTGACTTAAATCTCCAGAATGAATAATGAAGTGAGGGTACTGAACATAAAAAACACCAATGCAGACTATGTCATCAGAAATCACTGACAAAACAACCACCATCTTGACAGGTCATCTTTTCATCAAGGGCGGCGATTTTGTTTGGCGATTGGGGGGGGGGGGACGGCCAGAATAACATATCTAGCGTAGCGCCACCACGGTTGTGGCGCGTAGCGGCCGAGAAAAATGTTACTTTCGAACAGATCCCCTAGCGGGCAGAACGGCATTCCGTGCCATATGTTACAGTAAGCGCATTCCTAAATTGAATTTAAAAAAAATTATTTCAGGAAGGTTCTCACAAACATATTGTCGTTAGGGATCATTTCAAGGTGTTTGCGTTGGGTGCTGTACTTCTGAAATACCATGCAGTAAGGTTACGTCCATGAAAGAGCAATAGAAGGGGCAATGGCAACAACTATTACGTTCGCGCGAAGGCGAAATTTTGCAGAATCAATTGAACCAACTCCAAATCACTGAACCCTCTTTGACCTTTCATTTATATGATATGCTTAGTTTTTTTCCTCGAAGATTCCGCCCACCCCCCATTTTTATCCTATTTCGGACCACAGCGCAGGGAGGGCACTTCTATCATGGCCAGACGGTGCCAAATATATAAACACAAGAAAAGCCGCAACTGCTCGCGAAGTGCTCACGATTTTTTCCCACTTTTGGACATCGCATCGTAAAACCATGCAATCATTGGATGTAATACTTATCCTCACCCTGAATTTTGAATCATGTTTTTGCACGATGTTGTGGCGTTTCCCTGGTTGAATATTCGATCGCTATTTTATTGGCTTCGGTATGGGCAACCGTTGCATTCACCCACTTGTCAAAAAGTGGGTCCGCCCCCGATAATTGATCTTGAATATCTATTTCAATTTTGCAAATCGCAGTGGCGTCACCAGCCCTTTTCTACAAGGAAGGGGGGTGCAACAGACATTTTCGGGGGCGCGAGAACACTATCTAAGGGAGCGCCAGCATAGGGTTGGCACGGAGCGCATAGGAATTTTTTGCGTAAGGCCCCCCCCCCCCTCAGATTGCCTGGAAATGACCTCATCCAGGGCGTTTCAGACTGCAATGTACCACGCTACAACCTGGACATTTTTGTGATCACAAAGCTGTAATCGTTGAAAAATTTTACATTTTGTCGACCTCGCCCGCCCCGACTTTTTTTGCCAAATATCCAACCTTTGTTGCGCCATATATAGGAAAAACATGATCTCACCCCCAAATTTTGGGGACCTTTACTACTTTGGCTCTACTATCCCAACCTATATGACGTCTGCCCTAAAGAAGCAGGGAACTTTCGAGTAGCGGTATCGGGAGAAACATGCGTTGAAAATCCAAGCAGTCTGATAGCCTAGGCAAAATCGTGGCGTAGTCGAGGGAGGATGAAACGGACGTGCTAAAATGGTTTAAGTATCAAAAAGGAGGTTTTTTGTAGTTTTAAAGGTCAATGAAATGTTTTTGTTAATTATTTCACCTCACAAAAGTATACATTCCGGGACCAATGAGGAGGCGGAAATTTCCACAGAGTGTGCTGAGATGACGGGAAAGCAACGGGACAAAATCCCCAACTATTACGGCGCGACACAACAAAATTTGTTCACTTTTTATGCATTCGGCCGCAAATTTGTCCCCTTTTTTGTCCCTTTGGGCATGATTTTCATCGAAAATTTGGGCCATATTTAAGACTTAGAGCCTTATGTCCTCCTCCACATTGGAATTTTGAGTCATTTTTCTTTCCGACAACGCAATTTTGGTGGCGTTGTTCCCTGACCGTATTTCCGATTCCCTCATAGTGATAGTATGTGACCGGTGCCACGTTTCAACAGTGGTCGCCCCATAAATGAATTTAAAAAACACAGATCCCGCCACTCTTATGCAACGTAATGATTGAAAGAGAACCTCCTGTCATTGATATTAAGAACGCCGGAGTAAATTTCCAGGCATTTTTTTGTTAAGGAACATCACATGTCGGCCACAAGGCACTCAATGTCTGAACCCATACCGTACATAAGATACCCGCAGGCTGTGCGCGCAAGAAATTCGGATATACCGCAGCAGAATTCACTCAACTTGATCATTTTAGGTCATATGCCTTTGTTTTAACACGGTTTGCTTGATGGATATGTCTGGAGACAGTGTCACGAATGTAGTCGAGCTCAAGTTGGGGGGGGGGGGACAAAATGCATTGCGTCCCCCTCAACCAAAATATGGGGGGACGCCGTCCCCCCCCCCCCCAGATCGCCGCCTTGATTTCATTTTACCTTGGTGAGTTTACCTTGAGCGAGAAATGGGGTCCAGAAATGCATTAGACATCAGGAGTTGCGGCAGCATAGACCTGATAGATGGTGTTAAGGAATTGGGTGGTATTTATTAATCACAGAGATGAACCAATGAGCGGTTCAGCTATACAGCACAGCCGTACGACTAGTACTCTTGTTATGGGAAGAGTATAATCCATGAAAAAGAAGGAGGGAGGCTATTTTGATGAAGCAACATAAATGAGGATCATCAGAAAGGTTAAAGGTGTCACACTGAAGAAAAAAGAGAGAAGAAGTGTAACTCATCATAGGGGAAACTTCAAAAGTGAAAGTAGAGCAATTAGATGGTATGACATGTTTTGGATGAGGGTGGGCTTCTGTCAAAGAAGTGACCTTTGTTAGCCCAGTATTTCGGGCCAGTTATATACGAAAACTATGTTAAGGAACTCATCAATTTAGCCAGAAACTGAACAATGATATAGCTCACTGGCGTACCGTATATCACTGATATCGAAATAGACCTATTTATTTTGAAAAATAATCTTTTAGTCCACGCAGAGTTACCCCGACGAGAGAGCGTCCCCAACTGCCCTGCAACCATTATCAGAAACCATATATACCATCGACGTGCATGTCACTGACCCTCGACGATCCGCCCCCAAAATCAACGAGACGCATAAACGATTATCATTGTCATGATAATAGTACCGTTTTTTCTTCGATGAAGGGAAATATATTCCCTACGCCCTGGACACGGCCATTGGTTCAGGGATCCTTTATTCTCTCGAAGCAGGTAGGCCTGTCTTCGTTATATCACCGTGGAAACTCTCTTTCAGGCAACACGTTACCTTTTATTGACATAAATGACCCAATAGGTAAGACCCATCAATGAGTTAACTAGAAAATAGGAAAACTAAAAAATATGATAACTCGCTGAACATTTTGTTCCATCAATTTTGTGTGTTTTTCCTGACAGAATTTGACATATCGAGCACGGAGTATTGGATCAACGTTGGAACAATTTTCGCATACGTGAAAATTATAAGTCGATTTACTATTATAGGCATTTAGTGCTTATTGTCTTTTGTCTACCTGAATAGATTAATCACAGCCAGATCGGGGTTATAGTCGATTGCATTATTTGTTACATGATTGCCAATATGGCCCAAGTATCACTATTCCCTCAAAATAAACTGGTCAAATTGAAGGGCCATCCGGAATGGTTTTTTGAAAGAAATGTTTTTTTTTTCGTTCACATCTCAGTAACAAATCTCAACAATGCCCACATATTGCGTAAAATGTGCGTGAAGGTAGTTCTTTTGATTTTGTTGGATCGTTATCGTTCTATCCTTCAGTAGAATCATGGGACTGCCCGGGTTATGTGGATATTAATAGCACCACAGCGCTTTTGATTATCACACAACCCTTTTCGCCTTTGAAGAACACGGCAACGAGTGTCTTCTAACTATAAAGGTATGCACCGTATACACGTCTGTCAAAGGTTGCGCTGGGTGGGCAGGTGGGGGGAGCCGCATTTTCCTGGGGCCGTGCGATCGGTATGTCGCGACCGCTGGAACGTCCAAATATAGCGGCATTCCAACCTGGGAAGCAGGTTTCCTCCCGCGTTGAGACACTTGAGCCCGGAGATCAACTTCTTGTACAATTGATCATGCGATTTCAATTCGTAATAGGTTAAAATCCTAGGAACGTCAGAAACATAAACGAGACGTTCTAAAACAATCCGTCGAAAACCGGGTTGGACCTATGTTTCCATATAAGCTCTCCAAACTCCTTCGCGGATACGTTTGAAGCAATCAACCCCTTGAATGCAGAAACGTTAGCTTCACTCATCTCGATATGATGAAGCTCATCGCTGTGTGCCCCATGAGGACACATACCCATTTGATAGGACAAAATTTGAAACTCCGCAAACATGATCAGTGCTGAACGCTCCGCCTGATTATGTTGAAGTAGTCTACTTTCTTATAAAGTACTTAACGAATGTTTTCAATGGTGACCGATGAATTTGGGAATTTTCTTTCTTTCTTTTTCTTCTCCTTTTTTTCGGCAAATTTTAGAATCAGAACCGATAATTTTAACGCTTGAAGTTTGGATGAAAATGGCATATTCGTATCTTTGTTTCCCATAGTGCTATACCTGCGACTATCTTGTTAGGACCCACGGCGGACAGTCCTTAAGGTCAGCAGAGGTCAAATTGAACGAATCTATCAAGTTGAAATTTGGTGCGTCTGCTTCCCTCTGGTGATCACCGTATTCTTTCGTGTGGAGACCTGGGGTCATTTCTAGTGACAATTGAAATTTTGTACATTTGTATATTGGCCTCAGTGACGTGCACGGAAACCTCTTGTTTAAAGATCAGGTGAAAAGTCATCTGATACCACAGAGGACCACATCCCTTTGACTGTCCTGCTTTCGACTCGAGGTGAAATCTCTTTTATTCGTTCATATAGGAGGTGCAAGTCCCCCGTTGCTTTTGGCGAAACCTATTGTGTCCTGTTTTGTGCAAATTAAAATTTGTGCAAATTTGTTATTTTTTGGACAATTCTGGTTTAAAATACGATAACTTGACCAGGGCATATGGATCCTGGAGCTAAACTTTGTATTTTTTCCTCGTGTGAGGTACATGACCCTGCTGTGCAAGTCGAATTCATTCAAAGTCACAAGAAAAAACAGTCTGAAACACACTTGTAACACCATAACTCCAGATTACTTGGTCTTATCGAGTTTTAATTTTGGTATGTATCCAAATCCTTGTAGACACAAAAGACTAAAGGCTTTGGTCCGTTCTGGTTTAAATTTGGTATGAAGCTTATCTTAAAGGCCAAGTTCTAGTTTACTGTATGTTTCTTTGATAAAGTTGGATCATGCTAGTATGTAAAATGGAATTTGTTATAATCAATATTTTTGGCTCTTGGTGTGTGATTGTCCCAGGCTAGATTACACCCTATAGTGTTGTTTCGGGTCCGGAGCAGTGACTTATGAAGGTATATTAGAATGGTGATGAATAGTGCGACTGTTGGGAGGGCGTCCTCCTTCGGTTTTTTCAATTTCCAAGTAGTTTCGAATGCGATTTGTTGCTTTAATAGCAGACTTTCTTCTAAAAAATCCATTCCCATGTCGCTTTGGAATGCAAATTGTAAGCACGAAGCACACCTGGAAGTCGGTCTGTTTTCGAAATATTTGTGCTTTTATGGATATTTGGATGGGTGGGTGGCTGGCTGGCTCTTCATTAATTTGAATCATCGGTCGTGGTCATTCTGGATCTGGGGTGGTGATTTCTCAAAAAAGTAGTTCTATCAGTTTTTATATTCCAGGAATAAATCAATTTGTGTGGTTCTAGCTATGACCTGTTCGTGCTCTAGTTCGAAAATCTCGTTGGGTCAAAAGTCTGTTTCGTCGTGATTCTGCGCATTGCCCAGTAAAACTGACATATTTCTTCCATGTATCTAAATTTAGCTACAATAGGGTTCAGTTCACACCGATTTTTCTGCAAAGGACGACCACAATTTTATCAGTCAGCATATTCAAACGAATTGACACTGGTAAGATCCTTCAAGCTTTCCCACCCACGATCATAAGCATCGCACCATCATAAAACAGATTGAACCAATGTTTAAAAAAACTTAGTCATCTGAATGGGGGAGGGGATTAATAACACTGACCCGAAGTGAGTCCCTGCTTTAAATGACTTTCTTACATTCATACGCTGTTTGAGTGACCTACTAATTGTGCCACCGTCTTTGGAGAACAAGAAAACAGCGGCATTTTCCACATATCCTTTTCTGTGGGGGTACTCAATCCCACTGACTAATCCAAAAGCCCAAATGTAACCAAGAATAACCTTAAAATTGGTATATGGGTTCCCAACTTACAACCGGTTCTTATTATATCTTCTATCTTCTGCGATGATGGAATGCAGGGATGCACAAAAAACCGTTCCAATTTCGAGAAAAGAAATCTATAGACCTATATATATACATCCATTATCATTATCACCAATATCATTTTGGTACTAGGGACGGGAAACCTAAGACGTAGTAATGTTACAGTTCCATATGACACGACAACAATTTATTCCCACTCCTCTCGTAATCTTTCAGATGCTTAGGCGGCGCCACTTATCACGACCCACACGTTTTGATCCTTCTTGATAGGGTACGCAAGCAGTAACAAGCATCAAACAGCGACGGCACCCCTGACTATCGAGATCTTTGACGTCAACGACAATTGTCCAGACCTGGTACCCAGCGCCACCCTCGGATTCTACATTGACGGAGATCCATTCGTTTCTGACAGCAACAGTTCGAACTGGCTGAAGATTCGTCATCAATGATTCGGACACGGACATAGTAAGTACTACACGCTTTTCTGACAGTTTCCAGTAATCGGTACATGTGTACGATAGTCGTGGTACCACCTCAAGCTTGCCGAATTGAACTATATATAGCATCTTCAAACAACGCCCCCCAGAGTGAAAGACGGTCATGCAGACATATGGGCGCGGGTTGCCTCCTAAAAACTAAGAAAGACTTTATTAACATAATGGCACGATGGGCAAAATCTGCTAGAGATGATGCAATGCTCGATCGAAGTACCTCCTCAGTACTAGGATGTGTCCTACTTGGTGTGCGTTCCGCAGTTCTGCCAACAATAAGCTAACCAAAGTAGCTAGTTGAATTTGTATATTTCACTGTTGTTATTTCACTGTTGCTGGTTGCCATAGTAACAGTTGCCTTTGTAACAATTGTGGTGGTCAGGAGCTATCCACTGAGTGGTATTCTGTGGTTCAGCGATGTGTGTGCGTGTGCGTGTGCGCGTGCGCGTGCGGGTGCGCGCGCGTGTGTGTGTGTCTGTGTGTGTGTGTGTGTGTGTCTGTGTGTGTGTGTGTGTTTCTGTGTCCGTCAGATTTTTCAAATTTTTCCCGCAAATATCTCCAGTTTAGATTGGCCGAACGCCGTAAAATCTTGCACACGCCTAACATTTACACCACTACAACATCCCTCTCAAATGTTTCCCAATGCCTTCACTGCCACTATTCGCCCTTAACAAATATTGTCTCACCAATGAGAAAATTTGTCCCTCCCCGGAACGTGGCATGGGATATTGATAATGTTGGGTAATTGCACTTGAGGCTAATTACAAACTCTCTCAGAAACTCACTGATAATTAATGGAGTCCATTCAAATGGAAAACTTATTATCTACATACTGTAGAATTTTTAGTGCATTGGATTGCCCCAAATTTCGCAAAAAAGCCCAATCGACAAAGTATGATTTTGAGGCAAAGACATGTCTATCATTAGGATATCTTAAACGAGAATAGGGGAATGTAGGCGCTGAAATGTCCAAGCAAAGACGAGAACCTAGCAAAAATTAAATTTTGTCAGGTACGAGTAACATGGGTCGCAGCAGGGGCGGCTGTAGGGATTTTTGTTGGGGGGCAAATGTCATGTGACTTATAAATGGGGGAGGGGTTAAAGGGGATGGGTTCCCCCTCCCCTTTGAGATTTCTTCAAGAATAACTTTTTTAGATGCAAAATTGTGTTATCTTTCATTGTATTTCAACTCCTCATTGCACGCCAAAAGTGTTACTGTGTTGATTTCATTGTGTTTTTTATAACGTTTCACGAATAATTCCCTAATATCAGTGCGGTCTTTAAATCCGCAATAATGCTTAACGCATACATGGTGTTCGGACTAATGTTTCAAATATTACCCATAACGGAATTATAAAACCCGGGCAGCTGGAACATCAATTTCAAATTTCAAAGCATAATTTGTAAGCACTTTGTTTCAATTATCAGAATCAACTGACAACCAACTATACCTACCTCTGTGACATCTAGCCCGAGAACATAGTCAGTTTAGCTTGAGGCGGCGATCGCACTTGCTGCTGAATTTAGCAATGATATCTAGAATGTCACACACCTGAAAATCTTTCTCCATTGCCATCAACGCTAAGGACGACATCGGCGTCTGACCCATGGCATTTTCTCGGTAGGTTTTCAGTCTTCTTAACACAGAAAACGATCTCTCTGCTGTAGCAGAAGATATAGGAAGTGTCCCATAAATCCGTAAGAGGACGTGCAAGGTATAGGGCACATATCTCGCATTCGTTCGTTCGGAATTGTGTCGTGTAGTTTTCTCGTAGTGGTCCTTCGGGAGGGTGCTCCGAGAGAGCATTAAGGCTGCCTCTGGATGAACTCGCTGGGTTTTGGGCGAGACACGCTTCTCAGGGTAAATAATTATTTGTCCATGATGATTTGTAAATTAGAATGTTCCTTCCATAAAAATAACTCGATGGATCGAAAGGGAGTCCGTGGACTTTTTAACGTTTATTGATTCTTCTGATTTTAAAAATGATGATTGTTCCCCGTAAATAAAATGATTAACTTCGAAGAATGTCCCCTACATATGGAGCTAATTACTGATCTCTGTACCCGACTTAAAGCTTCATCTACTCGACTGCTCCTCTGCAGACCGGCCCTCCAGGCCTCGACCCTGCTGTCTCCTGAATCAATTCTCGGCGCGACACAAGATATATATATACGGTCCACCCACAAATTCACCACTATACTAATTCAACTGGCTCGCTTACACTTGCGAGCCTATCTGCCCCGCCTGTGTGCCTGAACTTGTGAAAAAGCGATGACCACTCACGTTCATGAAACAAACACACTAAATATTTATATTGACGTCATCACAAACATTGAAAATTGACCAATGGAGCAACGCTGTCCCCTCAAGAATTTACCACGATGTCATATCGCGTGGGTAGTCAGCGCACTCCCCTACATAGTAGTGCGTATGTGAGGTCCAAAGCAATAAAGGCGTTTGACCGGCAAACACACCAGGGCAAAACCCACGGAGTGTAGGTGTTGTCCTGACCTACTATTACAAATCCCCCAAAATACCCATTTGCAGAGCTAGAAAATAAATATACATAAGTAGACAAAGGAAGCCGTGGGACTCCAGCGCTTAAACACGGCTGCCAAACAAACTTTACAACATCAAAGAATCGGACCGTAATGTGTTATTCCGGCTGATATTTGGCGCCTCTAGCTTGTGGGCTCTTAGAAGAATACAAGACCCCGCGCCCTCAATTCTTAAGACTATGTGAAGATAATTTAAGTGACCAAATAAATATTATGGCTTGCTCAGCCATGAAGAGGGGGGTCGTCAAGTTACTATCGACACTGGTTCAGTTTATCTGCTCATTGTTAGGGGATTCTTCGGGCGTTTGTAGTGCTTTTTTGTTTCTAGTCCTGTTGGTAGTAGATTTGCCTCTGGGAAAAGAGTGTTTTCTTTAATCGCGGGTAATGGTCAGTCATACGATCACACGTTTTCCTCAAGGCCTCTTCTGTATCCCCAGTGGTGTCCGCGGGTGACTGATTGATACCCATCGCCCTCTGGTACACACATTCAAAGTCATTGACGATAGAGATGTCGTTCTCTGAAACCCGTTCTTCTATACGTTGTTTGGACCGTGTCCAACATGAGGTGATTGTTCAACTCTATAGTCGTTCTCTGATTGGAGATACTATTTACCTCCACCAAATTTGTTTGGTAAACGTCTTCTACGCGGCAAACGCATACGATTGAGAGGAGAAGAGCGATGTTAGACCAGTTTCGAATTTTATTAGTTATTGTACACGTAGAAATAATGTTACTACTTAGCCTCGGACGCTTTCCACAAATGTGCTTTTTTGGCGGGACTCTCGTAAGTGTATCCCACGAGTTCAAACTTTGGTTAAAATCCCGCCTAATCGAAGTAATTGCCGTGTTTAGTGCTGAACAGAACGCAACCAAAAAATTTGCGTCTTGAATTCATTGCCTAATATTTGTTTTTTCACTAATCCCACTTCTGCTGATGATGCAGCTGCCCTATAACAGTAAAGGGTCATGTCATAACAGTTTGAATTTGGATACCCACACTCCACTGTCACGGCCATGTATAATTTGGTTTGGGAAATCCGGTAATACGAGGATGAAGAGGTGGGTAACTCCGGGTGATATTCCTCCTACCTGTCATAGGAGTTCCTAACAAGGGAAAACACAATCTACAAGCTTTACATCTCCACTGACCGTACCTACCCTACAATACATGGCAGTGATGAAGATAATGTCCTGCCCTAAAGTGAGCAAGTTGGTGGAATAATAGAAATGGGGATGGAGGGCATGGCCTACTTTGCAAAGTTACTGTGTTGAAAAATCTGCCAATGGGCAACTTCAAGTATTTGGGGAAAAGGCTGCCATCTCTAGTTGGGTCTCTAATTGACTGATGATACAGCACTACACGTGTCACTGTTTAGTCCCTGTGGCTAGAAAGTAGCGCGCGACTCTACTAATCTTGTTGCTTTAAATATCACTTACCTTCGCTGTGAATAAAGCCATGTGGTCAACAAGAGTGCATTCATCTACAGCCTTGGGCTAGGCCACAATCAGCAAAAACATAAATGCCCACAACACCTCATTCCGCTTTCAAGGCAATGGACACAGTGTCCGATTGTGGGTAGGTCAATTGTGACATGGTTTTGCTTCAGTAACTGTGCAAGAGTAAACTCATGATCAAGTTGTAGCCAGTATCAAGCCCCTCCATGATTTTAGGCCACTGACCTTTGAAGTCAAACAAAAGGTGCGTTCAGGGATGCAAAGTTTATCCCAACATAACTGGGTGAGAAGACACCTTTGCAATAAACTACCCTTAAGATAGGTCATTAGAATTCTACCCTTCCATAACCACCCTCAGCTCACCACTGTGATAGGACTTTAAAAGGAAGTGGTTTTGTGTTGGCATTGGCAATCCACGATGGTCAGTTTATTACCCTATTTGCTAAAAATGTCTGGAGGGATATGAAACTTGTTCACAGTAGATGTTGTATCATAGCGTTGTTAACTGACCGTTGCTATAGTGTGATCTGGAAGACGATAATTTTGTAACCAGGGAAAATTCCCCAAGCTTCATCACTCCAAAGTTTAGTGGTGTTGAACAAAGCCTGATTATGGTGTTTACAGTATATCATGTCCCTACTTGATATTTGGCTTTGACCGATGTTTTATTGCCATTCCTGCGTGAATAATGGTAAAATTAGGAGTCATGTAGGTTGTTCGTAGTGCCAACTGCTTCAAAAAACACTTGTATTTATACTTGGAAGCTAAAACCATATATAACAGTCACCAGGTGTATTAGCCCAGACAAACAAAATTTTCCATTATGATAGCCCCTCTGAATATTTTGTTGCAGACTGAGTGAAAGGTTTCCTTGATGGACCTCAATTGACCTTGACCTGGAACACCAAACAATCCGTTTCATCCTCATCATATTATACCCACAACTCATTTGAACTCTGTTCAGATGTCAGTTGGCCCAATCTAATTTATACACATTTCAGTGTTTTTAGACTGTCCTTGACCTTCCACATTTGTTTGGGAAAGTGTGCTTGTGATGGAGTATCGTAGTATGGCAGTGCAATTGACCTTTTTTTGTTTGTCTTAACAGACTCAATCCGGCCATCACACAACATGACACTCAGGTCAGCGCCCCCCAAAACCCCAAAAAAAACCCCCTTCGGCCCCCCCCCCCCCCCCCGCCCCCAGGTAAAAGGTCAGGTGCGGTCCCCAGAGGTCACACTAGGTCAAAGTTGGTCACCAGATGTATTTCGTTAAGACAACCAAACTTTCTATTTGTGACAATCCACCAAACCGTTTCGTTGTCAAGATGTTGAACGATTCGCCAAATTTACATTCACATTTCATAATTTAGGCTGATTTGACCTTTCATATTCGGGAGATAGCTCGTCATAGGAGTTATCCAAGTATGGGTAGTGTAATGGACTTTTTTGTTTGTCTTAACAAGACGCATCTGACCCTTGCAAAAATTAGCACTCACGGTCCCTAGGTGAATGGAGGTCAAATGAGGTCAAAAGTAAAATAAGGTCAAAGTAAGTCACCATCTGTATTTCCGCAACCAACGAACAAACTTTCCATTCCGGCAGTCCTCCAAATGTTTCGTTGGCCGAGATATATACGATTGCTGCCATATGGGTGCCCTTGAATTACCTTGACCTGACGAGAAAAATAATAGGGATCATCCTCACCATACATGCTCCCACCTACGAATTGAACTTGATAGATGCTTGCGTTCGTTAGATATCGTGCTGACAAGCTTTTTGAACTTTGCCCTCTCATGACCATGAATGACCTTGATATCACACCAAAAACAATAGGGTTCCTCCTCACCCTATATGCACCCCACCTACCAAAGTGGGAACTTCATACCTCCTTGCGTTCGTCAGATATCGTGCTGACAAGGGGTGTCACACACACCACACACAGACGCACACACACAACACCACACACACACAACGCACAAACTTGTTACATAGATTCATTTTTGCCTTCGGCAATGAATCAAAAAACGTCAAGATTTCGATTAGATGGGAAGTAGGATGGACTGTTTCAGAATATGAATGGACCAAATGAATCAGCCCGGGGAATGGAATGGAGTGTATGGGCCTCATCCATACAACGCCTTTAATTTGAAAATGTTTATCTTGGAAATGTTTGGGGGCAATTGCCTCCCCTCGCCCCTATGGAGGGCTAGCAGATGTTGAAACATTATAATCGCGGTCTGCCAAAATCACTGGTGAAATGTTGAGAGGACATGGACCCTAACAAATGTTTCCTTCATTATCTAGCAGTTGCGCCACTGCCCAGGCGTTTCGTCATACAGCCACACTAGGTTACGTATTACTCTCAACACTAAAACCCGGCTTACTTCAGTTGCATCTCGGAAGGCGCCAAAGTAGGGTCGCATTGGAATTGTCCGAGTTTCGAGAGTTTTGAATATTTATATTTTATTTGTTCTCTTCAAATTTCATTATCAGACGTATGACGAACCAGAACCTTATCGGATAAATTTGTCCTAATCCAGTTTGCCACCAATGCCCGAGTAGTTTACATTGCACCAACGAAACCAGTGACCGAATCGAATCAGGAGAAAATATCACAGTAAGTATGCGTATAACTAGAACTGTCCGAAGAAGAAGCACCAAGGTACGAATGGAATATAATAAGACTGAGCCCAAGGCACATTCCGCTATGCGTTCGTTATGTACGAGAATGCAACAGTTTTCCAAATATATTAGTCCAGTCCGCATTGTGTATGTACGTACTGATCAAGGTCATATCAGACGTACAATTCGTTCTGCATGAACGTAGTACACATTAAGCTGTGAATGAGCGCTATTAATACTGAATAATTGTACTGTTGTAGACTTGTAGTTTTTTAACGGTCAAACATTCTTTTATAACTGTCTGAGTATCCGTAGCCCTAGTTAAGTTATTATAGTATATCGTTAATTTTCAACAATTACAAAATAGGCATGCAGTTTTTTTTTCACTTTCTTTTAGTACTCATTCATAATCATCAACTGATTTGTGTATTTATATCGACTGCAAAAATTTCGTACAACTGGTATATTCGGAGCCTCAGTACCCCATCACGCAGTTTGGTAAAAAGAAATATCAGGGGCATTGCTGAGAACAACACTCGTTGAGTCTATTTTACACATTGTCTAAACACGTTTTCCCAACATCCGATAATATTACAACGTTTAATGTTGCCAAAATTGTTTCCGGGAACACTCACCTGTTGCAGCCATGAACCGTTCTCACGTTGTCTGTGTTCATAGGTGTAGCCAGTTTTTTTGTTTGTTTGTGTGAGGAGGGGAGGGGACGCGGGGAGGGTGGGGGGGGGGGGGGAGGGGGATTTTCATCAGTATGGACTCCGATTGCCCTCATTTATATTGTATCATTTCCCCTGCCTGTCTCAGACTCTCGGGGTCCACATGTTATGTGCCAATTTAACATTTCATCAGCATTTTATAACCATTGGCAATGTTTTGTCATGCGGGTTAGGCCGCTTGCGCATGGGCGGCCGCCATGCAGGGTTTCAATAGTGGTTGAGAGCCGTGAGGAGAAAACAGTCACACCACTACCCAGCAACACAAACCGTTTTAAAACGTTGTTTCAAAACAGTTCTAAATATGTTTCGCCAATGTTTCCTAAAAACGTTTTTTGTTGAGAACATGAATGTGGCAAAAACGTTATGAAACGTTGGACAAAAAACCCTTTTTTTTATGTTTAGTAACATTTTTGTTTTTATTTGCTATTTTAAATGAGTAACAGCGGACCAAGGAAGCCGACGTAATCTAAATCCAAACTACTCCGACATCACTAGCTCAAACCTAAATCCGTTTTGGAGTAACTGTTTTCTCGCTAAAGTTATTAGCCATTTAAAAAAAAATTAAAAAGTTTCCAAAACGTTTTTTTAAAACGTTGGTAAACGTTTTAAAAACATTTTCCTAAAATCTATGTTACTCAACAAAAAACATTTTCAAAACATTTGTTGAAAATGTTTTTGAAACGTTGCTTGTTGTTTGTAGGGTCGTCATCAGATGAGCGTAGCTCGTTCTCTTCCCGAATATAGAATTGAAATGTTTGCTTCAATGCCGTATCCAGGAATTTTCGTTGGGGGGGGGCGGGGGGTGGGGCGCAACCCATAGTTGATCCCAAACTGAATAAATTAGCCGGGTGAGGTTGGGTAAGTCGTGGGAAGCTATTACCCGGCGTCAAACTGATCGCTTCATGGAACTTGAAACTTCCGGGAAATTCCGGTGCCATCACTGTTTAGGTGTTGAAAGTCGTCTGCCATCCAGAACATATGCAGAAGTTCCAAAAAAAAAAAAAAGCGCCACTACCTCCAAATTCCTTCTCATCCCTCTTTTTCGTTATTTTTCAACATATCCACTGCTCCCAAAATGATGGGTGGGCACTCTGTTCCGTCTTCCTCCTCTGGCAATGGCAAGCCACTGCCTGGTTGAATATTTTAAAATAAATGTTCAGAAACGTTTCAGGGGAGGTCTTGGTCGTTAGGGTTTGCGCTCAGCAGAGCTCTCCCAGATATCGGGATACCATATTGAAGCCGAATAATTATAACTCTCTCTGCAATTCGAGAACTAAGCCTGCTGAAGGGAACGATATGGGGAAGCCGTTTCTACAGTTGACGGGTTTGTTGCACAGAGTTTTTCAGCAGGATTTTAACGTTGGGCAAGTCTTTGTCACATGCTTTTAATGCTTCAACAGCTTTAATTTGGCCTTTCAGCTTTTTTTTCTGTCTTCATTCCACACGTCTTTTCATCACGACTCCAACTCCTCCATCACAATGTCCACACGTTTACTAGGTCATCCTGGTGTATAGGATTGTCTCTCTCAGTGTCACATCTTCCAACACATCCGATATGTCACATAGGTGACTCGAGGCTTTCGCGAATGCTTTGGTGGCCCTTTCTTGCAACTCGACAACCTACTTTCCTATTTCAGCGCCATGATCTAGCAATTGGGATGCAAATGGTGCACGGTAGTCCTTCTCTGGAGTGTCTTTCCGACTGCTTTGTACGGCATGCCTCTTCCTCAGTCCCAGCACGCTGGGAGCTAAAGCTCCAGGCTTCTTGAAACCATCGATGCTGAACGTTGGTAATATCCCTTCCGAAACTTGTCACTTGTCTGCTGACCTTATTGTTTCCAGGCACGCACATTTCGGAGTTGGCACGATACGGTGGTTTGGCTTAACCGGTGGACTATGCTCACACATGCTTTGTCAGGACGAGCACTACAATAAACGGAATGAACGCATGAGTTCAAGCGAGTCATGATGTCGTGTGTGTCTCTTGCATACTCTGGATGGTTTTCCTCTATATGACCCATGCGTTGTGGATTTCATCGTATAATTCGACGAAAGATTGGTGCCGCACAACCCTCGACGGCGTAGACTCTTGAGTCTTTAGTTCCATTTCCTGGTTGCTCCGTTTTTTTGTTTTTTTTGTTTCAAGAGGAGTGCAATTTACTAATAAGTAATAGGCCTATACTGTCCCAACTAACTGCTTAGACAATTCGACCTCGAAATAACGTGGCTTTACTGAAAGGCCTATTTGTAACTTTAATTATAATGTGAATTACAAAACTTGCTCACCTGTAGAAAGTTCCTGTTTTCGTTCGTCACAATCTCGGAAAGACATCGTGGATTCAGACCCTTCGCGTCGAACTCGTGAACCCGTGTCGCTATAATTAATTGTATAATTCAATGTCTAGAAATAGAACGCGGTAGCAACCTCATTAGGTTTCTCCCCAATTGAAGTAAGGGTCGTTTTTTTTTGTGCCGATAGGTGGGGGGGGGGGGGGCGGGCAGGGGGGAGGGGTGGGGGGATAGATGATTAGCGATGTCCCCTCACTTCAATTGGGAGACAGTCTGATGTATTATGTGATTAAAACGGCACTTCGAAGCAAAGTTTGCCAATAAAGAGTAACAACGAAAACTCATTGAAGCCAAGGGAATTTCAAAGTGTACATTATAAAAATGAAATACATATTACTACTTTGTGGATTTTTTTTTTTCGGAAAAGAGGGGAGCTCGGGGTCCGGAACCTGAACCCCCCCCCCTTCTAAATCCGTCCATGCATGACCTGTATGTAAATTCAGGTCAGTGGGGCGTCTGTTACCTAAATCTAATATGAATTGTTCTGAGAAACCTTTAGGGGCATGTCAAGTATTCTGATTTCGCGTTACGTCAGCGCGTGACGCACTGTGGCCTAACGTTATTTGTGGACCTTCAGGGCGCGCCTAAACGTTTGAAGGTCGGACTTTACCCTCACTTTTTTTTTACTGCTCGTGTTGCAAATTTATGCACAGTTTCAAACAACATTTATTCAATGAAAACATTTCCCTGTTATGTGAACTAGAAACAACTGAATACATAAAAGTGTGGAAAAGTTCGAAAAACGAGTAAGTCCCATTGAGTTTGTACAGAGATTACCCCACTGACGTCGGTGGCCAGCTGTGCGTGATTTTTGGCTATCGTGACGTACGTTGTTAGCGCGTATATCGGATCCATTAATTGCTTATGAAATTTATTCACAGAAGTCCAGGTCCATAACCAATTGAACTCTGTTATCGGGTTTGTCATTGTGTGATATTCATTTTAAATCGAGCCTGACCCCCTACAATTCGCATAAGAGCATAAACATTTAGATGTTAGGAAACAAATTTTTAGATATCAAATTTTTGCGAACATAGTATTTTGGAGGACCTGCATCAACATGCAATAGGACACATATAGGCCTGCGGTGGCCAGTGTCGTGTCACGCGAATAAATTGGATGAATTGATTCGTTAGAACCAGAATAATAGTTACTTCATGACTAGGCTACCTGCTATTCCCTCTACCATCTTGCGTGAACGTTCTTTTTGTGAGTGGTTTACCGACAGGGCAGGTTGGTAATATCGTGTTTGTATCCTTCTTATTTTGGCCCATTTTTGGCGACCGTACTTTCGTATTTCGCATAATTGGCCCACATAATAGGCCCCTATGCTCCGTTCGATAATAGTGAGGGGGAGGGAAATAAACTCCCAATTACTGATGCAGTCAGTGCCTTGAGGTTAGCGTTGGTGACGGACCATCCATAAGGGGACAGCCCGAGGTTCATAAGGGTTTTTATTCAAAGGTACCGTTTGCCATAAGGCCTGTTTAGTCATAGGCTTTTTGGTCATAAGGCCGTTATCAAAGGGTCCAAAAGGCTCTTTATTTCATAGGTCCGATATTCATAAATCACAACAGAAGGTCGATATTCATAATAGTAAAACGGTCCGTTATTCATTAATAGGAAAAAAGGTCCTTTATTTCATTAATAGGACAAAGGGTCCTACTTCATAATGAGGAGGGAAAGTCCGATATTCCAACGGTACTGGTTCCAAGATCTCACCCCACCACATCAGACGCCGCATTTTACAGTGAATTATTTTCAGTGCGCAGTGCGACTATTAGTTATGACGGCACCCTTATTATGACGTAACCGCGGGCTTTGCGAATGATGGTTATCAAATTTTCAAGTGTCGGGGAAGGATCAAGATCAGGGCCGTATCCTAGCAGGTTGGTCTTTGTTGTTGTTTTTTTTTTTTTTGGGGGGGGGGGGGGGAGGGCCACAACATGGTTTAAGTGTCGCCGTCCTGGGGGAGGGGTGTTGTACAGAGGTAAGAGGAGGGGGTTCCCAACCTCCCCATTGCAAAATTTCTGTTATCTAGTAGGGCTAAGGATGCAAAATGGTGGACTTCCTGATAAATCATCACTGTCATTCAGAATTTTTTATTTTTTCACAATAAATTTCAACCTAAGCTTTGGATTGTTTGGGGGAGGAGGGCACATTCCCCCCTCCCCCATTGGTAGTGCCTGGGAAAGGATCAGTCTTATTTACGAAGTGGTCAGGGAGGTGGGGAGGGAGTACTGCCACTGATGATGTGCGAGCGCCCGTTATGCGTGTGATGAATCATTCGAGGAGTGGGGGGCCATGCCTAGTTGCTCATTTCCCTGCAAGCTGCATAGTACATATCAAGATGTCGAACCTCAGTGGTCAAGAAAAGGGACTAGGGTCCTTTAAGTTGACCTTGGTGTGGGGAGAGAAAGTACCAAC
Source organism: Sclerodactyla briareus (assembly GCA_026419785.1). Lineage (NCBI taxonomy): Eukaryota > Metazoa > Echinodermata > Holothuroidea > Dendrochirotida > Sclerodactylidae > Sclerodactyla > Sclerodactyla briareus. The sequence continues at coordinate 327,868 of JAODTK010005911.1, forward strand.
AGGCCATAGCTGATGTGCGAGCGCCGAATAATGCGCTACCACTTGCGGAGGGGGGGCAGAAAATTTGAATTGTTGATGCGCTCCTCAGATGCCAATTTCCTAGCATTTGGAAAGGGTGTTACCAGTGCTACTTGCTCATTCTCCCTGCAATGGCTGCATTGCTAGTGCATATCAGATGGTAGAACAGAAGGACTAGGGGCCTTAGAGTTGACCTTCACTGTTTGCTTAGTGCCGGCAAACGGGCACTGGTCCTTTTCTTTCAAGGTGCCGTCAGAATATGTTTTGGTGCGCATGCGGCTCTCGGTTGCCGCGTTTGGACATGGCGCGATATTCATAATGGAATTACAAAGGTCCGATTCATAATAGGCGATAAAGGTCCGTTATTTATATAGGGAAAAGGGTCCGATATTCATAATAGGAAGAGGGTCCGTATTCATAATAGGAAAACGAACACCGGGCGTGATCTGCCAGGGATCGCACCTGACAAAAAGGTGCAGTTTTAGGTTTTACCTGCCTTCGGGACCTCGACAGGGTAGAATGATCTGATGGCCGCCAGTATATCATTGAAAAGAAACACCATATGATTACGGACCTTTCGCGATTATGAATAACGGACCTTTTGCTATATGATAGTTTATCTATATCTATTAATCACACTATGTGGTAATAATCTCTTTTTCCTACGTTATACTTTCTCTTCTTTCTCTTACTGGGAGTCTCCCGCTTTTTTAAGCTAGCACAAGCTTTTGGGAATTTCCTTCAAATGTATATATGCTTGTGAGAAACAAAATAAATATATCAAATATATCAAATAACGGTCCCCTTTCGCTTTTATGAAGTACGAACTGTTCGCCGTTAGGAATATCGAGACCTTTTTCCTATATGAATATCGGACCTTTGTGACTATGTTATGAATAACAGACCTCTTGATACTATGAAAAACGGGCCTTTGTGGTCATTATGAATATCGGACCTTATGAACAAAGACCACGTTTTTATTAGGCACAACTCGGACCTTTTCGCGTCAGTATAAAAACGGACCCTTTTTACGAAAATAACTGGACGTTATGAATAACGGGCCTTATGAACAAAAGGCCTGATGAATAAAAGGCCTTATGAACACCGGTGTGTAGGCTTGTAGCCTACCACAGTAGTTACCGGATGGCCTCCCTTCGTGCTTGGCTTGAAAGAGTCTTCTGAGAGAATGGCTCTCAGGGATAAGAGGTCATAAATGACCTTTGAAGATCCCGCACTCGGCTATGTGTTCTTGAAAATATTTAGGGTTTGGGCTGGATGCTCCCTGTGGTGGTTCTTTATGATTTCAACAAAGTCATCCACATTGATGCTTATCCTTCCTCGTGTTATATTGTAAAATGTAATCAAGGTTAGGATTACTAATATGGTGTTACTGGTAGTTAGTAACACAATGCTGTCTTCGTTGACCTGCTATGTACCACCTTACCATCAAACTGATCATGACCGCCAAATATCCCGATCACATCCTATGTTACTGTATGTTTGACTTTGGACATGGCCCGCTCATATTCAGGATATATAATTAGCTTTTACCCTGTTGCCGGGTTTACTTTTTCGGACCTCAGTTTCACTACCTAAAATAGGAAAATGACAACCCTAACACTAATGTGCTGCAAGCAATAAGCGGTACTGAATAAGCATCACGCAGTAGACATGCCTTGATAGCTTTCCCTTAAATTTTGTGGTTTACCTATTGTACAATACCACGTCACGGACGGATGCTTTGTTCGACGGAAGTAGCTGCTCACAATTTGCGGACAGCTGAAGTGAAGGTTGTACTCCAAACAGACCAAGCCCCAGAGTTTGACCAGTGGCGCTATAATGTAACTGTTGCAGAAAAAATATGATGGGGGTCTAATGCAGTAATTTTTATTTCAAGAATGAGACTCACCATGTCTTTGATTATACTGCAAGGCCCCATGGGGAAATGGTGGGGGGCGGGGGGGGGAAGAGAAGAGGAGTAGAAATATGCCTCTAAATTCCCTGTCATACTTCATAGGAGGTGAGTAGAGGAGCAGCAATAACTGGTTTAGGACTCGGAGACACAAAATACTCTAGCTGTTATTGCTTTGTCGTATAAACTTTACCTCGAACCACCCTGGCGGCCTGTCACACAGTAACGACAACGATACATTGTGAAGAAGATCCATGAGTGATAAAACTATCTGATAAATTGTACAAATGATTTGAAACTGGGAGAGAATGTTTACATTCGAACACGCAGCTCATTCAGCTCCCAGACGCCTTGTTTAATTGGTTTGGCGCGGCTTTTATTGCTATGGTTTCACGGTACATCCCGATAGTTCAACCTTTCTATGTTCCGGACCGAGTCGAACACAGAAATGTTTTCATTCGAAAAAAATTTCCGTATGTTCCGACCTGTCTTTCTAATCCGACATGTCTGTATTCTTGACCTCCCTATCCCCTCCCTAATGTTTAAATAGTCGGAACATAAAGAAATATTTTTGTTTCGAACCCAAAAATCATCTGTATGTCCGGACTCGCTCTATTCCGACCTCCCTATTGTTCCAAATAGGAGGAACATAGAGAAATATTTTTTTGTTCGAAAAATCATCTGTATGTTCAGCCGTCTTATATTCCAACCTCCCTATGTTCCAAATAGACGGAACATAGAGATGTTTGTTACTTAAAAAAAATATCTTACATTCCAAACCGCTCTATGAGAATCTATAAGATGGAATTTGTTCCAGTTGTTTCTGCTTTGTGTGTAGATTTTAATATGCTTTACCTGTTATTTGTGTTTGACTATGGCAGTATTTTGCAACAGAACCCAAATCCAATTTAAGCTGTTCGGTGACTGTAAGGAGTCTTTATATTTGCTGAGGATTATTCTGTAAACTTCAGAAGCTTGAAAAAATCATGGAAAGCAAAAATGTCCTAAATCCAGCTATTCCAGCCCAATTCTCCTCCAATCCGGAAGGCGCCGGATTTTAATATTTCCAGAAATCTGGTGCATCCTATTCGTGGGCTTTCATCGCTATGGTTTGACAGCTCCAAACTTATTGTATAGTTATAGGTACAGTGTTATGGGCTTAAGGCTAGTAATTCACAGGGAGGGGCATGGCTCCATTGGATCAGGCCAGTGGTTGCAAGGGTGCAGGATTCAGACCTAAAGTTTTAAATAGTCAAGGTGTTGGAAAATAGAGGTGTGGGACTGGTCTTGGTAGGTTTTGCATAAAAGTAACAGCAGTCTCTTCCATGTTGTGGACCATGACTCACTCCAGGGTTAGTATGTGTATTGGTTTGTCCTGTAGATGTTAATTTTCTGTCACACTGTTCGCCTATATAGGAACATTCATTGGATTATCGTCAAATAGACCAAAGAATACTGGTGATGTTGACTCCACATGGTATTGATATTACAGTGCTGCCATGTATCAAGGTTGTGATTGCTCTGCTCTGGCTCTACAGTAGGTTTCATCGAATATCAATCGATCCGATAATAAAGTACCGCACTGAGCTATCCCAAATTCAATCCCAGGTTACCGCTCACAACAGCGATGATACTGAGGATGGGATACAGTATTCTCTGCCCATCGTGACTGATGTCTACTTGCACCATCGACCGAAGAGACGGGGAGAGGAATATAACCCTGATAGTTGATGGCGACTTCTTTGAACTGATCATGTAAACTCTGGACAGTAAGGGCTACAGACACCAGATGGAAAACAACTCAGAGGTTAGTTGTCGATAAATAATGTTTCCACTGATATGTATGAGACCTCTAAAAAGGATCTATTGGAATTTGTGTAGAACCAAAATGATATATGTACAAACATAAAATGCACAATTTGATTCGAGGAATAATTTCATGGTTCCTTCATCGAAGATAAAACAGGAAACAGAGGTCAACATAAACCATCACAAACCATATAAACGACAACCCTAGTTCATCGAGGGAAGTACCCGACCCTGAGCATACCTGAGTCAACTCCAGTAGGCACCACTGTGCTTGTAGTAGTGCAGGTAGGTATTCAAACACTATAGAAGGATCATGTTATGTATAGTTGCTGGAATATATATTGAAAGGGCCAGTTTCTTGAGCCACATCCAAAAACGTGATACTTCTCTTGGAATTCGAGATAACGCCCAACCACCATGTTGTATTTTACATTGAATGGTCTTCGATGGAATTGAAGGCTGACAGAGAGTTTTAGAAGTTGCGAACTGAATTCCGCGCATAACATTCTTTTCCACCGATCGCAGATTACTCGGGGCCCTAGCAACAGCATTGAGGTCAACAGAGGTGACGAAACTTGTTAAACCAATTAGATTCACAATGGATACTTGGCATGATCAGGGTTGAATTCAAACTTTCTTTGTGAGGTGAAAGGTGGTCGTGACAAATCTTTTTGGTTCTTCCTGGTTTTATTTCAAACAAACATACATAGATATAGTCTTGCAGGGCTCGGTCTTGCCGAAGAGAAAGGCCCTTCAACCCGTGAAATATCTGAGCTTCGTCCAATCGTTGCTGGTGCCTAACATAGATAGATGTCTCCCTGACTGCAAGTATATTAATACAGGATTTTCTGTGGTTCCCGTGTTAATACCTACTCTGGCCAAGCTATGCCTGGGCCAAGGTCTACATGAAACATTCATTTATATAGGGGTACATTTTTTTTTCGGTCAAACCCACTAGCAGTCAAAACCACGAGGTAAAACATGATGTTGATGATTTACAATATCAAAAGGTTGATTCCCTTTACATTTTATCATCAACAGGTTGAGGGAAAGTATTGCCCAAAGTTATTTATTTTGGTGAATCTTGCGAATCATTCCTTGGAGGCAACAATGATGGACAATGATTGCTGAACTAGTGTTAAGACCCTGGACCAAAACACATCAGGCTTATTTCCACTGCAAATTGACAGCACACGTTAAGTTTAACTGACATTGTGAAAAATGCTGGCTGACTGAAAATGAGGAGATTGAGAAACCTTTTTAGCACAGTGCACGTCGTCCCTATCGCAGCCCCCGGTCAATAACCACTGTTTTTCTCTCAGAATTAGATTAATCACAAGGTTAATTGAGATAAGTCTGGACAAAGAGCGTGGGTCAAAAAAGTGTTAACCCACAGCGCTACTTGTGATGCTCTAGGACAAGTATAGTAGACAAAAGTGATATGCTTACAATTAGGATGAGCTGGGACATTTTAGGTTCAACTGGTGAAGCAGCAGGTCAACCAATAATGCAAAATAGCATGAGGCGGCCGTTTAGGAATGCCACGGAACCTGTTCGAAACTACCGCTACCAAACTACGGACAACCTGCTGTGATACCCTAGGTTATGAGTGACGTCAGCGGGTATCTGTGATGCCATGGAGAGTGACCATGTATACCACTGTCTCACCTGCGTCAACTTGGGGGAACTGCAAGTCAACTGGTGGCATCTTCAGTCCACCTGTGAGGGTCAATGCATATAACCCGATGTTTGGGTTCATGTTTACGTTCCCTGTACCCTTGGCAAGATGCTTCATCCGATTGATTCTCTCCACCCAGGTGCTAATTGGGTACATGAGGTGAAATTGTAGTGGAGTGCTTTCCTGTGCAGATATTAACCTCCCTTGTGTGGAACCAACAGGTGATTTGATACAGCCTTGTGTCAGTTGCTATAGAATTTCTCCAATACTATTGATATGCCGTGGTGCGATCTTGGTAACCACTGAGTTACCTGTGATAAATATGGTCAGCTCTGGTTACCATTGCATGTGATTGTGATGCCAGTTACCTGGCAATTGGCCCTAAGAATTATTCTGGGGAACCCAGTGGTGGACCCAGACAACCGTGTCAACTACGTAAAGTCATACCACTGATAAAATATGTGATATCACAATTTAACCTGTGTGTCACTGGCTTTAGTCTTAAGGTCATAACCTGTGGCACCCTGAATCAGCTGGTGACATTCCGGGAACGAGCGTGAGGTCACAGGTCATCCTATGATGTCACTGGCTTCAGTAGTTCCAAGTTCAACCTCAACCTCTGGTATCCTAGGTCAACTGTTGACATCCCGAGACCAAACCGGTGATGTCACGGTCATCTGTATGCGAAGTCCTAAGGTGAACCTGTGGTACCTAGGTAATGGTGAATGCCGGAACCTCCTGTGACTGCGACACGGGTGAACTGGGGTGCCTGTGAAACCTATTATTCTAAAGTCTCCCATAACACTCTAGATGCACATGTGGTACCACCAGTGCAAACTGGGGATACCTAAGCAAACCCTACTCCAGAACAACCTGTGATAACCTGTGTTTTCCAATTTATGATACAGCCGGCCATGGAGGTGATATACCTAAGATTATCTGTTATGTATAAATCTGCGATGTTCACAAGGGTTTTCATTTGGGTAACGGGCATGGTATCATATGAATAGTGAGTACATCCGCCTTCGTTAATGAATGCTAGTGTTGGATCATTTGCCTGCATTGGTGGGAATTAATACTGTTTCGCTTAAAATTTTGCTCTATCTCGGCAAAACTGATATTTTTGACTGCTGAAATATTTGACCATTCACTAAACTCTCATAGCTTTGTTCAATGTGGATAACAGACAATTTATTCACTTGTAGATGATTCCCATGTACACTTAATCCCCAACTTCGGAAGGATAACAGTACAATCAGTAGCCTATGTCTGTGGAGATAGGCAAGTTATTCTATTTTATTGGGACGCCATTGCTCCAGGGTGAGTTTGGTTGTTGTTATGGTTGTTTACAGAGCTCATAAAGAAGTGGACGGTTGACGTTTTGTTTTGTGCGGTTTACTCTGGTTTTGAACAGGGATAGGTGTATGGTGTAATCAAGTATTAATAATTGACTCAACATGGGCTTCACCTGTGGACAGAGTGTTGGCTTGTTCACCACATGAATCTGGGGTTCAGATCCCAGTCGAGTCGTACCAAAGACTCTAGAAATAGTAACCTGTTGGCCTTCCTCCCAGGGGTTCATCCATGGGTCTGGGACATAAGAGTAGGGAATCAAACAATCTTGGGCATCTACATGTCTGGTTGCCCTCACCCCAACTTGAGGTATCCGCAGGTATCAACTCAATCGTATAACTGGTGAACTTTCCGATACATTAGGGCATTACCCAGTTTCGCACCTTTCTCATGCTTGTATAGGTTCGATCCTCTGCTTAGCCCCCGTTGTTACGGGCTGTTTGGCAGCATATCCTAACAAACTTTCCTTGCTTGGCTCACCTGCTGACACAAGAGCTATTAGCTGATGGTGATACCACCTCATGAGTGAGAGACTCACTGGTCCTTCCATTTTTGACCCCACAACAATCCCCAACACTGTTTCCATTAAAGCTCTCTACCGGAGGTAGAGCTCCAGACTGCAAAACCTTGATTGGAGTTTGGAGCATGAAACATAATCAGTGCGCTGTTGGACAAGGCATGTCCCCTGACTGGGTACCCTGTAAGGTAACTTGTGAAGATTATCAAGCACCGTATGTGGCTGCCCATTGAAAAGTCCCTCAGGGGACACAATGAAGTGACATTCTTGAAAGGTACATTGGGAGAGAACGAGTCAAGAGGTGCGTTCTATATAGCACAGATGTGACAAGTCACTAATGATCAGGGGTCAATCTGTCAAAGTGCTTTGAGCATGTCTTTGATGTGGAAAAGCTATATAGGAACAAGATAATTCATTATTATTATATACTTTCCGGAAGTTTAAAGATATGCTGTTGGACCATGTCCCGTGAATAATAGATGAATGATGAATCACAATTCAAGAAAACAATCCATCATGAACAATTATATTATCGTATGGATGAATGAATATTCAATCAATCCAGTTATTGCTAGGCATACACCAGGTTCTGCTTTGCAGGCTCTGATTCATCATACTTACCTCAGTGTTACTCAGTCCTGCTGAAGTGATATAATTTGTAATCCAAATTGTATTGTCTTGTCTCAGATGTTTTACTTACTCACCCTTGCTTCACAGGGGAACATTTCAACCACTGAAATTCTGGATGCTGCTTATGTTTAGACTCAAGCCCTCTCCTGCAGAGAGTATAGTGGTCAGATGGTAGGTAAGTCAAGAGTAAACCCTTAACCATAACTAAAAACCATGGCTATGAAAGCTACACACAGTTAGAATGATAAAATGACTATAAAACTGCAGTGAAAGGCAAACAGAAAGGTGGAACAATTTTTTTTTTGCTTTCACATATTTTTCAGATACTGATATTTTCTACATGTAGAACATATCAGTATCTGAAAAATATGTGAAGACATAGAAAGTCAGTAGAGGCACTTACACATAAGAGTCAGAAACACTGCAAGAATAGATAGGTTACAAAGATACCCTTGTAGATATGTCCCTACATTGCTTGTGTACATTATAACTCATTCAGGCCTGGATGCATGGTTACTAGCTCATGCTTAGTATAATAATAATAATGATTCAGAGATGTTACACACTGATATATCATAGCATATACCGAGAAGAGGAGATATTTGCATTCCCTATCATGCCCTGTACATAAATCCTATCATTCTCAAACTATCACGGGTATAATCTAAGGTCAACAGAGGTTGAAATCTGGAAGCCTTGTAAAAGCAATAGTCCAAAATGCTCAGTCTGAGCAGGTTGAAATATAGGATGTTGCTAGCATGTATAGAAATTATTAGAAATTTGTGAATGGGTGGAGGAATAAAGTTAACTTTTGGTGTCAAACCTTTCTCTGGGAGAGCTAGGAGGAGTGGTCCTGCTGCTTTTGGTTGAAGGTCTGCCTATTCATTGGTGCCTGTATGTTTTGTTCTTTTATACTTATGAAGTATTTATGTTTTGCTGTCACTCCATTTGCTGGGGGGGGGGGACAATGTCTCGCCACATTCAGCTATAGGGAATGTTGCAAGTAATTGGGGTAAACAATACAGCAGTTTTTGAAGAATATTAGCCCCTGTCATCTGTTAGCCTAGTATTCCTAAAGTTACAATACCTGAGAATTTTAGAATCATATACAAAGTATGTTGAATCAATATTATAAAATGTTTTGTCTTTCCCTTACTTTCACAGTGGAACACTTCGGGTTCTTTAGAAGTGATCATTCTTGATTGTCAATGACAACCCCACCAACAATCGACACAGATCTCTCGGACCGAAAAATCACAGAGAATGATCCTGGCCCCTGCAAGTGAATGTAAGTGAACATAACGACAGGCATATTGTTTGTTATCTCATTGAGGGAACTCCTCAAAATTGCCTTTTACATTTAAACTATTAAAACATTTTAATTGCAGGTAGATTTGTGTATGAATAATTAACCATCATCAACAGAGTATGTTGTGTTCTACTAACCCGATTGAGGCAAATTTTGTTGGCATAGGTAAGCATGCGGCAGAGTCACATAGTGGAAATTAAATTAGGCTGAAGTTGATTAAGGGATTTGCAGGTGATAATAGAGGAATATAGGGTCATGGTGGTGAGGGTGGTTAGGGAGGGGGGGGGGGGGGGGGGTGGGGATGGGGGTGTCTCCGGGAATTCTCCTAGAGGTTGCCAAGCGTCCCACTCATTTCAGATATGTAAACAGACAAAAAAGTCAGGGAACGTGTTCACTGTTATTTTGTTACAAGGTACAATGTAAAACCCATATGTTAATTAATATTCCGTAATGCAATGTGAAGTCCAATCAACACTCGCTTCCTAATGAAGTGCATTCTAGGGGAATGTGAAAGTCATTTTAGTCTGATTGTGGGTTGTGACATGAAACTCCTTGTTTCCTTCAGATTTCAATTGGGATGCGTTTGGACTTGTCACAAGGGAATCAACACTGTGATTTCTCTCTGGCTGACATGGGGTTACATTATCAATTAGCAGGACTGGTACCATGAGGTAAGTACGATGATAGTTGGTTTAAAGCTCCATTCAGCCTTTAAAATATTCGAGGAAATAAACATCAATGGTATGGAAAATGAAGCCATCATTTGAGACTCACCTACAAGAAGGAATAAAAATAAAGAAGTAAAATTTAAACGCTCAAATCTTCTATCTTTTGGGAAAATGGTGATAAGCGGGCAATTTTCGAAGAAGCCGGGCGGCCGTATCAAATTATGTTGCACCACAGTGACCTAGTCCACAAAATTATGAATTGCTGACCCTTTAGACTATTTTTCAAACAGATTGGTCTTCAATTGTAGTTTCTATATTAGTCAATACAATACAGTATGGGTAGCTTCGTGGCTGAAAAAGGAACCATAAATGGAGGCTGAATGGCAAATTTTTTGTTGAACGTATGGTCAAATAGCGACACTCATCCAGCACTTGGGCAGATTAGACCTTTGTTATGTGAACCACTGACAGTGTATTTTGGTACTCTCATGAGTCAATGAGTGGAGAACAATTTTATTGGCCTCCTCCAAACAAAAGTGACTGTGAACTGACGACTGAAGATTGAGGCATGTGACCGACCTATTCAAACCTCATCTCTCCTACAAATGGGGAGTCTGGGGTTGGATTCCTAGTTGGGTTGTACTGATGACCCCACTGCATGTATTTGGCGTCTCCATGGTAGGCTTTTTAGTGTATTAGTTTCAGATGGAAAGTGTCTACTGCGAAAACAATTGACTGGAACCCACTAAGAAGCAGAGGACTGGAGGTAAGCGTGCTTTGGGACGAGCATATCTTCTGCATTTTCCCTGCTACCCGGGGGACCTTCTGAGGGAACATGCGAATATAGCGAGCCCCATGATGTGGCAGCCATTGGGGGGTTCCCTCCGGGGGACATGATGAAGTGATTTTAATGAATGGTGTCAGTCGGGTCTGAACCAAGTATGAGGTGTACGTGTGCTGTACATTACACATGTACAAGGATGATCAGGATGATATCTGTGAAAGCGCCCTTGAGAATGTCATCGATATGAAACTATATGCTATACATCACTCAATCATGGGAGTCAAGCAAACCGGCCTTGACCTGGGCCACCGCCCCATCTCACCCCCTCCCCCCCAATCTTCATGAGGTACCCTTGGAGCTGCCCCAACCATTGACTCGGGGCGTCCAGGCGATCGTCCCCACCGTCACACTGGACACTGGTGGGCCGGACCTAACCGACGAGAATTCGCATTCAGCCCAAAGAAGCGCAGTTGGCGCATCGCGAATCAAGCAGCTAACCTTCAAGCAGCTAATCTCCACCTCCTCGAGAACTGGCTGTAGATAGGTGATCTTGCCAGCAGTGACCAATGATGCAAGTGAAGTGAGGTAGTAAAAGAGAATCCAATCACATTCTCAGCCCAACAGTGGTCGAGCATTCAAGCCTCACCAGAATATCACAAGACTGGAACACAATAGAGCCAAACACAAGGTACTTGTTTTTGCTGGGATATTGGCCCTGACCACGCACCACTCCAGTGAATATGCACATTACTATACATTATACTATACTATACTATAATAGACGATACTATACTATACTATACTATACTATACTATACGATTATACTATAATATACTATACTATACTATACTATATATACTATACTATATATTGTCTATATACATACTGTATGTTTATATGATTGTCTAGACATGTTGTGGTGTTCGTATTGTCACACAACATCGAGCATTAAAACACACAACTTGGTAGACATGGTACCATCGTCACTTTTTGTGTGTTTTTGTGGGTTTGTATTTGTAGAGAGAGGATGGGAACCTAGTTAAGGCTGACAAGGATGCACCCTATAGTCAGCTGCCAATCTTTTACCAGGTACCGGCATGAGACAACGGCTCTTTAGGCGTACCTTAATGTGGGGTGGAGTGATCACCCCAGGCACAGTAACTTGCGAATTGCCTACCCTCGTTTGTCCCTGCAATGATCCCTTGTGGCTGAGTGACCAGTAGAAGGCCCATCAGGTACCATCGGTATGACCCGACGCGATTGCGAACTCCAGTCTCCGGGGTGGAAAGGCCTATGCTCTACCAGTGTTCCCAAACCATCAGTGATTTTGACGGGGGGAGGGGAACTGGTTGGTTTTTTGGGTGTTCTTTTAAATAAAACTTAGCCGATGCTCTTAGATTTGTGTTTTTTTCTGCGACTAATAAACCTCTCCAACCTTCTCTGACCGTAAGGGTTGCAAAAAATGTAATAACTAGCAGTTTGAGAACCCACTCATTCCTCTCCTCAACTGCTCCTGGGAGTTTCACTAGATGCCTAGTGGAGCATGAAGTGCCATGACCAGTCTATGAGAGCCATCCAAGCCTCGAAATTTGCAATGAAATTGCAGCTTTCCTGATAACATAAAAAACTTCAATCTAAACAATAAACATTGGTTGGATTTACACCTGAGGTTTCCAGGTGTCAGGCCGGATCATTATAGCCAAGTGCCGATATAAGGGAAATTGAACGAATCTACTGCAGTCTGCGTTTGGTGATCCGCTCAATATCCGAGTGGGAAGCAAATTCCTTTGCCCCTCAACTGAAGAAGTAGCTAGTGACCTTGGTTCAACGAACATGTTAACAAAAAGTTAAGTTCCACTTTATACTTTTAAGTAGTAAACTTCCCACATTCATGATGGTGCTCAATCCACTGTGAAAGTTGGATCTGATAGCATTACCCTTTCATACGTCAGCAACGTAAATATTCATAGTAATGTCCTACTTGGGAAATATCTGATTTTGTGGCTATTACTCTGTTCATGGGGGGAATCACCTAGAGGGGTGAATTACAGCAGGTTATGAAAAACAAGATATGTGATTCTTCTTATTTGAGGGTACCCTTGTGATTTATGGGACCATTTGGACGATAGGAGGAAGATCAGATCCGTTACAGTGACAGCAGTCCAATACGCCCCCACCATACTTGAAAACAAAAAAAATCATCACAACTGGTATGTGTAATCCTCTAGGGCCTCTTCAGTTTTGCTATTTATCCTTCAGCTATTCATATCCAATAATCAAAGTTAGATATTGTCTTTTAACTATTTACCTTCATTCAACTCGTTTCTGTTTATTTAGATTATATCATGTCTCTGCGTTGTATTTATTATACCCTCTCTTACATATTGAATTTTATCTTCCATAAGTTGTATACCAATCTTCTATTCTTCTATGTGACTCTGTCCGTTCTCCACCTCATAGTCTCAAAAAATGGTTGAAATGTTTAAGCTTTTTTTTATATAATTTTTTTTCGCTACCCCTTGGATGGGAGTCCCAAGGAAAGCTTACAGTCACATGGGGCACCTGAGTCGTGTGTTTTGCGTGCTTCATGTATGTGGTATTGTAACACCTTCCTCGTATTGAATTACTCCGTATATGCCTGCTCTGGTGAGGTTCAGACTAATGGGTGTTCTCTATTCCGAGTACATAAATGCTATTTATTCTGCTATAGGAGAGATTCAATTTTAGGGGATAAACGTGGAAAATTCTTGGTCTTTTGTATACCTTTAGCCTGTAATCAGGCAAAGTCCACATGAGATAATGGCGAGATGAGGTTCATACTCGGGTTGGTGTGCTTGCCATGATGAGCATTTATTGTTGAGTGAGATCAATTTTCGGAGAGGAGAAAGCGGAAACTTGTAATTGAAATTCTGGTATTTCAAAATTCTAACTCGTACTTGAGCAAAAGTTCCACATGCCTCCTGGGATCGAGTTAAACTGGTGGTTCTGTTTCTCATGATGAATACATGAATGATAGTTATTGTTGTAGGTATAAGTAGTGGGTCAATTTAGGAAGGAAGGAAAACCTTTATGCTATTCAGGGTTGATAGAATATGGTTAGAGTTGAGATTGGGGAGTCAATGGGGACAAGCAGGGCGGGGGCTGGGTGGATTTGGGGTTTCATGTTAAAATTGTTGAGTTCAGATTTGGGAGTCACCGACAAGCATGGCTGGGTTGGATTTGGGGTTCACTGACAAATATGTGCGGGTCGAATCGGGGGTCACTAACAAGCATGGTGGGGGTTGCAATCGGGGTCACCCACAAATGTGGTGAGGGTTGGATTCGGGATTACGGACAAGCAAGTTGCGAGTTTGAAATCAGGTCACCCACAAATGTGGTGAGGGTTGAATTCGGGTTCACCCACAAATGTGGTGGGGGTTGGAGTTGGGAGTCACCGACAAGCATGGCTGGGGGTTGGAATCAGGGTTCACCCACAATGTGGATGGGGTTGGATTCGGGTTTCTACTGACTAAGCATGTGAGACTTGAATTCGGGTCCCCACAATGTGGTGGGGGTTGATAGGGTTCCAACCCACAATTGTGGTGGGGGTTGGATTCGGGGTTCACACTCACAAATGTGGTAGGGGTTGGATTCATTGTTCACTGGCCTGCACTGCATGGTGGGGGCGGGATTTGTTGTTCACCCACAAATGTGGTTAGGGTTGGATTTGGGATTCACTGAACAAAAATAGTTGGGTTGTATCAGAGTTTACTGGAAGTGGACTAGAACCTCTAGGGGTGAAGACCTGGTGCTGTGTGATAAGATCTCAAATCATATTCTAATAATTCTCTCAATGCTCTCTTGACAGGTTGTAATTACAGTACTGGATGAGAACGATGAACCACTGTGTTTACAGATTTGAGACCAAGGTTACTGCGAAAATATTGAAGTGTTAGAAGAGAAGACCAGACTGGGCTCTGAATCTGCACAGCGACAGATGGTGACCACGCAGGGAGTTGACAACGCAGTATAGAGTACACTATCGAAATTTACTGGTGAGTGACAAATGTGACATATTATTTTAGTGAGAGTCGAGGAACAGCAGCAGTTTCGTGAGTCGTCATGTATGGAACACTCAACACAGCAGGGAAAGGTCAGGCAAAGACCTAGGCACACAGCACAACAGCTCTCCAATGGTGCATACCACTCGGTTAAACTTTACTGAGGTGCATCACAGAGCGTACCAAGCCCTAGCAAGTTGGTATGCACTCTGACAGACCCCCAGAGAGGAAATAGTAGCAGGCCAATCCTGTTCATAGTTGGAGGGGGGGGGGCCAAAGGATCCCCCCATAGGTCCCAATAAGACACCACGGTCATGTGAGGCACAGAAAAATGAACATATTGCCTCTAAGACAATGCAGAGTTTTTCTTGATCACCTATGCTGACTGACTGAAAAATACGGATCTCCGAGAAAGGTGACCACAAAATACATTAATTATTGGAGACATTGTAGGGGTAGTTATATTTTTTTCCTGCTGTGAAGCTTTTTTTTTCATCATCCCCTCAGATGTCTTCAGTATCAACTCCAGTACAGGGGAGCTTTCTCTGATTAAGGAACTGGACAGAGAGTCGGACAGTCAAGTGACAATCACAGTGACGGTAAGATGGTTGATTCAATCATGTGATGGGCATCACAGCAGAACAGTGCAACAATGAAATGAATAATGTACAAACTGGTTGAGAGGAACTTCAATTGTTACAGGTTTATTATTTTAAGGTTGAATTTATTTCAATGCAAAAGCTCAGCATTTGGAAGGATAATCAAAGTCATCATTATTGAAGAAGGCGCTTGGGAGTTGGAAGGGGGGGGGCTTCTATCTTTGCATGCAAGGCCTAGCTCCTGCTGTCTGTATGGTCACATGGAATATATCAGGGCTCCCTGTTGACCTGCAGGCTCCGTCTAGTCCACTGGTTCTTTTTTTGTCGGCCCTGAAATCTAGCTAGCCTGTCAAAATATGAGACTCATTTTGATTCTCTGAATGGTGTGAATAATATTCAAATAAGCTTATCCAATTCATGCAATCCAGTGGGCCCCAGGGATATAAAATTTTGGTCTGTCATAGCATCAAGCCACATTTATTTTTAGTGGTATTTTCCAGGAGACGCCATACATTAATTTATATATAGATATGTTTTTTTTTTGTACTAGTAGCTGACTAGTGACTGTTCTAAGAGGCTTGCTTTGATTGTGTTCATCCACTCAGGGTGAAATCTTTTCTCATAGTATTTCATATAAGCATGTTATTTGATCACCTAACATTTGCAGAATTCATAGTGCCCTCTGCCAATCTACAATAAAAGTCCACCACGTGCATGTTTGGATGAAGTAATACTTCCTTTAATAGTTCATTTTCATTTCTACCATCACTTTTCTCAACGGAGGGTAAATGCAACCAAGGCTAATAATAGGCCCTCTGGACAAGTAGAAATGGAAGTAAAGGGAGAACATATTAGAAGTAGAAGTAGGTAGATATAGAAATCAGTTAAATGCAGAAAAAACTGACGGAGGAAATTCTGATTGGTTGAATGTTAACATGTGAAATCAAAGAAACATGTTATTCAAGTGTGTTACAGTAGGAAACATTGAAGATATAAACTTGGGTAACCAAAACTGAGAACTAGAATGGCAGAACATTGGCTAGACAATTACCTCATTCCTGGCCACGAAGAGTCCGCTTGAAACGAGACTGTTTTAGGTCCTCCTCCTGTTCGTTATAGTCGGGGGAGAGGTGGAGGGTCATATCTTGTGCTGATTAAGGAGTCAACCTATCTATTTGGTTTCCTGATTGTTATCTAGATCTTAACTGGATTCTGTTCAATATTGTCCTTTTGTCGGCATCAGATAAAGGAAGTACTCCTCTGGACGGTAAACCATAATGTCCATCATCATTCAAGCATCAACGACAACGTACCAGTGTTTCTCCTCAAATCGATTTGATGAAACCATTCAGAAGAACGACTGGCCTTTGACACACTGGTGAGTTTGACTCTTTTGTATGTTGTTTGTTTGTTTTTTTTCGTTCCAGGGCAAATGTCCCCATTCTATTGGTTACAACCCAACATTGGGTTTGAGAGGTGCTCTGTAGGGCTACAATATTTTTCACATCATTACAAATTGTACATACTAGTTGACATGAGAGGTTTTCAAGTGTCCTCATCAAATTTCAGGAACTGCCAAATGTTTGCAATGCCTTCATTTTCTCTTGTAGATGCAATTTGTAATGCATTGCAAGAGGCATTGTAACTGTTTTTGAAGTAGGGGAACAATCCCCTGATTGGGCATATCCAATGCCCCTTTGAAACTCAACGCTGCTTTCAAGCCTTTGAAGTATGGATAAAAACGTTGATATTCTATGGGCGATGGATTCTCTAGGGGCACCAGTATACACAAGGAACAGATCCTTTTGAAACTAGCAGAAGACGGCCATTTCAGCTAGAGCAGGGAACAAAAAGAAAGTAGGTTTGACTCCATTCAATTGATTCCTTCTTTACATCTGTCTGTGGTCAGTCATGTATGTAACCAATTGGTCCTAAATCTGACAGGCCAAGCCATTCGTTATCCAGAATTCAGTTTGTGATCAGTGTGGTTGGTCACTACCATCATTCGCTCATCTTCAAATCAATAAGGTTCCAGAGGAAAATCGCTTCTCCTATCAGAAAACATGAAAAATCACCCCACGTTTCATTGCGAATCGAAACCCCACTCCATGTAACACTTCAGCCAATTTGGATTGCAAACAACAGGAAGGTATTTTTTCGAATCTGATGTAGTATTACGTGGTACCTTCTTGCCCATTTCCATAACCCCCGTCTACCCAAATGACAGGAGGCTCCATCCCCATGAAGTGAACAGATTTATCAATATCTGGTCTGCGGGTGGTGATTTTATCTATACCAAACAGGGGAAACATTCTTGGACACTCCGTGATATGCAGCTATCAACTGCCGACTGTTTTGTTCTAAACCCGGTCACGATATTGAATGCAACAGATGCTTGACGTCCCACGTCCTGAAAGCAGTTTATTATCGCCTGCCCGATGATGGTGTTTTGCTGACTGGGACACGTTTTATTTGAAGAGTGAAATCGTGAGCTTTTCTGCTTCTCTATTCCTGAATTCGCACCAGTCTGCCTGTACTAGCGTTCCTGGTGTGGTAACTTCTCTCTGTACATGAGGATGAACATAATGTTCTCTGTTTCCTAATCTTGTTTATAAGATCGCCTTTCTGCCATGATGTCCCTCTTCGAAAACATTGCAACTGTAAAAAGAACACAAAAAAAAAACGACAGGGACTTTTGCATGATGTCACATACACATTGTCCAGTGCAGGTTGCTGCTTTGATATACCACACAACACAATGATATATCAATATAAACTTTAGTTTCTGATTTATTGCAGGCAATGACTTTTTGATTGATATTTTCTATATCTTATCTGTTTGGGTTTTTTTTTGTGAAGTGCCCATCAAAAAGTACTGCACTGGGATAAGTCGCCAGATAGAAGCCTTCTATTTTGAATCCTAACTCTCCCCCCCCCCCCCTTTCTGGGGGCCTGAAGTTGTAGATAATGTTATGGGCATTCTCTGCTGTCATCAAAATGACCAAAGGGGGGGGTGGACTTTCAAGGGACAGATTGTCATTATGTGCTGGAACATCACCGACTCGTCCATTCTTGTTCTTTGCTTTACACATGTGTGCAGTATCTAAAAATTTTATTTTTGTTTCCGTTCATCACAGGGTTTTCATGAGTGAACGTTTTGCATTTCGGTCTGCTGGTGTCAATACACCACAAGCAATAATCCGTGCATAGCAAATGTTCACTTGTAATCTGCTGAAATTCGGGTCGGAGTGTTTGCTTCCAATTGAGATACTCCTCCAAAAGCTGTGACCTCTCAACCAATGTACAAAAATAAAAAGGGTTTGTCAATCCAGGGTAAACTGTACCGTTTTACTACTTTTCCAATTCTTGGTTGAAATATACTGTGGAATCTGTCTTGATTGGTGCATAATGATTCCTGCTTCCTGCTCGATTGGCCAGATAGGCCACGACAGGAAGCCCTCTTGTAATCATAAAGATTGGAAGTACCTACTGTCAATGATTGAACATTAATAAGTACAATAACTGCCAGAAATCATTGGATCATCACTAGTTTTCTTGGACCATTTCACAGGAGTCGTGAAGTGGCACCCTCAAGGAAACCTCTGGTGGTTGGACGATCTCCTTAACCTCACAATTGAAGCGTATGACGGAAGTAGCTTGGGAGGGCCATACCACGCTACCCACTCTGTGTCCATGGGATTAAACGTTCAGCGGTGCAATATTTCAGTGACTGAAATCATGACAGAATCAGTAAATGATGGTGAACTGGAGGATGTTTAGTGTTGCTGATGTCAATGCCAGCAGTACCTGGGATGAGTCGGGGATGGATAACCTACAGCAAGAAAGTGAAAGCTTTTCATAGCCCATGGAGGTAAGAATCCATTTTCATGCCTGTTTTTGCTCAAACCAGCTATGCTGGTTGAACTATTTGAGAATATGCCCATGTACAGTCTTATCTACTCTATCTATCAAGTGTGTGGCAACATTTCATTTTTGGCCCCAAACAGTTCATTTCTGTGATGGATGTCGACCAAAATTAAACACAATGTCCTTTACACATGGGATGTCTGCCCTTCTGCAAGGTCAAGGTCAAAGGTCAGTTAAAGGGGCAATATTCGGCCCATATGTATAGATTTTTCAGCATGTATCTCCAAGAATTGTGGTGCACCGTGCTGAGTTCGGTCATAAGGATGGTCTTAATAGCCATACCTTCAAGGTGCCCAACAAATTTAGGACGAAAGGCCCAGGTGTGGGCCCGATGGCACCTCATGTGGAATTTTGCAAAATGGGCTCCTCTCTTAAAGTGTTGGGTACAGTGTTGACATTCAGTCATAATGATGCTTCAACAGTCGTTACCTCCGGGCCGGGGTGTTCTTCGTCTTGAATTTTTATCCAAGGTCCCAATTGGGCCCGAGGGCCCAGTTATAAATTCCATGGAATTTCATAACATGGGTTCTTGAAATGCACATCTGCAAATCTTCCCACAAGTTCCAATTTGATTTCGTTAAAGTTACATGTAATACTCCTGGTTAGGTGTCTATCAGGCCGTGTTGCTAACCTCGGCTTCAAGGCCCACTTGCAGGCCCTAGGGCCCATTTTTTTTGCCCATCATGTTAAATCCTGCAAAATGCTTCTACAAATTTGTCAGTCAGTGCTGAGTTCAGTCATAATGAGGGTTCAGTAGCCATACCTGCAAGTTTCTCAGGAAGTTTGGACTTTGAGACCCAGTTAGGGCCCGAGGGCCATCATGTGCAATCACTAAAATGCTTCGCGCCTAATGTTTTGGATGCCACAGTGCTGATGTTCGATCATAATGAGGAATAGCCCATACCTGACAGGCTTTACAAGGATTTTTGGTCAGCGGATCCACTTGGGCCTACAGAGATCTATACGAATCCAGTGTGTCAACAAATTTGCCTTTTTGGCCCCTAAACAGTCATTTTATGACGGATGTCGACCCCCAACTTGTACCACAATGTAATTGCTCGTGGGACAGCGTGGCTTGTGAAGGTCAGGGTCAAGGTCATTGAAGGGGCATATAGGTCATTAGGTGTATAATTTCCAAATATCTACTCCTACAAATGTGAACATTAGGTTTCTTGAAACTGGTTATAATGTTCATTTGCAGCTGGTTTGCCGATTTTGGATGCAACATTCATATAGAAAGAGACTTAAAACAGTAACATCTGATGAAAAGAGCAAAAACAGTCATCTTTGATGGGATATGATCAAACTTGGACCCAATGTTTGATCGAACATTTGGGAACAATTTCTGGGTCTTTAAAGGGGACACAATAGGTCCACGTGTGAAAATTGTCTTTTTCTCTCGCAATTGGTCATGCTTCGATGGACATTGACTAATGAATAACAATGTTTATTGACATTCCGTAGATATAAGAATCAATGGCAAAGTCGTTACAGGGGACAATCCGCCATTATTTGGAACGGTCTTCTTGGTCTCATGATCTTGAACGTTAACACATTTGTTTTTGTTTGTGTAATTTGGCAGTTGGAGCTTACAGCACCCTCGGTGCTCTAGTTAGCATTCCAGGTCCAAGGTTCCTGACTCGACCCTGTCGCTTAAGAGTTTGAAACTGACTTACTCAGGATTAACCCCGATTGAATGGTGGGTGATTAAATGTTGACCAAATTTTGAGCCATGATGCTCAATATCCAGACTGGCTGGCAAAATGCAGGAGAGTGTGATGGTGTGAAAGCCAAGACTCGGATGTCACTGGCCACTCGATATTTGTAGTAGTGGGGTTGGGTGCAAAGTCTAATATTGTGCCAGTGGTGGAAGACAGTTCACAGAATTCACAATATAAGTTTCCGTTATTCAGTTACTGTATATATCAGTCCACAGTCCTATAATGACTTCTCTATGGGCGTATGACATATCGGATAGAGTTGTCTCCTCCACGAGGGAAAACCATCATTTACACACTTTACACTCCTCCGACACCTACAATGACTGGCAAAGTGCTGCCTCTCATTCGTGTCATGGTCAGCTTTGATTTTGAAATTTTCACTCCACTACTTTCTTGTGTAGAGAAAGTAGCCACATGAGTAGAGCTGCCCTCGCCGTTTTCTGGAGGATGTGGAATTGGCAGGGAGTTCTTATCCGCCTGCCTTACTCAGGGCACGATTTAAGAAAAGGTGCGATATTTGCCAGCGACCTCCAATTGTTCATAACCTCTAACACAATCGCGTAGATATTTCAACAATTTCGACTAGGGAATCTCATTATTGTAGCTAAATGCAGAGATTATCGGGAGGAAGGCATCAATCATGGAGGTGCATCTGTATGATATGGATTGTACTTGGCCAGGTCCATTATGGAATCTTGTGTCATTCTGTTGGTTAACAGCTGTTTGATTAGTGATGATGTCTGCCGGAGGATGTTAGATAAGCTGCTTAGAGAGTCCACGGTGGCGTTCTAATCAGCATACACCTTTCAATTCTGTTATGTACTGAAGAGGGGGAGGGGGTGGGGGGGGGGGGAGGCCAGAAGTAATGATCTTTATTATTCATTGTTTTTCTATGACGAGAATGCATTTACCCAACAAGATTAGAAACACAGAGTTAAACTAACATAGTATAGAAAAGTGGATGATGTATTTTAGGAGCTAAAGATGACCCTTATTATGGTTGAATATGCGCCCCAGAAGTCACGCCATAAGGAGAAACAGTTAAGGTTTTTGTCATGGTCGGTAAAATAATCCAAAGAACGCAAAAGCCGGCTTTAAGGCACTTTCAGGCATGCCTGGGAGTTCCGGTTTGATGGTAGCGTGGTGTGGCAAGGAAAGAGGAGGTTTAATGAAAGGATATGGGATATTTTCATAACGTATCATCAGTTCACATGGTGAACGGTGCACTAATCTAGAATATGTTTTTTTATAGGTGGAGATAGTTTTCAACGAACCACTTTGCGTTCGCGCGAAGAGAGTGGAAGGGTGTGTATCCCCGTCACATGGACAATGGAATGGGCTTGGATTACGGCAAATACAGTCAACATGGCCAAGACGATAGCGGCTCATGGCTGGCCAGAGTCAAGTCACCAACTGAAGGTTCACCATGACAGCCACACTGTTTTGTGCCTAACTAGTTTGAAATCTTTTCTATTTTGTGTAAAAAACGTGTTGATTTTTGCTTGACAAATTTTCCGAATATGTTGTGCTATACAACTTTTGATGAAAAAATATCATGTCAAACTGTCGGGGATGAGGGGGGGGGCGTGCATTCATGAGATTATGTAGGGTGTAAAACATGACTATAGTCTCGATAACAGCAACTAACACTGGTGGCTGGGGCAGGAGAGAGGGGGGTTGAACCTGAATATGTTATAATGGCATTATACTGGTAATTTTGTGCAGGGATTCATTAGATTTATCGCAATCTATGAGAGTGATTCATTTGAATATTAACATACCTACGTTGTAATGACATGACTAAATTATCTACTAAATTATATTATTTTTGCAGCTCATAATCACGTTATCATACCAAATGAACAACTGTCCCTTCTTCGAGGACTCAAGCTACAATGCTCGTTACAGCGAGTGAGACCAATTCCTGTCCAGTTTGACACAGTTCTGATTGGTTGGTCCATCAAGGGGTGACGATCTTGACACGGGTAACCCACCCACTTTCCCTGCAACCAATGTTCCCAGTGCGGACTCTGACACCATCCCCAATCCTTGCAGGGTGAAAATGAGTAACAGAAAGATCCAGCAGAATTTCTTGCCTTACAACAGGTGTTCACTCTTTGTTACTGGCAACTTTGATATAGTGAGATTGGAATAAAGCTGTCCTTTGGCATGCATAAGGCATTTCTTTAGACAGGGATTCGCCAATCTGAATCCTATGGTTTCCAGTCTCTAGCTTTTTTCTAATGATGGGACATGAAAATGGCCATCGGACCTAAATAGTTGACCAGCACGAGCTGACAAATAAAATATGCCAATAAAATACAAGTATGTTATTTCACCATATGTGGGAAACAGGCAAATGTTCTTCTCCTACAAGTGGATGACCATTCACACTTGGCAGGTTGTCGGGACTAGATGGTACCACAGGGATGTGCAGGGATGAGTCACTAGTCATAAAGGCGGAGTAAATGAGACTTACATAGTGGTAAAAAGAAACTGCCCAGAAAGACTTTTGCAAGATGCTTCACATACAAGATTAGGTGGGATTAAATCAACCTCAGTCATTTGTTACTCATAGATTAGTGGGTACCAACTCAGGGATTCAGGTCACAGGTCACCAAAGGGCCATGATGACAATTAGGTAAAACACTGCAGAACTCAGCAGAAATGCTGCTCTTATTCTTTTTTTTCAGATTATGTGGACTTTGCATCGTTACTCTGCTGTTGTTATCATGGACTAGTGGTCATATGCTTAAATGTACTCTGATGAAGAAAAAAAAACACTTCTGGGCAACCCGACGTGGACATCCCAAGATTTATGATACCCTGCACCCCTCAGACTCGATTTACTCCCTGTTTTATCGTGCTTGGTGCCCCACACCAACAGTCAATTTGATAACACTACAGTGGCCCCTAGGCCCAGAATACCCCCCCAACGTATGAACCTGCTAACTAGATGATGCTGATTTGTAGAATTTGAGACAAACAAACAACGATGCAACATGTATGTTTTAAAACTTAGCTATGTCTACATGACAAACATGTAAAAGACTTTCAGCATCAGTCACCCTACCTAGATGTATATCTTACCCTTTCTGGGAGGTGATTAAACTCCTTGCATGGATAATACATGCACAACGTACGGCACTATTTTCAAATCATGGTGCTTACTCAGAAAATGTCTCGCAGATTTTGGTAATCTAGAGTTAGTGTAAACACAAACGGTTGTGATATGATGTACAATACACATATGTATTACTTTTCGTCAGTGTACGTCACACAGGGACAAATTCTCTCTTAAATAGTTACAAGCTGAGGCTGTCAATACTGCCTCTCCTTTTACAACATAATAGCTCCCTGATTGTCCCACAATTGCCAAAAAAAAACTGAGGGCTGCATTATATAAGAATTTTGAACGACAATAACCTCTAAATGCATTTTATTCATCACAACATGAATCATACCCATTCATTTATAATGTGTATATTTTTAGTAAGGACTTCATTGGTGACATACGCGTCAGATATGCTTCATTAAATCACAATGGTAGTTTCCAGCAACAGTAGCGACGTTTACTGACAGATCGGTGTCAATAGTCCAATTCGGACGACTAACCTTAACATAATGTCATTGTTTGTTTTATATTGGTCTGTGGCTTCATATGGCATCTGTTAGATAGATTCATGATCATATAGTTGAAGTTCACATTGGGTGTGCATTTACCATGGAGAACACATGACCCTATGTTTTTATGAAAGTTCAGAGGTATTTCAGCAGTTATATTAGATATTTTCAGCATGATGAAACACCCCACCCCCCGAAAAATAGTCTGAGTAGACATGGTCACATCCTTTTTCACTTCAATATTACCAGGGAGCCAGGGGCAGGAAGGAGAGGTATAGAGGGTTAGGGAAATGCAGGGAGGGGGTCCTTCGTATTTGCAAACTATTGTAGAAAATGCGATAATTAGTTTTGTGTAGTACCTCCTCTAGTAATGTGTCTTTATGTTGATACATGTATTCCATTCTCATTTGATGAGACCACTGGTCACAAAACAGTACAGTTTTGCAAAATGCCATGCGCGTTTGTTCCACCACTCCCCATCTGGTGCCCTGATCCTTTCTTTAAGCTCATATACGCCTGTTCGTCAGTTTTTGTAGGATGATGATCCAATGCACCACAACACTACAGTGGAATCATTTAGAGACGTCGCAGCTCCAAGTTGACAGATAGGTGTACCATGCCAATTCCAGAGAACTACACCAGCTGATACTGTGCGTCACCCAGGTTATAGATCCTCGGCACTCATGAAAGTCATCATCTGCATATAATATCCCACAAAACTTGGTGACCGAAGGTGGAAATAGAAAATTCACACGCTTTGGTTATTCCACACCACAATGTAGAAGGCATGCAGAGAATTGAAACGCACCCCTGTAAGAACGATTGATGATGGTTTCTTACATGTTTAGGAAGCCAGGTAATGGCTCATCAAGAAAACCCTGCACCGTGTTGATCTTGGATCAGCACGGAGCGTTAACTCGCTCTTCTCTTCTCGTACATGCTCATATGATATGAGGCATGGGTGCTGTAACCATTCCCAACATACTCCCGGGACCGCCATTTACATCCCTTCTGAAGGATGATCACAAACCCATACAGCTACTATAAGTAGTGTTCCCGCATTCACAGAAAATCTGGAAAAGACAAGGAAAAGACAAATCCAATAGATTATCCAGGCCTGGAAAGTTTGAAATTCAGTGAAAAGTTTAGTCATGGAAACCCAGTTAGGAATGTGTATGCGAGTGATGTTGTTAATTCTCACAGCTGTTTGTTGTTGGTGCTTTGGCTCTTTCTTCGATGTTCAGTTGAGAAAACTATGTGCAGGAGTCATGAAGTAGGTCATGGAAATCTTATCGGTGTCATGAAAAAAGTCATGGCGTGATTGCCCAGAATCTGCAGGAACCCTGTTTAGTTCGCTGAAATCAGTGAAGTAGTAATTTCTGACCACCTTGTGCGATCTAAAAACATAGGTGGTGGGTCAATCAATGAGTGTTTCATATAATATACGATTTAATTATGATGTTTGAGAATGCATAGAATGCACGACAACATTGTTGTTACCTTATCAACCACTATTAGGACCGCTTCTTTCAGGGAATGCTACTACCCGATGTCAATACGACAGAAGGAATGAGTATGAGAACACCCAGCAGACCCGCCCTTCAAAATCTTCAGAGGATGGGGTGATCAAGTAGCCTCTGACAGAATAACTATGAAGAATTGACTCTCTACAATCGCACTGTCACAGCAACCAGACACACGTGGAATGAACCCAGGTATATATACAAACACACCCTATCATCAGATCATATAATCACATTTTGTGAGAGTGGTGGACTAATGTGGTTAATGCGTTGACGAACGTAAACACAGTGGTTGTGGCGTTCAAATCCTGGTGTAACCCGAGCAAGGTGTTATCGAGATTGCTCACTCCACCCAGGTGGGATGGGTACCCTGGGAGACAAATCTTATTTAGCGTTGCGGTGTATGAATTTTTTTTCTCTCTTTTTTTTTTATTTTTTTAATGGCTGCACCTATGGTGTAGTCCCCCAGGGCACACAATGGTGTGAGGGCATGCGAACAGCAAGGGTTGTGCCCTATGTGGGTGGGTGTGACAAATTGTTTACCAATTGGCAGGGGTAATGTTTGTGAAGCGCTTTGAGATGTGGTTGCCACATGTAGGAGCTATAACACAAAGTATCATTATCATTATCATCATCATCAATCTGATCACCATATTCATATGCATAATAGTCTCATCATAGTATTACTCATCATCATAATCATCTAATCATTTCATCATCATCATATGATCATCATTCATAATATCATCATCATCATCATTGAACATCTTCGTCATCGTCAGTCATTATCATCCATATAATCTTGATCATAATCAGCACATCATCACTTGATATCCATCATTATCACTCATCTTCATCGTATCATAATAACCATCTCTTGATCATATCATCATATCAGCATTATTTAATTTCATAATCATTCATCTTGATCATCATTCATCATCATCATCATATCATCTATGATCATCATCCTTGATAATCATATCACCATATCTTGATCATCATCATAATCATCATCATTATCATCAGCATCATCATTATCACCCATCATCATCATATTATCCACCGTCATCATTATCATCATCATCATATCTGATCTATCTCATCCATCATAATCCTAGCTTGATCATCACATCATCAGTATCATCTCCATCATAATATCTGATCATCATTATATCTTCATCTCATCATCTTCATCATCAGCATCATCTGGCATCCTCATCAGAATAACCATCAGCTTGAGCATCATATCATCTCATATCATCATATTGATCATAATCATCACCATTCATCTGATCATGGTGATATAATCCATCATCAATTCATCATGGAAGGTCACTAGGGATGTGATAGACAGGGGGTTGGGGGAGGAGGGTAATATTTGTAAGGTGTGTACAAAGATGTAACCTTTATGTATCAATAGCGCACTGGCACAATTCGTGAAAAAAGTGTTGTCTATTGTTTGATAATTTGGACTTCCTAATGTTGTCAAAATATTGTAAACTTTATTCAGCCATTTTCTCGAAATATCTTGACTATAGTGTAAGAAATAATTACTTTTTAAAACAACAATTCAAGTTAAAGTTTGCTATGTGTTCTGGGACTTTTTGCTTGTCACAAAATTGACGATTCAATCATTCCCCCCCAATCTCAAACTACTTTTTTCCAAAATTAGGCAAGAAGTGATATTGTCATCATGAATAATCCCAAATTTGATATTTTTGTTCTGAATGCATGAAAGAAGTGTATATTACAGATGTTCACCCTGTTAGAAATGTTTAAATCAATTTGTTATGTGCTTAATAAATGTCTTGCAAAATTGTACTATATAAATGAGCAAATATAAGTAAGCCTCCCAAAATGCAAAATTACCCTAAATTTATCGAGATGAAGAAATAATTATAGGTAACAGATAATATCTGAATGGTAAACATGAACAACTGTAGGCTATATCCCATCCGTAACCTTGTAAGGGGTCAATCCCAGGGAAAAACATTATCATCATATATCATCATCTATTGATCATATCTCATTATCACCCTCATTTATGCATAGAGCATCTTCGTCATCATCATCAATTATATCATCATCATCTGATCATCATATAATCATCATTATTATAATCATAATCATATCATCATCATCATCATCTTGAACATCATCACCGCATTATCATCAATCATAATCATCATCATATTCATTTATCATATCCATCATTAATCATCATCTTATCATCATCAGATACCATATCTTGATCATCATCATCATTATATCTTCATAATCATCACTTGATCATCTCACACCATCAGCTTGATCATCATCATAATAACATCATTATATCTCATCATATGATCATCATTCATTATCATATTGATCATTCATCATCATCATGATTTCACCATCATATATGATTATCTGTGTCATATTATCGATCATCATCATCATCTGGATCATATCATAATCCTCATCACCCTGATATCATAATCAGAATCATCTTGATCATCATCATTATCATCTCATGCAGAATCATCTGATCACATATCATATCAATTCATCAGTCATATTCATCTCATCATCATCATCATCTTCATCATCATCATGTATTCTCATCATTCATCACATATTGATCATCATCATAATCACCATCATCTTGATCATCATCCTCTCATTATCATCTTCATAATCATCAATATTGATATCATCTCATCACCATCCATTCTTATCATGATGAGGATAATATCATCAATAATAATGGCAGGGTCCCTAGGGAGTGGGATAGAATGGTGTTTGGAGGAGAGGGTCAATATTTAGTAAAGGTGTGACAAGATGTAACCTTGTATGTTACCAATAGCAATGGCAAAACAAATTTTTGGAAAAAGTGTTTGTCTATTTGTGTGATAACTTTGTGATTCTAATGTCTGTTTCAAAATCTTCAACTTTTATTCAGCAATTTTATTCTCGAAATATCTGAAATAGTGAAAATTTTTAATTCAACTTTTTAAAACAAAATTAGTTAAATTTTGCTTGGTTCTGTGGACTTTTTGCCTGTCACGGACAATGAATGCATTCAATCATCCAATCTAAAACTACTTTTTTTCCCAAAATTAGGCCAGAAGTGATAATTTCCTCATGAAATCCTCAAATTTGATATATTTTTTTAGGACGACATGAAAGAAAGTGATATTACGAATGTTCAACCTTTTAGAAAGTTTAAATCAATCTGTTATGTGTGATTAATAATTGTCTTGCAACATAGTAATATAAATGAGCAAATATAAGTAAGCCTCCCAAAATGCAAAATTCCCCTAAATTTATAGAGAGAGGAAGAAAGTAGTATAGGCAAACAATATATCTGAGGTAACATTATAACTGCTAGGCTCCATATTCCCCTCCGTAACTTTAAATTTGTCATTCCATGGATAAAACATACTAAATTCCTCTATTGGTACAGAGTCAGATTAAATTTTTAATTCAATAAGTGGATAAAGAAAAATCTGAATTATTGAATAATTACTGTAATTGATGTTACTAACTTTTATCCCTCTCTCTGATGCTCACAGGTCTGACACAGGGGCCCAAGCTACTGGTGGAGGTCGTGGAGTGCATTTGGGTGGAGTTTGACCCAGAAATGTGGGTCTCCGGCAAACAGTGACTGTCCAGGAGAGTATTAAAGTGAAATGAACAGTCTAATTTTGCACCCGCCGGAGCACCGACCTAAAGATAGAGATCTGTGAATTGGTCTATTCAATTAGGGCTGAAAAATCAGGTGGGTACGCAATATTTGTCTTGGGGAGGGGGTTCTGAGGTCGGGACCCAGTAGGAAGGATGGCCCTTAAAAATGGCCCCACATGCCAATGTGTGGAATTCATTTCAATTATGCGCCCATAAAACACACTTGGAGCAAATTATGTAAAAGCAGTTGAAACCATCCCGTTAAACAGTGAAAAAGGTTTGTTACTTTTATCATTCAGTAGCCCATGTAGGGGCTAGTAGGACAAGAGACAAATAGACGATACGCGAGTTCATTTTGACGAAAACATTCATTCTTCTCAATAGGTTATATTTTTCAGCAAACTCAGCAATGAAAATATTGTTGTGTGATGGGTGATTGGTGTTTTTGGTTTTAGGTGGCTAATATAGGTGTTGGTGTTGATGTATAGCGATATTTTTACACTCCCATATTCTCACCCGGATACTGGATTTTATAAAGATGCGCACTCTCGCCACCAACGCTTCACAGCTCAATGGGGGCCAATATTTGTCTATACTGGATTAACGATGTTGGGAGAAATATGGAGACAATCAATGCTATGCAATCAGTGTCAGTTTTGTAACTTGCTATGAATAGATGCGAGACATGTAAAACGACTTCCAGCATCAGTCCCCTACCTCTAGCCTCAAAAGGGAAATGTCCCTAACCTGTCCGGACGGGTGTGTGAAAACGAAACTGGCGAATCCTCCTCTCCTCATACATAACACGGGCATGGGCTCCGAATGATGGTCGTAGAGGCTAGTGTGACAGAGGACAGGCGTTGATAAATTATCGTGCTGACATCAGTGCTGACTGGATTAGGATTGTCTTTGGGCCGTCACTCGCTCGAATCCTTTTTGAACTCATTTTAACTTTTAGTCTATCTGTTCCTCAAAGCATGCAATCCTTTACTAGCATTTCCCTATCTTCAACAGCGTACGAATAAAGCCTCACGATTCTTGAGCAAAGATGTTACGACAATCCCCCAGTGTTGATGAAATCCCATCATCCAAACTGCACTGAATCTGAGCCTTCTCTACACAGTGAGTATGATCCCAGATCCACTTGATTACTTTTGTTGTATGTGACACTTTTACTAAAAAATACTCACTCATTGGGGCTTCTGGCACTGGCAGCAAATTGATGACTTCAGTTAAAACCAGTGTGTCGAACCCTTCAGGAATACCCAGTGAATTTATGCATCCAGGATAATTTATTGTCTACTAGGCTCAACTATCTTGAGCAGACATGAGCATGAGGGAGAAGTGTCTGGTGTTGTGGCAAGCAAGGAGTGAGGCCTTGAATGTGAAAGATCGATGAAACTAGTAAGACCCATTAAACTATGGTCATAGTATCCATTAAACTGGTAAGGTGCATTTAACTCTATAGTAGGATCATTTTCAACTCTGGTATAATTCATGAAACTGGTCCATTACAATTGTAGGGTTCATTGAACTCTAGTTAGATCCAATGAACACTGGTGAGATTTATTAGAAATTTGGTTTTAACCTCTTAAAAGTCATTAGACCACAATGGTAAGACCCTGAATCTCTGGTGATGGACCATTGAGCGCCATCTAGAATCCATGAACATCTGGTAGATCTATTAAACTTGGTAAGATCTATTAAAAAACACTGGTAAGATCTATCAAGCATGGTAAGATCTATTAAACACTGGTAAGATCCCCATGGATGACCATGTTGAGGAACTTTGGGGGAGAGCCAAGCTTGATCCTAAGGATTTGCCAACAGATGGTTTCAAATCATAGGATCGAAAGGTCAGGATGTCGTTGATCAGGGGTAATGGGGAAAACACAGGTGAGTAACATATATTTATTGAGACTGTCTTTCAGTGATAGTGAGAAGCTTGAATATTTATTGGTTAGCAAGAGTTCTTGCTAACCATGAACACGGCTGCAGAGAATGTATGTAGAATAGCATGTAGAGTGATTATGACTATAGTTATATTTGATACTAAACATCAGCTGACCAAAATAAAGAATAAAGCGCGCGAAACCAAGGCCTTGAGTTTATGTATACACACACAAAGTTCAAACGCGCCCAAGGCAAATTGGACGCGGTTTAGTGATAGCAAAAACGAGACATACAGTTGCACGTTGTGCGTGGAGCTTGGACACAGTTTATTCTTTTCCAACACTCCCTGTAACATTTTGCACCATAGTTATAATTTTTCATTATTAGCCCACTTTCACGGATGAAACAAGAGTAAGTAATTGGGGGTAATTATGGATGGAACTAATACACAGATTACTCATCCTTGTTTCCGAATTAAAATCAGTTTATGTCATAACAGAGCGGAAGAGCGCCTCACCTGCACCTCAGGCTTTTCTAACCTCCTTTATGACGTCATCCCGGTTTTTACTCTGCAACAAAGGCCCTGTATCTGTTCATTCTTCCTAAATCGAAACTGGTACTCCAGCTTATCAAACCCAGACTGTCACTTCCATCTTCAATATAAAGTTCAGGTTCCAAGGTCTTGAACAAAAACATACGGTGATCGTAGCCTAGTTTAGTCGTTCCCTCTCTTGAGGAACTCCCCGTCGAGGTGAGATATCTCAAACTCTGTAGACGTTTCAGGCGGGCAATGAGAGAACTCTCCATGTTTTCCCAGTCTTATGATTTCGCATTGTAGAGCCAAATTGAGAATCTTTGTGGATTTTGCAATACACTAGCGGAAGACTGTAATTTATTACGTTTCTCATCTCTCATCAGGTCACTGCCAAGAATTCCAGGACACAGTTGGTCAGTTCACTACCGCCTCTCGGGTGGCCCCGGGTGGATTGAGTCTCTCTCCAGAGGGGATAAATACCTATCAGCCATCTATGAAACACATTATAATAAATGGGGGCTTTTTGTAAGGAGGTTGTGTCGGTGCAGCTTTCCTTTGTTGAGAAGTATCGAAACCTTGTTGACCCGATAAGTCCAGAATGGTTGGTCTGGCGGGTTGGAATTTGGGGTGAGCTTTCTTATGGAGGTACGGAACCCTATTGTTTTGGTATAAGTCAGGGGTGAATTTTGGGTCAAAAATAGAAAGTTGTGAAAAGTCAATATTTGGCCAATTATGCTTGTGAACACGATAACTGGACCCCCCCTGGAATGGCTGAAGCTCATACTTGGTTGTGTGTGTTCCCAGATGAGTACATGAAACCCTATTGTTTTGGGGTCAGGTCAGAGGTCATTGAGGTCACCAGAAGTCAAGTCCAAAAGCCTTGTGAACACGACTAGTTCAGAATGGTGCGTCTGATGGGTTTAAAATGTGGTGTGTAGCTTTCTTATGGGGAGTACAGGAACCTATTGTTTGTGGTTTAAATAGGTTGGGGGAATTTGGTCAAAAATAGAAAATATGTGAAAAGTCAATAATTTAGCCAATTATGGCTTGTGAACACGATACTTGACCCCACCTGGATGGATGAAGCTCACAGCTGGGGGGTGTTCCCCATGATGAGTCATGAACCCTATTGTTTGGGTCCGGTCCAGAGGTCAATATGAGGTCAACAAGAGGTTCAAAGTCCGAAAGCCTTGTGAACATGATAAGTCCAGAATAGTTGGTTTGATCGGGTTAAAATTTGGTGGTAGCTTTCTTATGGGGAGTACAGGACCCTATGTTTTGGTATAGTCGGGGTGAATTTTGGTCAAAAATAGAAAATTTGTGAAAAGTCAATACCTTGGCCGCTCGTGCGAGTGTACGTATGTACGTGTATATATGACTTGTACTGTATAAACATGTGCTGGGTGCAGTGGGAGGGGAGGTTTCATGCAGTACTCAATGTGTGTGACTCACTGAATATTAGTCGATGTACGTATTTATAATAAACAGTGTCTTAATAAACGATCGTGATTCACAGAAATCAAAACCATTCGGTTGGTTATGATTTGGGGGGGGGGGGGGGGGGGTGGGGGGGGGGGGTGGGGGGGGGGGGGGGGGGGGGGGGGGGGGGGGTGGTGGGTGGGGGGGGGGGGGGGGGGGGGGGGGGGGGGGGGGGGGGGGGTGGGGGGGGGGGGGGGGGGGGGGGGGGGGGGGTGGGGGTGGGGGGGGTGGGGGGGGGGGGGCACAGAATCAGATCTCTTCTTGCTTGTGCTACAAGCCAAAATGAAGAATTTTCAGGGGCGATTTTCTCCAATATTTTGACCTTTTTTCCGCCCTGAATGTGATTTTTAGAGAGCATATTTTTTAACATTTCGGGGGGGGAATTCGCCCTACGCCCCAGTGTTTCGGACGCTGGTGTTCAAAATGTCAGATATTCATTTCTGGTGGGAAGTGTGTTTCCACTGTTCACTGCAACAGGCTTAGGAATGAGTTATGCTGCAATACTTGTTGTGGGCACTGAATAGCAAATATTAGCCAAGGTGTAGACATGTTCCAAGTCATTCCATGTTATGACAGAGTCAGTAGAGGTCTTAAATTTGAACAAACGATAAATGTGAAATGGCGAAAAACATGAAGTTATTCGCCACCGAAATTCTGCTGTCCGCAGCTACCGAGACGGTTCCGGACTTGCCACTTGTGCGGAATGCGGGGAGTTGGGGAGGGACAACCTTGGAGTGCTCATAAAAAGTATCATCACCTAGTGAGCCAGTGGAGTTGTAGTTGTAGTATTAATGAGCTACATATAAAAGGTTATGTGTTCATTGCAACAGTGTTATTGGGAATGGGCTTGTAGATGGTCCTGGTTTGATAGGTGCATTAGGTCTGTAGTCCTGGTCAGTAGCAATGGAAACTACAGTTTATGGAGTAGGCTTGGCACAGGGATTGGAAACTACTTGGCAGCCTGTGGGATCTGGACCATTCAAAAATTGAACACATCCATGCTCTCCATGTACACCATCCAAGTTAAGCTGGTCATTAAATATTTCGTATTCATTCTATGTGAGGGTGCACCTCCTTTGCCTATTTTTGTTCCAGCATGAGACAACATAATGGTTTCTTCGCGGTGTCCCCCCCCCACTATAGTCTATTGGTCATTTTGCCAATTTTTGTGATGGCATTTGCAAACTGTTACAGAGACAAGCTACATTGCCAGTCATTCCTACTATTTTTTTTTACCTGACTCCAGCCATGTGGCTTTCGTCAAGCGGCCTATTCTCCTCAGTATAAATTGGGTAATCATTTTTGGTCCTATGTAACTATGACCATTGAAAACCTGTGGGGATTCATCTAGTGTTCATATTCCGATTATTTTGCAAATTGATCATACACAAACATTCCACACTGAACTGGGACATCTTGACCATATGAAGGTCATTTAAAAAGGCACAATATAGTCCGTTGTGTGAAATCTTTTTCCCTCTCATTGGTCATTCTTGGCGTGGAGATGGCCTAACGAGTAACACATGTTCATTGAGGCGGTGCTAAAGACTCTTTGGCCCTATAAATCAATTTCAAAGGTCATTCAGAGGCATAAAATAGGCCATTGTTTGAAATTGCCTTTTCTGGCCTGATAATGTTGAGCCTTTAGTCACATAATTGTCCATTCGTGTTTGTATATTTGTGCGGTTTGAGCTACAGCACCATTGGTGCGTTAGTTGATTGTTAACACGATAACTCGACCCCACCTAGATGATGAAGCTCAATACTTAGTAGTATGTGTGTTCCCCAGATGCGTACATTACCCTATATTTGTGGGGTCAGGTCAGAGTCATCTGAGGTAACCAAGGTCAAAGTCCTGAAATCCCTTGAAATTAAGTGTGGGGAGCTATCTTATCAAGAAGTATTTGTCCAGACATTAGTTTCCCAACAATTGCTGGTACAAATCTCCATTCGTCCTTGAGTCTGGCTTTAGGTTGGTTCAGACAAGAGTAGGATCACTAAGCCTTTTGGTTTTCTGGTTTATGGTTTTCGGGAGTTGATGTTTCCTTACTGTATCGGGAATCTATGCAGTCAGGCCAGTGTGGGTGTGTTGGGTGTGAATGTGGGTGTGACGCCTGGCTTTGAAAGAGCATAACTTCTATCTCATCCCACCCGGATGGATGAATCTCATACTTGGTATATAGGGTTCCTCTTAATGAGTTACAATGATCCCTATATTTTTTGTCAGGTCAAAGATCATCTGAGTCATTAGAGGTCAAAGTCTGAAAATCTTGTGTAGAGGATAAGTCCAGAAAGAACGCGTGGTCCAATCCAGTTGAAATTTGGTGTGGTATCTTCTATGGGAGTACAAGCACCCTATGGTTTTTTTTTTATTGAACCGGGGTCATTCTGGGCAAGGAATTGGAGAATTATGAAAAAGTGATATTTTTTGGGCAATTTTCAATCTTGTGTAATACACACTCAACCTGCACTGGATGGATGAAGCTCATACTTGGTAGTATTGTTTGTCCCCATTATGAGTACATGGAAACCCTATGTTTTGGTTCAGGTTAGAGGTCATCTGAGGTCACCCAGATGTCAAAGTCTGAAACACTTGTGACACGATAATTCCAGAATGGTTGGTTGTCGACAGGTTCCAAATTTGGTGGTAGCTTCTTATGGGGAGTACAGGACCCCTTTGTTTTGGTATGGTCGGGGTGAATTTGGTCAAACATAGCAAGTGTGAAGTTCATAATTTGGCCACTTTTGGCGTGTGAACACGCTTATTTATTTTATAACTCTACCCCACTGGATGGATGAAGCGTCATACTTTGTATGTGTGGTCCCCATGAAATAGTACCTGAACCCTATTGTTTTGGGGTCAGGCAGAGGTCATCTTAGCTCACTAGAGTCACAGTCTGAAAAACGGTGAACACGATAAGTCCATAATGGTTGTCTGATGGGTTCAAATTCGGTGTGTAACAAATTCTTATGGGGAGTACAGGAAACCCTAGTGTTTTTTGTATGAAGGTCAGGGGGACTTCTGGTCACAAAATAGAAATTTGTGAACAGTCCATAATTTGCCACTTATTGGCTTGTTAACACGATAAGTCGATCCAACCCGGATGGATGAAGTTCATACTTGGTATGTGTGTTCCCCATTAATGCGTCATTACCCATTTTTGAGTCAGGTCAAGATGTTCATATTAGTGCCACCAGAGGTCAAGATCTGTAAACCTTGTGAACACGATAAGTCCAGAATGGTTGGTCTGACAGGTTCAAATTTGGTGTGGTAACTTCACCTTGTTGGGGGGAGTACAGGACCCTATTGTTTTGGGGTCGGTGCCTTGTGTCTGGCTATAGTTGTCAGAGAAGAATCAAGGAATCACTACGGCCTAATTGCTTTCTGGTTCATGTTTGAGACATGGCTCCCAGCACTTTTCCAGATATTAACCCTTACTCATTAGCACTCATCTCACTGTACCTCAGTACCCCCCGCATCTTGCTTTCTTGCCTCTTTGCCTCTTCTCCCTCAGGGTCCGCACCATTCAGTATGTTGTACATTGTATCCCCCAGAGATCTCCAATAGGTTACCACATTCAGCCTCGCTAAAACCTTCACAAGTCCTCACAGGTCCCCACTTTGACCATGGGTAGTGTGGAATACTTTAGGAGACACGCTCTGTTTTTTCAACTCAATGCAAAAAGTGCCTCGGGTGTTCGAAAGCGTTGGACTTCATGAATTCCCATGATTTCTGATTGCACGTCGCATTTTTAGCGCTCTCATCCAAACAGTTTTATTGAAAAATTTTTATAGTAACAAAGCAATTCTTAACAAACTAGTTGGGAGTTTTGTTCCTGACCATTTCTGCTGATTGAAAGGTAAATTTGGCATTTGACAACTTTGAGATTGTTGAAAGGGAGATACTGATGAATGTTCATGATGTAGAGGAATTTGATAGCCTATGCTGATATGGATTGTCTGATTTCAGTGTCAATGTCACTGAAAAAGGGGGATGTTGTAAAAAACTGCTATGATACATATCTATTCAATTGTAAGTTTTTAATTATTCTTGTTCGAATCCGGAAAGCAATTACTCAACTTCGCAGCATCTTAGTCAGGTGAAATGATAAATAAAACAATTGCATAGCATTTCAAGGTGAATCCATATTGTCTGTGAGGAAGGACAAGAACACCTGTACTAAATAATGCAGGGCACTCACTATTCTTGTTGGAAATGAATTGACCTCAACTGATTCTGATTTTCAATTTATCCACAGGGTAACTTGACATTTTGAGAAGATGATTGACTCGAGATATTCAAGGACTACTACTTCATTCTTTGTCATTGCTGATGATGAGGTCTTCCAGACATGGGCTCAGGTATGATGAGTGGCACTAAGCTAATCTAGTGACCGTCTGACACTCCAGTTTGTTTTCCATCTTGTCCTGTCCTGCGTTCTTTCAAGATGCTTGTCATTTGATGAGTTTCTCAATCTATAATTCTTCTGCCTTGTCTTGTAGGCCATTGCTTGTAGCAGTGCCCATTTGGGATGCTCAGAATGGTTTTTTTTTTTTTTTCTCCCCTGAGAGTGGAAAAAGACGTCCAGAAAGAGTTGTAATGTCAACAGCAAAATAACCATAATAATAATTCTCTAAATCATTTTCATTTATTGTTGTCAAATACTATATTTTTTCCCGTGGAACACTACAGTGTGACCATTTTTATCATTAGCATCAAACTTATCGTTACATGGGATTGGGGGGCTTTGGATTCGATAGCACGCCAGTATCCTGTCTATTCTCGCTGTTCGCTCAGGTTCAAATTTTTTGTTTGAGCTCAACGACAATCCCCAGTGATCCAGGATGGGTGCGAGGAACTTCAATACCATAAAATTCCCCAGTAGGATGTATGTTGTACCATCATTGCTTGACGGACGATAAACCAGGATGCCAAACTCAGAGATCACATACAACATCTCAGACCAAGGTGAGGAAAACCTGCTTCACTTGGCTACATGGCTACAGGGCGCTACGGGCTCTACAGGGTCCTTAAAAACAGACAGAGGGGTCGAACCAGCTATGATATTCTATGCATTCAGTTATGGAGTGACGGTTGGGAAATCGTATAGCTCAATAGAACATGGTATTGGTGTGTACTGCAATCCGGGATCAGATAATTCTAGGGGTCCTCTTCAAGTTATATTGAGATGCTCAGTTCTCAAGAAAAGGATTGTCATAAAGAATTGTCAGTTATAATCCATTATTTTGATTGAGAACTTTAGCCATTGGCTGATAACGGAAGTATAGGCTAAGAACACAGACAGGGCCACTATTCTGTTTGTGTCCTCAACATTAGAGAAGAATGTATAAGAGAGGTCACAAAACAATCATCTGCAGCATTTCCTTTACTAAGTTTCAATCAATCTGATCAGCGTGTTTCAAGTTGAAGCTCAATATCGGACAAGGTTTGAAGAGTTATTGCTCTGACAATTGTCTGCGCTACCCGTTTAAAAAACAGGACCTCAGGAGTCTTTTGTAATTGGTAGAGAGTGTTTTATTTGTGACAACCGTTTTAAAAAAACTCCCAAAGGAGTTGATAGTAATCAATTGTTTGAACCTTTTTTTGGTCATTCAGGAGAGCTCAGAGTCCCTTTGGCTTGACTGTGTGTCCACTTTCCCATCAGCAGGATTTTTTGTGCCACCATCAGACTGATTTCCATGGAATAGGTTTGTGGCACCAATCCCGGTAACACAGTCCTACCAGACTTTTGCACTAATTCACTGATTAGTGGTAGTAGCGTCTTTCATGTATTTTATCGTTCATGCTGATGATGGGGTTTTGAGTTGCAAGGTGTCAAATAATGTCTGCTTTGCCAAATTCAGGCAAATTTTTACTAGTTGCATTCCTACAAGCCTATGTAGCTATGGTCAACATCGTTTCAATACAGTTGGATGGTGGGATTCAGATGAATGTGATAGGGTTGTTCATATGAGGAGCGCTTAGCAAGCTAACGCCACCTCTATAATGATCCTCAATTCTGCTGATATATCTTATAATAAGAAAATCCCTCACTTTCTGCTGCTTAGATCAGGATGGCCTGAAACAAATTGAATACCTTAATGGAAACAATCAACAATTGTGAAACAGGCAGGAATAGCTATTACGAGAACCCACTCGTTTACTCTAATGAAAGTTTCAGTTGTTTTCTTGGACATCACCACAGGTTTCTTCCCATCAACTCCCAGTTACAGGGAGATGGCACTGATCGAGAGTCGACAGAGAGACGGTGAGCGAAGGGACAATGACAGGGGACCGTGAGTAGATAGGTTCTTCATACTTTTGTTAAGGATGACACCCCCCCCCCCAAAAAAAAGTATTAATATATATAATATATATATATATAATAATAATATTATATTATAGAATATACTATTATAGATTGTAACTTGGGACAAATATTTCTATGGTGTTTGATGGTCACAGGTTTGTTGTTTACACAAGGGCGCAGCCACTGTCTGAAGTTGGGGGGGTCAAGAGGTCCCACCATCGGTCAGTCTTTTACGACCCACAGAATGATTCTGGGCAGTTAAAAGTATGAACACAACTCCTTCTCACATTCAACGTTCTGAATTGAGTGTATTTATAACCATGCCACATGACGATTGTTTCAATGCTTCATCATATTGCATCATCAGCTCAGGGATGTTTTTTTTAAAGTTTTCTGAGTTGCACTAAGTGCATTTTCATATCCACTGTGGACCGCCTACCTCCACCGACAGCCAGCAGGGCCATCATTCAATTCCTTGCGGCTGCTCCACACGTTGTTTGGAAATGGTATAACTACCCACAGACCCTCAGATCTACAGTGCCCTCAACCCAAAAGAGCAACAGCTGAATGAGGATGATTTAATGATTCAAGCTGTTGCCAAAACGGCAACCAGGCTGATGTGGAATTTTGAATTGCCGTGTGGCCGGAAGGAGCCAGTGTATGATTGACAAATTGATGATAGGTAAGTGCGATTGTTTTTCTTGTCGGTGCTTTATTCTTGAAGCAGATTTCTGATTCCTCTGCAGTCTGCAATGTGCTTTCGATCGGAGCAGTTGATGATACAATGGTATTTTTTAGTCAGTAAATTCATGAAGCAGTTTTCTGAGTCTCTGCAGTCTGGAATGTGCTATGCAGTTGAGATTTATGAATTTTGTTGGTAAATCCTCTCTTCTCTGAATTCTGCAATCTTCCATGGATTGTGGAATATCACTCCAGATGGGCAATACGTCAGTCCTCATTCTAAGAAGACAATACAACGTGATGTTTAACGATTGAGTCAGGACGGATTACTGTCAGACCAGAAACTGCAAACACTTTTTATTTTTAAGCCAGATTCTAATCCAGGATCACTTTTGGAAGGCAATGTGCTGTGCATTGATTCCATGTAGAAAACTATACAACGGTTCACTATTTCCATTGATCAATGATGTTTTGTCAGTATGGAGGGGCACATAATCTATTCCCATATCGCTAGCTTTTTGTGCACCTCTCATACCATATCTAAGCCGAAGCATCAAAATTAGGTTTCACCATCACTCTACTACTGCGATTTACATGTAAGGGGCCTGGAGTTTCTCTGCCTTTGTCCGACTATTAGAGCTGCTGACAGGATTTTGGAATGCCATTATCATACATTGTGGCAAACAGCACGAAACTTTCCCTAGGACTTGCATTCACAATTTGTTTGACTAGAGTTATCCCCACTCTTAGTTTGGTCAAGCAGTTTTATCATCATAAGGAACCACTCCACACAAGATATTTTCATCCACAGGCATCAGATCAAGGAGTTCCAACTCTCATGATACGATTGAGATTTACCATCACTATGAGGTCATCAACGCCAATGTACCAACGTTCCTTCAGACCTTTCAACGAAACCATTCACGAGAATCGCCCATAAACTCTCTGGTAAGCTATATTCGATTGCTGCTGTTTGTGGATCAGGTCTCTCCAAACTATTGGTCATGACCCAACCTTGTGGTATTGAGGTGATTCAGTTGTTCTCAAATTATCCAGAGAAATTATAAATTTTCACTAACGACATACAGAATAAGCCTGCCCCTGACTGTGAAAACGATGTAGTAATGTATCAAGTTCAATGTTAGCTTTTTAGGTACCTATTACTTGGGTATTAATAACACAGGCGAGTTGATACCCTAATGTCATTAGCTGTCTATACCAGACTGGTGACAGTCCTTCTAATTATCCTGCTTGTTGGGGAATTCTTTCATCATCACCTAGAGCCTAGTATTAGTTGGGTGAGTAATGTTCTTGAAATCTGAAGGTGCAAAGCTTTACCATGCCGTACAATTCATTATCTCTAGGTTCGCAAGCTTGACTGCTACAGGCACGCTGACCTCCCCATCCTGATCCAGTTTATTGTCGGCCTGTTTGCCAAGGATAATGTGCTGACTGGACACATTTTATTTGAGGACGAAATTGGTGAGCATTGTTGTTTCCTTTTACCAATGCCTGAAGCTCTGGTCCTGCCTCCTACTAACCACCTCTCAAAGCATTTTTATTTTCAAACTTCTGTCTGGGTAAGGTACAATCATTGCAAGAGGCAAAAGTCGCCCTAGGAGAGAATCCGCCCTTCCACTCCCTTGGGCGTCCCCAAATGATCATACTCAATTTAAAAATCCTCGGCCAGGTTATCACCGGCACGATTACAGCTTGCTGCTGCATGAACCTTCCAGAATAATTAGCTGCCGCGATGGAGTTCTGCCTGTGATCATTAGAGCAGTGAACAAATAAGCTGAGGGACATCATTGCTTCTGGCTCTCTGTTGTTGAAGTATGCCTTGACATTATTTTTTTGCTCTTATAAAACTTGCTAGGAACAGTATTACGATGTGGATTAATTTACTACGGTTCTGCGTGACTACCATACCATCTGTATTCCTTCCCAAATGCTGCCCCTCCCTCAACATTTTCCTGAGGTGGTGAAGCACTACTGTGAACTGAAAGCCCACCTTAACAAGAAATGAGCAGATATTAGGCTAATGTTAACAGTGACCTTGGTTTCAGCTGATTCATGCACAAGGGCAGGGCATGCCAAATATCAAATGTCTATGATGTGCATTGAAAATCATGCCACTCAAATTGTTTCATGTTCATGCAAGTTCGTTATGAAGTTTTTATAGATTATTGATTATCACTGCTACGTTGGCAATTTAGCAAATTGGCAACATTTGGAGACATCATCCATCCACCAATTTCAAAAAAGGTAAGAAATTGTCTTAATTAACTTTTCCCTCATAATTGTAGATATGACATCATGAAAAGGTTGGCCAGTTCTGCCCAAATCACCAAATTATATGAATTTGAAGGAGCCCATATCTGTCCAACTGAACATGCTGTAAACCTGGAACCAAGTGATATTTGATGATTTTTCATTCTCTTTAACAAGATAACAGCCAAGAGAGTCATTGAATCGCCGAATTTGCCTTTAATAGCCACGTTATGTGATGACATAACATACCCTCGGTCTATGTTAGACTACATGGTGTGCAATTGTTGTATGCATTACCATAGGCTGATGATTCGTGTCAGGACCTAGTTTTGGTGCAAGTGCCTGAAGC
This sequence comes from Sclerodactyla briareus, assembly GCA_026419785.1. NCBI lineage: Eukaryota > Metazoa > Echinodermata > Holothuroidea > Dendrochirotida > Sclerodactylidae > Sclerodactyla > Sclerodactyla briareus. The sequence continues at coordinate 371,172 of JAODTK010005911.1, forward strand.
GGAATAGAGTAGTAATATTCTGGCCAATATGTAATACCATGATGTTATTATTATGAAGATCTGGTACTACTGAGTTTATGGAACACTATGACTTATGACAATACCTGGTATTGCCATTTCACATTACTTTGGTAATAATATAAATAGATACCATGGTTGAACTGTACATACAGTATCTGATTTAATTTTCATTTGGACAAATTTGATTTTGATTTCAGATCCAGTCAGGCTCATCCTGGGAAATCTGCTGTATTGATTGGGATGAGTACCTGTGATACTCAACTTACTCCTTCTCGACTAGTGGCTTAGATGATATCGAGTTAAGGCTGTAACAAAATGCTACCTGTCCCGAGACCACCATTTTTATGTTCCCTACAAAAGGATGATCAGTGAATTGTTGGATCCAACTACCTGAAGGAGGGGGAGTTAAACAGACTACTCACAGCCAATTGATAGGTCTTATTGCAAATACCTTGAAACAAACCCCAGGAACCCCGAAGTTACATAACCATCGAACCGATGAGTGAAGACCAAGACATCGCCCATCATTAGTGCAGCCACCCAGGGAAAAACATCGTGACTGCTAGAATTCGGATCAGGAATGTTTGCTTGCAAAGTGTGCTGATACCATACTGCCATTCTTTTTCCTTGATATAGTATTAACTGTTATAGTGGCACTACAGTATTTCTGTAAATACTATGTTAATAGTATTTTTGTAAATACTATGTCTGGAGGATGACTGTCATCACCAGGGGTCAGACACGACTCAACGGTACAAGGTGACAGGTGAAATAATATGTTAATAGTAATGAACAGTATTTCTGTAAATACTATGTCAATAGTATTCTGCAAATACTAATGTTAATGGTATTTCTGTGAATACTATGATACTAATTGTATACTATATACTAATGATTTCTATAGACTATAACTGTTATCATGGTAATGCTAGGTGCTGCTATAGCTATCTCAGCACTACTATGTAATATGTAAGTAGAACCTTCCAACCCTACGTTTTCAGTGTTCTCATGTTCGTGAACAATCAATTCAACACTGAGTGGTTGGCACAGTTGGTAGAGCTTCAGCCGCCCACCCGGGAGACCGGAGTTCGATTCCCGGTCAGGTACTGATAGAAACAATATTTGACGTGTCTTCATTTGAATCAAGCCGCTTTTACTAGGCACGCGAATCAGCGAAACAACAGGTATGTAGGCAAAATTTTGGTGATTCTCACGGGCATTGTGGTTGGCACAGTTGGTAGAGCATCAGCTTCAACCCGGGAGACCGAGGTTCGATTCACGGTCGGTCTACCAAGACTTTTAATCAAATGGTACGGTTGACTTTCTCGCGGGATGGCACTCAGCACAAGGGAGGGAGCCGGACAAACAAGGCTCGGCAACTTGCAAGCTGCTGTCTGTGTGTAAACCCACACCCCCACATTAAGGTACTGCCAAAGAGGCATTGCCTTATTTCGTGTATAGGGTGAGAGATTTGCAGCTGACAATTTGTGCAGGATCCAGGTCTGCATCCTTGCTGGGCCTTGAATAGGTTTGATCCTCTGCTTGGCAAGTATACAATAAAAAAAATGAAAGTGAATCAAACACAGTCTGATCTCCCTTCAGCTACAGGCCCAATCCGCATTATCGTTTGAAAAATAAACATTGTCTGGTTGAACACACCATTTTAGAGTATGTGTCGATTTACTATTACAATTCATACTACCACTGTAGGTCATGTTAACCCTGATTCTGAAATAATGAAGTTAGTCAATGTCGAAAATATACCACAGTTCGGAATTTCTGATGTTGGTGTTTGATTGAATGCAAAGGTGGGTATCAATTGAGTCAAAGTATAACAACTGCCAAAGCCATTGGATCATCACTCTTTTTCTTGGACAATTTTACAGATGTCTGTGAGGTGTACCTCAAGGAACCTCTGTGGTTGGTCCGATCCCTTACATGCCCCAATCGAAGCCTTAGAGGAAGCGGCTGGAGGGCCGTACAACTCAACTACCCTGTGGGTCTAGTGGAACCGCGTCGGCATGCAACATTTCAGGAGGAACTTGTGATTCTAACAGTGACGATGTTGATTTGCAGGAAAGCCTTATGTGTTGATATCAATGCCAGCAGTACGTGTGATGAGTCTGGGGCTGGGATCACTTACAGCGAAAAGTGAAAGCTTCACTCCTTTGGAGGGGTAAATTATTTTGCTGACAAAACAAGGCCGACACACTGACAAACTCCTCAATAATTTAGGCCTGCCAATTCAGTAGAGACATGTAAAGCCATTACTGATTTGTCTGTCCTATGAGCTTGTTATATGTCCCCCTTCTTTCAAGGAGTTAGTTTGTATCCGCAGATTCTAGAGGTTTAATGGAAGACCACTATTACTCCATACACATGCCAAAATGTGGTGCAGGTGACACGTTCGCTTGCCCAAATGTGAAGAGGATGGATGGGGGGGGGGGGTATTCACGCGACTTTGAACACTGTGTACCAGCGAGAATAGGTGGCAAGGACATTGCAAGTATCCATCAAGCTTTGCCAGTTTGACAATAAAAAAAGCGGTCAGAAGCCGAGGCGTGCCCTCTACTTGAGGATCTGCAGCTGATTGTGTGAGGAAGGGAGGAGGATGAGGGGGGGGGACAGGGAGGTCATGCATGGGGAATATTTTTCATTTAATCGTTATTTAAAGATAATTCGTGAAGAGTATCAATGTCAAAGAATAACAATGTATAGATAGAGTACATGAACAATTCGGAAAGGTGTGGATGCAACAGAAGTTATATCGCTTGATATGAAAAAAACTGTATCTATCAAATCCGAACCCCACTTCAATCGAAATGTTCCATGTGGAGTTATGGCCTCCAAAGTTTAGTCCATTATGCAGAGAAATTGGAGAGAGTAATCCAATTGGGCAATTATGCCCATGATGTCACACTTGGACAACCCGGGAATTATAGGTCCATGGATTTCGGTGCGTCCATTCTGTTGAATAAGTCAATTCAGCAGGAATTCTGCGTCTTTCTCTTTCTCACCAAATTAACCATCCACACCACCAACCCACACAGCAACCTATTTTCAATAGACTAAATGCTTTCAGAGTGAAAATATGTTGCCAATTTCAATTGAAAACAGAGAGTTGGTTTGGGAGGGTTGTGCAAGTATGAATTCATATTTTTTAAAGTTATTTTTTTTTGGGCCATTTTTGGGGAATGAGGATGCTTTTCGTCTGGGCGAACCACATGCACAAACTTCAAGTACTGTAATTTGTAAAGAAAGTGTTTGAAAATCAAGGTGGGACTGAGGCATCAGTTTTCTCCAGCTAATATATTAGCCTATCATTAATTTATTCGGCAGTTGTCCTTTAGGGTTGAATACATCCTAGAGAAGAGTAGCCACAGTGGTTGTGAGAGCATGGGCTTCGGCAGGAGATCAGGAATTCAATCATGGTCGGGACGGAAGACTCCAGGTTGGAGTGGGTATGAAACCCTGGTAATAAGTTTTTTCTATCATGTCATTAGTGCTCTTCAAAATATCTCTTCAGGGGGAATTGTCGTTCCAACAACACTTTGCGCGTTTGTTGATGAAGGTGGTGGGGAGGGTTTTTGTCATCAGTGTGATGACGTTGAGATCGGTGAAATACTCATTGACAATTTGGCGAAGACGAAAGGGCTCTCGATGGATAAGAACGAGAGATAACCCAGGTATTTCAAAGCATCAGAGGTTCGTGTTATTCCACTCTGAAAACTGAAAACAGTTCAGATCTTTGGAAAACAAGAAATTAGTGGTGATCATCTTGGTCAAAGTTAGCAATTTCCTCTAGTTGGCTTATGAAATTGCAAAATCCGGAGATTTGGAAGAAGATGCATGAATATTCTGAACTTGTTTGGTACTTTATTCAAATAACCCACATCTTCAGAGTGAGCCATGCAGCATTTCACACTGTCAAATACATGTAACAGGTTATAAAATATATGGCACTATCTGTCAGGTATGAAAGAGTCTCTACACTAACTGTCAGGTATCAAAATAAATTTGTGACCCACATCGTCAGGTATCAAAATATCCTCTACACATACGTTAGTTCCAAAAATGTATGTGCTCATATATGTCAGGGTTCACACTGATATGGGCACATACCTGCGGGTATGCAAAATTCTGTGCACGTCCTGTCAGCCATTTTGTATCAAAAAAAGTGTGTTTAGACCACAGTAGGTCAATTCCTGTTCAGGAGAGGATTTAGTTGGTCAGGGGTGTTGTAGATGTCCGCGGATCTCTGATTTAACCAATATTGAACCATCAATTTCTTTGAAAAGTCATGCAGTTCTTATTTAGCCCAAACACAGGTAGTGTTCGTATCGTCATTGAAACATAATTAAAAAAGTGATTAAAAAAATCAAGTTTCGTTTGGAAAGTTCTAAATACCATTCTGTTGTCAATGTTGACAGTATTTAAATGAGATCCATATAAAGAATAGAACCTATACCTGATTGCATGATTGATTACATCCAATTATTAATTTATTTGTGCACAGGTTTTAAACTGCTAATTTATTATAATTTTAAGGCAATAACTATAATCAGTAATATGTGAATATTCTCAAATTCACAACTGCAAGTTAATCTGAATAATATCACATCAATTGTATTCATAGGTTAGTAGATCACTGTCAACGATACTATGACAACTGTCCCTTCTTTGGGAGCTCGGCCTACGATGCACGCTACACTGAGGGTGCCCATTCCTGTCCAAAATTTGGTAGTCCTGAATGGCTGCGTGCATCCAGTAGTAAACTGATCAGGATACGGTGATTTGAAGATATATTTTTTTTGCATCCAGGGTTTGTTAAAATATTATTATACAGCCGGTTCTTATATAGCATCGAAGACAGGCTAAAAGCGCTTTAGAGATATCACTCATGCTCATTAGTGCCTTGTAACACCCATGCTATTACAGCACGCACCATTGACTTTTCTTTGCGACCACACGGTCCAGTACGTCCTATCGTGTCTACTGGTGGATGTCAAATTAGGGCTGCGGCGGGTCTGCATATCTCCACAAGTCCACCTCACAAGGTACCCATTTTGCAAGTGGTGGCGTCTGAGACATTCAAGGAGTCACGCCTTGTCCAACCGCACTGTTGAACAAAATTGCCTAAGGCTTCTCTAATGGGGCTCTACCGTGAGCTAATACACTCCAGGGATCCCACTGAACCAGGAAAGGCATGGTACGGGGGGATAAGCCACATCTCTGTTGTTATGAGGACAGCTAACAACAGAAAGACAGCGTCAGACAGCCTATGCAAAGCTGAGCGTATCTTCAATCCTGCTGCGAGACTGATCATTCTACCCAAATTATTTAGCCTGTTTCCCGCAACATCCCTTGGCTTCACAATTAGGTATCAACATCACCCCCTCGAAATTCTTTTTGCTATCCTCATTGTCCATATTATCACCTACCTTTGTTATCCCGACACTCTGTTTGAGGGTATTGTCATCAAAAAACCCCCAAGCTCAGACAACCCTAGCTAACCGTTCTTAGCCAGTACGAATTCTGATTGGTCGATTGACCAGAGCCAGTTTCCCAGGTTGCCTACTGGAAAGTTTGCTAATGTACCAGTGTTTGTCCAGCCGCAACTCAATTCTGATGATTGACGGACACTCGATTGTCATTTGCCTGATACAAACAGTAATTTTGTCACATACTCTAATCATGCATTTCCCTGGGGCTCACAGTCCTGTCCGCAATACATACCCCCTGAGCCGTGCTCCCCTATGAAGCTGTCCCGTAGTATTTTCACTCGAGTTCCCGGTCCCTAATTGAATCTACACCCCATGTTTGCTGTAAGGTAATTTTAAGCATTTTGATATCTTATCAGGTCTTCATCGGTGATAGATGCTCTCGGACGAATGGTTACATTCAACGTCACAATGGTTGATTCCAACAGCACTAACATGCTTTGGCTGAAGATCAACGTCATTGTCCCAGTGACGGCTAACCAAGATTTTACTGTGAGTTCTATTCTTTTTGCAGTTGTTTACCTTGCAACACTAAGTGTTTTTCGGCACATTATGGCTGTTTTCCGCCAGTGCTGGAAAAAATGTACGTTCCTCCCGGGAAGGAGAATGTTTCCCAGTAATACTACAAAAATAACCCCCAAACTTGAAAAATTTCCTTCCCTCCTATGGCAAGATTTCCCTCCAATGGCAACATTTTCCTGGTATAGCTCTCCCAATCCCATTTTTTTTCCACCCAGGTTTCCGCCACTCCGCCGCCGATGGAATGTGGTAGGCATTAACGCAATAATTTATCATTGCTTTATTCGATCGATATGAAACTTTAAGGATTTGTGTTGAGGTTTGGAAGGAAACTAGGTGGATGTGGACGTGGGTCTTGGTCTAAGCAGTGAAAGTATTAATCGAACTCCCAGAATGTGGACTACAGATTGGTTATGAACAGCCGGTAGGCCATTCCAAGTCACCGGAGGTGGATGGACAAAGTTGTTACGTGTACTGTCCCCAAATGAGTTCGACAAAGGCAATTCTCTCCGTGATACCATTCCTAGCAGGTTTACCCTGCCGCACGTCTAGTCTTTGTCATTGTTCGTGTTGCCGCTTGTTCGCTTGAAAGTGTTCCTTCTTGTTCTGTTTGGTACTTCAATAAGTCAACTGACTAGCTGTACTTTGTAGCACCGCTGTATACTTTGTTTGCTTTGTAGAATGTGCTCTATATAAATTTGTAAGAATTAATAGTCCAAACCTACAACTGAAAACTATCATAGACCAAGCTAATATCATGCTGTTGTAACATCTTCACCTATTCGCTATGATGCCACCTATACTGCTGTCTACACAGGGCGCAACATTCTCATTTTTGACTTTATTGTACAAGGTTTTATTTGAGAAGATGGGATGAATGGCTTGCAACACAGTACCGTATCATGCAGCGTGGAGACCTCGCTTGCTCCAAGTTTCAACCAGAGTGTTATCATCTGAATCACCATGAGAACTCACCAACTGATAACTCCAGTTTTCGGTAACGCTTTACATCAATGTTTGATTTATGTGAGGGCAGAATGCTGCATATGGAAGACAGACGCATAACTGGCATTCTGACTATATATGATTTAGGTTAAATAGACCAAAATAATTACAAAAATGACTAGGAAAAATCGTTGATTTTTGCAGATGAAGGTTTGGCTTTGTAGCAGGTGGCCCCAGAAAAGTGAAGTGCTGAAGTTGTGGCTAGGACGAATGGTCACGGATCCAACAGTTTCAGTCACAGATATCCAGAAATATAGCCTAGGCTAGATATTGTTTAATCAAACAAGATATCATTGTGGAAGGTTTTGTGAAGTGAGTAGAATCTTGTACCTCTTGATGCTAGAAAAATCAATTTGCAATAGGAAAATAAATTGTTCCACCGTTCAAAGTCATTATATCACATTCCGATATGTCTCACCATCATGAAGGCACCAATGCTTAACCCACTCATAGGTGTATGCTACCAATGATGTCAATACCACAGTAGGCATCCAGTATGAGATAACCAGCCCAGCCGACTCTCCTTTCAAAATCTCAGAGGAGGGGTGATTCAAGTAGCCTTCGATGGGATTGACTATGAAGCATTGCCTAGTTACACTCTCACCGTCACAGCAACAGACACACGGTGGAATGAACACAGGTATATATATATATATATATAGAACACGCCCATCATCATCTTGATCATCATCGTCATCATCATCGTCATCGTAATAGAACCTTGAAGATGGTACGTGTTGCCTTCTCTCTGGATGCTCTGCATTACAGAGTGGCGCAGGGACGAATGATCATCATCATCATCATCATCATCATCATCATCATCATCATCATCATCATCATCATCATCATCATCATCATCATCATCATCATGATCTACATCATATATATCTCTATAGATAACCTTTCCCAGGACAGCCTAATCCTACCACTGCCTCTAAATATTTCCAAATGTCTTGGTTGGTTGATTAGGGCAAGCATTCTCAACCATATTCAGCTATGTTCCAGTTAGGATGAAACTGTTCTAGCAGAGCACCACCAACAAAATGTGTGAATGTTACAGGAACATAAAAAACATCGGAGAAAGCCCTTCTCAGCTGCAAAATAGCATTGAGTTAGTGTCTTATCCAGAGCATATGTCATGAGATTAGTAATTTCCTGCATGAATTCGCCCAACGCACTGATCCTGTGACACCATTGATATGTACTCAGTACCGCACAAAATACAGTGTATGTGTCCAGAAAGTACGGTAAAATACCTCTGGTACACCCACATCAATAACCAGGTTAATTTGTGATGTGTCGACTATATAGAGGTGTGTGGAATCAACCCTCTGCAAATTATGAAACCACAATTGCCCATACCAAATCCTACAATACAATTGTATACAGTTGGTATAGTTTAATTACAATAGGTCAGTAACATTTCAAATCACAGTCTCTGTAGTGGTTGCTGTGCAGGTGAGGCTTACATTATTGCCAGTTGATAGTGCTGTCCTGTATATGGTACTGAGGTATTGCAATATCAGTTTATGAGGGCATTAGCTCGAACAAGCTCTGCTGGATGAATGAACTTCTGTGATCGGCATGAGCAGCCTATCTATCTGTTTTTTCTGTAATGACAATAGTAGGCGTTATTTGAAAAAAATATGGTTTTGCACATCTCATTCAGATAGATAAGTCAACTAAACTAATTGAAGAAAGAACTTATTTATTGTAATATTGTTGCCATTGGATCGCTTTCATCTCTCTCTCTGATGCTCACAGGTCTGACACAGCCCAAGTACTGGTGGAGGTCGTGGATGTGAATGAGTTGACCAGAGCTTTAGGTTCCCGGCAACAGTGGACCGTCCAGGAGGAGTATTCCAGTGAATGAATAGTCTTCATTTTGAGGGTGAGTATCGAGAGTTGTTGCCATGAATGCCTGCTAATTATCTTAATGGGTATTTCAAGTTACTTCTTGAAGGAAAGAAAAGTGATCTCTGTTAGATATTTGCAGTTAAAAAAGAAACTGATTTGATGAACTTATGCAAGTTTGTAAGGTAATCTCATTGAAATTTGATTGCCTGTATATCTTAATTGCTACTTCTTAAGAAGAAAAAAACATCTGAAAGTGAGTTTCTGTTTAGATATATGCAGTCAAAATGAGAATCCATAAGGTAATCTGATAAATTATGCAGATTGGCTTCGGCCATGTTCCAAATTCACTAGCCATTCTCTGCAACTCACCATAACTTATAGCAAGAATGTACTACAACAGAGGTCTGTGTGAACGAAAGCGGACTGGTTACGTGACAGAAGGCTCGCTGCTATTATGACATGTTGGTGACAATGTGGCATCCGATCTGTAGTCAAAGCGTGGGGGGGGGGGGTGGTGAGAAACGGACAACAGCATTGCAGTGAAAAAACTGCTATGGCTAGAGCAAAAGACAATTGTTCATTTTTTTTTATGCGGACCCATTGATTTGCCTTCCAAACTATTTCTCCCACTGACCAAATTCATCAAATTTTCCCTCAGGCAACCTCACCTCTGAGGATAGAGCTATTTTGCTGGGGCTATTATCCACCTGTAATGTTCCTCCGTGTGTTCATTGATCCTCATCCTCACCCTCCTACCAGGCATATGATGGTGACCTCGATGACACGATACTGGTGTACTCTCCTGATTGATGAACGGAGTGGACCTTTCTCTGTAGATCCAGTCAGGTGAGTAAAGACTTAAGTATATATACCAATAGTTCTGATGAATGATTGCAGAATATTGCTGACGTTGATACCATGTTCGACGGTACCCATAGGCACAGACTCTCTGTAGTTATCCTCTGTCTTGTTGATACTTATACCATAGCCAGATGAACCTAGTGGTAGTTACCCTATACCATGGGATGCCCACTCCTACAGCCATCAACTTTATCACAAAATATGTGATGATATGTTTTCTCTCTCTCCATCTGTGTTTTGAAGATAAGCTGAGAATAGCTCCTGGGATTCATTACCACAATGTGTTTGTCTGGGTGAGTGGGGGGGGTGGGTCCTGCACTAAATGTACTGTATGTGCACTATTCATTGTTTAGCTGTGAACAAAAATGAACGATTGCCAGGTGTCAAGTGTCTTCAAGTAACTTTAGCTTTTCATTAAAAAATGAGTATTCACCTTTTGGTGTCTAAATGAATACCATAGGCTTGTTTGGGTTTTCAGCGAGTGTTCGGTAATTACTGAGGCGCCTTCTTAGTCCTGAGTCTATGAGGACAATTCTAGCCGGTCAATTATGAAGTAGGCTCTTCCACCACTCACAGACCTGAAAACCGGCCTCGTTTGCCAGATTTGGCCCGTACAGGTTGCTTGAGTTACAGTATTCCTTGATTTGTTTGCCTTTTAATATTTTCCTCTTCATGAATATATTTGATGAGGTTAGTTTTGTAACCAAGAACCCTCTCAATGTATTCACTAGTGACAGCGATGTCTACCTATCTCCTATAGCATTCTCATTTTTAAACAACACTCCCTCTCCCCCTATTCGCTTTTTAGTCCCAATACATATATTTCGCGCCATCCCTTGCTTACCCAATCCTCTCTTCCTTGCCAGATAGTGTTAAACTAGCCCAGGTCAATCCCTGCAGCCTTAGTTTCTCCTATGGATCTTTCGAAATGAACCAAATGACCTCTGTCTGTCCTTTCCCACCAGTGGTTTTTGTCCACCACAGCTGAGCTGGACTTTGATACCGGACCCACTGTATTCCATTAAGAGCCTTGTTCAAGATGGGAAAAGGTTAGTTTGGCAATATTTTTACGTATTGTCTAAAAACACAACTAATTTGATTCACTTATCCTCGTGTTAATTTCTTGACCCGAGGCTATTTAATGGTACGTTCGTTGTAACATCATCATTGATTTGAGCTTCTGTTTGGGATTTTTTTTTTTCATTTGAATTATGTGGGTTCTGGAAACCAAGTAGGTAAGCAGGGAACCCTGGCTGTATCAATCGTGAGATGCTCTGGAGATGTACTATGAACTCAGATGATATTGAGGCACGGGTAACCAATTACCAACTTGTTACCGTACCTCTATTTTCATCCCCTCCCAAAGAACAATAAGTGAACGTCCAGGGGAATGCGAATTCAAACTCCGAAATGTTTGCTTCCAAAATGTCACTGACACCACGCTACCATTCTCCCATCAAGCTCATTGGTTATTAGACAGCAAGTCTCATTGTTGTAGATCAGGGGAAATAAATGCGAGGGTTGCTGAGGTCGTTTTTGTTTGGGATTTTTGGACCGATGAATGACTTCATCGTGGGGGCTTAAAATACTGCACTAAAAGAAAGGCACCCTTGTTTTAAATCGTCATTCCATAATACAACTCAAGAGTTATTAAGAACTTGGGAAAAATGAGGTTTCACGTCGATTTTTGGTTGTTCAATAACCAGTTCTCCTAAATCGGGTCATTGACATCATAATGGCAAATCATCCGATACTACATAGTCGAGTCAATGCAAACCTCATATAGATCGAAGCAGAGGCTGGAGTGTCTACGGTGCATTTTACCACATACCGCATAAACCCATGTATGCGTTCTGCACTTTTTACGATTGAAGAGCTGAACCTTGTACCCAACTCCCATGTCCATAAAAAATTTGAACCCGACGTGCGGCAAAGATTGCAAACTAGAAAACACCTGAATCGCATCTGCTCCAGATAGACACCCTCTAGTTTAGATCACCCAAGACCATACAGGTACTTCTGCTGGTTTGAGTAATGGGTATTTTACCATTATTTTTAGGTTCTCATTTCGAAAGGCAGACAAGCTGTGTAGCTTAACTTCCTGTAACGTTAAAAGCCACTGGTCACCTATGCGAGACGGTGACCCCCGCAAACATTAACCGTATCTCGAAGGATTCTTGTCCAGTTTAGAGATATTTTGCATGCACGACCTATTGTTCCTTTTCCAGATAATGAGTTTCCACCATGGCAGCAAGGTTAGCTGTCGTGGTGTCGCCGTGGACCTAATATTGCAATATGAGTGTCCACCCAGCCTAGTTTTTGTTGCGCCAGGCCTGCCGTAATTTAGCGGTGTTAGTGTTGTGTGTGTGTACAATTCGACAAGTAGCTGGCGCGGGCTCTGTCCAAAGCACATACACAACGTGTGTGATAGGTAGCTTGTTTACACTTCAGTAAGTGTCAGACTGTCAGTGTGCCTGCTGCGCTATATTACTGTAGACTGTAATGTATGCATCGGAGTGTTCTGTGAGTGACGTCACAATGTATTATCATATGAACTATCAAAACCAGGTTGATAGGTTTTTCAAGTTGACTTTGTGTGCTGGCTGGTAGCATGTAGGTACAGTTTACTATGTCCTGCATCACCACTAAACAATTAGATTCATATGAATCATAAATCTCTCTAAATTCTCCTCCAGCCAGAATATGCAAAGCAACCCTACCCTCATTTTGAAATCGATACTGGTCTTGATTCTTGATTTGGCCATCAGATTGCAGGAAACCAATAAAGGTATTCAATTAATCTCCTATTGTCACATCTCGTTAGAAACACTTATAAGGTCTTGAACAATGTTAGTTGACCGGATAGACAGCAAGAGTGTAAATAGATTATATCTATTCTTAACAGAGGCTTCACAGGAATCACTCAGTTTTATAAGACTGAGCAATGTTTTGTAGGTCAGATAATGAACACAATTGTTATGGATGTGGGTATCACACACCAACCTTTCTATGGATTCATTCAGGAGTCCCCTCGTCTCACTAGACCATGTACATTGTCGGTACGAAAAATATAACAAAGCAGTGTGAGTGTATGATGAATATCCATTTCGACCACCCATTTTAAAGAGACTCATTTAAGACTTTGTGAGGCCAATGGACACAGGTTGGTGATAGTTTTTCATGACAGATACCGGACTACAGATAAGAGTGCCGGACAATATTCAATGGAACATCACACTTTAAATATTCAGTTGGCTGGAGAAATTTGACCTGTTTCTCTGGTCTGCACCTTGCTTCCAATCCCTTAGAGAGCCTATAAAGTCCAACTTCCTCTGAACTCTGACTCCAACCGATGCAAGCCCCTTGACACAGATAATGTTTCCTTTTTTCTTTGACAGAATAGATAAACAACCTGGACGATCATTGGTCACAAGACGTTCACAAACGACAATCCCTCCAGGTTTGCTGTAAAATTCCGCATTCGTTGAAACTGCAAAAACAGGGACAACGAGGAAAAGAAAAATGCTGAAAATGTCCCATCGTTGAAAACTGCACCGAAAATTCAGAGCCGTTTCCTCTCCCACCAGTGAGTTTGACAGAATCGTGCTTAACTACTACCGCACCTGCTGATCGTGTAACTACTACAACCCGCGAATCTGTTGCTTAACGACTAAGAACCCCCCTGCTGAATCTGTGGCCTTAACTCCTACAGAACCCGCTGAAGATCTGTGCTTAACTCCTACAGAACCCTGCTGAATCTGTGCTTAAATACTACAGAACCCTGCTGAATCTGTGCTTAACTGCTACAGAACCACGCTGATCTGTGCTTAAATACTACTAACCTGCTGAATCACTGTGTGGCTGGAATGCATGTCTTAATGAACTACAGAACCCTGCTGAATCTGTGCTTAACTACTACAGAACCCTGCTGAATCTGTGCTTAACTACTACAGAACCCTGTGAATCTGTGCTTAAATACTACAGAACCCTGCTGAATCTGTGCTTAACTACTACAGAACCCTGCTGAATCTGTGCTTAAATACTACAGAACCCTGCTGAATCTGTGCTAACTACTACAGAACCTGCTGAATCTGTGCTTAACTACTACAGAACCCTGCTGAATCTGTGCTTAATACTACAGAACCCTGCTGAATCTGTGCTTAACTACTACAGAACCTGCTGAATCTGTGCTAACTACTACAGAACCCTGCTGAATCTGTGCTTAACTACTACAGAACCCTGCTGAATCTGTGCTTAACTATGATGCGCTAAAAGAGCAATGAAGAGAAATAATGAGAATGTAACCGAGATGTTTGATCACAGGGCACATGACAAGACAGTACAATATGAAGCCTCTTTCAGTTTTAATTCCCAGACTCTACCCGAGGAATCCATTGTTGTATCTGTAATGATAGTAGTGAAGGAAGCAGTGTCTCCTACAGCATGGAATCTGACACTCAAAGAGCTTTGAAGTTATCACCCCCCCCACCCCCCCGCCATGATCATTGGGTTATTCACTGACAGATCCGGGGGGGGGGATGAGATGTGCAATGTAAATGGCATGTTCAAATGGATGGAACACTGGAAAAGCTGATTAGTCCCTATGGGATCACAACTTTCAATCTGCAGTCTAGGACACTGCATGCCGAGCTCATTGTGAGTCGTTTAATGATCTGTTAGAAGGTGAAACCAGCATACCTTAATTATGACTGTATTGAACCAAGACAGTTTAATGAATCTCTCGCTCAGAGTCTGTGCATATGCTGATGTGGAATGGTCTAATAGTGAGGGATAGGGCAGGATGGAGAGCTGTTTATTCGCTCAAGCATACATTGATCTGTTTCAGTTGTTTTCTGATTCCTTGACGAAGTCAAAGGACTCTATGCAGTCATGTCAGTATGTGTGTGTTTTTGTTATGTGTGTGTATGTAGGTATGGATGCTGGCTTGTAAACACGATAACTTGACCCCACCTGATGGATTAAGCTCATACACGGTATGCGTGTTCCCCATGGTGAGTAATGATCCTATGTTTGGGTCAGGTCAGAGGTCATCTGAGGTCACCCGAGGTCAAAGTCTGAAATCCTTGTAAACACGATAAGTCCGGAATGCTTGGTCACAGTTTTTCTTATGAGGAGTAGAGGAACCCTATTGTTTTTGGTAGAGATCGGGGTCATTTGGTGGAAAAATAGGGAATTAGTGTAAACTGATATTTTGGAAAATTTCAGCTTGTAAACACGATAACTCAATCAGGGTTCTGAGTTGCTTTGAAGCTCCCATTAGTCTATGTGTGTCCTTCCATGTTGGGTTTGTTTACATGATCCATACTGTGTTGGGGTCAGGTCAGAGGTCATCTAAGGTCACCAGAGGTCAAAGTCTGAAATCCTTGTAAACACGATAAAGTTCCCGGAGCTTGGTCTAATCAAGCTGACATTTTTTTTAGTGGTTTAGCTCTCTATGAGGGAGTACAGGGTACCTTTTGTTTTTGATAGAGTTTTCAGGGTTCACTATGTCAGGAAAAAAAAAAGTAATTTGAAAAAAAAAATGATATGTTGTTCCACTTGTAGCTTGTAAGACATGATAATCGATAGTCTGGACGTTGATGAAACCTCCTACTGGTATGGGTATTTCCCAGAAAGTACTGAAACCCTATTGTTTCAGGTTCAGGTCAGAGGTTCATCTGAGGGGGGGGGGGGTCACCCGAGGTCAAAGTCTGAAATCCTTGTAAACATGATAAGTCCAGGAGCTTGGTCTATTCAAGCTGAAATTTAGTGTCTAGCTTTCTTATGAGGAGTACAGGAACCCGATCATTGTGGTAGAGATTGGGGTCATTTTTTGGGGGAGAAAATTTTTCAGTGTAAACATGATAAACTCGACCCCCATACCTGGATGGGATATTGGTATTGTGTCCCCAGATGAGTCATGAAAACCCTATTGTTTTGGGGTCAGGTCAGAGAACGTCTGAGGTCACCAGAGGTCAAAGGTCGCATCCTTAAGATGATAATTCCAGAATGCTTGGTCCAATCAGACTGAAATTTAGTGTGTAGCTTCTTATGAGGAAAAAAATCATATTGTGGGCAGTTTGAGCTTTAGTTTGAGCTATAACTCAAACATGCAGAGTGAAGCTCAAACTAAAGTTGTTCCCCTGATGAGTACATGAAATCTGAAATCTATTGTTTTGAGATGGTCAAAGGTCATCTTAGGTCAGATTTGTGACAATGTGTTATTTAGGCAATTTCCTCCGTCATGTCGACTTTACCTGGGTGGAGGAAGCTCATACTTGGTATGTGGGTTGAGTACAATCCTAATGTGTCAGGTCAAATGTTCTCAGGAATGAGTCAAGGAATCATTGGGCTTTCTGGCTTTCTGGTTTTTTTCTCTCTCATCAGGTCACTGTCAGTGATCCAGACACGTGGTGTGTTCACACTCAGACTCTCTGATGATGCCCCGGTTGGGTTCAAGATCTCTCCAGAGGGTGATAATAGCTTTTAATCATCAAGAATATCTAATATCATTCATATCAATCCATTGTGGTCATACACTTCCAAGATCGTTATCTATCATTATCATGGCTTCAGATGGATTTACAATCTCTCCCCCGAGGTGATAAGTAACTGTCAGCCATCCAGAATATCTAATACCATCCAGAATCATCTATTGTGCTCATTATTCCTATCTTTATCTATCAATATCATGTCCCCCAGATGAATTTAAAATCTCTCTTGAGGTGATAAGTAACTATCAACCAACATGGACAGATCTTTATCATTCAGATCATCAATGTCTTAGAGATCATCACCAGCCCTACGCTAAGGCTGCATCCCACATTGCCATTAACAACTTGCCACTCTCCCCATTGATTGTATTTCACAAATCCTGGCTGGTTCGTGTAAGATTCTTCTAGTAAGATGTTCACAGTTGCATGCCCACAATAAACAGCTCGGGGTCTAGACAAGGATTCTCTCCGTAGTCTATCATTACGGCCTATTTGCGAACAATCACAACCCTTGAAATCTAAACAAATTCTTCCATGTTTTACGTGGTTATTGTAGATAGATATTGGGGAACATCAGTAAAGTTTTGTGCTGTAAGGGTGTAATTTCTGTCAGAGGAGTTTAGAAAGGTTGTTTTGCACATGTTCATGCTACGGTGAACAAGCTATCTTACCTTATGACCTTGGGACACAACAGTATTACTATCATCTCATTAGCGGATTCATGCCAGGTTTTTTCATGGATACCAGAAGCTGTACGAGAGCATGGGGGGAAGCACTCGGTTGTATTGTCTTGATTCTCCAAGTTAATAAACTCATCAACTCAAAAATTAGCGGGTCATATAATCGCAAATAAATATTATTTACAGCGCAACAGAGTAATGTCCATCAAAAAGGATTATTGCCTACGGGAAAGAATTTTTATGTCAGTCAGGTGAGACGAGGGGGATTAATTACTCATCTAGGGTTTGCATCTCATACTTAAATTGGTCTGTTATCACCAGACCTCCTGCTTCCTTGGAGAATTCCTCATGGTGCTGTTCACAATACTCACAACTCACAACCCCCTCATGTTATTTGGAGCCTGTAATTATGATGGCTGTGTTGATCTAAGCAAGAAATGCCCACCAAAGCCTGACTCACTGACCCTCTTGCAAACGTTTGTTCAAGAAATGTACTGATGAAATAGTTCAATGATAACCGAAATAATAAATCAGTCATTGAGGTCAGGATCGTTTCCCTATCCCGTAAGCATGCTATCATTCGCCCACTCTTGAAGAATTGTGGTTTGGATGCAAGTTCTTGAAAACTATTGCCCCATATCACACCTTCCTTACGTCTCTAACCTTATCAGAAATCTATGTTTAGGCAGCTAAATGTATACTTAAAGCACAATGATCTGTATGCCAGTTTTCAAATTGGCGTATCAATAGGGTCTTGATCAGCATAATGACGTGGTTCTAAATTCCTGTTACCCTAAGTATCGCTCCCTAATGGAAATATGGTTGCCATATTTGGGGTGGGGGTTCGCCATCCTCGGGGGGTCACAAGGTCCTGGATCGTATCCCGAGCAAGGCCATTCGTCTCATCAACGATGATCATCTTACCTCCTCACTTCAGAGTCTCTATCCCCTCGCAGATCTGATCATCTCTCTTCCTCCTTTACGTTTAACTTCTTAAATGGTCAATGTATCTTGGGTGTGCAAAAATTAACTCTTCTGAGCTTTGGGGATGCTGTTCCTCCTTTCCCACTCAGGTTACTCGCCTACTGCCTCTTCTTCTCCAGCCCCCCTTTCGGTGCATCTTCCCCATCATCGCACTGAACCTATGGATCGCGCCTTTTTTCCTGGCATTTCACTCCTGGAATAGGCCTCCTCGGGATGTATTTCCTCCTTATTTGACCTCCAGCGGTTCAAGAGTAGAATCAACTAGGCTGGATCTCTCCCTTTCTTTTAGTCTCTGATGCTTGGGGGTTGCCTTTTTGTTTAGGCAATTATTGTCCGCCCTTCCTCATGTCACTTTGTTGAAAAAAAAAAAGTGCTGCGTTTTGACACCATAGATCAAACCTACTTCTACACATACTGGAACATCGATTTGGTATTCCGGTGTTTGTTTTGCATTAGGTTCGAATCCTATCTCTTGGGTAGGACGCAGCAGGTGACCATTGGATCAGCCTTTCAAAGGTTGTTACTTTGGAATGCGGCGTCCCACAGGTTCGGTGTTGACCGTTCTCTTCTTCCATTTCGATACACTAGCCCTCTTGAAGACATAATTCTTCACCCCAACTTAGATACATGTTGTACGCTGACAGACACCCAGCTTTATATCACGTATGAGAGAGGCACAACCCCCGCTAATCACATTGAATCATGCATTGGCGAAATCCGTCAATGGATGCGCAGTAATATGCTAAGTCCTAACGACGCCAAGACGGAAGTTATTCACTTCTCCTCCAAGTTTGTGCTTGCGCCCCGCCTGTACAGTGCAATAAGCGAGTTGGTGACGTCACTCTTACTCCCTCTGGCAGGTGCCCGTAATCTTGGTGTTGTTTTCGATCGTGTCGCTTTGTTTTTTTTTTTCCTTATAATGTCAACTCAGTCTACCCTCTGTAAGTCTGGGACCTTTGCTCTTTGGAAGATTGGTAAGGTATAAATCTGGAACATCTGACACAAGCTTCCTGTTGAAAAACTTATACACGCATTTGTTACCTCACAATTAGATTATTGCAATAGGTTACTAATGGCCCCCCTCACAGCAAAATCCAACAAACTCCAACGGGTTCAGAATTCCGCTACAGTTCAATTGGCTGCCAATGCCAAGCCCACGATTGAATTCAAAATACTTTGTCCACTTTAAGATCCTTCATACTCTATCATTATATCAGTTCAACGTGTACACTAAATTATGGGAAAGGGGCTTTCCAGGTGTGTGATCCACCTGGTGAAATTGCCTGCCACAGGCGTTAGAGTGGTAGCGGATTTAAACATCCTTAAATCTAAAGCTGAAGACGTACTGTTCGCTAAGTAATCTATTTAACTTACTAACTTACCCCATATTGCACTTTGCACCCACCCACGCATGAACATCTGGAAATTCTTTACAGGTAGTCGGGCTGGCAACCCTATCGTCCTTCTCTTTTTTTGCCAGTTGACGGTAAGTTCATATGGAGCATCTGGCTTAAGATTTCATCGATTTTTCATCGCCGAAAAATCACCCATCTGCTTTCAATCGACATTCAGAATCTTGCTAGGAGCATTTTACTTCCGACGTCGTCTATCAGGATATTTTTATCCTAGCGGTTTGCGTGATATTGGCTTGATTTGTTTCTCCCCGCTCGATCCGTTTTGAGTAGTCCATATTGAGCGAGGGTGCTCCTAGCACAATAGGGCTGTGATGCTCCCACGTAGCGAAAACCACGAGGGGGGTGTGGGCTTTACAATTGTGGTTAGGTTCAGTAGGGCAGGACTGTTGTCCGGGTGCTTCCCTAGTGGAGCCCCCCCCTCCCTCCCTCCCTTCCTTGGGTTTTTCCCCTTCCCTCCTGTCCGTTTCTCCCGGGGGGGTGTGTCTCTCCGCGCGCAGCCTGGGGAATGTTACCAAGACGGTGAGAGCCGGGGGAAAGGGGGGATACTTGTTTTCGTTAACTTGCTGAGGTAGTTAACTCGTCTTTATCGTGGTTCGTTACCGGTCCGAGTACTTGTATTTTGATAGTCTTATACTTGCAATACCTACGTTTATGACGTTTCGACATTCATGGTCGGAAGTTAGATTCCTTATCGTGATATGCTGGATACCGTTCGTATCGGCAAATGAGCTGTATTTTGATATTGTCTTATACTGCCAATACACTTCGTACTATGACATTTCGCTTATCATGTCGGAAGTGATCCCTATTGTGATATTGTTACCGGCCCGATGATTTGTATTTGTATAGTCTTATACAGCACACATCGTATGATGACATACGCGTATCACGTCGGAAATGATTCCTATCGGTGATATTGCTATGGTTATACCGTTCGTTAGAGGCTGATGTTTTGTAATTTGTAGAATCTTAACTGCAATAACAACTCGATATTAGACACTCACATAACATGTTGGAAGTGATTCCTATTGTGATATTGTTATTGTATATCGTCGGGAGGAGGTATACTGAAGTATATTTTCCGTAGCGGGATTTCCTCAGATACGGGAAAGGTGTCGGGGTACGGACTTACGGCCATTCGCTACTGGGACAGAGGAACGCTGGGAGGCGCCGCCATGTCTACGAAGACTACCTACAGACGGCAGAGAGGAACAGTGATAGGGCGGCGCTCGAAGAAGAGGGAGTCCGAGCTGGCCATTCCGGGGCCCGTGGGCAGGTGCTCGTTAGCACCGTGAGTCCACAGGCAGAGAGCTCTGGGTCAGATGACCCTAAAGGGGGCGGACCGAATGTGGCTCGTCCGCACGTCGAGGAGGACCGGGCTCTGACGGCCTTCCCATCGGCGCGGACCCGAAGGGTGTAGTTACACCTCAGAGTCCGGAGGTCCGGGTGAGGTCGGGGGTCGACCCAGCGGGGCGGGCGAAGTGGCTCGCTTTGCAGGGTCCAGGCCCGACTGTAAGGTCGGACGGCATTGCCGGGTCCGAACGGGGTGTCGTTACCCTCGGGGCGGCCCGGAGTTCCCGACAGGAGAGGTCGGGGCGGCCCGGCCGGGCCCGAACGGGGGGGTGTCGTGAACTCGGGACGGACCGGAGGTCCCGACAAGCTAGGCCGGGCAGGCACGGCCAGGCCCTAACGGGGTGTCGTTACACCTCGGGACGGCCCGGGAGGTCCCGACAAGCAAGGTCGGGGCCGGCCCAGCGGGTCCGATCGGGGTGTGGGTACACCTGAAACGGCGGAGGTCCCGGACGCGTGCGGTCTGGACCGGTCCCGCATCGCGGCTCCGGCGGGCCGTCGGCTCAGGCAAGACCAGCGCCAGGGACCAGGGGTCAGGGAGCGATCCAAAGCCTACAGGCACAGCCTCATCGGTCAATCATCTTTCCAGGAAGGTCTCTGCTCGGCTTCGGATAGCGGCTAGGCAGAGAAATTTACATTGGATTGCCAAGCCGCGAGCCCTGCGGGGCGAGGTTACAGACCAGTTCGCAAGTTTTCAGACAGTTAGAGCGGCCGACGTTCCGGGGGCCCAGAAGCTTGACGCTCTTGACCTCCCGGCCTCCTCGTGGGAAGGTTGCCCGGCGGCCCCTCAGGAATTTAGCTGTTGGGTTCAGGCAAGAGGGGGAGGAAGAAGACAAGACGCTGCCCCGAACCGAAAAACGGATACCGAAAACAGCTGGTAGCGCGAGGAGCTCTTTGTCAGGATTGCGACTCAAGGGCCCACTGGAGCAATGTGTTCTACGCCCAGGAGCGGCGAGGCTCCTTACCCGACGGTAGTCCTCGGGGGTCAGATGGACAGCATCTTTGTTAGGGTGCGTTGATCCCGATCAACCTAGGGCGAAGACATAGCGCTGGCGTTCTCTTTTCGGCGAGGGGACGTTGTATTGATAAGGTCCAGCCTCGCAAGAGGGAAGAATGTTCAGGTCGCTCCGACATAGTGAATACGTTTGGAAAGACTTGCTACCCTGTCGCTATACAAGTGACTCTATCGCGTTTGTTGGTTGGTGCCCTACTAATCCTTGGCCAGACTGTCAGACTTGAGCGCGGTTGACTCAGGCCGCAAGGACAGCGAAGGGCCTAGTGACCAGCCCGTTTGGTAAGGTGCCTTCAGTCAGCCATCCACGGGGGCCGGGCTCCTCGCGGGAATGCGAAGAAATGCGGCTAGCAGGACTGACAAAAATTAAGCCTGGAGGGAGCCGATTGGAAGGTTCTTCCACCACAGGTCACGGTCAGGGACCGTTAAGCATCCTCGGCCAGACTAGGAAAGCCGCTAGGTGTCAGCGGCAGGGTTTGCTGCGGCGGGCCCAGGGAGCGCCACCCCTGCCAGAGTCGGATCTCTTCAAGAAGAGATCAGCGGGCCGCGGAGGCCACTGATGCTGGAAGACTACTACTGTTCGCAGGCGAATGGACTCCATATAGCCTGCCCCCCCCCCCACCGGGCGGAGCAGGGCCACCGGGGGGAGTTGCGGGCCTCACTATCTTAGCGAACAGTACAGCCGGTTTGCCAGTCGAGGACGGGCGGCCGTTATTCCGGTCAGGGTCGGGATTCCAAGCGTACTGCTTCCGTGGAGAGACTAGCAGTTCGCTACCTTCCCTCGGGTTCTTACAAGGCCCAATCTCGCTTCACCTCCGTAGCGAGGCTCTTGAGGCTCCGCCTACATAGACCGCTTACTGAAGATAGCCGGGAACTCAACGACAGGAAACGGCCGACATAGGACTGCCGGAATTCGGCTGGCGGACTACGTGTCGCCTTGTTAGGCCTACTTGTTACAATAGCCAGTTCTCGCCGACGTTCCTTTCTCTGCTTAGTTGATCTCGGAAGCTCTTCTGCCGTCTAACTCCGTGGACCCTATACTTCTTGGAGGCAGTCTTCCACACGTCGACGCGCTTTCCCCGAAGCAAGCACGTGCGCGTCGATCGACCCGACCTGTCCGCTGAGAGACAAACCCACGGCCCGTTTTCCGTTACGGAGCAACCGGCTCACCGAGGTAGCCGTGCTCTCTGCAGCGTCTATGCCGTTACTCCTGGACCCCATGGTTGCTTCGACCCGTCATCACTCACGCTAGGACGCGCTTTCCCCGAGGCCGGCACGTTCGCTCGATCGACCCGCCCTGTCCTCTGAGAGACAGAAAACCACGGCAAGTGTACGCGCAGCAGGTCACCCCCCGAGGGAGCCGTGCTTCTGCAGCCGGTCTCTGCCGTCTCTCCTTGGACCCATGGCTTATTTGAACGCAGTCATCACCTTTAACGTCGACGCTTTTTCTGAAGTTCAGCCGTTCGCCCCCGACCGACCCGCCCGTTCGCTGAGGAGACAGTTACGAGCAAACGGACTTACCCCGAGGTAGCGTGCTCCCTACAGCCGCGTTACAGGAACGGGCTATGCCGGACCCGCTGACAGCGGAGCGCCACGGTTGATGGGGCCGTTCGTGTTCCAGCGGGACTTGTCGCACTAGCGACTCCCGGCGGGTAGGCCCCCAGAGCGTGGGTCGGCTCTCCAGAGCGGTGTGAACCGTCTCTGTCGGCCCTCTCGAGCCGTGTGTCGAACTCTTCCGACCCTCGAGGTGGTCGACGTCTTCGGCCCTCCCTGCTTTGTTGGCTCTCCCGAGCCGAGGGTCGGCCTTCCCGGTTTTCCAAGTTACGTGGTCTGACTCTATCAGCCGCCCGGGCCAGGAGGGGTCGTGCTCCCGGGCCGATGGTTATCCCTACCGACTCCTCCGGAGCCTTCATCCCACTTCTCCGACTCGCGTGAGCCCGATCGACCCTCCCGAGCCGCGGTTCGACTTCCCCGCCTTCTGGAGCCGCGGACCGATCTCTTCACGGCCATCCGAAGCCAGCTCCCCTGTGCAGTGGTTCGCTCATCCAGGGCTTGCTTAGCCGGAGCCCGACTCTTCCTGCCCTCCTGTGTGAGATCCGGCCCTACGGAGCGAGGATTGGACCTGCCGACTCACCAGAGCAGTGGTCAGAATCTCCCTGGCCTCCTGGGTGAGATCAGGTCTACCGAGCCGAGGAAAAAAGGATTGAGGCCGCGACTCTCAGAACAGGGTCCAACTCTTCCTGCCGGCTCACTTGAGCATCGATCCCCTGGGATTGGGTCATCCCGAGCTGCCATAGCTGTAGCCCGACTCTTCCTATGCCCTCCTGTGTGAGGTCAGCCCCTACCGCCAGAGGATCGGGCCGCCGACTCTCCAGAACAGTGGCACCGAATCTTCGCCCTCCTGAGCCAGATCCGACTCTCCCGAGCGTGGGTGGGACTCCACCGTGATCGCGACTCTGAGGACCTCCGGGGCCAGATTGGTACTCCCAAGCCGGCGGTCGCAGACGCCGCACCTACTCTTTCGACATCCGAAGCCAGGTCAGCCCTTCGAGGCGGTGGGGCTGGGGCGAACCACGGCGGTCCGTGGGTCGGTTCACACGTCGAAAGGAGTACCTCTGCACGTCGGAATTCTATCAACGGTTGGAGGCGTCAGTGGGGTGTCCGGTCGGGACACGGCATGGTACTGGGGCAAAAAAAAAAGGAAGTTCGTTCGTCAACGTACTCAACTCTTCTTCCTAAGTAGTCAGCTTTTCTCTCCGGCATCGAAGGCTTACTCATTCGTGAGGAGAGAAGCCTCGCAAGGACGCTATCTTGACCAAGGTTGCGCTCGGGTTCCACAATGTGCACTACCCCGTTTTTGCACCGCGAGCCGGGAGAGTCGGCCCCCCTCGTTCTCCCGAGCTGCGCTTCTTCGCGAGACGGTAGTGCGAAGCGTCTGTGGGGTTTACACACGACGTTCGGTTCATGCTGCTTCTATAACAGTCTCGGCCTAGCCGGTACGAGGGCTGCTCCTCGCCTCTCCAACCGACCAACAACCCCATGTCGTGACGGCACCGACCCGCCTCCAGTGGCCCTGTGCAGTCTGGTGCAATGTAGCAATAGGGGTAAGTTGAGTAAGGGAAAATTAGATTTCACAAAAAACTTACTGGTTTGTGAATCGTGAACTACGAATACGTACCCCATTTGGACGTAACCCACCCTACCATACCACTTCCGGGCCATCACGGGCGTCCTCCTTCGTCGGATCGCGGGCCTTCGCCCCTCAATCCCTGGGACGCCTCTGCCTAGAAAAAATAAGAGGACGATAGGGTTGCCAGCCGACTACTGTAAAAGATTGCCAGATGGTCCCCCAATGGGCACGGGGTTGGGGTGCAAAGGCAATATCGGGGTTACAGTATTCGTAGTTCACAGATCACAAAACAGTAAGTTTTGGGAATTCAACTGTAAAGTATGTTAATAGTATTTTTCTGTGTCCCTACCATGCCTTACTCTTCCCTGGTATTTTCATTCTTAAACAATTGAGATATTGTTCATGTGAAGGCGCTATATAAATATATTTATTATTTTAATATTTTATTGATTTAGTTTATAGGCTGGAATAGGGCAAATTACTGAAATGATTACTCCATTGAAAGGCAAGGAGTTAATAATTAAAGTGAGAGTAGGCAAAAGGTAAGACAAGGGAATTTGGTTATGATTCAAGATGAAAAGTTAGGATTTGAAGTTTCTAGTATTCGATCAAGGCAAGGTCACCTTCTTCACAAGATTAGGACCTAATCGCTAATGCAAAGTTTGAATGGATAAAAACAGCGCATTTTCTGGAATTGTGAGACATGAAAATTCAATGGATTGGTAAGGCACGACAGTTGGCAACTACTCTCAGGGAGAATCCGCAATCCAATGATTTTATCTCTTATCTCAACCTTTTATTATCTCAGGGTTAACTGGACATTTGAAGGACCATTTGACCGAGAGACTCAAGACTATATTCATTCCTTGCATTGACTGATCGAGAATGAAGTCTTCCAGACATGGGCTCAGTGTGTTGAGTCGGGTGTATGAAGAGAAAAGATAGAGGAGGGTGCTAGGTAAGCCTATGTTGGCAAGAGGTTACAAATGATGGCTGAGAATGCTATATATGATACTCTCCCTTGTCATT
Organism: Sclerodactyla briareus; assembly: GCA_026419785.1. Classification (NCBI taxonomy): domain Eukaryota; kingdom Metazoa; phylum Echinodermata; class Holothuroidea; order Dendrochirotida; family Sclerodactylidae; genus Sclerodactyla; species Sclerodactyla briareus. The sequence goes on from JAODTK010005911.1 coordinate 397,030, forward strand.
ATGGTAAAGAGGAAGTGCTACTTTGTTTAATCTTTTGTTTGGTCTTATAGTTGAGGAGGATCTCTCCCTCTTGTTTCCACTGGTTGTGTGGTATTTGAAATGGGTTAACTAATTAGAATGTCAGCGCATTGAGTTAACTTTTGTCATTGCTGTAAGCAATGTGTTTTGTCTCTTGGGTACTTCAATTTAAATGATGAACATTGTTATCCTTCGTAGCCTGTCATTCGAATTTGGGGTTTCAAATTTTGTGCATATACATAATGTTTTCACATCGAGTGACCCCCCATGAAATTAAATCTGAGAGTGAGTCAAAGATCACTTGAAGTCCACAGAGGTTCAATTCTGTCAACCTTTTGAACATGGGTTTTTTAGTCCACAAAAAATTTGCTCGAAATCTGTAAAACCTTGTGAACATGTCCCATCTTGGACTAATCAGTTGAAGCTGTTGTGAGCCTTTTCATGAGGGAATGGCGACCAGTTGGTATTCTGGAAATTTTGGCTTTGTAATGATGATTACTTAACCAGCAGTCTTGGTTAGCCAAGCTCTCAGTATGCGGTTCCCATAATGAAGTTCCCTATTGTTTTGTTTTTTATCTAGTTTTGGATCATTCTGTGGTCCACAAGGTCAAACTTCTTAGGTCTGCAGGGCTCAGTCTGTTCAAGTAGAGTCAGTTTTCTCCCTCTTTTGTCCTCAGGATCGTTGGCGTTGGCAGTCAGAGCATCACTAAACCTTTTGGCCCTCTAGCTGGTTCGAATTGCTATTGAAGGCATGTTTGATCTAACAGTTCAGTTAGCTCCCCCAGACTGCTGGTTCTGTTAGGTGGCTCCACAGGACCATAGCTGCTAATGTGGCCTCCATCATCAAGTATAATATATTGTAATGTCAATCAAAATCAATACTGGCAGTATCTACAACTGTGGCTTAATCCAATCAAATAGTTCTGTTTTCCAGTGTCCAAATCATGTTGAGGACATCAATGACAAGACCCCAGTGATCAAAGAGGGATGCGAAGGAGTGTCGATTCCGGAAGATTACCTAGTGGAATGATGTTGTGTGTACCATCGATGCTACTGATGTGACAAACCAGGAACCCCTAACTAAGAGATACCATATAGCATCTCAGAACAAGGTTTGAGGCAAGAATTTGGGGCAATTTATTGATTATTGTTTGGTTACAGTGAATAAGATGGGAGAGGGGGTAACCATGTCGGGCATGGGAGGGACCACTTAAAACAGAATAGAAGGAGCTTGTTGACTCCTAGCTGGTTGAGTTCTGTCACGCTCACAAGTAATGGTAAGCTGCCCAGTTTTCATGAATTGAATGTAACAATCAATTGCATCATCATTGTAGGATATTTATGGGGACATGGTAGTGAGGGGATAGCAGTAGTGGTAGCATGATAGCTGGATGATGGGGTACTTCACCTTTTGTTCACTCAGTCGCTCCTTTGTTCACCCCCAGTTGTTCCTTTGTTTAACCCGGTTGCTCCTTCGTGAAGCACAGGTGCTCCTTGTACAACCCAGGTGATCATCTGTTCACCCCAGTTGCTCTTTAACCCAGCAGTGCCCTTTGCTCACAAGTTGCCCCCTGTTCACCCCAGTTGCCCCTTAGTTCACTCAAGGTGTCCTCTGTTAACCCAGTTGCTCCTATTTACCCCATTGCTCCTTTGTTCACAAATCGAGAAAGACAAACCTTTTCTCTCAATTGCAGACAAATTTGAAATGATGCTACAACTGGTGCTATAACTGTTAAAGCAGAACGCGATAGAGAAAATGCGGGGAATACGAGCTGATCATAGTGGTGAGTATCTTCACTATATTGTTCCTGTTGCCTATTCCCTGGCCATAAGTTGGTTGCACTGCGTATATATATATATATATATTATATATATATATATATATATATATATTATATATATATATATATATTATTGCCATTATAAATGACACTATTCTGACCATGTGTGCAAGTGAAAAAAAGGCTGTGGAAATAATGATGGTGTTCATTACTATGGCTGTTTGAAGACCAGATGGCATATAATTAGTGGTAAATTACCTATGCATATAATTATATCCCATAACCTCCAGGAGTATTTCCTGATATATATTTATACAGTTTGAGCTGAACAGCTGCGGAATACCACTCTTCATACACTGAGAAGGTGGCGCTGAATGTTAGGTACACTATAGGTATGGTGTTCAGTGAAGTGAACATCATCCACCTCAGAAACAACATAACTTTGTGTACCTAACACTCTTGTGCCATTGTCAAGCTCCATAAGATTTGCAGCATAAAAAGCTATGCACAAAAACATGATTCACTTGACCTTGATACAATGATATATTTCAGAATTCTCTCCACCCTGAGGTATTCCTTGTCTCTATTAGGGAAACTAGAGAAACTTGCAGACTCTTTAAAGAACACAATTTCATGTACCTCCTATCTTCTTCATCCAGTTTTATTCCGATTCTATTTTGATACTCACTGTGGCTCAGAATGTTCGGTGCAGTTTTAACGATTGGATTTTCAGCAAACTCTGGAGGATTTGTCGTTAACGTCTGTGACAATGATCATCAGGTAGTTATTCGTATTCTGTCAAAAAAAGAACAGTGTGTCAAGGGTAGCATCTGTTGGAGCACAGAGGAATGCGAGAGTGGCCAGATTCACCTTACACTGCCAGCAATTGCCCTCACACCATCTCTAATTCGCTGGATTCGCGCCACCCCCTCAAGCAACTTTCCGGTGTCTTCCTCATCCACTGTCTTTTCCATGTTATCCTTGGTCGTCCCCGCTTTTGCTCCCACACTTGAAATTCAAGTGCTTCCTCAGGACATGGTCTTCACTCTTCTTAGCACAGCCCATACCATCTACCATTTGCCTTGCCAGTGGTAGAACGCTCTCCAAACCAAGCATCTTTCTCAGATCCTCAGTCCTTCTTTTGTTGTGAGCTTTACGCTGCACATCGCTCTCACCATTGCTCCTTCTGTCCTTCTTGAAATAGCTATCTCACTTTCTCTTAAACACCATGTCTCACTCCCATACAAATGCGGTCTACAGGAACTCTGGTACACTCTTCCTTTAACCTTCAAGGGGAACCTTCTCCCATGCAGCAACTCACCGCACTCCTTAAACTTCATCCAACCAATCCTGGCTCTTGTTGTCACCTACCACCTATCACCCTACAATCTGAATTTAAAGTTCAAAACTCATTTTGCCTTTGCGTAATCAGATTCAAAACTGTCAGTGGGAATTCATAGATTTATTTTCTGTTTAGAGAATTTGTTCTTCAATTTGCGAGTATGTTTCTCTCTTCAATAGGACTTTTCTGTTTTGAGCCTTACTACACACGATTGAAACCTTGTTTTCTCTCTCCATTCATATAGTTCTTTTCTTCGAGGCGAGTACCACTGACTACAAACCTTAAACAATATTTTGTTAGAGATCCCTACTACACTGATTGTTATCTTCATTTTATTTGCCTGTTCATATCTCTAGCTAGTGACTGAGGAACACACCCCTGATTCAACGAGCCACTAGCACGGACATGTGATAGATGTCAATGAAAGCGGCCGACCTTCCAAACACCAGCGCCACACCGACGAAGTGTTCCTGACAACACCCCACTGTATCAGGTGAGGTTTTAACTGCATCTTCAAATTCGCTAACTTGAATATACTTGCACATAGCATGTAGCGCGTTAGTTACTTCAGGAGGGTCAGATGGGCAGGGGCAGGGTAGGTGGGGGGTTGGAGGGATGCAAGGGCCTCTGATGGACAAAACACAGTATGCTGCAATGTGCCTCTTGATTACAAATCTCAAAGTTTTATTCAAACCCTATATAGTTTGTTTGTTACAAGTTTTTTTTTTCTTCCGCATAGTACAAAGTTTCCCATTGTACAACTGTATTACAAGGGTAACCCTGCAATACTTTATTGTTTGGATCTTCAGATCAGCTGGAATTTGTGTGTGGTTTGGCTCCATATGTATTAAAATAATGAAAGTACCAGATTATGTCATTCTACATGACTACTGTACTTCTAGGTAATCCTCTCAACAGTTGTCATGGTATTATCACAACTGAGTTTATTAACTCAGGTATAGTGACCCTTCCCAAAGACTAAATGGGAGGACACCCCAGAGGGCTGTACACTCATTCATTGGGACCTGTGGCTGTAGATACAGTGTGGGGAACGGAACATGTGAGCGGAATTTGGGAAAGATCTGCCTGCCCAATACTCATGCTGCGTTGCTTTTTCATCATATGGTAAATGATGTTTCACTTTCTGGAGATTTTTCCTGTCCGCTATGGGTTTCACCCTCCGACAATCTTTGCCAATGTGCAGCTCTTCATTGGAATACACCTAAAGAATTTCCCCGTGATCCCATGGTAGTCTTTTCATAATCGCCACGCCCGGTGAGTGAACTTATGTTTGGTCATTTTGATAGCCCCAAGATACCATTGGGGGTGTACATTCACGACATTCATGACAGACAGTAGACTGGGGGTAACACGAGTTCTTCCTAGTTCACACACCATGGTCCAGATCCCCCCAGTTCTCATTGGTTTACAATTCCCTGCATTTACAGTCACCGTTTAAAAAAATTGGATTGGACTGATTCAATGATCTCAACGCGAACGCTCGTAGATTATGCATTTCTATCTGCCGCAATTTTCAGCAATGGGGGATAATTTATTTATTGTCCGGCGCAGCTGTGTTAGGTCCACAGCACTCAATAGCTGGAGGATTAGCCACCCTCCTCGCAGGTACATGTAATCTTTGGATTTTTTTTGGTCAGATCTTTGAGCTGGAGTTTCAGGACATGACCAGTTCCCGTACAACATCTCTAAATGTGTAGAAGAGGATTATCAGACCCTGTATGGGGCACTTTACCATCATCAATGCAGCGTCTGGTGAGTTTATTAGGTCACCATGTCAAGAGATCAGGGTGCACTTCCTGCTTTGGTCAAAGATTGAGGGACAACTGCGGGATAAATTATGAAGATGCAAATATATTAGCTGTAGAAGAACTGAAATGCCTCCGTTCAAAACCCACGGCTTCCCTTCACCATCCCGTTCAGATTCAGAGGCCTTTTGTTGGGTCTGTGTCATATTATTGCACCAATTCAGAAACATCCCACATGGCTAAACATGAATTATGGTCAATTTGCCGACACTCCTGCAAATATCTTCGTTTTCCATTAAAACTGTACGCCATCAATTTCACTTTGAAAAACAACTATCTCTGAGAGAGGATTGCTGTAGTGGGTTGGGAGTTGTTTATGGTCACTTTGGTGAAGAACAGACGCCAGAACTTCTGCAGAATGTTGAGCTATGAACACAATGAACAAGGAATCAAACAGAAGTTATCATGGCTTTTTGTGCAATGGGATCATGCCTAAAATTTTTTCTGCACAATGGACGCAATCGTTGGGCTAATAACCATCATAACATTGTTATTGAATGGGGTTTGGACTATAGTAATAGTTTTTCCATTCCCTCTGATATAACCTCTATTGTATCCAGGTCTGCACGTCTGCGCTGCATATCAGATCAAATTAAATAATTCTGTTGGGAGAATCCCACAGGGAATTTATATTAAATCAATGTTCCATTAATGTCCTGGAAATGAATGAATAGTTTTCAAGTCAGCCACCTGTACTTTACATTCCCAGAAAATGTCTACATGATTAGCGTTTTCATGCTGCAGGTTTTTATGTTGGTCAACATGTCTTGTTTTGTTTTTTTCCCAGGGAAGTCAGTTTGTACTGATAGGTAGGTGGGTTCATTGTGGATGATGAACTTCCACTCTCTCTCTAATGCTGTCTTAGTTACCCCCCTGTTCACGTGAATAACATCCTTAAATTACAATCCTTCTCAATTCTTTTTAATGATCAGGGATATGTATGATCAGGAACCTTGTTGAGTTTTCTGACGGGGATCGTTTACGATGGTTCGTGAAGGCTGTAGGACAGGTTGACATATTCACTCTCAGTACAGGTGTCTCTAACTGGCGAGTCTCCGTTCCTCTGCTGCCCAATTGTGCCTCGAGGGGGTTTGATTCTCAAGTTTTCGGGGAAGATCTGAAGCTGGCAACGTCGGTGTCACTGTCAATGCTGAAAGGGGGCTGCAAATGACAGAGATATCATCTTCAACATCACAGAACAGATTTTCACCAGTGCACAGTGGTGCGTTAAACAACCGGACACTTGTTTGATCTCAAGAGTTCTCTTCAATTCTGCATATTGTGTCTCCTTTTGTGTGTGTGGTCAGGTTCGCGCTAAGGGGTGAGAAAGAGGGATTCTGACTATTTCCCCAAAATCCCTCTCAAAAAAAGTATTGATGGGAGGGAAATCCCTCCCATTAGTGAATAGCACTCATGGCCTGAGCCAAATTTGCATTGTGTTGATGAAAATCCCTCTTTGATTTTTCAGAAATCCCTCTCAAAAAACATTCCAAAGGAGGAAATCCCTTACTGACGTGATACCTTAGCCGCAAACAATGGTTGTGGTAGATTTAGGTGTCACATATTCCATATAAATAACTCACATACTTGCCTTTGTCTCCACTGTTTGCTGTTTTGTGGTGACTAGCAGTAGAGAGATTAGCCCAAGGATAAATGTGGGTTGGGCAATTAATGGGTTGATGTGTGGTCAACCCCCCCCCCCCCCTCCCCCTCATCTGCGATCGTGCCACGGTCCGTTCCATGGACCTATGCCAGGGCAGGTTATCCCATAAAAAATAAGGGTCATTCCACCCACAGTGCTTGAACTGCATCACAAATATTGTCTATTTTTGAGGGTCTTAAGAAGCAATTGTATTTTACGGACGCTGCTGAGTTTTGTTACAGTACCCCAATATTCATTTTTTGTGTAGGTAGACTGCCGGTTATGCAGCATGCGGCTGTCATTAATTATTTAATATTCTGGTTAGAGTGGAGCATTCAGAGATAAAGTGCTCGTCTAGGACATACGAAGAAGCTGTTTGCTCCTCAGCATCAACATCTCTGAGCACCAGAGAACAACGTTCTACGGGGGTTGGGTAGTTCAATGCCAAGTTTGTTTGAATACCATGAGGATAAAAAATAATTTGCAAATATTCAACCATCTTGCAGCTTAATTTCCTTGTGAAACAAAACAGAAACCAAAATAATATTAAGATAGTTATAAAGACCTTTCTCACTGCTTAAAAAATGTTCACTTACGTGAGCATTCGACACGAAGACTCTGTGTCTTTGTCATACCAAATTTATGAATTCATGAAGCCTGAATTTTAGAGCATATAACTGATAATGATAGTGGATAAAAAATAGAAATCTCTATGAATGAGTGGAAGGTATTGTTCACTTTTTATCATTTTTCCCCAGGGGTTTTCAAAGCTGAGGACGTGTTCACCATCGTTGAGGACAGCGGAGAGAAATACGTCGATTCCAAATCCCTCTGCCTGAGCTATGACTTGACCAGACAAGCAGCAGAGAGAGGCAACTCGTCCTTCCCTAATAGGTCACTGATAAGTAAGATTGACAGAAAAAAAAACATTCTGATGTCAAACATGGTAATAACGCTATTATTTATACGCCAATCTATTAGGTGATAAAGCATCGCAGGATTTGTTTTTTTTTCAACGACGTGGTTAGCACAGCTGTTAGAGCACAGAGAGAGGAGGATTTGGATTGATTTAGCGGTCATACTAAAGACTTGATGATGGTACCTACTGCTCGTGCTGAGGGCCCAGCAAGAGAGAGAGAGACTGGAGAGCAGGGAAAAAATGAGGGTAGGCAGTCTGTCATGTTGGCTGTTAATAACCCCCCCCCCCACCATTAATAAGATACACAAAAAAGGGCACAGCCCTATTATGTGCACCTAGGAAAGGAGTCACATTGAAATGTGACTCTTGGACAGAGTCGACAGGGTTGGTATCAGTGGACGCTTTGCATGACAAGCATTCCGGGTCCGATTCCAGCAGTCGCTGGACGTCTCCTCTAGGTGGCTGTACTTGAAGTTGCGATGGGCGAGGTCTTAATCTTCATTCATGGTTCCGCTTGTATGCAGTGGACTTTACTGGGGTTTGTTAGGGGATATGCAAGAAGTCTGTCAGTCTGCAGTGAGTACGGAGTAGTAACATTGGACTATCTGAAGAAATCATTCTAATGTGCCTTAAAAAAAAGGCCTAGCTAGTGCCAAAAGCCACAGCTGAAGAGGTGAGTTTTCAACAGTAACTGGAAATGTTGTAGAGAATGTGCTGATTCCACTGACGAGGAAGCGCATTTCCCAATTCTCGACCATGGTGTGAGTGCACCCTCACCAAACTGATTGTAGTTGGGAACGATTAGGTTTTTGAGGGTAGATTCAGACCTGGAGGTGTATCTGGTTGTTGTGTACTAATGATAGGGGCCATATGTGCCCGGGCTTGGTACCCCAGTAGGAGATTTTGAACCTACCTCGGTAATATCAGGAAACCTGTCGTGAATCCTTGAAGCAAGCCCAAGACGGGGTTAAACCCACTCTCATTAGACACCATTGGCAGCACTAGTTTTGCCACATGCTGCATTTGTATCTACCATAGGGTAGCATGAGGAGAACCTAACAGGAATCAATGAAAACTGTGAACAGGAGCATTCACATGCGCTATTGATAGCATCCCTGTTGAGAGACTGGAACAATGTTCTGATGATTTTATGAAGATGATAGTAGCAGTTTTACATTCATGATAAATGTGCTCAGTTCATAGATCACACAAAATATTAAAATATGATCCGATGTAATTCATACTGTTGCTTAGCATTAATATTGGTGTTGTAATTGTAACTACTGACAAAAAAAAGAATATCTGGAAATCTGATTGTCTTCATAGTTGCGTGACTGGGCTGTTAATGGGTAGGTTAGGATACTATATAGCCCACCAAAGCACTAAATATGAGCGTCCTTCATATTGTGGGGTCTTACAAGTCCCAGCCCACATCTGTATGATCCCCACAACACAGCAGGGGGGGGGGTGGGGGGGGTATTGGTGATTCCTAGTGTCAGTGGTTGTCTGGAATTTCATGGTTGGTGACGGAGTCCCCGAATCCACCCACTTCCTGGCTATCCTTTACTCTGGTTTGTTGTTCAGATTTTCCCTTGATATCATTATAAATAATCAGTATTTGGCATGTTTACCATCTTGCATTGTAATATCGGATACCTATTTGCTTTTGTTTGTTTTTTTTTTTCTGACCTGTGAAGGGATTCACAAGCTGACAATGATGGGTATTGGTCTTATCTAGGTTTGCACCCGTTGCAGCGGCCTTGTATACAAGTTCCATCCTCGGCCAGGTAAATTTCCTATCCAGAATCCAATAAAATCTGACAGATAGTGAAAGCCAGGGGGGTTGGATGAGTTATCAACACAACGTTTATGACCATTTTATGAGGTTGTAGTTTCTCTGAAACTGGAAGAAGGTACGCAGTTTACTATACTATAGATGTTCTTGAAAGAGTAAATGTTTTATATGGTGTATTCTGTAATCAACGTTTCGAGAACTAACTAGAAGGCCAGTGACTTTTTGACGAGAGATCTCCTCAGAACTGTTGTGAAGTGCGATATTTTTTTTTTTTTTAAGGTTCTTGACAGTGCTGAGTCATTATTTTTTCTGAAGGTTTTGAGCCTCGTGATTTTCTACGACAATGTGGGTGGTCGAATTAGTTTAGTTTAGTTTAGTTTAGTGAATAGGAGTCAGGAAGGACATAACTCTCATAAACGACCCCGAAGCCACAAAACCCCAGGACATAAAAATGAACCAAAACTCGAAACGAATACTACGCCCTTGATGGCCATGAAAATACATCAAGACGTTCTTGAACGCATTACACTCTTAGCAGCAAACAAATTTTCAGGAAGGACAATTCCACTCATTGATCACTCTCTGAAATTAAGGTGAGAAAAAAAAAAAAACTCGGGTCAGAAACTAACGGGGGGGGGGGATTCTTTAGCCTCCACCTCTGTGTATCGGGTGAGTTGTGTGGACAGCAGTGGAGTGTGCCAATGAGGCTTTACGGTGAGAAATTGAGACTCTTGTTGTAACTTAGCAGAGAAGAGAAGTAGATGAAGTCTTACCTGTATTTCCTCAATCTCTTTCATTGCTCCAGCTCTGATTTTCACTAGCAACGACATCAACAACAACTGTCCCGAGTTCCTCAACACAAACCAAGAGCTGTCTATTGAGGGAGATCCCTTCGTATATGACGCAGGGGGGACAGACTCCCCAGACATTATGAGGCTTGTGTTATAGCGGTAGATGCAGACCAGGTCGGTGTGTTCGTATTGAGAGCTTAGGATAATTATTATTTAAAAAACCTCTGTGTCATTGAAACTAGACTCCACCTGTATTCACTTGATCTTCTCGTTTCATAAACAAACAATCAATCATCACATTAATAGTGTTTCTAATTTGTATGATTTTATATTTTTTCAAGATATTCAATGGAAAATTCAATGTCATTCAAACAGAGTTCTCTGTGGATACGGGATCTTTCTCCTACCACCAAGAATGTAATGGTGTCAATTGATGCGGCAAGATGGGAAATTTATCAATACAGGTAATCATCATTTTTTGTCTAGCCTGAACTTTGTTCAAGAGAGACATAGTGGTCACTTGTTGGGTTGTGTGTCTGTCTGTTCTGTTCGTTGTCTGGTCCGTCTGTCCGTCTGTGCGGCTAGATATCTCCTGAACCGTGAAAGGCCATCATGCTGGGACCTCTTGTGGAGGTGCGCAGAGTGAAGGGTTGCCGTGTGCATCCACTTTTTGGCCCAAAAGACCATTCTCATTTTGCATAATTGCATATTTAATGAAAATTGGCCCGGAAGCTTGTGGACAAGATATCTCTTGATCGGTAGATGCATTGCTGATGCGTTCAGGGTTATAACAACTATGAAGAGTACCGAATCGATTCAGATTCCTGGCATGATATTGCTAATTTAAGTAGTTCTTAATGTGCATAATTCTGCGATATTGTGAAGTTTGTTGGAATTTTACCGACGCGAAACTTGGTGGAGAGGATTTTCTATAGTCCCAAGGAATTTTACAGTAGGGACGAGGGCCCAAGAGGTCATTTAATGTTAGCTATCTGGCATTCAGGTCACTTAGGGGTCCAAAAACTGTTTTCTGGCATACTCGGGAGAATTGACTATCTGTGAAGGCTGGAAGGTTTCACCATTGTGATATAATTGTGAACCTGCATGTGTGTGACCTCTGAACCTCAATTTTGACCTCTGTCGGGTGGTCATTTGTAAAAAGGTTGAGCTTGAAGAAATGTGTCTTATTCAAGGATGGACAGGCACAAAAAATAGAAACGGTTTATTTTGAGATATGTGATAAGACCTTTGGTGTGCTTTAATGGAGGAGACCACCTCCCGCTTCTTCGGACGCAACTTGGTATTACAAGGGGTAAATTTTAATTTAATGAGCTTTTTCGCAATACATTGGGCGTGTTCCTGGAATGCAATAGGCTCTAGGAGTGGATGCAGCACATGGAGAGTAACAATTTTATAAAAACCGCGTAGTCATTGAAGGTCCTCGAGTCACCTTATGGGTCAAAAACTGATTTTAGTAGGTACTTTTGGCAATAGCACTGGCATTTTCGCAGAATGTAAAATGCTCCTAGGAGTTGGATGTATTCACATGGGATTTACAATTTTTCATAAAAACTGCATGTCATTAAAGGTCATTCAAAGTCCCTTAAGGTCCAAACTGTTTTCTGGCCATAATTGGAGATGAATATTTGTTGTGAAGGCTGGAATGTTCACTTTTGTCATATAATTGTTAACCTTGATGTGTGTGAGCCTCTTACCTCATTTGACCTCTGTCGGGTGTCAGAAGTTGTTTAAGGTTGATGTCTGAAAGTGAAATGTTCTTATTTAGGATTTACGGGCAAAAAAAAAAGAAACTGGTTATATTTTGGATATGTGTAACCTTTTTTGCTTCATGGAGGGAACCCACTCCCGCTTCGATCGGACGCATAATTTGGTAGTTACAACAAGGGGGTCAAAGTTAATTTAAAAGTAGCTTTTTTGCAATAACATTAGGCGTGTTCAATTGGAAATCCTCATGACCTGTGGAGATGGTACACCTTTGTCCCAGAATAAATTTAAAACAACTGATAAAGAAGGTCAACTTAAGGTCATTTAATGTGAATAATTTGCATAAATGACACAATTTTTTTGAATTTTTGTCAAATGGCAGTAACAATTGGAATGAATGCAGCTAGGGTGCTCGTAGATTTTTCATGGTAATTTTTGGGTGTCCTACCTACAAACACAACCATCTATAGACAAAATGTCCAAAAGGTTAAGTATTTATAAAATGTGCTTATTTTTAGGGTTTTACAGCTCAAAGAAATAAAAACTGTCCAATTTTGGATATTTGATAGTTCTATAATTCTGGCACACCATAGACGAAACCAACTCCCGCTTCATCTCCACCTGCCTTAACAAAGTTTACAAGGGGCTAAAGGTTGATTTAAATACCTTTTTGGCGAGTAGCATAGAGTTTGTGTACCTGATTACATAATGCTTTGTGGGCTTGGTGCATACATTGAGGGCAAGCATTTTTCATAAAAACCGTCAGTCACAAGTTCCATTCGAGGTCAGAAACTGCCGAATAATAAAATTTTCTGCGAAAATTTTAGTGACTGTGTGTTTATAACCTGAACTAAAATTTCGGGACATGCTGCAAAAAAAATGATCAAGGGTAACATTTTTTCATGAAAAACCGTTATTCATCAAAGGTCATTCACAGGATCACTTATGGCCAAAAACTGTCAATAATACCATTTACTGACTTACTGCAACAAGCTCCAGAGACTACGCAACACCTTGGTTTCGTCTTGGGGCACCCTAGCTGACTCGGCATGATGCTGCATCACTATTTTTATAGCTGCTATCCATAACAAAATGGTTTTAACTCATTTCACCCCCTCAGGCATGTTTTTTTTTTTTCCACTTCATCCTAACCAGTAATTCCCATCTTGACGACAGAGATTTTCAATTCATCCATTGTCAAAACTTGCCTTTTTTCCTTGAGGTTCACATCATCAGCCTGTTCATAACCTCATTCTTGGGTCCCCCATACATCTGAAACCAAAAAAAAATATATAAGTGTAAACAGCTCCGTCATTTGTTTACTTACTCCCAGGCACCTATTTAAGAATGAATGGTGTGAGGTGTCACCTGCAGTAGCTCTTGTGTTTTAGATGGGGGAGGGAGGATAACTCCTTGTATCTCTTATATAGTCATAGCTTCAGGGCCAGTATGGCTGCATGACTCCTGCCAGGGAAGCCTAAGTAATGCTTATATTCCACTCTAGACTAGGGGAGGTGAGAGGGTGGGTGGTGAACTCCGCTAGAGAGTGAATGGAAGTAGTAGATGTAAAAAGGGCCTACTCTTTGACGATATATAGGATAAACTTTAATAGATGTAGGGTTCCATATTACAAAATTTTGTTTGGACAATATCGTAATCTGGAGGGAACTATAAACTCAGTAATATTGTTTAATATGGGAGGGTACAGTAGGTAGGATCAACGGGTGTAGTCCACTGATGGCATGAATGTTGAACTATTTTAAGAGGTAAATTGGTGATATTGAAGCAACATATGGACTGCCTTGTACTTGTTTTTTTTCATGGTGCTAAAGCAGAAATCCTGGATCGCGCAACCAGGCGAGACACCTGGGGGGGCGATCGCCTTGTATTATTCGTATCAAATATGGTGCAAAGGATTCTTGAAACTATTCTGACTTATTTCGTTCCAGAACAGTATAATCCAATCAGCAGACATACATCACCTTAATGGTGTGGAGAACAATTTTTGTAATTTCCACTGCTTGAACTTGCAGACCAATCTGCACAATGGGTGGTAAGCGGAACAATCATTGGAACACCCCTGGAAAAATCATGGCTAACATGAAGGCACACACCGTACAAATTGGTGTGTACAGAACAATCTTGGAATCACCCCTGGAAACATCCATGGCTACACATGAAAGCACACACTGACAAAATGATGTACAGAACAATCTTTGGGAAACGCCCCTGAAAAAATACATGGCTACAATGAAGGCACAACTGTACAATGATGTACAGACCAATCTTTGGAAAACACCCCTGAAAAAATTACTGGCCCACATGAAGGCACCACACTGTACAAATAGTGTACAGAATCCAGCCTTGGAGACTCCCCTGAGGAAAATTACTGGCTACACATGATGCACCCACACTGTACAAATGGTGTCAGACCAATTTTCGGGGGGGCGAACTCCCCATGAAGGAAAAATCACTTGCTAACATGGGGACACACACTGTATCAAAAGTGTTGAAAACAATTTGTAAACTCTCGGCCTGAAAAGAATTACTGGCTATCCAAGAAGAATTTGATAAAACAGATCTGATGAACTAAGTTGTAAACGACTGAGCCCTTAAGAAACCTTCTTCTACCAGAGTATCTTGGCACTTGGTTTCTGTTGTTCCCCCAAGACAGGTACGCTATGACAGCTTCTTGTAGAATCTACCACCTCGAAAACGAAAAAGCCCGTGCAGCTCCAAGGATAATAGTCCCAGCTTAATGCTTCGACCCAATGTCCATTTACTTCCATGGTTGCTTCCCCTCATGTTTAGAGTGTAATAATGAAATTATTTTAATCACAATCTTTTTAGACCACAAAAGATGACCCACAAATTAATCAATAGTTTCCAACTACTAACTGTCTATCCTATCAACTGATCTTCATCTACCAAGACCACCTGTTCTGAGCTGGACTGTTCAATTAATAATAATAATAACAATATCTCCTTCTTATATAGCTCTTTTCCATGCCAAGACTTACTCAACGCGCTTTCTCAGATATGCCAATGGATTAGTAGTGACTTGTCACACCCGTACCATACGCCTAACAACCGCTTGCTTGTTCTCTCTTGCCGCACCATTTTTCAGTGCGTCACTTCATTGTGTCCCCCGGGGACTTCTCGATATCAAGCAGCCACATGCAGCGCTCGATACTCTCACAAGTCACTCCGCAAGTACCCACTTAAACGTGTGTGACGTGTGACATTTCAGGAGACCTGCATTGTGACAGCACTGGCGGAAAAGTCCTTCCACTGACTCCGTAACTTTGCAGTCTGGAGCTCTACCGACTGAGCTAATCCGCGCCTACCTACTCAAGAGAAGAAGCAAACGACTTGCCACATGCCAGTACTTCCCTTTAGGTCTGCTTCCCCCACCTACCAGGCATAGCTCTGATACTGTCAGAACTCTGAGGTTCTGTACTGGTGCCCATGTGGACGCTGTTCATTGCCCTGTGTGGTGCAAGGGCCAAGTGATTTATACTTATTCTGCACGGTAGCTGCTTTGACCTTGAAGGCAGGGCAAAGGGAGGGCTGGAGCATCTGTTTATGAGCCTCCTTGAGACCCGTTGTGGTCATTTTCCCCTAGCTTAGATCTTGGACAGACGCTAAGGGGGTATTCCTCTCATCAGTGTGGGAAGTTTGTAAACTATTGTATTTCAACTTACCTCAATTGGGTTAATCTCAATTGCCCAACCACCAGGGTAGTGTGCTCGTGTGTTTAAGTGTGCATTTAAATACATAAAAATATACATTTTGCCATCAAGGTGGGGACATGCAAAGACTGTTTACAGATCTACACGGGGTTTTTTTAGCACCCAAATAGTCACTAAAAGAATGTCATCACCTGCTGTCCCTTTCGTTGTTAATGGGAAGCAGAATGCGCAACCTCAAGTGATTTAATTTTGAGGTGTGGTGGTAATACGGGACCCTGAACATATCCTCCTCCAACAATCTAGGTTGTATATCTTGGGACAAGGAATCTTTGCCCTATTGGACTATTTGAGGCATGTGCATAGTCCCAACTAATCCATCCATTGTATGTGTAATATTCCAAATTATTATTTGCTCATTTTTACTCAGATTGAACTCTCCGATGCATTCTTGGGAACTGCTCGACCAACATAACCGTGAATCTCTTCGAGAAACCGTCTAAGTCCTGTCTCCTGTTTTGGGGAAGTGTTCTAACAATGCTACTGTGCCAGAGAAATGCCTGTCAAGCGGGACCCTTTCATCAACCGTAAGTTTATCAACGAGTGACCGCGAAACTCGGACCAGCTTTTCCTCTGCGATGCCACTTGTATGCAATCAACATGCCAGCAATCTGGCAGTTTACCTTACTTAATTGTCAGTGTAGGACAGTATTGACTGAGTAGGTCTTATATGTTTTGCCAATTTCCCAGTTGGTAATTGTCAGGGTGGGAATTGCAGATACGTCATTGACTGGGATTTGACAGGGTGGTATTTTGTTCTATCATGGCCATTGTTAGGGTGGGGGATTTCACTCAGCTGGTAATTCTACGTGTAATTTGTTTTTCCAGGACAGTGTGAGTTGAAATTGCACACAAGTGGCAACTGATAACAGGTTATCTAGTTTTTCTTTGTGAGGCTTCCGAATTGCAATCACTCTGGGTGGGATTGTCTGTGTGAGAGTTGCTTGGGTGGGGTCAGTCAGTATATTGGGAATAACCGAGGTCAAGTTGAGTTAGAGGTTTTGTGGGGTTCATGGGCGTTGTCTGGATGGAAGACATCTGAGTAGGAAATTAATCTTGGCCTAGTTTGTCTATATGCAGAAATTTCCTATGTAGGATGGCCTGGTGAACATTGTCTCAGTGGGATTGTTTTGGTGGACTAGTTTGCCAGGTGTCCAGGTGACGACTGTGTGGGACGTAAGTGTCAGTGAGAATAGGTATTAGGTTTTCTTTGTCTCGCCTGAATGAAATTCAGGAGAGACTTAGTGTCACTATGGCATGTGTACATGTGTGCGTGTATGTATGTTACACTTTCATGTCAGCAGGATTTCTCTTTCGAAACAATAAGTGCAATTACGCAAAATTTTCATCAAGTCGGTGAAACAATGGGTCTGATTGGATTTTGGGCAATAAACTCACTAATTAAGTAAAGGTAATTAGCCTAGTTGTATGTACTTTTTTTTTTTTATTGTTTAGGGCCTTGTTAGCAAAGATTAATGGATGAACTGTGGGTGCCTATGGTGACTTGGTTTGGCACATAGATTCGGGATATAAGGTAGATGACCTGATCGGATTTCAGCCTAAATCTGGTAATTAATCATCTAATTTGCATAATTATATGCAGATTCCAAAAGTTTGTCAATTTTTCACAAACCTTGTTTATCTGGACAACCTACTTTGCATAAATTATGGTAGATCTTCAAGTTGCTGGGATTCTAACTGGTGGGTATGTTTACTTGAGTCCAAATTTTTATCATGGTTCCAGGTCACTTGGGGTCCAGTCAACTTCATTTTGCATGATGTAATGCCTAATTTGAACGTTTTATTTCTTTGAAACTTGCAAACACTTGAAACACTTAAAACACCCGATTTCTTTGCAACTTGCTGATTATTGCCTAAATTTGCAATAAGTCAACCCATTAATTTTTTTCAAAGAGTATGTCAACAGTGCTTCGTAACTTTGATAAAACATTGGTAAAATATTCATTGGAACAAAGAGGCTCAAAATTTGATTCCTAAAATGCCATCTCAATCTGCTCTGAATCATTACTGTCACTTAACTACTGCGTAAACCAGGCCAGTACCAATTGATCGGGTATCCTATTTTAACAATTAAAAAAAATATGAAAAGTAGCCATGGATGTTTTCTATGTTGCAGGTGGATCAACTGGCTATGACGGTGACCTCAATGTGATTACTACAGATTTGCAGATGCGATCTCTTCTTTAACATCGATCCACCACTGGGGAAATCACGACTGTCCAGAGAGGCCTGGACTATGAAACTGAAACAGCGTTTTACCAAGGTTGTGACGCCGGAGGCGAATGGTAACCAGAAAGGTAAAGGACATGGTCCATGGGGTGGGGAAGGATAGGTTTAGAATAATAAAATAGCACTGGTGATGTTTATATAGGAATAAGAGGCCAAGCTCATACAGTGATCTACTCGTTTCAATGATAGACTCTTCCCGACACATCGAGTACTTCACAGGTTTTACTCTGATCTTATTGATCTCTGGAACCTACCGCACTGTAAATTTAACATCTCCAGCCTGGTCACTCTCAACCAGGGATCGACAGCTGATGGCCCTCGCCCAGTCCTATCCCTCGCCCAAAGAATTGGTGGAAAACCCTATTGAAAATAGCTTGGAACCGAAGTTGCACAGAAAGCTCCTCTTACCTACGCGCACTGTGTCTGTGTCTCTGTTGAGGAGAATCAATACATTTCACAGCGTCCTGCTGGGGCGTTTGGCCCCCACCACCACTGATGGTTTTGATTGTTTAGTAAATTTGATGGGCCATTGTTACCTGCGGGCCCATACCCCTCACTATAATCTCAGCCACAGATGACTGAAAATTATTGTCAATAGTGTGCATATGATGCTATTAACAACGGTCTTGGACATGTGATTCAAAGTTTGAATAAATATTGCATAAACAAATGCACTCACTAGTTTGACAGGACTTTTCGATCTTAATCCCTTCTCCAATGATCGTCCAATTCTTTTGATTTCACAGGACTTCAAACGTTACTGTATACAATAACAGTAGAGACATAGATGAATTTGTCTTGAAGCTAACTGATTACCTGTCACATCGCGTGCAAGAAAACGTCTTGACTGGAACAGTCATATCACGGCATGGGTAATGTAACTTTGTTTACAAAAGGTAAATGTTATGCACCCAAAGCCTCCCTAATATGCAACCCACTGACAAATAAACAATACAATGGTTGGTTTCCATTGAGTGGGTCAGCCCTCAATACCATCCAAGGGGGCGTATATCACCCTGTTGACATTGGATTTTTCCCTACCTGCTGTTTACCACCCCTTTTTCTATTGGTGGAACCTGGACATCAACCACGAAGAATGAAGGGTAGTATCATGAGGCCTTCCAAGGTTCCATCCAGTAGTCACGATACACATTTTCCTTTTTTTAGTGTTCCCATTGTGCATTGACGAGGTCTTGCTCTTGCACTTCCATGGTTTCTGTTGTGATGGCGTGGATTTTGGGGGTTACTGGGATTTGGTTTTCAGGTTATCGCAATATGTCTCGTTGATCCCTGTGAGCAGTCATTGTGAACTTGAACTTCCCTCCTGCAGCTCCGAGGAAGTGGTCAGATCGACGGACCTAGCGACGGAGCTAGGCAATCAGATTTGATGTCTTTTCAAGGGCACGTGGGAAATCTAGATCGTCCATGTGGTCAAATTTACTAGTGAAATTTCCTCAAGTAGGCTCAGTATAGTTCAGCTCCTTCCACCTTCTGAATTTTCAGGGTTTGTGACATTGGCAGATTTTCCTCATCTTCTTTTTTTGTTTTGCCCCTCTCCATGCGGCGACTGATGCTGACGGAAGGCAGTGGTGCTTGTGATTACTCCCTGATGACCTTTACAGGCACCTTCAGAATAGACACAGTCCGGTATTATAACATATAACACTGAGTGGGAGAACCAACCCTTGTTTCCACAACATCTGACCTATTATATTAACTGTAGAGGTTGTGAGCCCGTGTGTCCAGGTTCATTTTGAGACTGTTAGTGAAAACAAACAGGAGTGGGCGATGCCTATTGTGGATCTGACCGCACGTTCAGAAGTGCTGCTCTCCTAAAAGAAAACATTCTTGGAACCATTTTCGCACCAAAATGTGACTATTTTCCGGACTGGCACCCAACTGCTGTATAGTATAGGCCGGCTTGATTTGTGCAACACAGTTAGAAACCACTACAACCAGTGTTCCCCCAACCATTAGTTCAAACCGCATTTGTAGGTATAGTGCAGTAGTAATAGTTTGAGTCAAAAATATGATCGACTCGCATCGCCTAAAAACATCATCGAGGCTGAAATGAAACTTTACGGAAGGGAGAGAAACTAATCACCATAGAGCTTCAACAGAGGGGGCTGTGAGGTCGAAAGTTTAGTTTCCAAATCACTCCAAGATGGTTTGTCCATCTTTACAACTCTTCCATAGGTGAGAGGACATGTCGGGTTCACACATGATTTCCACTTTGGCCAATGTGAATAGTCCTTCAGTAAAGCGTGGGACTTGCTCACAACAGGGAGAGATTATGTCCAGCTGATCTTAACGGGGAAGCATTCAGACTGCTGCTCTCATGTTGCACCCAGCTATCTCAGCTGTATTAATTCATAACAACAATGTTGCCACTCTGTATGATGTTGACTGGTTTTGGAACTTTCTGGATTAATAAAGGGGGGGGGGGGGGGAGGGAGAGCATACCCCAATGCTGTGTGTCCTACATGGACTTCATCTAATGTCCGCTACTAGGTCCTTGAGCCTTTACCCCTGCGTCTAACAGCCCATCACTGACCGCCAGGACCAGTGACTTAGCAACCTGGTCATCCTAAATGTGTGAGTTTTTGTATATGGGCCAATTGAACTAAGTATTGAAAATGGTTAGGCTGACTCATCACCAATCAAATCCACAATTTGCATAATGCATAGCGGGCATTTTAGATTCTACTGAGCCTCCTGTATATGGTGATGCATCAACTTTATGCTGTAAATTGATTCCCTGTCACTAAAGTCATCCTATATGAAATAAAAAAATTGGTGCGACATGCATCCATCCTTCTCTTTCCATCTATTTATGTAGAACACAAGAACATGAACGATTGGGTTAGAATTTTAGAAGAGTGAAAATTGTGTTAATCACCATAATAGTGTTTCTGGTCGTTGCAAGCGGCCAGATCATCACTAACAGATCCCTAGATGCAGAGACCACGTCCATAATACATAGTAAGGTTACAGGACAGATGTCTTACAGGAGTATTTCTGTCTCTGCCTAACTTTTTTTCAAGGGAGACCTAGGTTTGTCACGTGTTATGTGTGTTTTTCAGCCCTGAGGACCAAACCATATAGGAGTTAATTGGATAGATTTGCCCAAAAGCTTGTGTACAAGAACTAATTCCATGCATTTTTTCAAAAATTTGTTGAATTTTTATGAGACCTGGTAGTCAGTCTACCGTCAGTCACAATACATTTAACGTGGCGAGAAGGTCTTGCACTGAAGTTTATTCATGGCACCCATTTACTTCATTATTGGAATTTCCTGATTCAAATGAAAGTTTGTGAGCACGGCTATCGTTTGTAAGCTGGTCAAGGTCTACCCCTATCCTTATGCAGACGGTATGTGCTACCCTTGAGGTAGTTTGGGCAGTAGGACCTGGATGACAGGTAGATGACTGATAGATGGGTGCCTAAAATTGCTAATTAAGTGGTCTCATAGTGGAGTTATATCTTTGCGTTGTGTATTGGATAGCAATGTATTGCACAAGATCAAATGCATCCCATCATGCAATAATAAATTGATGTCATACTTGCACAACCCTAAAAACGTTCTTTGTTCTCCTTGAAATGCCAAACATTAATTTCACTTCGAAAGCATTAGTCTATGGGAGCGGATTGCTGTAGTGCGTTTGTGTGTTCATTGTTACTTTGGTGAGAGAAAAAACAGAACCTCTCTTCTAAATGTTGACTTATTCAACAACACAAACATAATTCATATATAATTTCCTGTGTTGTCCATGTTGGGAGTCATGCATTATTGCACAATTGGGACTCCCCAATTTCTCTGCTTTAATCGTCAGACTTTGAAGGCCAATAACTCAACATAGGACATCGTATGGAATGGGGTTTGGACCTTAGATACAGTTTACCATTCCCCACGATATAAACTCTGTTGTATTCCATCCTGCAGTTTGCCCTTTAAGAGTGGAACTTATTGGTAGTTATTTACGAATTTCTATTTGTTAATGTGAAAAATATGTGATTATGTTGCGTTTGACTTAACGATGGTCTGCATGACTTTCACTTTTTGGCGATCGCCTTTGTTTATACAACTCCCACATTTGAGCAAAACTGGGTCATCAATCCTCCTTGCTAGCAGATTAGACTGATATCATTGACCCACTTATGGCTCAAATGTGGGAATATTCCGTCTGTGTTTACCTGCTAGCAGATATCTATTTGCTATTCAATCATCCAGATTATATATATATTTATAATATAATAGATAATATATAATATATATATATATATATATATATATATATATATATATATTAGAATATCTATATATATATTAATTATATTAATTGTCTATATATTTTGTCTTATCCAGGTGTTTTGCCAATTTTTATGTGCGTTCTATTGTTCTTCATTGTCTTATCTTCCTATGCCCATTGTCTGTTTAAATGTTTATGTTATAACCTTTTACTGCAGACATGTAATTTCCTCGCCAGAGGAGTTAATAAAATTATCTATCTAATGTGCGTCCCCAGCATCGGCTTCACGACTGTTGTGCTCATGTTAGCTTTCCTCCCCTTCCCGAAACTGGTCCTTGCCCTGTAACCTGGAGAATGATTTGACAATGCAAACACTCTTGACTGTTGGTTGCTTCCATGTACGGGTACGGTTGACAGATTAGTTTGTCAGGGATCCAGATCAAGTATACTGCACGTCTAATGTTATGGAATCGGAAAACTGAGAAAAGAGATAGGCAGCATGTATTTTGGCCTCTCCAGAGTAGAGGTGGCCATGGTAATCAGCTGTATAATGTGAATCGTTCAAGTGCTATGTCACTTGTGTTCGTTATTACATCTATCCTCTAGCAGAATAAAACTGATTTTCCAGTGTGGTAGCCATCACCGTGTGGATGTCCATGAACAACCAACTGCATTCAACAACGTGAGTATTCTCTGGACATTTCGGAAATGAGGAGGGAACCTACGGCTTGATTGGGTAAGACAACAATGGTTGACAAATACTTCCAGAGTCCTTCCTTTTCAGCCCAGATACTTGTGATTGTCTTGAGTCATGGACGATTCTGCATGTGCTCATGTGGCTCAGCAGATATTATATTTACTCATATATAACTCCTGTTATATATGCAAACCTGTCTTTTAGAAGTTTTCCTCCTGCCTCGTTATAAAGCGCAATCACTTGCACGCAGTGGGTTGTTTTCGTCAATGCTTGACTTTGTGTAGTCCAAGTGCATTTCAGCGGTGCTAGTAGCAAATGTTATGCAAATTCACATGACCTGCTCACTGGAATCATACAAGACATTCTGATGAACAACTCGGGGCATATATAGCTCAATGGGTGATGTGCGATGGAAGCTGACCAAAGTAAATTAAGAAACAGCACTCAGAAGGTCTTGAGGCAAGAACTGATGAGACTGCAACTCCTGGCCAAGTCATATCAAAGACTCATTCACTGAGTGATTAGCCCAGTTTGTATCAAGGTTGGTATCCAGTATGGTCATGACTGAAAATGGTACTTGTTGCTTCACTGACTTAAAGAAAAACTATGATTGGGTGCAATCGGCATTCGGCTGTTTTTGCCTGGAAGCACCCCCACCATTAAGGTATTGTTACCACTATAGGTGTCATTGTTCCCGGCTTTGTGATAACATTGCCGATTGACATTCAGAAGTTCTTGTTTTTTTTGTTTTTTCAAAAGTGAATTATGAATGGAAAACTCCGTAGTGTTGTGATTCTTGATTGCAATCAAGAACAGTCTTGACCTTTTGCAGGAAATTTGGGGAAAAAACCTGCTCTGAGTTATGTTTCTTCTTCTTCTTTGGGGGGGGGGGGGGGGTTGTTGCGAGGTGTCAGGGTCTTCTGAGGACTACTGTCACTCTTGCAGTGACCGCAAGCGCGACCGTAAGCTCCTTGCGACTCACCGTGAATTGATTTGCACGTTTTGAGCTGCCATCATTTGAGACCAACTTTTTTTTGCCCCATAAACCCCACTGGTGGCCATTTTTGAATTTTTGTGATTTTTGTTGTTGTTGCAGATTTGACAGTTGCATATTTTGGAGCATGGTGTGTGCATTGAAACCAGCCTCCCACTTCTGGTCATTAGATTCCCTTCTTGTAAAACCAAGCAAAATGTCCCCCTCTGATTGATCGAAAGTGGGGCTATAAACTTGGCGGCTTACCATCAGGCGATGTCTAGTTATCACATGCCATGCCCATATCACCATGATAACATACCTGGCTGTATTCCCTGCAACTGCAACTGCAACATCAACATCAGTCTATGTTCAGAAGGCTTTTGATTACTCCCAGTCTCTCAAATTCTTCATTGAACTTCAAAGCATGTTTATATCTTGGTAATACTCTCATTAGGCTTATATCCCTTTACCAGTTTTTATGAGAAACCTTCCTTAGAATAACATCATGCTAATAATCTCATTTCTTCTTTCTCCCAAGTATATGCCACTGATGGTGATCTGACCTCTCCAAACAACATCGTCACATACAACATTAGATGCATCTGATACAAGAAACACCATCGATGAGAGACCGTAAGTGTTTTGACATGGGTAGTCATGTGCAACTTTGTGATAACATTGCCATACACCCCCCTGTCTTGAACACAAGGGCGCTCCGAAAAAACAGAGGCACTTACAGGATGCATGCATAAGGCTCCTTCATGAAACCTAAAAGGGCACTTATATGAGATGCCCAGGGCGAACAAAAAACATCCCGAGGGGCACTCATAGGAAAAACACAATAATAGGTTGAGCATGAAAACATGAAGGGTTCTCTAGGAGATATGCACAATGGGATAACAAAAAGGAATAAAACGGGGTACGGGTACTTAACAGGAGTGATCGGACCAATAGGCTCGCTGCAAGACTACAGAGGGGCTCTTACATGAGAAAACAATAAGCCTACTGAGAGAAATGAAGAAGGGCACTTGGAGGAAATACCCAATAGGCTAATCGAAAATATACTAAGGGTCACTTACAGGAATCTCTACAATAGGTTGGCTGAAAGGGTACAAAGGGGCGCTACAGGGCCTAAAATTGGCTAAAGTTTTGCCTGATGCTAACTTTGTGTCATAAATACATACCCATCAAGACCCTGAGAATTGTTACCAATAAGATGACAACCGTCTTCATCATCAATAAGCCTGACCTGTTCATCAGCCCATAGGACCATGACACTGTTATCCGTTCATGCATTACCAGGAGTCTGAGGTTGTCTGACTGACTAACCGCACTTCTTAAAAAACAATGCCATCTTTTCTTTGACTATGGCAATGCAACTCTTATAGAAATATCTGCTGTCAAAAAGAACTGGTAGCATGTTCCCTAATTTGAATAATTTAAAAGGTTGGTGGAACCTTTCCATTAACACTGTTTAGCAGGTGAAAATTTGTCATTATATATGTTTATGAGTCATGTTGTACAGTTAGAGCAGAATCCTTGGATAGTGTACTTCCATACTACAGTGAATGGGGTATAGCAGGCAACATTCCCACTAAGGACTAAGAATAGTTCAATGCTACCACCAATATTATACAGGCTTGTATAACCTTTGTGTTAAATGTTTTCAGGTGGGGGATGAGTTCCGTGGTGTTTGACCCTTGGGGGCCCGCTTTTGGACCAGGTGACAGTCAGGGAGCTTTATTATTGAGGCGGTTGTGACTGCTACGGATGGTGGCGATCCCTCCCAGACTGCATCAGTAACTGTAAGTACATATGTCATTGTGAGGAATACTTTACAGTTAGGAAAGAGCCATGGTGCCGGTGGTAACATAAGGGGCTAGAGTGTCTATATTGGCCAGAATAGGGTGATCGGTTGCG
This sequence comes from Sclerodactyla briareus, assembly GCA_026419785.1. Lineage (NCBI taxonomy): Eukaryota > Metazoa > Echinodermata > Holothuroidea > Dendrochirotida > Sclerodactylidae > Sclerodactyla > Sclerodactyla briareus. Next base: position 422,711 of record JAODTK010005911.1, read on the forward strand.
GAGATGTGCGTTCGCATAGTCCCAATGAAAGGAGAAAATTAATGCAGAAAATATCTGAATAAAAATATATACATTGTTGATATTATTTCAAGGCAGTCACAGTAAATTACAGTGAAGAAAACACCCCAAGTTGGGATCCATGTAGCTGCAACTCATTCAGTTTCTCGCTGAACGAACGCTACGACCGAGGCCAAATAATTTAGGCTATCGAAGGGATTCTACCCTAATCACCGTCCGTGTTGGCTGAATGCAGCACACAGGACCTCTCCTTGAGGTCTGGATTGGCCAATATTATGATATTCAAATGCCTGCAAATGAGCTTAGGCATGACCAATTGAGGACAACTAAATCAAGAAGAAGGCAGAAGAGGCCATAGGAGTCTCGTTGTTTGAAATGTACTTGATAAAAAATTGTTATTTTGCCAATTTTTTGTGTGCTGGTGAACAGGATCACACACCCAACAACGTGAATGGCTCAACTCTCACTTGTTATGTGAGTTCCTCCAAGTCGAAGGGTCATGCACTAAGCCTCTTGGTTTTGGGGTTTGGTTTAGATCGATCGACAAGCAATAAAACGTCCCCTGAGCCTGGCTGGGGGAATGTTTAGAGAGGTCTTGTCAATCTCATGACTTGAGAAAGAAGAGAAGTGAGACCAAGCATTCTAAAGTGAAAAGTTCTTCCAATGGAAAAGGACTGAATAAGAGCGGGGTGTGGGCTGCAAACAGACATAGCAGTGCATGCTGCAGGGGGACACACAATGATGTCATAGCAGTGCATGCTGCAGGGGGACACACAATGATGTCATAGCAGTGCATGCTGCAGGGGGACACACAATGATGTCATAGCACTGTTTCCTGAGATTCCATTGTGCCAGTTGTCATAGCAACTGTTCCAGGTATAGATTCAATGGTTCCTTTGGTGTTCACTCACAGGTCATTGTGAACATTATTGACATCAACGACAACCCACCAGAGTTTACAACAAGAAGCAAAGAGGTGGAGTGTACCGGAGAACCGGCTGGCATCGTAATAACAACCGCCTCGCACTGACCCAGATGTTGGGATCATTGCTGTTTATCATCATACCCCCTGGAGGGAAATGGTATATGAAAATGTGAATCAAATCAAATTTCTTAGTGCCATAAATTGAACCATATGAGTCATAGGACCTTCTGTTGACGATGTTAGCCAAAAGGGGTAAATGCTTCTTGATTTTTGATGAGAGTCCAGAATTTTGCGTCTCAATCGTTCCATATGCAGTAGAACGTAGAAACAAGCAGTAGCAAGCTTAGAGGAAGGCGGACCTCAACTGGTGGATGGTGACCACTTTGGCTGGACCCTTGCAAACCCCCTGCCACTTTGAAGGCCATGATGGTGGGGTACAGGAGTAGTAGTAGAGGGGGAGATGGCGGCGGGCCGGGGGCGGGGGGGGGGGGGGGGGAGAGGGGGGGGGGAGAGGGATGCTAAATGCTGATGAATAGTGGACACGATGAAGTGATGGAGCAACCAGCAAAATCACAACCCTGTTGGCTAGGAGGGTTTGAATTCATGACGAGGAAAAATCAGCTTATATGAGGTGCCCTAATCATTGCTCCTACCCAGGGGGGCTAATTCGGACCTTGTGAGGAACGGAAAAACTGGCATTGTTGTATCTATTGCTGCAATACTCTACAGGATTGAGTTGAGTGCACGCTAGTTCCAATGAATAATGGTCGCTTCGTCATGGCATAGATCATTGGATAGATATTGTTATTTGTAGTATTCAGGCCGGTTGTATGTGGTTCTGTGGAGTGTGTTTCATGATACATAGATTCACAGTCTCAGAATTGGCTACAAGGTGGACTTACCATGGCCTTGGATTATAAACAAAGTGCCCAAGAATGGGCCAGAATGTAACAACACAGACTGAAATGGACGTGGTTATGATTTGGGTGCTGCAATGACGATTATGATTAGGCCCAGCAGGCCATAGACCGGGACATGCACCACCGGCGCGTGGTACCCCTCAAAAAAAAAATAAGGGAACAGCTGCAGACTTACTTCAAAGTATGGGCAAAACCCATTGTTGGATTGGAAGCTTGAAGGAGGTACCCAATTTAATAAATTTTATTAGTATTATGATTATTCCCAAGTTTAAGCCATCCATTTTTTATTAAAAAGGAGAGTAAAAAATGGAATACATTACCCTTACACTGGTTTCTTTTTTTTCACATAATGGACTGTCACATTTGATGTCGTATGATGTTCATGATCTGGTTGTTTTCAGATAATTTTGTGATTGATTTCAAACTGTGCCATAAACTGTTGAGAATCCATTGGACAGGGAGGGACATCAACGAATACACATGACTGTGAAGGTGGAGCTGGATGATGCATTCATTAGTGTTTGAGAATGGATGGTTGGAAACAGGGATGTAAGCTGTCCAGTATTATACGGAAAATCCGTTCCTTTTCCAAATTACAGTAATGTTATAAGGAAAGTCATTTCAATCAATCTCCAAAAATTCCCCACGAACTCAAAGCAAAAAGCGGCAAAAATGCCTAGGGCCCGTTTCCAGCAGCTTAACCTCAATGTTTTCACTAATTTCAATCAGCCCAAAAATTCATTTACCTGTTAGACATCGGATTGCATGTACAAACAATCGTGCCATGTGAAACTTCATTGGTTACTGTGAACTTGGATGATCCGAGAGTGTGCGCAGCTGCCTAACGCGATGATAGCGCCGCGAACTTCAAATTCACCATCAACTAAAAACTTACCGGAAGTTAACCGCATTCATGTGATCAACCGTGGAATGATAAATTATGTTAGTTGGTGCTGGACACAATTTCGGAAATTGAAGATGTATATTTGCGTACTGGCAGGAATTATAGGGGAATTCCGGTGTGTTGGTCAAGATTGTTGTATTATTATTTAAGTTTCATTGCCAACGATGGCAGCAGAGTCAAGAGGAGTGGGTTGGGGGGGGGGGGGGAGGAGGTTGGTCAATGAGTTCTGGGGGAAAGACAATCACTATCTTTGAGTCGAAAAAAAAAGTGCAATAATATCGAATCAGGTGGCATGCTCTGGTGAGGGCATGCCTTGCTGGCATGCTAAATTATCGTCAACCTCTAGCCGGGAACTTCCACCCTTTTCCTCTTCCCCCTTTAGGTTTTTCACCAGGCACCTAGGCATAGTCATTCTGGCGGTGGTCATAGAGATCTGGAGAGAGTACCCTGACCCATCTTTCTGTGGAAAATTAATGAAAAAGTTGGGTTAAATGGCGGGTGGAATGTCCCACCCCACTCCCCCTCCCTACACCAGCCCTCGGCCCCTACCTCTTCTCACCCATCTTCTCTGTTTGTTCAGGTACATCACTGAGTCCTGCTGTCATAGTGCTGGTACAAAGCATTGCAACCCCATTTCATAGGGTTGCCATGACTTGCAGTCTGACTTCATTTGTATGGTTTACTCGGTTTCTACCCAAGGTTGAAACATCCATTTCTTTTTTCGTCCTAATTAAGTACTTTTCTATTCACCTAGGCTACTGGATGGCCGGTGGCAGCGAGTTGATGACACTCACCGTCCACGTTACTTGATGTCAATGATGTGTACAACCCACCTTCTCAGAGCCATCACCTTACCTGAGAGGGTTGTGATGACACAAGAACTGTGGCACTGAGTGTGAGTTGCAAATCTAATTTATGCCCTCAGCATCTCTTTGGTGGGGGATTTTTTTTTTCAGCACGATTTTTGTGGATCAGACTTAGCCATGCAGATTGCAGTGGGTATGTCTAGCTTTCCTGTGTATCAGGAATAATGGACTTGATTTTTTTATACGCATGCAGGGTTCCATTCATACAAACCAAGTTTTCCACATGCCATGGAAATACCATGAGAAACTGATGTTACAACTGAAAATGGGCTAGGAAAAATCTCAAAGATGCACTGCCAATGCACACAAATCGCTGGATAGGGTCACTGATCATGTGAGAATATTTGGAAAGACAAACCGGGATATGACACAATGCGTAGACATAATACCCTGCCAGCAGGGCCATAAGTAATGTTGACCATACTGTGTACGGCTAGGAGTCTATTGTGCCTATGAAGGTATGATGAAGCCTATGGCTGGGTCAGTCTCTCTACTGGGGAAAGAGGCTGCAAGTACTGCGTTGAAACTAGAACATTAGGTATAGGACAATTTAGTCATAGGCAAACGAAAAATCTCAATAAGACGGCAGGTGATGCTGTTAATTCCCTCCCCCCCCCCTCTCAAAGAAGAAGTGAGGAAAAAAGAATGGGAGAGAAACAGCTGGGTGTGATACTCGACTTAACTTTTGAATTATTCACAGAATTCTATGTGTTTGAGATCAAGACATGATTTGTTCCCTTACAACATCTGGGAGTGTGAACCCGAGTATCCAGGAGCGATGTCTGGGGAAGGAAACTTCACTTCTGGACCAATGATCAGTCCGAGCGGGTAAATAATTGATAATATTTCCTGACAGAGATGTAAATGACAACAGTGGGTCATGAAACGGTCCAACAGTGTAAAGAGTGAGCCATTGGTCCTGCTAACTGTATTCATCTGATAGCAGGCACTCAGCAGGAATACAAATGCTTAGCATGCGCATTTCTTAGGACCTTGATAGAGCAAGCACATGTATAGAAGGATAATCATATGCCAAGGCAAAACGCGTACCAATGAAAGGGAGTCAGCAGAGAAAGACATTAAAACAAATGAAAAGAACACCGCTATTTACATGAACCGGGATCAACATTATGATCGACAAAACGATAAAAAATTGACATACTTATGTCATAATTTTCACTGTGCTTTCATTAAGTCAGGAAATTCTCAAGTTGTCAAGATCGCAGGTGTGATTTGCTAGGGCACAAGCCTATTTCAGAGATATGACTGCCAACATTTACTCAATCTTGGAAAGGTGATGATTAAAAAGCCGTAAGAATTGGCCGAAAAAACAAAATATTCCGCGATTTTTCAATCAGCTTGAAGGCGTCGAGCCAATGTTGCAAGTTATTTCAGTCAGACCTATGTTTCAACTTTGCTGAGCATTCGATCACATGTTGAATTGCACCAAGTGGGACCTAGGGTTCATAGTAAATAAGGAAGAGATGTCATTGGTTGCACCATGCAAGACACAAGTTGGTGGGGTGGGGTCATCAAGAGAGTCCGATTATCGGTCAGATCCAGAAAATAGGTGTGGGTGTGTGTGAGTGATGTTTGATCTGCATACCCAAGATATGCCAATTATGGCTTGGTGGATTGGAGTTCATACATGGCAAGGTTTTCAGAAAACGATCCTGAAGGTTATGAATTCTGTTTTGCCATTTCATGCTGCTTATTTTCAGTAGTGTTGTCACAGCGATACCATTCACATCTAGCAGTCATCTGTGTGATGTTGTGTGTTGTAGCAGGTTGTAACGCAAGGCCAGTGGTCAATCACGTCTCTACATGTAAAGGGTTCCAAAAACTTGAACCTATAGCGGCCTTCAGAGAATTCTTTCAGGTATTTAGAATTAATTAACCATCACTTTACTTTTTCACAGGGACATGTGTGATTAGAAGCCGTGTGTGGCTAATAGCGGGGCATGGAAGTTGAAATCAAACCTGATGAAAGTTGTGGACCTAGGACTAGCGCTAATCCGATCCAGACGGCTATATTACCACTTGTTGCGGAGGTCTTGAGTGTTTCGACTGCTTTCTCACACTCGTATGTCGGTTAAGAAAGGTCCTATGTAGAGGGGAACCACTCGGAGTGGTGACCATGTTGTCCAGTGTAAATGCTACGTCAAATGCAACGGATCTGAATCGTCTTTGAGATATAAACAAGATCTTCAGGATGCTGTACTGGAAGATGAAATGATCATTGCTTTTACACCCATTAAGCCGGATTTGAGAGCTTTATATAATAATTATGATAGTAAAAAACTATTTTATGTATTTTTGTCTCGCCCTGAACTTTGTTCAAGGAGATTCATAGTGATCACTTTGTCATGCGTGTATGTCTTGTCTGTCCGGCTGCTGTCCGTATGTGCGGTAGATCTCTCTGAACGTGGAAGCCATATGCTTGGACCTCTTGTGGAGTTGCGCGGTGAATAGTTGCCGATTTGTGTGATCAATTTTCGTCCCAAAAGACCATTCTCATTGCATAACTATTCTGCATATTTAATGAACAATTGGCCTGTGAAGCTTTGTGTACAGATATCTCGTGATCGGTAGATGCAGTGGTGATGCGTTCAGGGTTAACAACTATGAAGATACACGAATCGATCAGATTTCATGGGAATGATATATGCTAAATTAAGTAGTCTAATTTGCATAATTTCTGCGAATTTGTTGACGTTTGTTGGATTTTGATCGAACTTGGTGGAGATGGTTTATCTAATAGTCCCAAGAATTTACAGTAGGGAAGGGCGCCCCAGAGGTCATTTAATGGTACAATCTGTCATTCAAGGTACACTTAGGGTCAAAAACTGTTTTTCTGGCTCGGAGAATGAATATCCGTGAAGGCTGGAAGGTTCACCATTGTTGGGATATTAAGGTGGACCTGCATGTGTTGAACTCTGTCGGAGTGTGGGTGGTCATGTTGGTTAAAGGTGAGTTTCTGAATAAATGTGCTTATTTAAGGAGGTACGGGCCAAAAAACTAGAAAACTGGTTATTTTTGGATATGTGATTAGACTTGGTGTGCTTTCTGGAGGAGACCAACTCCCGCTGCGCTCGGACAACTTACTTTGGTAGTTACAAGGGGTCAAAGTTTAATAATAGCTTTTTCGCAATAACATTGGGCGTGTTATTGAATGCAATAGGCTTTAGGAAAAAAGGGTGGGGGATGCATCACATGGAGGAGTAACAATTTTGTATAAAAAACCGCCATGTCATGAAGTCATCAAGGGCAAGTAGGGGTGGTCAAAAACTGATTTAGTACTTTTTGGCAATAGCACTGGGCTGTTCACAGAATGCAAAATGCTCCAGGTAGTGGATTGTATCACAGGAGAGTTACCAATTGTACTAAAAATGGGCAGTCATTTCAAGGTCATTTGGTCAAGGCAATGGGGTCAAAACGTGTTTTCTGGCCATAATCAGAGAAGTGAATATCTGTGAAGGCTGGAAGGTTCCACCATGTGATTATAATTGTGTGACCTGTATGTGTGTAACCTCTGACCTAAATTTGACCTCGGTCAGGTGGTCCATGTGGTTAAAGTTGAGTCTTCTTGAATAAATGTGCTTATTTAAGTGAGTACGGGCAAAAAATTAAACTAGGTTATTTTCGGACATGTGATAGACCTTGTGTGCTTCATGGAGGGAAAACCAACTCCCGCTTTGAGCGGCCGCATACTTTGGTAGTTACAAGGGGTCAAGTTTAATTTTAATAGCTTTTCGCACAAACAGTGGCGGGGTCATTGGCATGCAATATGCTTCTAGGAGTGGCGGCATCACATGGAGAGTAACAATTTTTATAAAAAAACCGCCATGTCATTGAAAGTCATAAAGGTCACGTAGGGGTCAAAATCTGATTTTGTTCGCCTGAACTTTGTTCAAAAGGGATACTAGTGGTCACTGTTCAGGTTACAACTGCAGTAGCTCCGGTGTGGTGAGATACTGGGGGGTGGGGAGGTAACTCCCCTTGGGAGGGTGGTATTAATGGATTTTATGGGTGACATTGAGGATATACAGGACAAACTTTATTAGATAGGACTAGTGTAGAAACCGATCGATTTGAAGATCGGAAGCGGCGATTCACCATATCGGATCGGAAGCGGAGATCGGGAAAAAGTTTCCAGTGATACCGATTCGCCTATCCGGTCCTGCACTGTTTGTGAGTTGGTTAGAGTAGAAAATCAAGATTCCGGCTGTTTCGAAGATATCAATCATTGAGTCACTGAAAACGCAAAATAACTTCAGTTATTTCCGTAATCGCTTGAGGACAAGCAGGGCGGAGTGAACTCGAGCTGACAATACGTAAACAAATCAGTCAGTCGAGACAACAGGCGACGTCAAAATACTCGATCTCGTTACCACACATATGCACGGCCACATTGCACACAGCATATAACAATCAGGGTCTCGGGTGCAAGTCCGTTCGAAATTAGCGATTTTTCGGCGATTTGTAAAATTGTGATTTTCGCCCCTACAAACCACAAGTACTGGAAAATAGTTTGCATGAAAGAGGAAAGTTCAGACGGTCATACAGATGATACACTTGTTGCTTTCACAGCCGGTATCCAATAATCACAGTTTATAAAAGTTTCATTCCCAAATAATACGGAGACCGCGACGCGTCGTCGAATCAGCGGGGCAGTCAAGGACCGTACTTACTGAGACTCACGCACAGTGTTTAGCACTAGACATTCAGAGTGTTCACGTAATACATAGCCTCAGATTGGTGCTCTGTATATCAGTTTACGAATTCCATACAGTCTGGCGGCAATAACGGTACCTGACCCCGATGCATGTATGAATATATGAAAACGCTAGCGTAGCAAGTGCTCTGGTTAATACCAGCTGGCCGTACCAACACATCGCACGCCGGTACGGATTTCCGAATGCTGATAGTTAACGTTTTAACAATTTTTGTCGTGCGGGTTCAAGTGAAAGTTGTTAATAAAAAAGTCATATTGTTCTACATTATTTTATTTTTGCATTTGATTTGAACACAAAACAAAAAGATAAGGTTCCAAACAGTTCCATTCATTCTTTAGACATACACTTCCAGAGGGTTCATGGCGTCTCGCGACACTAGAGCCTAGGGCTTGCCGTGGTCGCTACGTGCATGAGACAGCACATACAGAAGATCGGATCGGACGGTAGACATTTTTGTAAAAAATCGGGAATCGGGATCGGCAAGAAAAACCAAGATCGGTTCCTCACTAGCATTAGGACCAGTTTTCACTATGAGCTGTGGTCTACCTTAGGTCTGCCAAAATATTAAAATTGGAATCAGGCACTATGGGGTTATGCAGTGTGTATTATACATTGCTCATATGCCACTTGTTCAAGTTGTGAATCCAAATGATAAGGTATTAAGTGTGTGTTGCACAATGGGTCCTGATATAAGTTGAACTGAGAATGGGTCCACCGAAAAGTTGATTATTGTCTAATTGCATAATTTAGGGCGATTGTCACATTCACAAAACTTAGAGGTAGAACAATTGTCAATAATCAGTCATAGGGATTTGGAAAGATTGGTCACTGATAGTAGGGTGTTTCTGTAAAAATGTAATACAGAATCTTAAAGCAACTCATTAAATGCCTCTTAATTGTTTGCATGGTGACTTATAGGATGAAAAACACTAATCGCGTAACCAGGTGAGCACTGGGGCGGTGCCTTGTAATAGGCTAGCTGCTCACCCACAACCTCTTCCTATAGGCACTGATATGTTTTTCCTAATTCTCCAAGATGCCTATGTGTTAGAAATTGACATATAGGCATAACATTGTTTTCAAGGAAGTGGAATAACCAAATTTTACCGAAATTTGAAACCAGCAAGAACAGATGCATGATGAAGCATTGGCGGAAAAACCCAGGCGTAATAATAGCCTCAGAGATAAAAACCCAGGCGTAATAATAGCCTCAAAAATAAAAACCCAGGCGTACTATTAGCCTCAGAGATAAAAACCCAGGCGTAATAATAGCCTCAGAGATGAAAACCCAGGCGTAATAATAGCGCAGAGATAAAAACCAGGCGTAATAATAGCCTCAGAGATAAAAACCCAGGCGTAATAATAGCCTCAGAGGTAAAAACCCAGGCGTAATAATAGACTCAGAGATAAAACCCCAGGCATAATAATAGCCTCAGAGATGAAAACCCAGGCGTTAATAATAGCCTCAGAGGTAAAAACCCAGGCATAATAATAGCCTCAGAGATAAAAACCCAGGCATAATAATAGCCTCAGAGGTAAAAACCCAGGCGTAATAAAGCCTCAGAGATAAAAACCCAGGCGTAATAATAGCCTCAGAGGTAAAAACCCAGGCGTAATAATAGCCTCAGAGATAAAACCCCAGGCATAATAATAGCCTCAGAGATAAAAACCCAGGCGTAAGAATAGCCTCAGAGATAAAAACCCAGGCGTAATAATAGCCTCAGAGATAAAAACCCAGGCGTAATAATAGCCTCAGAGATAAAAACCCAGGCATAATAATAGCCTCAGAAGTAAAAACCCAGGCGTAATAATAGCCTCAGAGGTAAAAACCCAGGCGTAATAATGCCTCAGAGGTAAAAACCCAGGCATAATAATAGCCTCAGAGGTAAAAACCCAGGCGTAATAAAGCCTCAGAGATAAAAACCCAGGCATAATAATAGCCTCAGAAGTAAAAACCCAGGCGTATAATAATAGCCTCAGAGATAAAAACCCAGGCGTATATAGCCTCAGAGATAAAAACCCAGGCGTAATAATAGCCTCAGAGATAAAAACCCAGGCGTATATAGCCTCAGAGATAAAAACCCAGGCGTATAATAGCCTCAGAGGTAAAAACCCAGGCGTAATAATGCCTCAGAGATGAAAACCCAGGCGTAATAATAGCCTCAGAGATGAAAACCCAGGCGTAATATAGCCTCAGAGGTAAAAACCCAGGCCGTAATAATAGACTCAGAGATAAAAACCCAGGCATATAATAGCCTCAGAGATCAAACCCATGCGTAATAATAGCCTCAGAGATAAAACCCAGGCATAATAATAACCTCAGAGATAAAAACCCAGGCGTAATAATAGCCTCAGAGATAAAACCCCAGGCATAATAATAGCCTCAGAGATAAAACCCCAGGCATAATAATAGCCTCAAGATAAAAACCCAGGCGTAATAATAGCCTCAGAGATAAAAACCCAGGCGTAATAATAGCCTCAGAGGTAAAAACCCAGGCATAATAATAGCCTCAGAGATAAAAACCCAGGCGTAATAATAGCCTCAGAAGTAAAAACCCAGGCGTAATAATAGCCTCAGAGGTTAAAAACCCAGGTATAATAGCCTCAGAGGTAAAAACCCAGGCATAATAATAGCCTCAGAGATACAAAACCCAGGCATAATAATAGCCTCAGAAGTAAAAACCCAGGCATATATAGCCTCAGAGATAAAAACCCAGGCGTAATAATAGACTCAGAGATAAAAACCCAGGCGTAATAATAGACTCAGAGATAAAAACCAGGCGTAATAATAGCCTCAGAGGTAAAAACCCAGGCGTAATAATAGCCTCAGAGGTAAAAACCCAGGCGTATAATAGCCTCAGAGGTAAAAACCCAGGCGTAATAATAGCCTCAGAGATAAAAACCCAGGCATAATAATAGCCTCAAAAATAAAAACCCAGGCGTAATAATAGACTCAGAGATAAAACCCAGGCGTAATATAGCCTCAGAGGTAAAAACCCAGGCGTAATAATAGCCTCAGAGGTAAAAACCCAGGCATAATAATAGCCTCAGAGGTAAAAACCCAGGCGTAATAATAGCCTCAGAGATAAAAACCCAGGCGTAATAATAGCCTCAGAGGTAAAAAACCAGGCGTAATAATAGCCTCAGAGATAAAAACCCAGGCATAATAATAGCCTCAGAGATAAAAAACCCATGCGTAATAATAGCCTCAGAGGTAAAAACCAGACGTAATAATAGCCTCAGAGGTAAAAACCCAGGCGTGATAATAGCCTCAGAGATAAAAACCCAGGCATAATAATAGCCTCAAAAATAAAAACCCAGGCGTATAATAGCCTCAGAGATAAAAACCCAGGCGTATAATAGCCTCATAGATAAAACCAGGCGTAATAATAGCCTCAGAGGTAAAAACCCAGACGTAATAATAGCCTCAGAGGTAAAAACCCAGGCGTGATAATAGCCTCAGAGATAAAACCCAGGCGTAATAATGCCTCAGAGGTAAAAACCCAGGCGTATAATAGCCTCAGAGATAAAAACCCAGCGTAATAATAGCCTCAGAGGTAAAAACCCAGGCGTATAATAGCCTCAGAGATAAAACCCAGGCATAATAATAGCCTCAGAGATTGAAAACCCAGGCGTAATAATAGCCTCAGAGGTAAAAACCCAGGCGTAATAATAGCCTCAGAGATTAAAACCCAGGCATAATAATAGCCTCAGAAGTAAAAACCCAGGCGTAATAAGCCTCAGAGATAAAAACCCAGGCGTAATAATAGCCTCAGAGGTAAAAACCCAGGCCGTAATAATAGCTCAGAGATAAAACCCAGGCATAATAATAGCCTCAGAGTAAAAACCCAGGCGTAATAATAGCCTCGAGATAAAAAACCCAGCGTAATAATAGCCTCAGAGATAAAAACCCAGGCGTAATATAGCCTCAGAGATAAAAACCCAGGCGTAATAATAGCCTCAGAGATAAAAACCCCAGGCGCAATATAGCCTCAGAGGTAAAAACCCAGGCGTAATAAGCCTCAGAGATAAAAACCCAGGCTTAATAATAGCCTCAGAGGTAAAAACCCAGGCGTAATAATAGCATCAGAGATAAAAACCCAGGCATAATAATAGCCTCAGAAGTAAAAACCCAGGCATAATAATAGCCTCAGAGATAAAAACCCGGCGTAATAATAGCCTCAGAGATAAAAACCCAGGCGTAATAATAGCCTCAGAGATAAAAACCCAGGCGTAATAATAGCCTCAGAGGTAAAAACCCAGGCGTAATAATAGCCTCAGAGGTAAAAACCCAGGCGTAATAATAGCCTCAGAGGTAAAAACCCAGGCGTGATAATAGCCTCAGAGATAAAAAACCAGGCATAATAATAGCCTCAGAGATAAAAACCCAGGCGTAATATAGCCTCAGAGATGAAAAAACCAGGCGTAATAATAGCATCAGAGATAAAAACCCAGGCGTAATATAGCCTCAGAGGTAAAAACCCAGACGTAATAATAGCCTCAGAGATAAAAACCCAGGCGTGATAATAGCCTCAGAGATAAAAAACCCAGGCGTATAATAGCCTCAGAGGTAAAAACCCAGGCGTAATATAGCCTCAGAGATGAAAACCCAGGCATAATAATAGCCTCAGAGATAAAAACCCAGGCGTAATAATAGCCTCAGAGATTAAAACCCAGGCGTAATAATGCCTCAGAGGTAAAAACCCAGGCGTAAAATAGCCTCAGAGAGAAAAAAAAACCAGGCATAATATAGCCTCAGAGATGAAAACCCAGGCGTAATATAGCCTCAGAGATAAAACCCAGGCGTAATAATGCCTCAGAGAAAAAACCCAGGCGTAATAATTGCCTCAGAGATAAAAACCCAGGCATAATAATAGCCTCAAGAATAAAACCCAGGCGTAATAATAGCCTCAGAGATGAAAACCCAGGCGTAATAAGAGCCTCAGAGATAAAACCCAGGCGTATAATAGCCTCAGAGATTAAAACCCAGGCATAATAATAGCCTCGGAGATAAAAACCCAGGCGTAATAAAGCCTCAGAGATAAAAACCCAGGCGTAATAAACATCCTCAGAGATTGGTCACAACAGAAGTTATTTCAGTGGATGGAATCGATATCTACAAGCCATATCATTACAATGTTCCCATGAGTATTAGTCCACTAGCAATAATCGTCACAGCCACACCGATGTCAGAAAAGGAGGTTGGTGTCTTGGTGTGTGTGCGTATGTGTGTGTGTGTGTGTGTGTGTGTGTGTGTGTGCATGTGAGTAGCAATTGAGCTGGAACAATGGAGGGCAGGACAGTACTGTCCTGGGATATTTTAATGTAAAAAAATTGCTTCTACATCAGCAGCCTCTGTTTGTGAGAGCCTATCCTCATTACCTTCAAAATACAGGAGAATGATCGCCAGTGTGGGAAACTAAATAGGGCAATTAATTGGTTCGTTGGATCGATCCTCCTGCCACAATAGACACAAACACTAACGCCACATTGACCTGGGGCAGCCCACACCCAGCCCCCATAAATAGGGCTGGACAGACAGAAAGTCTTTGACGTGTTATTAGGTAGATATGCAGAGAAATGGCAAAATTTCATGTGGTGATGCCAGACTTCACAGTTGAATGACACAGATTATAAACAAATTGGGTAAATAACTCAATATTTTGAACTACTTTGTTTTGAAAGTAACTATTAACAACTACCAACCCACTACAGCATTTCCCTCTCATAGTCCAATCATTTCTCAAAATGGACTTATGATGTAAGTTTCAGTAGAAAACAAATAATTGTAGCAGGGTTGTGCAAGTGTGACATCATTCATTATTGCATGATGGGAGCATTTCGATCCTTCTGCAATTAACATGCCCAGACTTCAGAGGCCTAACTGCATAACTGGTAGTATGAATGCATGTTGGGCTGACACATATAGTTTTAGCTGCTATATATTAGGTTCTTTCTTTAAAATTGATCCTGGAAAGACAGGCTTGGAAATTTCAAACCAAATTAAATTCAAGAGCCGATGTGCTTTTTCTGGAAGAGGATTCCTGAGAAAGCTTGGGAAAGAACTTTAAACTCAACTTGCTGGAGCCTATTAGTTGGGTATTATTTTCTGTTATTTTTCGTATTTATTTTATGTTTTGTTATTGTTGCAAATATCAACAACATGAAGTAGAGTGCAACAAGTTTCCATCTCACATCCGTCATACGTTTTAATATAATTTCATAAAGCAGACCAACAATGATTCCATGATGCTTGTCTGTTTGAAACGCAAGTTTCAATATTTGTCCGAGAATTCACACCACAGTCAAGTTTTTATGTGATTGCCAATCACTTCATGTCATGGTCATCGATGGCAACCTATTCAGAGCCACTGTTTTTGAGAGCCATTGGCGAGAACCCAAGACACTTATACGCTTGTCATAGCATTATCTATCGTTTAGTCACCTTCACAGGCAACAGTAACTCAGATGAGCCTTAAAAGAACACCTGAGAACCTTCCTTTACTACAATAAATTCACCTCTTCCAGATTTCCACGGCTCTGTCGAGATCATTCATCATCGGCGAGGCCAGTGGTGAGATAACATCACTCATCGTCTCCCCTCTGCCTGAAAATATTACTGAAGTCAGGCCTCTAATAACTCATCTACCTATCAGTTATGATACTGAATATGTAGTTCATTTACGAGGCCTCTTATAACATCATCTCCTCTCAGCGTGATACTGTATGTGATCATTCATGAGGCCTCTGATACTATACTGAATATGTAGTTCTTACAGGCCCTAATAACTCATCTCCTCTCATCGTATAATGATATGTAAGAGTTCCATTCATGAGGTCTCTAATAACTCATCTCCTATTAGTTATATACTGAATATGTACTTCATTTATGAGCCTCTAATCACTTCTTATCTCCTAGTAGTTTGATCTGGAATGTGTATGTTCATTTATGAGGTCTCTAATAACTCATCTCCTCTCAGTCGTGGATACTGAATATTTCAAGTTCGTTTATAGGCCTTCCAATAACTCATGTCCTCTCAGTCGTGATACTGAATATGTAAGTTAATTTATGAGGTCTCCAATAACTCATGTCCTCTCAGTCGTATCGGAATTGTAACTCATTTATGAGCCCTCTAAAACTCCATGTCCTCTCAGTCGTGATACTGAATATGTAAGTTAATTTATGAGGTCTCCAATAACTCATGTCCTCTCAGTCGTGATACTGAATATGTAAGTTCATATATGAGCCTCTAAACTCATTCCTCTCCGTCTTGATACTGAATAGGTCTTTCATTTATAAGGCCTCTAATACTCATTTCCTTCTCAGTCGTGGTACTGATCTGTAGTTCATTATGAGGGGGGCGGGGGCCCGAGGCCTCTAACTATCATGTCCTCTCAGTCGTGATACTGAATATGTAAGTTCATATATGAGCCTCTTATAACTCATCTCCTAGCAGCTATGATACTGAATATGTATGTTCATTATGAGCCTCTAATACTCATGTCCTCTCATCGTGATACTATATGTAAGTTCGTTTATTATGTCTCCAATAACCATGTCCTCTCAGTCGTGATACTGAATATGTAAGTTCATATATGAGCCTCTAATAACTCCATTTTCCTCTCAGTCGTGATACTGAATATGTAAGTTCATTTATGAGGCCCTAATAACTCATTCCTCTCAGTCGGGATACTGCAATATGTTAGTTTCGTTGAGGCCTCTTATAACTCATCTTCCTAATCAGCTATGCTCTGAATCTTATGTTCTTTATGAGCCTCTAATAACCTCATTTCTCTCATTATGATCTGAATATGTGTTCTTTATGAGGCCATCCATAACTCATGTCCTGTCATCACATACTGAATATGTTCGTGTTATTATGAGGCCTCTAATAACTCACCTCCTCTCAGTCATGATACTGAATATGTAAGTTCATTTATGAGGCCTCTATAACTTATCTCCCCGGAGTCGTGATACTGAATATGTACGTTCAATTTATGAGGCCTCTAATAACTTATCTCCTCTCAGTTGTGATACGGAATATATACTTTCATTTTATAATCACATGGCCTATCCTGATGCATTTAACATATGGGTTTTACCTCAAGACACGGAGATCTCGTCTCTGCTACTTGGTTGCAAAACTTTTTTTTCCTAACATTTCAATGCCTTATTATTTTATTATTTTATTTTTCTTTTCGCCTGGTCTCTTCTGCTCAAATTTTAGCCAACATCTGCCCCCACCCACTGTATGGCCATAATCCAACAGAGCAAAAATCTCGATAATGCGCAGCTCACAAAATTTGTTGTGTCGCATAGAGAGGATTGATTAAATCTATTCCAATTTTCAGGAATTTACCATTTTTTTAACAGCTACAAACTTGAAGAGTTTACACATGCGATAATAATCGACTATTACTTCATTGGAAGGAAATTATTATAATCAAAACAACAGGCAACAAGCTACTATTTCAAAATTTGGGGTGGGATTGTGATATATCCTCCTTCCCTGTGCTAGTATTAAGGAAATTGTACTCGACATTGGATTGCCGAATTCGAATCTTTGGTATGAGACAGCTTAAGACCCATCACTGTATAAGCACATATATGTTAGGTGTCCTCAATTTAGTTGCCTAACACCACAAGAACACTGATCATACGCCAAGCTAACGGGAAGATTTCTTTAGTTTTGTTCTTGCTGTCTTAAGGCAACATCTTCAAGTATGTCCATGGTTTTCTCTGTTTTTTTCGTCCGCTCTGTATCACCATCAATGACACTAACACAGTGCCCGGTCATTCTCGGACACGACACTGAACGTTTGTATGCAGAGGGAGACACCCACGTCCTATCAAATGACTCACCCCCGACACCTCTTATGATCTAGTCACGACGCCGACTCAAGGTTGGTTCAGCACTTTATGATTCCTGACCTCCATCTGGGAATCTATGCAGGCCTCATATCTGAGGTTGTGTGCGTGTGTGTGCATGTGTGTGTGGGTGCCATGTGTGTGTGTTGTGTTGTTTGCAGTGCCTTGAGATCAATTAGCTTATCTGCTCTCGACTAAGGTCAAAAGTTTGTTTGAATACTGTTGGGAGCTGATCACTCTTCCTGTAACTATGAGCCGAGATAATTATCTCCATTGCTCTACCCTACCCAACAATAATGGGGACCTGAGAGGAACCTGAGTTCAACCTGTGCAAGATTGGCACCAACCTATACTCCGGTATTGCCTAAGTGGGTAACTTTTCCCCGTGGCTGGGTAATATCTGTTCAGCACTTTTGAAACTCCAGCTAGGAGCCACTAT
Source organism: Sclerodactyla briareus (assembly GCA_026419785.1). Taxonomy (NCBI): domain Eukaryota; kingdom Metazoa; phylum Echinodermata; class Holothuroidea; order Dendrochirotida; family Sclerodactylidae; genus Sclerodactyla; species Sclerodactyla briareus. The sequence goes on from JAODTK010005911.1 coordinate 440,388, forward strand.
AAAATTATATGGTTGGTAAAATAAGTTATTTAAAGTTAGTGGAAAAAGGGTCAGAAGGACGAATCCTCATGAAAGACACGGAAGCCACAATATCCCAAAGAGAAGAATAACCCAGATGCTCAGAGGAATTTTGCCCACAATTCTTGAAAAAATGAACCAAGACGTTTCTTGAACGCATTCACACGCTTAAGGCCGCGGTTCCATGCACGCGGGCGTGTGGGCGGGGGGCGGTCGGGGCAGGCGTCTAAAATGGCTCATCGTTATTTTCAACTGAGCCGTTTCCATCACGCGGCGGGCGGGCATTTTCTTCTTGAATCGTCATGTTAAGCGATTTTTTCTCCGCCCGCTTCTGGCGTGTCCGTGTGGTACTTCGTAATCAGTTCCCGGGGATTTTCCTGCAATCTTACTGGCTTGAAGCCGGATAATGGCGAATAGAGGACAATTTTTAGGTTCGAGTAATGTTCCAAACAACATTCAATAACTGTTTTCAACACTAGGGTGAGATTTTAATTCAGATTGTGTCTATATTCAATGCCCGATGGCCTATTTGAACCATATTTACATGTTTAAACTGATGATAGTCAGTAAATCTCCAAACCTCGTCAATTGTGAAGTTTTTAATGGTGGGGCCGTTTCGTTGACCTTCAGAACTGGTTTTCAGAAATAACCACCAGTGGTTTAGGTTTAAACACTAGTATGAGTCTGGTGTTTGATAATAATAATAATAATAATAATAATAATTATAATAACAATTATAATAATAGTAGGCTGCATCGTTCTTATCTCGCGCATATACACACTGAAATTGAGAAGAGGTGTGTGACTCGAGGAAAACGCCTGCCACGTGCCATGGAATTAGTCTTCCAAAACGCCCCGCCCAACCGCCCGCCCGCCTGCAGGGCAACCGGCTTTGACAGAACAAGATCCCAGGAAGGCTATTCCCATCATTGCTTACTCTCTGCTTGAAAAAAAGAAGAAATATTTATTAAATGTTCATCTACAACAGGTTTGCACTAGGAAAACCTCAAATAATAGTGGAAAGGAAAGGGCCCCTCTGTATCAGTGCTTGGGTGAGTCTCTCAATCCGAGTCCGAGTCAGGGTATCCGAGTCCGAGTCATCGGCTTCCGAGTCCGAGTCACATTGTCCTCAAACAACCGAGTCTGAGTCCTTGAGTCCGTATGCAAATTTGACCTTACTATTTTCACCAAATTTAGGGCAAAACTTAACAACCGCTGTATGTTCGCATATATCGAATCCCGGGCAATGTTTTTGAATGCAGCTGGCTACTGACTCGCAATGTACTGACATAACGAGAACTTTCAAATAGAGGTACTGGCTGGTCTTACCTCATGTCAGGTGGCGAAAATCAGGAGTCTAATGATTTTAACCCTGATAGCTTGAGCTTTACAATGGCAATAATGAACTATACTTTGGGTGCAAAGAGTTTGTCTTGTAGCCTGGACCTGCCCTAGGAGCATACAAGGCACATTTCCATTAAAATATGACATTAAAACTTTTAAAATTAATTTTAAATATTGATGCAATGCATTAACTAGCATTGAAAAAGCATAGGAATGAAATTGCTCTCGTCCACATTCATCTCTTTTTTTTTTTATGGAATGCCATTCTTCATCATTGACCCCATTCCTCCCCTCCAGTGAATCACTCTTTTAATTCCATACATTATCTATTCACTACCTCACCATTTGTTATATATGGCATGCCACATAATAAGATGACTGACGCATATCGATCAAGAGATATCGAAAGTGTTACTGCAAATCAGGGGCAGAAGCAATTACACTCCAATGAATTAATCGAGAATTACAACCACCTGCCATTAACTTCCGCTGATCTATTCACAATGATTTACCATGTAGGCACAAAAGTAGAATACCCACTGTCAGTTACGATAACAAATATGAAAAGCACTGTTAAGAAAGTATCTGACATATACTTGGCACCAGTTGAGGTGAGAGCTAGGCTATCTTGCGGATGCCTAAGTGGGTAACTTGTCCCCGTGGCTGGGGTTAATATCTGTTCAGCACTTCTGAACACTCCAGCGATGAGCACTATTGTCTGCGTTGTTAAAATAGTTTAGTTGTTATTGGAAAGGGGTCAGGAAGGAAAGAATAGCATGAGACACTGAAGCCACAACAATCCAAAGGAGAAGAATAACCCAGAGGCTTCAGAGAATTTGCCACATTCTGAAAAATTGAACCAGACTGTTCTGAACGCATCAAACGCTGAAGCGCTGTTTCCTATGCACGCGGGGGGTGGAGGGTGGGCGCGGGGCGGGAAGGCGTCTAAAAAATCGCTCATCGTTAATTTCAATGGAGCAGTTGCCATGCACGCGGGCTGGGGGCATTTTCGAATCAGTCAGGTAGCGATTTTTTCCGCCGCTGGAGTGTCGGGTGGGACTTCTTGTAATTCAGTGCCGGGGATTTCCAGCACTCTTACTGGCTTGAAGCCGTGATAATGGAGCATAGAGGACAAGTTTAGGTTCAAATTAAGTCCAAACAACATCATAACTGTTTCAACAATAGGGGTGAGATTTATACAGATTGTGTCTATACAATGCCAGATGCCTATTTAAACATAATTTAATGTTTAAATGATGATAGGTCAAGTAAATCTCAAAACCTGGCAATTGTGAAGTTTTTAATGGTGGGCCGTTATCGTTGAAATTCAGAACACTGTTTTCAGAAAATAAACACCAGTGTTAAGGTTTACACTAGTAGGACGTCTGGTCTTTTGATTAAATATAATATAATAATATAATAATTATAATAACAATTAATAATAGTAGGTCTGCATCGGTTCTTATATTAGCGCATATACACACTGGAAAGTGAGGAAAGGGTTTGTGGACGCGAGAAAAACGCCTGCCCGCGTGCAGGGAAATAGTCTTCCAACGACCCCGCCCGCCGCCCGCATGCAGGGAAACGCGGCTTTAAAAGAACAACATCCTAGGAAGATATTACACTCATTGATTACTCGATGCGGGAAGAAATATTTATGAATGTTCAATCTACAGGGTTGCCACGAAGAAAAACTCAAAATAAATAGTCGAAAGGAAAGGGGGCACTCGATCAGTGCTGGGTCGAAGTCCTCTCAAATCCGAGTAGAGTCAAGTTCGAGTCTGAGTCATCAGTTTCCGAGTCTGAGTCATTGTGTCCCGAGTCTGAGTCCTGAGTACTATGCAAATGTGAACCTTGTATATTTACAAAATTAGGGCAAAACTTAACAACGCGGTATTGTTCGCTATTATACCGGGCATGTTTTGAATGCAGAGGCTATACTGCTCGACAATGTGTACTGACATAACGAGAACTTTAATAGAGTACGGGGGCTGGTCGTACCTATGTCAGAGTGCCGAAAATCAGAGGTTTAAGATTTTACCATGATAGCGAGTGTTACAATGGCAATAAGATTATACTTTGGGGGCAAGAGTTGTCTTGTAGTGACCTGGACTCCATGGAGCGTACAGGGACATTCCAATAAAAAATATGGACATTAATAATTTTAAAATTTAATTTGGAAAATATGATTGCAATGCATTAACTAGCATTGAAAAAGCATAGAGAATGAAATTGCTCCTTTCCACATTCACTCTTTTTTTTTATGGATGCCAGTTCTTCATCATGAACCCATTCCTCCCCTCCATGTGAAGCACTATGTTAATTCACATACATTAATCTATTCACTACCTCACCATTTGTTATATATGGCATTGCCACATAAATAAAATGAGCGACGCATATCGATCAAGAGATATCGAAAGTGTACTGCAAATCAGGGCAAAAGCAATTACCCTCCAAGGAAGATTAGAGAATCACCAACCTTACAGTAACTTCCGCCATGATCTATTCACATTGATTTACCATGTACGCAGAAAGTTAGAATACCCACTGTCAGATACGAAACACATATGAGAAGCACATGGTTAAGAAAGTATCTTGACAATAACAGGGCACAAAGTGAGGTGAGAGCTCGGCTATAAATGTTCCCGAAAACAGTATTTCCAGGTGGTGTTAATGTTCGTGTTATGGATCATTATAAACTAGAAAATGCTGTAAATTTCAGTAGTAGTATCACATTCATTTGGATTTTTGCTTTTTTGAAAAAAAAAGGATTTATTTGTCCATGCTGATTTAGAGCCAAATGCAAACAGTTTTTTCTAAGTAGCAACTTGACGGCACATAGTATAGTTTTTCCTTCGAGTGCATCGTTATCGCAGAATTGATATTTGAGTGGACAGTAAAAACATTGCACGCGTGCTGTGAGACTGATACCTCCTGCTTTAGACCAACGGGCAGTCGAAGTACGGGGGAGCAGTTCGGGCTACTTTTTGGTAGAGTGGCGAGCGGATTATTTTGATTGTCCTGTACGATCGTAAATCAAGTTCTGTATTTGAAAAAAAACAGAGGACAGGGACCAGGACTAGACCGAGTTACCGAAGTCTCGTGGGGTCGAGTCCAATCATTGAACTTTGAGTCCGAGTCTGAGTCCCGAAAAAAAAGGACTAGAGGACCGGCTCGAGACCGAGACCGGATTCGAGTCCTCCAGCACTGCCTCTGATCCATGAACAATTCAAAAACTGAATCAAATCACCTCAGCTTCATGAAGTTAGACGGCGACGCCCAATTCTTCTTGAAGGTAATCTCTAAGACTTGTGAATTAAATACTAGCCCTCCATTGAACCATTTTCAATAGTGATGACAGTAATGTCAGGTATATGTGTATGCCTGATATGTATGATGATTGAATTGAAATTGTTGACCACTGACCGTGGGCCTATTGCAGTGGTGGCCCCAGGAAATTTCCCGACGGAGGGAAAAAAACGAAAAAGAAATAACATTGTGAGAGCATGTTTATTCAATGTTGCCACCCAAATCAGACGCCCTTATTAGTAGAATGGGGTCGGGTCTTTCCGATAAATGCACAGGAAATAAATGGGCCACTGCGTCCGTGAAAGCACACCTCTACAACAGAGGCCAAAAACAAGTGATAGACGGCAGAGCGAGCATCCTTCCCCAAAAGAATTGTAACCTTAATTCTTGCAGGGACATTTCGAAGATTCAATAAGGTGGTGATCCGATTCTATTCATTCCACAATTGTATAGGAGTCTGTACGAAGATGATTACGCTGATCTAAAACTGGAGCGAGGAACTGGCATACGATAGAACCGATATGGAGGCAAGCGAAGCGCATGAAAAAATTTCAGCTCAGTATAGGAATTTTCCTCTGAAAAAGCTTGGAAATATATACGTCGGTGGCAAAAAGCCCTCCGTCGGGGGGTGTACATTTTAGCATACCCCTCGGGCTACCCGACGAGATGGGAAACATTCCTCGACGGGGGAGGCATGCTTCCACGACGGGGGGGGGCACGACTTCATGACGGGGGGGGCATGGCCCCTCTTGCCCCCCGTGGCGCCACCTGGCCTATGGTTATTGCCCTCGGTGAGTAAACTAGACCATCCGCCTCATATCAAGGTTACAACCAAAGACCCATGGGTCTCCTTTGGTGCATGAGGGGCATACACCTTTAGCTCTGTCCCCAAATTCTCAAGCTGGGAAAAATGACCACAACGGTCAGGAGTCTAAATAGGATGCTCCAGGCTCATTATGCCCTGCCTTCTGAAGGTCAAAGCAGGATCGTTGGCCAGAATAAGCATATATCATTGGCCCTGCACACGGGCAAGAAAAGCTGTCCACATGGGCACCAGTACAGAACCGTTCAATTTTGGACAGTTTTTATGGTTTGTTGACATTCCAGTTTCCCATGGAGGCGTGCTGGAAATCACCTGGCAGCCCAGTGTGCTTGGTCATAAGGTAACCACAAAGACAGATAGGCCAGCAGTGCAATCCTTCTTCCCGGGCACTACTTGGTACGTCCGGTGAAGCAGAGCTAAGGGAATTTCCTGGCCATGTGTATCAGTGGAATATTCACAGCTACTGAATTACTTATCCAGGATCTGGACCCTGGCCCTATCTAGGTTTGTCTACTGCTCGGGGAAAGGTATGCATCCCATTTCTGCAATTTGTTCTCATTTTTTTCTTAATTGTTCCTGTTTCTCCAGTCATCACATTTGTATAATACAGCCGCTCTTACTCAGGAAATGTTGAGTTCAGGACACAAATCGACGAGGTTGATGCCCATGGAACTGCAGGGCCAACACTTCAACTCCAGATACTCTGTCCCTGCGAAATCAGGAAGGACTAGCGCAATTTCACAATTCAGGTAAATACAACTCACATTTGCCTTTTTTTCTTTTTTTTTTTTTTTTTTCGTTATAACAGAATCATGATTGGAATGACTCCAAGAATTGTACGGTTTGGGATACTACTTAAGCCTTTCAAATAAAACTCCAACCTACCTACTGTAATGACTGTACTTCTGTACCTTTCTTCAATATTAGGTCCAATTCAAACTGACAGTTTTGCATTGCTAAGGGATCCCCCAAACACAACACACATCAATGAGTGTGGGGGTTTTTGAGAAAATGAGTATAAGTCACAGTTCTGATACTATTCCTATTGCAGAAGTTAACAATGCTGCACTAGATTGCATCCAAATTATTCAAAATACCCTTCCTTCAGCCGTTCTCCGCAATGACTATCCCAAGCCATTACTCTGTTGAATATCTTGAAGCTTTTATCAGGCTCTACCACCAGTGTCTATTCTACCTTAGTGTAGAGATGGTAACCATAGTGAAAATGCTATTCTAATTCATTCTTTTCCCCACTGCCCATAAGCATTAAAGTAATGATGCCCATCCAACCCCAAGCAACTGCTGAAACGACCTGCTTTCCGAAAGCTGTCAACAACCAGATCAACTTCATTTCCTGCTGCTGTGGTCCATGTTCCTGGTGATGCCCAGTTGCCTGACTGAGCCATTCACACTCAGTGAAACGATGGCGCGATGTGTCATTCTAAAAAAAAGGACTCTCTGAAGTTAATTAGGGAGGCCTGCGGCAGATGGAACACTTTGGTTGATGGGATTGTGGAGGGGGCTGGGAGAAATTATTGGGGAGATACCTATGCGAGTCCATTCCTTGTGACCTTTCAACTGGGCACTAACTCACAGGCTTGCCCCCCAGCTGTGGTATCAACAAATTCCCTCAAGCAGGACCCAGATTACGTTGCAGATCCCTCACTTCCTCGATAACCAACCGCCGTACAAGATTTTTTAATAATCTTGAGGTATCAACTCCTCCTGCTGGGATCGCACTGGAGGCATGGCTAATATGACAGATGATTACCGTACCCCCTACCTGGGGGATATTAAAAACCAAAATCCTGCCTCTCGTGGACCGTGGTGTTGATGCGGACAAATGACTGGGCCCCTTGTTGACATGTTTAACATAGCATTGTAAATTCTTGAGAACGAGAATCTGGCGGGTCTGACTAAAACAGCCATTGAAAATAATAAGATGCAAGAGATTGAAAAATGCGTTTGAGCACTTTGTTCATAACTGAAAGTAAACGGAATCTTTTTCAGAAAACAAACATTAATTCAGAGTCCCTTTAATTTACATATTAATTAAAACAGAAATTCCAACTACAATATGGTGGAGTCTTTACAATACACTACTGAACTAAAATGAACAAACCAAAATGGTCTTGTCCAAGACACTCCCCTACATTCACATCCCAACGTGTGATGTGGCTTATAGTATGAGCTGAAGATCATAGCTAAAGGTAATTGTTGAGAGGTTCCAGTCTGAGATCAGCAAAGTATGTTGAATGGTGTGATGATTGGCAAACGGGTACTGACCTATTTGTATGAGTACCTGAGCTTAGTTTTATGCTAGAATGCAGAGAGGAGTGGATGGAAGAAAATGTGGCCTGATCGCAACCTTGAATCAGTTTTTATGATGACCCAACTCCCTTCCTCAGCCACCAGAATGAAGAAATTATGTTCAAATCGATGTCCAAAAAACGTTCAAATAAGAGTGATATCCAAAAAGGTCCTGGAGGTACTATCGCTCAGAAAGCCTTCCAAAGAAATTGGTTACAATATAGACAGGGAGAGGCTTGGGTCTAACATGGACATCCCCAATGTTGTTCCAGTGATTCTCTTCTTGTTCGGCATAGTGATTGAGGTTACGGATACCAGTATTCCTGACTGCTCGGATGCCATGACGGTGAATCTCTTTGAGAGCCCAGCTGTTTATTCGTCTCCGTCATTTGAAGAAAGAGAGTTATACAGACAATGTCCTTTATGATTTACCGCTGGGACCTCCTCCTCATCGTGAGTTTCACTTTCTGGGGGTCAAAGTCTGAATTCCATGCTGTGGGAAACGACAAAGTTTTCGGGGATTAGGCCCCTATCAAATGAGAATCTTGGCTACAGCATCCTATGTAGCATGTTCAGGAGATCAGTGGCCATTTAGAGGGAAAAAGAGATTTTTTGTTGTTGATCATTATCGACAGTTTTAAGCTTATAAACATGATAGTCTGGCATGCTTGTGGATAAAACTTGGTATTTTTTGCCATGTGATTGAACATAACTGTATGGGTTTCAGGGCAAGTCGAGGTCATCTGAGGTCACCCAGAAGCCAGTTCAATGGGTTGATCGGGAATTTTGTTAATATTCCACACATTATTACTACATTCACTCTCCCCCGTGGATAATAGCTTGTACCTTATCCCATTCAATCTTGTGTCTGGCAAATAGTTTATAAGAAGTAATTCAATAAGTCTTTACTCTCTGGTTTTTGTCTTTGTCTGAAGAATGTTAAGAAATTTTTGTCTTGTCTGAAGATTCAAGAATTTGAATGACATTTGTACTGAACTTCCATTTGCTCAATTCTGGGCATGAAAGTTAAAATTTGAGTATGGTAATCAGCTTTTTCGATTATATTCATTGTTTGAGCTCATTCTCAGTATTACAGCTGTGAAGCTATGGTGACGTTTTTTGTCATATTTTCGCAGATGACAAGACTACAGTTTGCATAGACTCCCATCTTAAATATGTTCATCATGAAGTTGCAATTTGGCATAATTGACTTTATTGATTTCTGAATGCTGAATTTGTAGGAAACAAGGTATATTATTTATATAGTTTTATCCAAATTTTCGCAACTTATTCCTCTTTCACCGACTTGTTAGACATGGTCATCATTCATTCTCAAAGAATTTGAAGTTGGGATCTGGTCATTGAGGCTATGCCAAGTATATGTTGACGCATTGAGGGGCTGGCAATCTATAGTCATTTCAAGTTCGTGGTGTTATATTTTGGGAAATTCCTACTTTGTCCCTCTGATCATTATGTTTGGAACCAACCAAGTTCCCTTCACAGTAACAACAGTGGGTCCATTTTTGGTTCTACCAAACTATAACTTTAACACATGTGAGGATATCGACTCTGTGTGGTCACCGCCAGGGAGGGGGATGGATCGGGGGGTCACAAATGTGACCCCTGTCAACCTGACCCTTAGGGTGAACATGCGTAAACGTTGAGGCTTCCTTCGCCCCTGACTGTAGGTCCCCGAGTGTGGAGGCGTGAGCAAACCGATTTTTGAGTAGATTCTCTCCTCATGAAGGGTTGAGCACTCATTTTTTCTATCAACTGGTGTATCGATGCAGGTGTTATGAAGCTTCATGATTGGCACCAGTACGATATGAATGCCTTGATCTCATTCTATAGTGATTTCCCCCCTAGGTGATGGCTTGGCATACATATATGGTGACACTAGCAAGATTGTCTCGAGGTTTGCTGTTAGAGGATGGCTATTTTGCGACAACCCCCGCATCAGGAGAGATTACAACTGGCCAGTATAGGTCTTGACTATGAGTCATCGTGTCCTTTGTCAACAAAGTGTTGATTGCGGTCTGATCCGAGGTTGGAGCCACCAAGTAAGAGTAACTAGGATTTTTTATTGTTGCAAATCTATATTTCCAACGAGCGGGCAACCCTTTGACACAGAGGGGCCTGGAGTGATGTTATTTCCTATTATTGGCCAAACTTTGCTTCAAATCTTGCTCAAATTTTTACCAAATTAATATCTTTTTTTAACCCTCCTACCTAAAGTTCCTGACCCTCGACCCGTTTGGTCAGTGAGTTCAAGTACTATTAATGTCACGTTTTGTGATCTGGCTGTGAAAAAAGCATACCTGCATTTTCCACCCGGCCCTAAATAATAGGACAAGACATTACCGATTTTTTTTATCTGGATGGAGAAAAAATGCATCATCAATGTTGATCCCCAACAACTCCCCGAAGTGAGAACAGTCGCCGCCAATTCAACTTGCCTATTCCTGCTGTTTCCGCCAAAAGGTATGTAGTACTATCACCTGTATACCCTTGGTGGCCATCTCGCAAATGGCTACTGCAATCATCATCTAGTGCCTGTTTTCCAGAAACATCATGATTTTGAATATTTTGGTATATAATGATAACCTAATATGTATATAAATCCATGCTGAAAATTCAGGTCCAACCTGTGATCATAGCTTCCACTGCTACACAATTGTTAGTATATATGCCATTAATGACAGATTTGGCAACAAGTTGTCTAGACCAATGCATCACTCAAAATACTTTAACAAGCCAATTTTTAAGTGTTGTTCTTATCAAGAATGCTAAAAATCACACAATTAATTGGATAGCTCCCCAAAAGTTTTATTTCATCACAAGGTCTATAGTCCACATCTGGTGGGTTCCCAATGGTAAATCAGATTCTTAATCATTGTGGCTGGGTATTTCAGACAAAATGATAAGGGATTGGAATTCTTAATGCGATATTCAAGATAAAAATGGATTTAGCACAATATGATATTGTTGTAAAGTGACCTGCTCAGTGATGTCTAGGACATTTAGAGGAACGCTATCACTCCAAATGGGAAACACAATTACCATGACAGGTCATTAGATTTTCGGAAACCTGCTACCCAAGTGTGCTACGGTTAGGATGAAGAATAGATAGCAATCCAGCGCCCCAAAGCTACTGAGAAAAAAAAAAAACAAAAACTGGGTCCTGTGCAGCTGAGCATAAAACCACTATCTGAAAATTTAGCATGAACACAACGAAAATTGTGGCGTTAAAATACTGTATCAAAAATTGTGGCGGGAAACACTACCCCAAATTGTGCTAAAATACTAATGCAAAACGAAACATATCTGCGCTGAAACGAAGCTTTTTCACTGAGTTCCTGTATATTCTGATAAGGCTTAAACCATTTTTTTGGTTGTCATTCCTGACCCAAACTTAACAGGTCCTCTGAAGTGAACGTACCAAGAGATAGAAGAGACGTTGATGAATATCTCTGGAGCTTGGCGAAATCCCTGACATCCGTTCAGGGAAAATCTGCCGTGGGAACAGTTGTATACAAAGCATGGGTATGTATTGAAACCAATCTCATCGGATAGGCTTTATGTCAGCATTTAGGTTGTACAAGATAATAATGCATTAAGAAAGCCTGTATGCACCAATTCTGCTTGGTGAAGTAATATGACAACATGGATGTTTATCAAACATGCTGGGCATCTCGGACAAAGGTTGATTATATATTATATAGTACGTCATGTACCTGAAAAATACGTGCATTGGCAAGTCCAATACAGAGCGTGGGATATCCCAGGGAAAAATCTCAGAAACTCAGTCATGTACAAACCTTATGAGAAAATACCACAGTGGAGCTATCATATAGCCATCCTAAGGAAGGTATATATGGAACATTAGGTAGGACAGCCATGTTTATATGTAAACAAAGGAAATTCCACATTCAGAACAGTTGTATATGAAGCTGATCTGAATAAGACATACTGGCATCGGGATGCTGTGGACACAAACCATGTAATGTTCAAGTCAACGTGGCAATAGGTCATATATGTTGGTAGGAATGACTCTCCTCCCCCCTCGCCATGATTCCCATCCATGTGTATAAGTATTTTGTCCAATGGGATGTTATTTTGGAACACATTATCATTCTTCTTGTCTCCAATATTAATCATAATGACTCGCTGTAGCCATGGGGAAGACAAAATAAAATTATTTATGTATTTAAACATGGTAATTTAACATTCCTGCTGTAATATTATTGCCGCGGCTTCCGCAAGGAAGGTGCTGCCTCTGCCTTGAGGGTGCAGCCTCGTCCTTGGCCTTGGATGCATCCGCTCGACACAACGCTGATAATGGCTATCTCATTGCCGGGAACTGTTATTTACAAGTTATGACATGTGTAGGAAAATACATGGTCTGAGACATGTGTTGAGAGCATCTGTTGTGGACCTAAACTGACACACTCTTCCGAAACCTGAATGAATTTTGTGAAAATTCTGTTATACCTAGATGAGAGGGGGAATTGGTGAGGGCAAGAGTCTGTTGATGGATTAGCTGAGTTTGGAAGGAAAAAGAATCTGTGTGCGCACTGTTTATATCATGTGGTGTTGCATGTTATCATTTTTCACCACCTGGAAAAGTTGTAATGCATGCCACAAGTATAAGATAGGTATTGTAGATGTACATGAGTTACTCCACCAGTAGCCAGCTTTGTACAAATTCTCGTATGTAGCTAAGCCTAGGCTAGAAATCTTATGTCTCACTGTCTGAAACTAATATCTTTCGCAGGCTACTGATTTTGGATGGGAGCAGTGATGAATATGAGTACACTTGAACCGCTGGACACCTCAATGATAGACGGAAGCAGGTTTAGTTAACCACTGCAATTCCTTTCAACATACTGCACACCATCCATTTTTTTTGGTGACCTCACACATACAAAGTGGGATTTGGGGCTATTCTCTCAATACGATCGTACTTTCCATATTTTTTTTTTTTCATATTGACTGATATAATCAGGAGCGTTAAACATTTGAAGTCCACAGGTCCCAATTCACCCCTTGTTTAGTATGTTGTGGTTCGTGTTCCTATGAGCGAACTGTGATTTTCTCATTTCCTATACGTATCAGAGAACTACCAGCGTTTTATTTCAGTTCTAACTGATCGCTTCAATCTGAACACCAATAATCCTCCTTAGGCAAAAGTAAATAGGATGATTATTCATTGTTCATTGTACATTCCCACATGCAATACATGTTATCGTTTTTAGTGTGTTTTTTTTTAGGAGATCATCAAGTTTTTTTTTACTATCTTGTTTTTTTTTTGGCCAGTTGATTACATTGTCAACCAGCTGTTATATGAATGAACTATTAAATTATTCTTGCTTGAATTAGGATGAATCTGCATATCTGAGTCACTAGAATAAGTTCATGCAGATTTAATTTATTTATTCAGATTTCAGTCCTTTCTTCTTATGATACCCGACTCTCCACTTGCAGTTTATTTCCTATAGAGTATAACATAAAAAGCAACAGGCCTGCTTCGTTGAGTATATTAATAAATCATCATTCCTTTTCAAACCATGTTCAATCATTACTCTCATTTCCCCCTAAATGACAGTGGGTGAATCATGACAACATAGAAAGAATGCTGAAGCAAGCCTGCTCTATAATCTTGTGACTGTGACCGTGACAGATCCAGCCACGGTGTGAGGTTCTCATGGCCAACTCAATGGCAAATTACTGAAGTGAGATTGTAAAATTATGCACAGTGACAGAGGTCAATCCGCAGTGTGAGTAGTACTGAAGAGATATCTGATAACATATGACAGGAGGATCGGTCCCAGGGGGGGTGGTACTGAAGTGATATTTGTTTATACGATTATGACTGACTGACCCAATGCTGCAGTGGTATACTGAAGTGATATTGTATAGCATATGACATTGACAGATCAATATACAGTGAGACTGTAGGGACGTGACAATCTGGATAACATATGACATTGGACAGGTCAATCTACAGTGGGTACTGAAGTGATTATTGTATAAACCATATGACCTTGACAGACCAATCTGCAAGTTGGGTACTGAAGTGATGATTGGTATAACATATGACATGACAGACCAATCTGCAGTGGGTACTGAAGTGTATATGTGTATATCATATGACAATTGACAGACCAATCGCAGTGAGTACTAAATGATATCTGTATAATATAGAGGACATGACAGTCAATCACACAGTGTACTGAGGAGTTTCCTGTATAACTTATGACAATGACAGATCATCCGCAGTAATCTGCATTGATATCTGTATCACTATGACATTGACAGATCAGTTCACAGTGGGTACTGAAGTGATAACTGTATAGCATATATGACATTGACAGATCAGTTCACAGTGGGTACTGAAGTGATTACTGTATAGCATATGACATTGACAGAACTCAATCTCTGCAAGTGGTACTGCATGGTATTATATAAAGCAATATGACATTGAACAGATCAATCTACAGGACTACGGAAGTGATATTCTGTATAAAATATGACCTTGACAATCAGTCCACCGTGGGTACTGGGGAAGTGATCTTTGTATACATATTACATTTACAGCAATCCTGCAGTTGGTATACCGAAGTGATTTTGTATAGCATATGACATTGCTGGACATCTGCAGTGGGTACTAAGTGACATTTGTATAGCCTATACATTGACAGACCATCTGCAGTGGGGTATGAATTGAATATTTGTATAGCAATATGACATTGACCGATCAACCAAGTGAGTATGATGTTATTTGTACAGCATATGACAGTGTTGCTGTTGATTTTTAAATCTAACCATCCTCTCCTCAAAAAGAATTCACAGTTACCATGAACTGAACCGACTAACACATTCAGAGATATGGCTGGATAATAATTTTTGACCCTATTTTGGGAGCAGGTGAGTTAATGCCACTCCCAAGAATCATAGCGTGCAGCATGCTGTCGTCAATAGCGCTTTCTCGCAGAGCATTTTCAGAATAATATAATCCATGAGGGGTCAGTTGATGGACGAATAGATTCAGTCTTTTCTTTCATGTTGACTGCGCTGTATGTTTGTGAGTATGTGTGTTATGTGTCCTCTGTAGGCAGTAAGATTTCACTCAATGTTCAATATCGTTAACTGCCATCATCTTCGTTGTCCTTTTCTCTGTGCATCTGGACCAGAACTCCCAGCCATCACATCCCCTGTGTGGAACGATGAACTACACACCTCCCAAATTCAACCCACCAGCTATGATCTGAGCATCACAGAAAACGACAGGGGATATTCTACTGTGTAGTTAATACTTCTTTACTCTCTCTTCTGTATTTGCACCTGCAGATGGCTACAGTGTTGTAGTGAGTCACATCCTTGGGGTAACTATAGTTTTCAATTGTTTTAGTGAGTGACCTTCATAAAATTGCTGTAATGTAATATGGAAAAACTAAAAAACCAACATCCTCACTTCACTAATGCTTCCATCAAGACAGAACGTGGATACAACTGAGGTCACTGAGGTGTTACATCAGCTCTTAGTAAAAACTGCAAAAAATATGCAAATGCTCCTCCATAAAAAAAAGACACAGATGAGAAAGATGTATCATTGAACTATGGTAACCTACTCGCATGTTCGTGCTTTCAATGTTGAAGGTAATTAAAGGGGCATATGACCCATAATCTGCCAAACGAACGAAAATCCTACAGAGTTTGTTGGATGTTTGGCCAAACGGGGGCACCAGTTTTATTGACAGTTGGAGTGTCTTTGGGTCCCCACTAAAGTCATTAAAGGTGCATAATAGGCTATTGTGTAATGGGCATGATGAACTATTCTGTGAGAAAAAATGCAAAATGCATCCCCGATACGAGCTCACATCGTTCTAGATTTATACAAATTATTATGTGGAAGGGTGCCCGTGCATAGCTTTAATACATTTGGGATGTCTTGTTATTCTTTCTTGCATTTGAGGTCAATCATTATCTAACATATCTTGGTCAGGGGCAGTCTCGCTTTAGTTTAGTTTTGTTACCCAAACAAGGGTAATTTGGGGAGTCAAATGCTTCTTCCTTTCTCCTGCAGATTAACTTGGATGATAATACCATGTGTGATGTAATTAGTGACCAATGGTACTTCATATCGTGGGTGGGTGTTCAGAATTTGTAGTCGTGGTCATCGAATGATTTGCATTTATGCTATAGTTAGTGCTATAGTTATAGCAGAAAGTGTCAAATTATCATTTATTTGGTTTGAGCAAATAGTTAAAGACTTAACTTAACTTATGGGCATCTTAAAACCTTAATTTGTGCATTCACACATTGTCTTCTGCCTATTTTTGTTTTCTTTTTTTCCCCCAGATTGGAACATGTCAACTGTCAGTCCCAGAGATTAGCAATGATCATTAAATGAATAATGAATACTCTGTCTATTCGATTATGTTCTACATAATTTTGTAATGAAACATTTTTGGCAAGGTTTGAATACTTGGAACTGGTTGGATTTAGTTCCTGATACAACATTTGTACCTGGGCCATTTTGAACTACTCCCGGTGACAGTTGTGTTTGCAAATGGCACAAAAAAAAATTATTTTTTGGCTTTGGCTGTCCAGTCGTCTAAGACGGAATGAGAAAAAGGAAGGTTTATCAGTATTACTGATGAATCTGAGCTCTGGACTGCAAAGCAACTGATTGCGAGTTCAATCCTATTTTGAACTGCACAGTAACATACTGAAATGGGTGTGTCATGAGTATCGGCGTGCACGAAGTACGTGCTGTCTAGTATGGTGAGATAAGTCACCAGATTATCAGGGGTAAGATCTCTAGCGCCCTTTAAAGCATAAGTTGTTTGACGTAAAAAGTGCTGGATAACAACCCAGATATAAAAAGTTTATTCGTACGTTCCCGAAATGGATGTCGTACTGAAATTCACATCAGTGCAAGTTGGTACTGAATTCAAGTATGTGAACCAAGAGAATGGATCACCAATTGTGAACTTTTCCTTTTTTTTTCATTCATAAGTCTATTCCACTGATGCAGACCTGTCGCCACCGAGTAACGTCATCACCTACAGTCTGGAGAATACCCTGACGGCCGAATCAGTTAGATCCTGGATCGGTACGTCACTAGAAGATTAGCTGAGACAGAGGCTAACTATGGTCACCAGATGTTGGTCCTCCTCGTCAGATTGACTAACTGATCTGTGGAAGCAGTCCTTGTTGCTTTTGCACTCTGTGAAACTTTGATGAAGATCAGCCTCTGTTGTGTGTTAGGTGTCCGACTGTGAACATACAAGAATGATAGAAAGTTGCCTATGGCACCTGTCATGGCATGAAAATGTGTCTGCCTGCAGTGTTTAGTGTGCTGCAGCAGTTTGCATTTGGCCTCCAAGTACAATCAAATTTCTCTGAAAAATTATACATCTGCATGGAGGCAATCACATGAATCACTCATGCGCAAAAAAAAATACTTCAGAATGACATAATGACTAATCCGCCATGCTTCCCTTGAAGCTTGAGGCAATGACCCTTTAATTTGGCGTAACATAGGAAAATGAAAGTAATTGAAGGAACGTCCATTGAACAGTGGGCCAAATTTTTGGAAAACTTGAATCAATTCAGCCTGAATTTGCCTTAGCTCTAATGTCTCTCATCATACGGTATATCTCGGCAGACATGAACTAATCTTGTATAACTTCTTGAGATTTCTCAATTAGGGCAGCTAATCTTTTGAAAAGGGATTCCAAACTTGCACGAAACTCCCAGGTAATGTCTTACCAACTGTCTAAACAGCCTGATAATAATGTCCCTGTCAAGAAAAATGGAATTACAGTGATTGGAGTGCCTTCCCCAAGGCAATGGTAGTGATCGGCTAAGGATGCTGTTGGTTGCAATGCTTGCTATGTTTATCATGGAGGATGATGATTGGATAGCCTCAGTTATTGAGCTCTATCTGGACTGTTGATTGGATGGTCCGTGAGTTCAAATTTGACAAAGACTAACAGCAAGCTTTAGCGACGTGTCCTGGAGCATGGGACTCTCATGTCCAATATAGTCCAAGTTTTAACGCGACGTTTTTCAAACTGAGACGGTCAAAAAGAGGGGGGCCGGCCTATGACAATCAACACAATTCCATATATATGAGTGCGCTATGTTAACTGCAGCATCCATGACAAAGATTTGCCATGGACATTTGGGCCTTCCGTTTCCAGTTTCCCTCCCTGTACGAAAATTTGAGAAGTGGCCCAAGCCCCTAGAATAAAATGAGGATAACTTCCTGGTTGGTGGGGGAGGCTCGCCCCAGTGTTCCCCTGCTTACGTCACTACTCCAGCTTTAGACATTGCTCAATGATATTACAGAACTCAAGATCATTGGTCCAGAAGGAATTTGCCACTCATCATTCCATCTTTCAGCAGGGAATATTAACCATCCGATAAGCGACTGGACAAGCCTCGCCAGAGTAGTAATAGAACGAATATACGGTCACTGTCATAGCAACGGACAAGCGAAACGCCGTACGTCATCAACTAATGGGTGAGCAGATGAGGCAGAGGATGAGGGTTTGGGTATGGGATGAGGGCTGTGGGGGAGAGATATGTTCACTTTACTACTACTTTACTGGCAGTGGGTCCTCTTCAAAAGTCACTTCAGGTAATAAAGCTACTGTCCGGTGACAATACCAAGTTATCCTTCCTTACCAGTATTATTGTTATAGATAACCCAACCGCTATAGGACGGTGATATGATGTGAAGGACTCAGGTTGTCTGTGTTTACGCAGCATTGACCCTGGGGGGGGGGTGGGAAGCTGGGGGTCTAACAATATAATGGTGCTTTTGACTACAACTTTTGACACAGTGACTCTCAGGCACAAAGTGCATGAATGAGGCATGGCCTGTATTAAGTGGCTTAGCCATATGGCTCAAAGAGGACTGTCATAGAGTTGTGGGGGAGTTTAGTTACGATCAGATAGCTTAGGCTGTGCATATAAACATGGAGTGGGCTATCAGGTTTGAATGGTTCTAACCATTGGTTAGGCATAGAGGATTGTGTATGGAATAACAGAGGTTAGGCCTCTGATGGGGTGCGGATGGGTTGGGAGAGATTAGCTAGGTACGTGATCGATACCTCGGGGGGGCCATATTCACACAACCACTGCTGTACCATGGACTAGACTTTGGTTGGGTATGACATGGGTGGGTTGTGGGTTTTTGGAGGGTCCCCAAGACTGTGAGCAGTGAGTGGTATTTTGACATCATTTCGCTTTCGGCGGGCATATTATTATATACTCATCTTTGATATGCAAATATTTCCCAACCATCACCTCAAATTGTTTGTTTTCAGGTTTTTTGCTGAAGATCGTCGCTATCAACGACAATCCACCCAAGTTTACCGGACGTTGAGGACTGTGGGTCTATGTTATGAGAACCAGTCTGGTGTTGTCATAGCAACCCCTTTCTGCCTCTGATCCTGATGATGGGAGCAATGGTGACATCAACATACACACTGATGAAGATGGTGGTCAACCAGGATGGAGAAAATCAACCTTAGCATAGATACTTTCTTGTCAAGAATAATTTGTATTGAAGAAGTGGAAATTTAATGTATAGCCTTCTTATGAGAAGTGCAATAAACCACTTTTTGATTCCTTGACGAAAGTCAGAGGAATCCTATGCAGGTCATGACAGTGTGTGTGTTGTGTGTGTGTGCTGGTGGTTGTGGTGTGTGTGGTGTGGGTGTGTGTGTGTGTGTGTGTGTGTGTGTGTGTGTGTGTGTGTGGTGGGTGTGTGGTGTTGTGTTGTGTGGGTATGTATTGTTGTATGTATGTATGTATGTATGGTGTGTATGTACGCTGGCTGGTGAACACCGAATAAAACTCGACCCCACTCTGGGATGGATGAAGTCATACTTGGTATGTGTGTTCCCCATGATGAGTTACATGGACCTATTGTTTGGGGTCAGGTCAGAGGTCATCTGAGGTCATCAGAGGTCAAAAGGCTGAAAATCGTGGGAACACGATAAGTCCAGAATGGTTGGTCTGATCGGGTTAAAATTTTGGTGTGTAGCTTTCTTAGGGGAACAGGAACCTATTGTTTTTGGTATAGGTCGGGGGTGATGAATTTGGGCAAAAATAGGAAAAATTTTGTGTGATGAAAAGTCATCATTTGGCCAATTTTGGCTTGTGAACACGTTTAACTCAACCCCACATGATGGAGAAGTTCAACCTGGTATGAGTGTTCCCCATGATGAGTACATGCACCTATTGTTTTGGGTTCAGGTCAGAGGTCATCTGAGGTCATCAGAGGTCAAAGTTCTGAAAAACCTGTGAACACGATAAGTCCAGAAAAGGTTTGTTTGGTTCAGATTTTGTGTGTAGGCTTTCTTATGGGGAGAGTACAGGAACCCTATTGTTTCGGTGGTATAGGTCGGGGGTGAATTTTGGTCGGCGTCGAAAATATGAAATTTGTGAAAAGTTAATATTTGGCCAATTTGCTTGTGAAAAAACGATAACGTGACCCCCACTTGGGTTAGATGAAGGTCATACTTGGTATGTGGGTTCCCCATGAGTAGTACTTGAAACCCTAATGTTTTGGGGGTAAGGTCAGAGGTAGCTGAGGTCACAGAGGTCAAGTCTGAAAACCTTGTGAACACGTTCAGTCCAGAAAACGGTTGTCTGATCAGGTTCAAATTTGGCGTTAGGTTCTTATTGGAAGTACAGGGACCCTATTGTGTTGGAAGGTCGGGATGAATTTTTGTGAAAAATAGAAAATTGTGAAAGTCCAATAAATTTCTGTCATTTCGGATTGTGAACACGATAGATGACCCCACATGGTTGGATGAAGCTCAGACTTGGTATGTGTGTTCCCCTGAATAGTACATGACCATATTGTTTTGGGGTTCAGGTCAGAGGTCATCTGAGGTCACCAGAGGTCAAAGTCTGAAAACCTTGGGAACACGATGGCAGACTGGGTGGTCTGATCAGTTCTAATTTGGTGTGTAGCTTTCTTATGGGGAGTACAGGAACCCTATTGATTTCTGGTATAGGTCGGGGTGTGAATTTCGTGAATGAAAAAGAAAATTTGTTGGAAAAGTCAATATTTTGGCCCATCGGCGGGTGAACACGCTAACTTGACCCCACCTGGATGGATGATGAGCTCATACTTGTATGTGTGTTCCCCATTGTGAGGTCATGATGAGTACATGAACCCTAGTGTTTGGGGGTCACCAGAGGACCAAGTCTGAAATCCTTTGAAATTCGTGTTGTTGTAGACATCTTATCAAGAGTATTAGGAACATATTGGTTTTTGGTGGGAAAAAGTGGGAAAATTTGTCAGACGATATGT
Source organism: Sclerodactyla briareus (assembly GCA_026419785.1). Lineage (NCBI taxonomy): Eukaryota > Metazoa > Echinodermata > Holothuroidea > Dendrochirotida > Sclerodactylidae > Sclerodactyla > Sclerodactyla briareus. The sequence continues at coordinate 461,537 of JAODTK010005911.1, forward strand.
GTCCCATGATAAAGATCCTCTCCAATGTGTCCGTGTGTCTGGCATGGGTTTCCGAAAGAGTCAAGAATCACTAAGCCTTTTGGGCTTTTTTGTCGTTATAACCCATGGTCTTTCAATGTGTACAGAATCGGTAAATTGTGTGAAATTGTACAAAAGATAAGTGAAAATAATTAAAGTACATGGACACTAAATGTTTTGTGGTCAGGTCAAATGCCATCAGTGGTCAGCTGTGGTCTTTGTCTGGGGAAACCATGGAACACGGAAGTCTTGATTGATTGATATGACCAAGTTGAAATTGGTTTTTTTTTCAACTTTCCTATGCAAAGTACCAGGACTTTGGTAGTTCTGGTCTGAGAACCTGGGTCCTTCTGGTAGAAAGAAATGTGATGATAAGAAATTGATTGTTTCTGGCTAATTTTAGCTGGTGAGAAACTGAACTGGAATTGAAGGGGTCATGTGTGCTAGGTTTGTGATGATGATTCAAGTAAGGACATTCTATGATGCTACAATGAGCTGGTTAGAATGACACAATCAAAATGAACTGTGTAGTGGGGATATTGCAGAGATAGATGATGCTCAACCTGGTGCCCTAGCTAGACTCTGGGTCACGTTGAGGGGAAACACACTATCCCCTTTTTGACAGTCCGTATTGAATGCACTCATCAGTTTCTACATATGCAACTGAGCCACATGTTATGCAGCATGTATTTGTCTCTTCTGTCCAGATCAAGTTGAGCGGATTTCAATACTGACAGTCAAGAATGGATAGTGTTAACCCCACCTTGTAGTCTCGGAAAAGTTAAAATTATCAACACATTGAATGGTCAATATTATGAGAAATTAGTCAGAGATATTTGAGCGAGGAGTAATTGATAAATTTTAGGGTTTTATTTAAGGAGATATTTAAGGTGTCAAGGAAAGGTCAAAAGTGTATAAAGATGTATACTGGGGGGATAGGACTGTGATGTTGGTGGAGACTAGCGATTTATCACAGGTCATGTGACCAACAGTTGTCAAATGAGATGTGGATATATTCCAGGTTTTGTATAGTATATAACCCTTTATACCTTCATAATTCTATCTTCGTGACCTGGCTCACAATAAATTTGAAATCGATGGCAACAATGGCAAACATCACCCTCGACATCACCCACTCGACAGATAAACCAAGGCTGTGTACGAACTGACTGTTACAGTAAGTAAGCAGTTAACCAAAATTTCTATTTTTTCCCCATTTATTTCACGGTGCTTCCCCCCAAAGTCCCCATAATTTTGGGTGTATAGAGACAAAACTAGTTTTTACCATCAGGTATAGCCGTCAAGTTGATGCGTGTGTGATATGGCTTCCGCTACAAAGGGCACCAAGAGTAGAGCAGGGCAACAACAGTTAAGCAGTGCATGATAATAATTGTGAAATTATGAAAGCAATGCAATTGTTTGGATAATTCAACAGAATAGTGAAAACAGAATTGGCAACCCTAATAATGACATCTAAAACACAAACCAAAGGATGCGAAAAAACAATCAGGATGATTACTACACCAGGTTTCATTGACAGAAGTGGATTCGTCCAAACATTACTAAAACATAATGAATATACCACAAACTAACCCCCAATGACCATCTACAAAATTTTAAGATTAAGATTCATAGTCTTGTTCATCTGGTCATATATAGTCTTGTTTAAAGGCAGCACCTCTTCACAGGACTAGCGACTCAATCCCCTGGTCATAGGTAAACTGGTAAAATGAAGATCTTGCCTGCACTACCCGGGATGCACGTTCACTCACAACCTACTACACCCCTGGCAGCCACGTAGCGGTGCAATCCTTCCATACCTCAAGGTACCACTTTCAAACGTGGGTAGCATGAGACATTCGAGATATTCCTTGTCTAACAACACTGCGAGAAAAGCCCTCAGGCTTTCAATGGGATTCAAACTCGCAATCTATTGATCTTAGGTCAGGAGCTCTACCGAATGATGAGCTAAAAGCTGACTCCTCAATTTTGGAATGTGTTCTCAAAAAAAAAGTTATCTTAATTGGGGACCACTGAGGAAAATGAATTAAAGACAAGATAGTGCTTAGCCTTCTTCATGATACGAGGAAACATTACAGGGAGAGCAGGCATAATATTTTCTTCATAATAAATAACGGATTCTTATTCTGTTTTTTTAAACTTAACGTTGTGATGAACCTAAATTTTTGTTTGCATTCGCGCATTGCACTGACATCGGGGAAGAATATGGTATACCGTCAGATTTTCCATTTCATTTCACTCAACCAGGCGACGGATGGTGGAGTGTCATCTCTCAGTGATTCTACAGCCATCACTGTATATGTGAATGACATCAACGATGAACCGCCCACGTTCATGATGCCATCGCCACCACCGGCAGTGATTAGTGATGAAACAGAGCCAGGCACAGTGGTGAGCTTGTATGACACACCCCCAATACCCTGGGCAGCATGGTCAGTCAAATGTGGGTCATTGTTCAGTCAAATGTGGGTCATGGTCAGTCAAATTGTGGGTCATTGCAGTCAAATGTGGGTCCATGGTCAGTCAAATGTGGGTCATTGTCAGTCAATGTGGGTCATTGTCAGTCAAATGTGGGTCATGTCAGTCAATATGGGTCATTGTCAGTCAAATGTGGGTCATTGTTCAGTCAAATGTGGGTTATTGTCAGTCAAATGTGGGTCATTGTTCAGTCAAATGTGGGTCATGGTCAGCCAAAGTGGGTCATGGTCAGTCAAATGTGGGTCATTGTCAGTCAAATGTGGGTCATGGTCCAGTCAAATGTGGGTCATGTCAAATTGACTACATGGGCATCATTGTTCACTGAAGGGTCAGTCACAAAACTGTTTCCTGGGGCTCTTATGCATTGCATGGATAATAATTGAATGAAAAAGGCCAACCCAGTAGTGGGTCTTTTTCAAGGAATTGTAAGTCATATTAGTGACGAGAGATGCACCAAGGGAAAGTTCGTACAGGAATCATATGACCCTTCGATGATGACTTACCCTGTCCGAAGTATACAGGCTGCATCATATAATCAGCATAACAGCCAGGTGCAATTGTCTCAGAATGAATTTCCTTTAAAATTAATTGACTGTTCCTGTACGTTACAGTAATGCATCCACTAGAAAATCAATTTCATTTATGGTGTGTAATGCGTTTTATGGACAAAGTAGTTAAATAATGCATTGGGCCAAAAAACCGCACATTGAATTTTCTAGAAAAAAAAACATTAAAAGGCGGGCAGCGCGTTTCTTACATTTCACACGCTAAAAAACGTTGCGCCAAAACCTTGCTTCAGAGAAATAGATGCATGAGTGTGCATTGTTTCTGTACAGCTAGATTCTTCATAGCTACTTTACATGCACACGCAAAACTCGGAACCCTTGTACTCTTCGCGTCAGTGCTTGATTTCGGGCATGCTGTGTTCAACAATCTTTTGGATGCAGCATGTTGGATACAAATAGTCATGGTCATCAATGTACAAGCAGAAAGGCCCCTCATGACGTCATGAGGGGCCCACTCTACAGGTGAAAAATCCCCTAAGTAAGTTTTTGGCAATTTAAATGACCAGTTGTATCTTTTGAGAACATTCCCAACAAATTCATGAAAGTTCGTTTTTCCTGATCAATTGTACTTCAAACAGATTGGATTGTTGACTGAAGCAGAAACTCGATATAACTCTGAGGATTCATCAGAGCACTATGTAATGAGAGAGATTTTTTTCATACAATACTGTCAGGGAATGGGAATCACTTGCCTTGTAGAGGGCCAAATTACTAAGCTGTTCTAAACATTCAGTTCATGATCCTATACATGGTTCATGTTCTTTGACATTAATAGAGGGTGTGAAGGTTTCATCATGGCATAAGTGGATGTGAAGTATTCACAATGATTTTAATGATATGTCTGCCTTAGATTACTAAATATCGTTCGATAGAGCTATCTCCCAAGTATTCAAGCTTTCACCTGGTTTCCTATTTGTGGCTTTGTAACTATTTTTGCAAATATTTTTTGAGCCTTGAATTAGATTAGAACTTCGCTGAGTGAGTGAATTTGCCATTTATTTATGAATAAATGTAAATGTTAGAAAAGATCTTTCATATATGCCAATTATATTTTGCAGATTTTCCGGCTGGATGTTCGTGACTCTGATTTGTTCCCATACAACCTGTCGAGATGTGTGGAAGAATCTCCGTCAGACCCCAAAGATGTTGTCTGGGGGGAACTTCACCATAGTCAATGAGCAGTCCGGTAATAATCTCCTGTCACCGTTCATTGGTTAAATACTTGATTTGATTCAGGTTCTTGGTTTCCTTTTATGAAAGTAGTCTCATTTTGGCGTTTTGCAGCAAGGGTAATCTGTCTGTCAACTGCCTGTCTGTCTGTCTGATGTAGTTAACGAGTTAGTGTGAACTTATGTCTTTTGGGCTCTTGATTGGCTATTCTGTGATCCAAGTTAATCAAACTGTTTATTTACTCTTTGGGGCATCTTTAACCACATCAATATGAAGATCATGAGAAGCATGATTGCCTATTATGTGTAGAAACGCAAAATGCTGCTTCCACAGATCAGGTTGGATTGCTATGGTAATTAATCAGTGTTATTATGGACTGTTGGTACCAACAGTGAGTAGTTCCAATTCAGGATTGAATTCTGTGAACCTTGAAGAAATCATTATTAGGGTCAGCTGCCTGTACCTACATGTTACATCACATCCAGTAGAGATTCCTATAGGGTCAAAGGTCGAAGGCATCATGTGAAAAACTGCAAAAGGTATCTCCTACAGAACCAGTTGGATTATCATGGTATCTGGTCAGTATTATCAATGACCAGTGGTACCTATGGTTGTTCAGGCTGCCTTACAACAAACATCTTTCTATCAGCCAGTGTTGTTACTCCTCACATGTTGTAGTGAGATTAGGAGCCTCATACCATTGACAGCAGGAGATATGTTTGAGATGACGATCCAGGCCGTAGACCTTGAAGATGAGACAATCGTGGACCAAGTCAATTCTTTTGCTTCTCTGACTGTGTGGGTCTTGAGCTCTTCTGACTGCATGATTGACCTAACGGTCAAAGACGTGGCATATGATGAGGAAAAACTTCAACCTAGTGACCCTGCTGTCACCGTCAATGCTACATCGACATGTAACGGCTCTGAAATCACCTTCAAGATCACAGAACAAGTCTTAACAGATGCCAGTGGTAAGTTTGTTTGATGATTACTGGCTTGGTGGGGAAGGGGGGGGGGGCACCAGCTTGGAAATTATTTCTGTTTCTCTGTCTGTATGTTTCTCTGTATGTATGTATGTATTATGTATGTATGTATTATGTATGTATGTATTATGTATGTATGTATGTAGTATGTATGTATGTATGTATGTAGTATGTATGTATTATGTATGTATGTATGTATGATGTATGTATGTATGTTTGATGTGCAAACAGGCTAGGGTCTACCCTCTGGGGTGATTGTGCAATGAGGGTGATTTTCAAAAGTGTTGGGTGATATTACCCCACCGGAATGTATGTTTTGCAGGTCTGTGTGTGTATGTATGTGTGTATGTATGTGTGTATGTAGGCATATGTGCACGCTCACACACACACCTACCAAGTACATATGAATTACAAAATATGAGCCCTGGTCAAGCTATCAACTTCCACACGCACACACATGCACACACATGCATACGCACACACACACGCACGCACACACGCATGCATAACTTCCAACCTATTCATGCATATTGCTTCTAACTCTATATGTTGGGCAGAGAAAGTTGACTTGATTGTGGTTGCAGGTTTTACTCAGGACTCATCATAGGTTCCAAGTTCAGGTGTCCAGGTGGATGGAGCAGAGCTGCCTTGCCTAAGTGGCCAGAGCAGGGACTGCAGGTCGAGTGGCCCAAGCAGGGACTGCAGGTCGAGTGGCCAAGCAGGGACTGCAGGTCGAGTGGCCCAAGCAGGGACTGCAGGTCGAGTGGCCAAGCAGGGACTGCAGGTCGAGTGGCCAGGCAGGGACTGCAGGTCGAGTGGCCCAAGCAGGGACTGCAGGTCGAGTGGCCCAAGCAGGGACTGCAGGTCGAGTGGCCAGAGCAGGACTGCAGGTCGAGTGGCCCAAGCAGGGACTGCAGGTTGAGTGGCCAGAGCAGGGACGCAGGTCGAGTGGCCCGAGCAGGGACTGGTCATCACATTGAGGTGTATTTCTCAAGAGTAGATGTGACCAATTTTCCATCATACTCTAAATTTGCCTTCACTTCATTATTTGTCTGTGAAACTTGCCATCATTTGTTTTCTATGTTGCTCAGTCCATAATTTGGGTCACAGCTACATAGGTTTTTTGTCAGTATTTTCCTACAGCTGTACATTTTCTGGTTTTCCAGGGCATTCTGTAGATGTGGATGTGTTCATTATTGGTGAGGACACCGGGGTGATAGCTGTGAATTCATCCTCCCCCCTGCCTGGCATCTACAGGTTGACAGTGCAGGCCTCCAATGCCTCGTCTCCTCTGAGCACTGACTTTGAACAAGTAAGTCCATGAGTAAAAGTCAAATTCCCCCCCCCCCCCCACCCTCTCCTGCTATATCTGAACACGCTGGTTCCACAGGAGTTAACCTGTGATAGAAGCAACATCTCTGATACACATTTGGGCCTGCAGAGTTAAATCATAACAAATGTAGAAACAACACTAGGGTGGGGATTTTCCTGTGGGGTGGGTGGTTTCAGGGGGAGGGTTTTAAATGCATCAACATGAGTGGATTATTTGGAAATTTCAAATTATTTGGGATGGGATATTCTAAGGTGTGCTCCGAAAGATGAAGTCTAGCAAAGGCGTGGATGTTGCACTCACCTTCAATTTGATTTGATGCAATTTCTACAGGTTCAGGAAGCCAAGTGAGGCCCATCTAGGAACCCTGGCCATAATGATCGTGGATGAGCACCAGTGATATCTCGCTTTCTCTTCTCGAATAGTGTTCAGATGATATGCAGGCGGGGTGTAACCATTCCTAACCTGCTACCAGGACTCTTTGAAGGATGTTGAAAAAAAAACTCCAGGATCCTACCACTTTATTGAAACCTAGAGGAGTGGATGATTCATATCTAACTGCTCACTGCTCACAGCCAACTGACAAGACTATTGAACTCCCAAAACAAATCTCAGAAACCCCATGCACAAATTCACTTTTTTATAGCGGAACATGAAGTGAGGACCAAGACCTCGCCCATTGCAGCTGTAAGTGCTGCTACCAAGGGAGAAATGCCCAGTGACTGCTGGAATTCAAATTTGGAATGTTAGCTTACAAGCGTCACTGATACTACTCTGCCATTCTTCCATCCAAGACCTGGACCTGGACGTTAGCACAATCCTGGAAAAGGTGCCTTGCTCAAAAGTATGACAACAGCACTTGGATGCCTGACATCAATGAGGCTAGTTAATATAATAATACATTCAACAAATGGTAAGTTCAAGCATCGCATCCTGTGATATTTTCTGTTTATTTGAGTTGCATTCATGTTCTCTTCCCCTTTGTCAGCTTTCAATCACCATCAACGACATCAACAACAAGTGTCCTGAGTTCCTGAGACAACCCACGCATGCTGTCTATGCTGAGGGAGAGACGATCGTATATGAAGTGAACTCCTCGGACATTCTAACCATCGTGGTTGTAGATGCTGACCAGGTATGTCTAGTGTGAAATCACCAAAGAGGTGGATGAAGTAGGGGGGTCACCCTAATAAATCAAAGAGGTGGGGAAGTAGGGGGGTCACCCTTGAGACGTTAGGAAGAAACATTTTTCTATGGTATACTTGCCGAGCAGAGGATCGAACCTATTCAAGGCCTAGCAAGGGTGCTGACCTGGATATTGTAGCTGCGAATCCCTCACCATATACATGGAATAAGGCAATGCCTGTTTGGCAAGTACCTTAATGTGGGGGTAATCACACGCAGATGACAACTTGCAAATTGCCTACCCCTCATTTGTCCCTGTCCAATCTCTTGTGCTGAGCTTCCAGTGAGAAGGCAACAGGTACAATTTTTAATGTATTTAGGTATGACCCGACCAGGGGAATTGATTGAACATGGGTATCCCCGATGGAAGGCCGATGCTCTCCCAATTGTGCCACCGCTCGGTCCTAAGATTTGTATGGGGGATCAACAGAAATCAAACAAAAATTGAGCAGAGAATTGCCAATATTTGGGTGAAGCGTTCAGATTGGTCTAACTTCATACATGGCGCTTCCGAATGAATTTGTCACCGAATGCCTAAAACAAATTAGTGCAGATTTGTTGAAAAGAAATGATTTTCTCAAGTCTATTCCATACTCATGAAGTGCAGTGTTAATTCAGGCAACTTTACAGTTTGTAGTGGTTTCACATGCCTGCATGGGAACTTGGTGAGATTTCACCATGAATCAATACGTCATGCACAGAATTTGGCTGTATCAACTCGCTTTTTTTGGAAAAGCGCTCTTGTTCAAACCTTGTCTTGTCTTGTCTCTTGTCCTGTTTTTTGGCAGCTATTGGACATTTGCAAATACAAAGTAAATTCTCATGTCAATTGAATTAGACAAGTGTGAGTTAATATTTGAATATGGATGCCAATAATATCTTGGTAGTAAATTGATTTCATATGGAGGGTATTTTTCGCACTGATTTCAAAACATAGACCATAATAATACTGATATTTTATCAGAATGGATGAGGTTAAGTTTGGTATATGTTTACGGATTTCAAAAAATTCAGGAGGTGTCTCACTTCACATATCATACACAATCAACAAAACGTTGGCAAAAAGACAGTGGAATCGGTCAAGCGTATGGCATCAAAGACATAAACACTTCAAGATTTGTCAATCTGCTTCACACAACCCTGCACCACCCCCCAAAATTGTGTCAAGAACCTGGCCCTTCCTTTTTACCACATAGTCAGGGTTGGCAACCCCAAGTGCCCTTCTCATTTTGCCAGCCAATCCATCTGGTTTGCCAAGACTTGGTTTGAGAGAATTCAGGGAAACCTGTCTGTTTGTGCGATATCACATGAAACCACTTTTATTGTTAGTCATTTCTCATCAACATTTTGCAGCTATAAATTTACAAAGAAAAAAAAAAGAAAAATTGACCATAATATCCAATATTGATTTTTTTTTTTTTTGTGAACAACTTTCTCTGATGTGTGCCTTCTTTTCCACTGCAGGATTTCAATTGGTTTTTCAATGACAACTCACAGATGTCTCTCTGATCCGAAGACCCAACTCCCAACTCAAGGCTCCTAACACTGTCAGTCACAGCAGGAACGACAGAGAACTTCACTGTTCAGGTATTAAACATAACATTATGGTTCTCCAATAACTATCATTTGTGATACTGTGTCAGATAACCCCCTTATAATTAAAGGTTTTTTTTTGTTTATCATTTCGTATAATATATTTATCATTTTATTACGCACGTTTGATTTCACTGATTTCATCTCTGAATACTGATTGATTCGATAAACCTGGCCGAGCTTCATACTTGACCGCGGGCTTTGTGGAATTCAAACTCAGGATCTTCAGATCACGAGTCTGGAGCTCTGCCGACTGAGCTAATCTGCTAGTGCTGGTGAACCTCTTCGAGATACCTGTCATAATCTGTCCCCAAAATAGCAGCACCTCATTCTAATCCATATCATGTGTTTACACTCCCTGTTTAGATCGAAGTTTCCGATACCAATATTTCTACGCTCTAATAGCCTCTATTGAACCTCTTTGGTACCTGTCATGGGACCTGTCCCCAGTGTTCCTGGAGGAGGACTATACAGGTCAGGTGATGGAGAATGCCTCAAGTGATACACCGATCCTAACGGTGAGTTGTATTCATTATAGTAGCAGCAGGGTAGTAGCCTTCAAGGAACTCTTTGAGGTACCTGCCATAGACCTGTCCCCAGTGTTCCTGGAGGAGGACTATACAGGTCAGGTGAGTGAGAATAGCCTCGAGTACATGGTTGTTCTAAAAGTGAGTTGTAGAGAAGTTCACAGTAGGTTGACACAACTTGAATATTCTGATGTGGTTTTTCACCTAACTGGCAGTAATTTTGTTTTGTTCTACTTGCCTCTTCCGTTGGTGAGTTACTGAGTTGCCTCATTCCCTTCTAGGGTGGCTCCGTGATCATAGGTGCCGGTTAAATAGTCTGGGGGCGGGCTGAATAGTCTAATTTACATAAAACATTTTCAGATGTGGTTCATATGTGATTGTGACAATTTCAAGGTCAGGGCTAGGGTCACTGGAAGTCATTACATTAGACATCTAATATACAAGTTAATCAAGTTTCTAAATTTGATCATGAATAAATGAAACTTGGTAGACTTGGTCCTCTCTTTAAACTATTGTTGCAACCAACCCCTGTGGCAGTTTTAATTTCCTTTCCTCCTCCTGGTTTCGATCCTTGCGGTTCCTTCCTCCCATAGTCAGCATTTAATTGGTAATCTCCAGTTGCTGTTTGTTTCTGTGATTATGCTCATGCTCTGTAGTGTATTTGTCTGTGATCTGAACATGTGCCCATTTTTTTTTTTTTTATCACAGTGTGTTGCACAATAGTTGGTCTCCTATGATGACGCATGAATGAAATCAAGAATCAAGTTTCATTTGGTTGGAGGGAGGGTCAATAACAGATTCATCTGTTACTGATTGTAGAGAGTAGGCAGCTCTGTAAAAAAAAAGAGTAATACGGAGCTGGCCAACTGCAAAATGTTGTACCAGATCAAAACTGATCTCTTTCTTTGAAGATATCCTAGTGACAACATAAGTTGCTTTGAATAATTCATTAGTTATTAATAACATAGGAGTAGAGTGTCCGCCTATTATGACACCATCAGAAGTTCAACAACTTATGATATATATGTTTATGTACTTATATATACCATGTGTGTTTACCTAAACCAGTTCGGTACTTATACCCTTTCACTGTGTATAAAAAAAAAATCTAGCAAGGGTACTGGTGCAGGATGATTTAAATATCAACAATTGTTCCCATTCATCCTAAATAATTCAGAACAGGAATTTTTAATGTGCAAAAATGTGCTTTTGGAGCCCATTTCCAGAAAATCTGTATGTTGATATTCTGGAAGAAAATCAAGTCTGTTTTACTATACACTTCTTTTTTTATTAGATTCTTCATGAAGATGACAAAATTACAGCTTGCTTATTTTCTCAGTGACCAGGATAAAGTACCTCCCATACAAAAAGGCAAAAATTGTTAGTTGAAAAGGCTGTAGTTCTCTTTAAATTTTGCTTAACCAAAATCCCTTATTCTTTGTCAAATGGAAGATAGCATATTGCTTGACATGACATCAGAGTAAACTCAGTTTGGCTTCTTTTTACAGTACTTTGTATCACGAAAACAGTGACTGCCCTATGTATGGTACCATCATGCTACTACTTTATATGTGCTTCTGCATGCTTTGTTGAATTCTTCTTCATTTGTATTTCATATTCCTTTGTAACTCATTGTTCTGTCGTCAAGCTACAATTTACTGGGACAACAAGATATTAATCTATCTATCCATGTGAATTACATCTGTATTATGTTTTGTGCTATCTTTTCTTACAGGTTAATGCAGTAGGCTTTGATGGTGACCAAAGTGGGATTGCTACAGGTTTGAGGTAGAAGATGGGTACTTTGTGATCGACCCGACATTCCGGAGGTTTTATCACTACTGGCCAGAGACGTCTGACTACGAGACACAAGCCATGTTTACCAAAGTTGTGGTTGCGTTACCGACCAAAGATGGAACCCCCTGAGGTAATTATTGCAGGGTTACTTCTAGATTACATATCAATGATGGCAACAACATTGCGATGTGGGAATTTGCACTGCAAAATAAGTTCCAATTGATTTTATATTAATTCTATTCTGATTTGATCCTGATTTTTGAAAAAACTCTGTCAGTTTTGAAAAAAAAAAATTGCAGTTTCTTCGATATCTGTTATCTGCTCTGAAGTTCCCAAGAGGTGGGATGATACTTCTTAATCATTTTGTCCACGAAGATCGAGCACAGCCCACAATTGTGAGAGTGGTCCACTATCGATAGATTGGGTATGTGTTCATTGCCTGTTGGTGTTGGATATTTGGACACAACCACTCAGAGAGTTAAGCTGTGAACTTCTGAAAGGCTTGACGCTGACTGCGCAAAAGAACAATGCTGCTGCTTTGTTTGTGTGCGTGGTTTCATCTAACACAAAGCTATCAGGCTCCTGTTAGATAATGAAATAGTGGCACATAAATGGGCAGCCAATCAGATCCCTTCATGGAAAGCTAATGACATAATTGTTCGGGGTTATTAGGGTTTTGGGGGTGTAGCCGCCTCCGTCGGAAACTTTATGCGTTAGCGCAATAACTCTTTAAAGCTTTATATGCGATCATCTGAAACTTGGTACACATGTCCGTTCCCAGTGTCATCACTGCATGTTTGCTGCCCTCTATTTGCAGGTTTGAAACAAAAAAACAGAGTTGGTCCAATTACATGAAACTTAGGGGGTGGGGACAAAAATGGTCCCGAAAAACATGACAGTGGTATCAAGGTCACTGGAGGTCAAATTGTCGTTTTTTTGTGAAAATATATAGTTAGATTCCCGATTTACCGACACTCTGGGTGGGGACAAAGTTGGTCCCGAAAAACATGACGGTCTGAGGTCACCAAGGTCAAATTTGCGTTTTGATCGAGATTTTTCTAACTTTGTCGGATTTGAACAAAACTTGGAGCAAAGTTGACTACAGTTGGTCTTGAACAACAGGTTAGGGCATTTCAAAGTCACCAGAGGTCAAATGGACATAAACTTCAATGTGCTTCCTTCAAACGAGGTCAACAAAGGCCATTTCTATGGGGATATACACGTCGGCAGTGTACCCACCTGCACATGTCTTGTTATAAAGTGGTGACAAAAATGCACCCATTGGCTCGGAAAGTACAGGAGTACTCATTGTCATGTAGACTCGATTTCAGTTCAATAATCTTAGCAATCCCTGACCTAGAAGTTCAAGAGGCAGAACCAATCCAAGTTCTTATGCAATGTCTATACCCTCCTCCCCATCCCTCGCTAAAGCTAATTTCTTGACCAGTAGTGTTATGGGTACTGAGGTCAGGAAGTAAGTAATTGCCCCCGTTGTGGAGGGTGAGTGAGGAGCTTGATATGGGGAGAAGAATACCTAAATATGTTGGGTTGAGTTGAGGAAGGACCCTTGAATAGACCCCCCAGCTCTGTTTGTGGTTTCATCCCCCCTCTTACTTTATCATTAATAATATCAAAATTTTAGATGGTACAGGGCAAATTGACAACACGAGGTGAATGAGCATCACTGCATGATATGCTCTCTCATGAATCACAGTAGCAAGGAAAACAGCACAGGAAAATGTTGAAATGTGCAGTTTATAAATAGAGAGGAAAAAAGTATCCGTGGTGTCACGGTACCCACCCCATCCCTCCCCTTTCTAGAACCAGTGGCTGTGCTAAATATGGTGCGTCACAAAATCGGCACAGTTTGTCACAAGGTAAACAATGCACGGTATTGGCAGGACAAAAATTTGTTAGAGTTGTGTCAGATTTTAGCAACAACCATTTCATTTGATTGTGCTGACAGAAAAACAAATTGCAAGAAAAGCTGCATTCCACTTCATGTTGAATTTGTTCCTTTTCTGCTTCACAGAGAGTCCCAAGTGAATGTGAACATTACAGTAGAGGATGTTGATGAATTCTCTCTGGAGCTACTGCCTATACCTAATTCTTCGTCCAGGAGAATGTCATGAATGGAACAGTCGTATATACAGTATTGGTATGTGATTCAGACCAACATTAACAGTCCTAAGGAATGAGGGGATGATTGTTCACATGTTGATCGTCCTCCTTTCTATGAAATTAATTTAATTTTTTTTCCCAGTTGCATTCGGAACTCTGTAACATACATTTATCAATAGCTTACATAACAGAGAAATAAGCATACTGGCTATTTTTGATTCTGGTCCTGCCTGCACCTTGGATAGTAATTTGACAGTTGAACACTCTGGACAAACTGGACATCAATTCATGGTTGGACAACAATTAGCTGTCAATGGACAAGCAGGCAGGTACTGCAGGTGTAATGATATGGATTCTAATAGCAATCACAGCCGGATTCATTGCTCATTAAGCACTCATGGATGGAAAACAGCACAGGAAAATGCCACAAAATTGACCCTAAACTGACAGGGAAGATTCTTCAGCATGACTTCACACGAGTCTGTGTACATGTATTCTACACCAGGAGACCCTGGTTTTCTTTCATGGCATAAGACGAATCTAATCAGTCACATTCATAAATTTCTGAATATCACATCTGTAGCAAGACAGGATAATTAGACATTGACAAGTTAAAAATTGAGGCATGAATTAAATGATATCCTATCTAATTTATCCAACCCTCATTTATTAGACTTTGCACTCATCCCCAATATGCCTAACCAGCACCTAGTAATAACAACAACAACAAAATCAAAGTTGGCCACCCTGTCGCCCTTCCTATTTTATCAGACAACGTACCTGTAATCTGGGTACATAGCCTAGCTGAAATATTGCCCTCCGATCTGCAGTTCACAATCATTGATTATCCCTCCATAGTTCTACATTGTCAACTTTTACCTGCACACCTCTGATTTGGAAGATTTTACACTCTCCCGTACAATAAATCCAACTGTGTATGTGTACCTGTGTTATCACATACAATGTCTCCCTACTACCTAAATCTACATAACACTGTACAGAACATCAGATATTAAATGAATCTTCAACCAATGAGGTCCAAAGTGGCCAAAAATCAGCAAAAATAACTGTCTGAGGAATACATGACTTACTGGTTGCAGGGGAGCACATTCAAACATTGTCTAAGATCGGAACCCCATAATGAAGTTTTAATTAGTCCATAATTTTTTCACATTTCACTGTTTTTTTTTTTTCCTTTCGCACAGGCAATCGATTCTGATGGGACCAGTGGCGAATTCGTCTACTCTTTAGATACTCAAACGCCACATTTAGGATGACGCCAACAGTTAGTAGAAGAAAATTTCATGAACATCTTTTGTGCAAATGGTCCCGCAGGAAGTTGTCCTCCTCTGGGGGTGGATGGATGAAGTTACAACACTGTTTTATGGACCACGTCACAAGGGTGTCATCTATGACGTGACTTGTAGTAGGTGTGAGTGCCACCCACCTACCTATTGGGAGGTTTCCTGGCCGACTTGATATTGACACATTGATGTAGCGTCTGGTGTGTATGATACAGAAGGTTTGACAAGTAAAAAGTACTGAGTGCCACGGGTGGTAGCTCTATGACTGTTTTTTTTCCTGCCCCCTCTGTGACTCAACAAGAGTGTTTTGCAAACACCCCTTCATCCCCCTGGTAACACCTAACTGCCTTTTTATACAAAACACGTTCGTGTCCGGTGTTTTGTTCACTTTAAAGGGAAATTCCAGCCAAATGATTGCGTCTTTTGTGTTATAATGTTAAAGAGAATAAAAAATCATATGACATTTAAATATTTTTGGCTGGAATTTCCCTTCAATGTAGCATAAAGAACACTAACAGTCATCTTTAAACAACAATTGCATTTAAGAGATCCCCCCTCTCCCCTGTACAAATAAGTCATATACAATAGCCCACATACTGAGTAAATTCCATGCTTCACTTTCATCTAGTAACTTAGATTACTCAAGCATTATTCTTGTTTCCGTTGGTGAAATAATTACCTAACACCAATCTGGATCAGAAGATTCCTCTCCGTAGTTGCATGGTTTACCGTTGAAGACCTCCGCTGTAAGTAACACTTTTTACCTGGATTCCCTGGATGACCACCCACTTGCAATGAGGTTCTCGAGAGAATGGCAATTCGGTTTGAAGGTCTGATGACCCCTTTCTGAATGTCCTCAAAAATCGGTAATGTGTGCAGTGTTGCAGGCTATAACGTCCTCTCTTCTGGCAATTTGGTTCCATGTTTCTCAGATTCTGTTAAAGTAGGAATTTCTCCTTACTTCAAATCCACTCTTCATGTCTGAATCTTCTTGAATTTCCTCTGGTTCTACTCTCATATACAAACTCCACATGGTTGTCATATGATGTGTAACTTTCCTTGTGTAATATTGTAGAACGTTATCCCTCTTCGCCGGTCTGTTGATTATTTTTTGTGTACCAAATTCAAAACCACTTTTTTGTCACTTCAGCTGGTGAATTTTTGTTTAAAAAATTAAATGTAACCCTCCTTCCATCAGTGCCATATTGCATAATATTTTTTAGTCTTGGCAATCCTCCAATCACTTCACTGACTCTGACCAATTCCCCTATGCTTTCCTTTCTTTCCAATAGTCCAGTGTCACCAAGAATCCACATCAATATTTCAGATGTCAACGACAACAAGCGCCATTTCGAGGAATCCAGCTATTCTTCAGAGATCGTCGAGGAAGATGCAAGGGATATCCTTTCAAGGTGATTGTTTGATAGTTCTGCACAGATCCCCACCTTTATATGTGGCAAGAGGATCAGGGGAAGGGGAGGGGGTAATGAGGAAGTAAAATGTGACGGTGTCCGGCATCGAGGGCTCTCGAACATATACTTAGTGATGCTCATTACTGTGCTATGCCCTAGGGGGGAGGGAAGGGCTCAATTACCCCTCTATGTCCTAGGGGGAGGGAGGGGCTCATTACATGCTCTGCCTAGGGGGGGGGGGATGGAGGGCCTCAATTAGCATTCTAATGCCCATAGGAGGGGAGGGAAGGGCTCATTCAACCAGCTATTCTAGGGGGAGGGAAGGGCTCATTACATGCTATGGCCCTAGGGGGGAGGAGGGGGGCTCATTCCAGCTATGTTCCTAGGGGGGAGGCGGCTCATTACCCAGCTAGTTCTATGGGGAAGGAGGGGCTCATTACATGCTATGTCCTAGGGAGGAAAAGGGGCTCATCTACATGTTACGACCCTAGGGGGAGGGAGGCTCATTCATGCTATGCCTTAGGGGGGCGGGAATGGCTCATTACATGCTATTCCCTAGGGGGGAGGAGGGGCTCCTTACCATCTTTTCCTAGGGGGAAGTGAGGGGCCTCATTCATGCTATGGTCCTAGGGGGAGAAAGGGGCTCATTACATGTTACCCCTAATTGTGGGGAGGGAGGCTCAATTACATGTCTATGCCTAAGGGGTAGGGAGGACTCATTACATGCTATGGCCCTTCAGGGGGGCGTGAAGTGCTCACTACATGCTAATTCCCCTCCCTAGTTGGGAGAGGGGCTCATACCACGCTATGTCCAGGGGGAAAGGAGGGTCATTACATGCTATGTGCCCTAGGGGGGGAGGGGCTCATTACATCTACCACCCTAGGGGGAGGGAGGGGCTCATTACATGCTATGGCCCTAGGGGGATGAGGGCTCATTACCACTATGTTCCTAGGGGGGAAGAGGGCTCATTACATGCTAGGCCGTAGGGGGGGGGAGGGGCTCATTACACTCTACACCCTAGGGGGAGGGAGGGGCTCATTACATGCTTTTTCCCTAGGGGGAGGGAGGGGCTCGTTATCAGCTATGTCCTGGGGGGGGGGGGGGGCTCATTACATGCTATGCCCTAGGGGGGAGGAGGGCTCATTACTGCTATGCTCTAGGGGGGAGGGAGGGGCTCATCACATGCTATTTCCTAGGGGGAGGGAGGGGCTCGTTATCAGCTATGTCCTGGGGGGGGGGCTCATTACTGCTATGTCCTAGGGGGAGGGAGGGAGGGGCTCATTACATGCTATGCTCTAGGGGGGAGGGAGGGGCTCATACATGCTATGTCCTAGGGGGAGGGAGGGGCTCATACATGCTATGTCCTAGGGGGGAGGGAGGGGCTCATTACATGCTATTCCTAGGGGGGAGGGAGGGGCTCATCACATGCTATTTCCTAGGGGGAGGGAGGGGCTCGTTATCAGCTATGTCCTGGGGGGGGGGGGGGGGCTCATTACATGCGATGTCGTAGGGGGGAGGGAGGGGCTCATACATGCTATGCCCTAGGGGGAGGGAGGGAGGGGCTCATTACATGCTATGTGCCTCCCTAGGGGGGAGGGAGGGGCTCGTTATCAGCTATGTCCTGGGGGGGGGGGGGCTCATTACATGCTATGTCCTAGGGGGGAGGGAGGGACTCATTACATGCTATTCCCTAGGGGGGAGGAGGGCTCATTACCAGCTATGTCCTAGGGGGGGGAGGGAGGGGCTCGTTATCAGCTATGTCCTGGGGGGGGGCTCATTACATGCTATGTCCTAGGGGGGAGGGGGGGGGAGGGAGGGGCTCATTACATGCTATGCCTAGGGGGGAGGAGGGGCTCATCACATGCTATTCCTAGGGGGAGGGAGGGGCTCGTTATCAGCTATGTCCTGGGGGGGGGGGGGCTCATTACATGCTATGTCCTAGGGGGGAGGGAAGGGCTCATTACATGCTATGCTCTAGGGGGGAGGGAGGGGCTCATTACATGCTATTTCCTAGGGGGAGGGAGGGGCTCATTACCAGCTATGTCCTAGGGGGGAGGGAAGGGCTCATTACATGCTATGGCCCTAGGGGGGAGGAGGGGGGCTCATTCCAGCTATGTTCCTAGGGGGGAGGAGGGCTCATTACCAGCTATGTCCTAGGGGGGAGGAGGGCTCATTACATGCTATGTCCTAGGGGGGAGGAGGGCTCATTACATGTTACGCCCTAGGGGGAGGGAGGCTCATTTCATGCTATGCCCTTAGGGGGGCGGGAATGGGCTCATTACATGCTATTCCCTAGGGGGGAGGAGGGCTCATTACCAGCTATGTCCTAGGGGGGAGGGAGGGGCTCATTCATGCTATGTCCTAGGGGGAGAAAGGGGCTCATTACATGTTACGCCCTAGGGGGAGGAGGGGCTCATTACATGCTATGCTCTAGGGGGGAGGAGGGGCTCATTACATGCTATGCCCTTAGGGGGGCGGGAAGGGCTCACTACATGCTATTCCCTAGGGGGAGGAGGGGCTCATTACCAGCTATGTCCTAGGGGGGAGGAGGGCTCATTACATGCTATGTGCCCTAGGGGGGAGGGGCTCATTACATGCTACACCCTAGGGGGAGGAGGGGCTCATTACATGCTATGGCCCTAGGGGGGAGGAGGGCTCATTACCAGCTATGTTCCTAGGGGGGAGGAGGGCTCATTACATGCTATGCCTAGGGGGAGGGAGGGGCTCATTACATGCTACACCCTAGGGGGAGGGAGGGGCTCATTACATGCTATTTCCTAGGGGGAGGGAGGGGCTCGTTATCAGCTATGTCCTGGGGGGGGGGGGGGGGGCTCATTACATGCTATGTCCTAGGGGGGAGGGAGGGAGGGGCTCATTACATGCTATGTGCCTAGGGGGAGGAGGGCTCATTACTGCTATGTCCTAGGGGGGAGGGAGGGAGGGGCTCATCACATGCTATTTCCTAGGGGGAGGGAGGGGCTCATCACATGCTATTTCCTAGGGGGGAGGGAGGGGCTCGTTATCAGCTATGTCCTGGGGGGGGGGGGGCCTCATTACATGCTATGTCCTAGGGGGGAGGGAGGGGCTCATTACATGCTATGTCCTAAGGGGGAGGGAGGGGCTCAACACATGCTATTTCCTAGGGGGAGGGAGGGGCTCGTTATCAGCTATGTCCTGGGGGGGGGCTCATTACATGCTATGTCCTAGGGGGGAGGGAGGGTCTCATTACATGCTATGCTCTAGGGGGGAGGGAGGGGCTCATCACATGCTATTTCCTAGGGGGGAGGGAGGGGCTCGTTATCAGCTATGTCCTGGGGGGGGGGCTCATTCATGCTATGCCCTAGGGGGGAGGGAGGGGCTCATACATGCTATGCCCTAGGGGGGAGGAGGGGCTCATTACATGCTATGCTCTAGGGGGGAGGGAGGGGCTCATCACATGCTATTTCCTAGGGGGGAGGAGGGCTCATTACATGCTATTTCCTAGGGGGAGGGAGGGGCTCATCACATGCTATTTCCTAGGGGGGAGGGAGGGGCTCGTTATCAGCTATGTCCTGGGGGGGGGGGGGCTCATTACATGCATGAGACGTATGGATGGTCGTAGGGGGGAGGGAGGGGCTCATTACATGCTATGCTCTAGGGGGGAGGGAGGGAGGGACTCATTACATGCTATGTCCTAGGGGGGAGGGGAGGGGGAAGGAGCCTCAACACATGCTATTTCCTAGGGGGGAGGGAGGGGCTCATTACCAGCTATGTCCTAGGGGGGAGGGAGGGGCTCATTACTGCTATGTCCTAGGGGGGAGGGAGGGGCTCATTACATGCTATGCCCTAGGGGGGAGGGAGGGGCTCGTTATCAGCTATGTCCTGGGGGGGGGGGGGCTCATTACATGCTATGTCCTAAGGGGGAGGGAGGGGCTCATTACATGCTATGCCCTAGGGGGGAGGGGGTGCAGGTTTTGGTTCATCAATGAACCAAGAACATGTTTGCCTCAGAGGTCTCTTGGCTGCAGGCAATGGCATTCCCTGTGCGGTTTGTAAGGATTGAAACTCTCCACATAATGCTTATTATACATACAACATCTTCAGAGATTCAATGTAGCATATGGACAATGAAATTCAGTTTAATACACTGCTATTTCAATGCACTCTGATACACCACCTTATAACATGCTTGTATTGAGAGATTTCGTGACAGTATCTATCCCACTGTCAGTACCACTAGTTCTGACTGAATGGTATCAGCCTATTGTTATAATAAAGCACATGATGTATTTGTAGTTGGCAGGTAAACTGCCATACCAATGGTATATCCCCACTTGCCAGCGATTAGTGGGTGATTCTGTCTAATTTGCATCGATGTCACTTATGCGAAATGACTGTCTGAGGACTGTCCGAAGTTTGTTACGGAACGATTGTCATGTTTTCAATGTTCAAATTAGCAAATGGAAAGCTATGCAAAAAAATTCGCAAACAGTCACCAGGGGGCAAAAAAGAATGTGGTTATGAAACGATTGCCATGTTCCCAAACAAAACAATTGCAAATTCTTTTTGTGACAAAAACAAAAGGGCTGCCAGGTGAGGTCCTATGGGGCAAATGTTCCGAATGTACAAAATCTTGCAAGATGGCCGCCGTTGAAGCAGAGTGGCCCAGTGAGACAGGATTTCACGAAGCATTGGTGCAATTTCCAAATCAGTCAGACAAAGCATTGAGAGTTGTTGCACATGAACAATCCCCAAATAGGGATCTGCGAATTCACTATGGCGAACAGTCTGACCAAGGGTTAGAAAATTATTGCATTCTGCATGATAATCTTAAGGCGGGGCGGCAGAACTGCAAAAAATGTGGAGCGAAACCATAATTTCCCCTAGTAAGGTTATAAAAAAAAATCCCCCAACAGGTGCTAATCAGGTATAGTAGAAAGTAGGACTTCCCCCATGTCGTGTCAAACAGCAAGCGACATAGCACTATACGCGTCTCAGTTGTAGCATTTTGATATTACATATTCAATTCATAAGAGGAGCCTCATGCCAACAGAAGCAGTAGCAGAGAAAAAATGGAACTTAATAAAAGCACTCATCTGAAAATTGGTCGAACACCTTTGAGATTGATAACTTACTGTCAGCGGGATATGAATGAGATGAAGCAATGTGTGTCTTGAAACAGTCATAGCCTAGCTAACATTTCTCACATTCATTGCAGCACCCAATCATTACGATACTGATCTGTACTTCAGGGATTGCTCATGATTCCTGAACATTTTCCCGCAACTGTGCTCATATGTATAGATCGTTCAGGTCACTTGTTGACTGATTAAGGAACATGCGATTGTCTAGGATGATTCAAAGGGAAATTCAGTATGTATGGCTTGACCATCATAGTACCAACAGTAGTACTGTCACGTTACATTGTAACTGCAAAGACAGTCTTGTAATGCGCATAAGTTTTAGGATCGCCTTTGCACCGTGCACCAGAATGAATACGGTGTCTATTTTAACCAACCCTGTTTTTATTATTCTCCCATTTATTCTAGGTGAACGCCACGGACGATGACCTGACATCTCCCAACTATGACATCACATACACACTGGATGACACACTAGAAGGCAGACTCAGCGGTGATCGTAACACAGTGAGTATCATCATTGGATGAACAAGAGTCCCTCAAATGTTATCAGTTCTGACCATGGTTAGGCTCACGGTGTGAATGACATCCAAAGTTGGTTTCCTGTATCCCATATGTGCCTTGGTTGTGGAACGAGGTATTTGCTGAGGCATCCATAACCATGGCCTGGGTAAGACATTCAATTGGCTTGGTTATCACCTGCAAGAGCTTATTGTTACATGCTCATAACTCTTCTTCAATACCTAGCACTGGTTAAACCTATTTACCCCATGAGCACGATAGGGATGACTAGGAGAACATTCTAACTTTTGTGAATCATGGTCGCAAGTGGAGAAGTGGTGATTTTGTTTCTAGTATAATGTCACAATTAGGAAAAAGCAAAATGGCAAAGGATCACTGAATATTCAACTAGTTTGGAGTGAATAATTACCTAAATGACTTTCCCAGCACTGCTGAATACTAATCACAATTGACCTGTCACTACAGTGGAACTAAAAATCCAGCTGTTCTGTCATCGAGATTTGGGAATTGTATTTAGTCTTTGTTGGGTCAAATGGTATGCATCTCTTTTATGAAGTCGAGGACACCAGTGGAAATTATGAGTTAGAAGAAAAAAAAAAGCATAAGTATGAAGCTCCATATTTGAGGGTAACTGGTGTTGGCCACTCAAGATTGAAGTACGCATGAATAAAACAAATGTTCAGATGATATGGGACATGTGGTTTGGAATTAAATGACGGGGAACGAATGACTTTGCAATATTTAGGGAGAGTAGAAAAGTTTAGGAGGCATTCTGCCAATGGGTGTGGATTAGAAACAACAACAAGTTCTACCACTAAATAGGTTGCAGTGCAACAAAAAGGTTCCTGGGAGCATGCGGCAACACACAGTATTTTTTGGTAGAGGTAGTGCAATAATATCTGCCCCCCCCCCCCCCCACAGCATTGAGGTTGGACGGTATCGAGCCAATTCATTGCGATCATCATAGAGCATTATCACTATCCAGCAAATGATGTTCATAGTAGATTCTGCCAGTTGTCAATGATGTTGTATGTATGTTTTGTTATTTACAACAGGGGGGAACATCACCATCAACACAGAGACAAAGTCTTTCAACAGAGAAGCTGTAGAAAATTATGAAGTATTGTAACAGCTACTGACGGTGGAAATCCTCCTTTGTCATCATCTGTAACTGTAAGTATGATGGGCTCCACTCACTTTCTCAATCAAGGAAGCAGCTGGCTGCATCCACCCTGCTGCATCCACCCTGCTGCATCCACCCTGCTAGCCTCCTGTATCACCCGTCCTCCTCCGGGCAAGCAACCAGTACCTGCAGGGCTGCATCAGCCATGAGCTACAAGCTTGTTCTGCTGGGCCAGCCTATCACAGCAGTTCCTGTGCTGACAGAACTCTAATCAGGGTCTTCTCCCAGTTGACCTACCATGTACCCGAAGGGGATGTGACCAAGAAAGTGGTCTGGCCACTGACCCTGACTGTCAGGCCACTGACCCAGACTGTCAGGCCACTGACCTTGACTGTCAGGCCATTGACCCAGACTGTCAGGCCACTGACCCTGACTGTCCATGACTGCTCATTTCTCCTCTAATTTTAATCCAGATCTATATCTGTCCGGTATCACATCTTCGTCTCTGCCGCACAGATATGATGCCAATGGGCGGAATGTGATCCATGGTGTCTTTGGAGTGAAACTGATGTGCAAACAGTGGTGCTGCTTCCTGTTATGGAGAACCGTAGTGAAGACCTGGCCATGCACGGGATATTTGTAACGCCCCCCACCCCCCCCCCCCCCCCACCCTCCTGTATGTCCTTTCTAGATAGGAGTTACCTATTCCTAGGAGATCCCATCTAGAGGGATGCTATATATGCCTGACCCCATGGGCCTCTCCAATTCCTCTCGAGTTTTCTTCAGTAGTCAGCAGGTGACAATCAACAGGTTTGTTTAGCTGTATAGAATACACAGCACTACCAATTTGAGCTTTGAGGGTGGGCCTTGTACAAATCCTCAAAGTATGAAGCACAGCTGGCCCCCACAGCAAATGCAATACCCTCAATCTGTATGAAGCCCAGCTGGCCCCCACAGCAGATGCAATACCCTCACTCTTTATGAAGCCCAGCTGGCCCCCCACATCAGATGCAATACCCTAACTCTGTATGAAGCCCTGCTGGCCCCCACAGCAGGATGCAATACCCTCACTCTGTATGATGCCCAGCTGGCCCCCACAGCAGATGCAATCCCTCACTCTGTATGATGCCCAGCTGGCCCCCACAGCAGATGCAATACTCCACTCTGTATGAAGCCCAGCTGGCCCCCCACATCAGATGCAATACCCTCATTCTGTATGATGCCCAGCTGGCCCCCACAGCAGATGCAATACCCTCACTCTGTATGAAGCCCAGCTGGCCCCCCACATCAGATGCAATACCTCACTCTGTATTATGCCCAGCTGGCCCCACAGCAGATGCATACCCTCACTCTGTATGAAGCCCAGCTGGCTCCCACACAGATGCAATACTCCACTCTGTATGAAGCCCAGCTGGCCCCCACAGCAGATGCAATACCCTCACTCTGTATAAGCCCAGCTGGCCCCCCACATCAGATGCAATACCCTCACTCTGTATGATGCCCAGCTGGCCCCCACAGCAGATGCAATACTCCACTCTGTATGAAGCCCAGCTGGCCCCCACAGCAGATTCAATACCCTCACTCTGTATAAGCCCAGCTGGCCCCCACAGCAGATTCAATACCCTCACTCTTAATATGAAGCCCAGCTGGCCCCCACAGCAGATGCAATACCCTCACTCTGTATGAAGCCCAGCTGGCCCCCACAGCAGATGCAATACCCTCATTCTGTATGATGCCCAGCTGGTCCCCACAGCAGATGCAATACCCTCATTCTGTATGAAGCCCAGCTGGCCCCACAACAGATGCAATACCCTCATTCTGTATGAAGCCCAGCTGGCCCCCACAGCAGATGCAATACCCTCACTCTGTATGATGCCCAAAACTGGCCCCCACAGCAGATGCAATACTCACTCTGTATGGGAGCCAGTGGCCCCCACAGCAGATGCAAACCTCACTCTGTAGAAGCCCAGCTTGGCCCCCACAGCAGATGCAATACCCTCACTCTAGATGAAGCCCAGGGGCTGTCCCCCACAGCAGATACAATACCCTCACTCTTTATGATGCCCAGCTGGCCCCCACAAGCAGATGACAAATAATTCCTCACTCTGTATGATGCCCAGGCTGGTCCACACAGCAGAGCCAACCCCCCTCTTCGTTGATGCCCAGCTGGCGCCCACAGGAAAATGCAATAACCTCATTCTGTATGAAGCCCAGCTGGCCCCCATAGCAGAGCAATAACCTCACTCTTTATGAAGCCCGCTGGCCCCCACATCAGATCAATACCTAACTTGTATGATCCCAGCTGGCCCACACAGCAGATTCAATACCCTCAATCTGTATGAAGCCCAGCTGGCCCCCACAGCAGATCCAATACCCTCACTCTGTATGAGGCTCAGCTGGCCCCCACAGCAGAGACAATACTCCACTCTGTATGAAGCTCAGCGGCCCACAACACAGATGCATACCCTCATTCTGTATGATGCCCAGCTGGCCCCCACAGCAGATGCAATACCCTCACTTGTTGAAGCCAGCTGGCCCCCACATCGATGCACTACCCTCATTGTATGATGCCCTGCTGTGCCCCCACAGCAATGAATACCCTCACTCTGGATGATGCCCTGCTGGCCCCCACCGCAGAGCAATACATCACTCGGTATGAAGCCCAAGCTGACCCCCAGCAGATACAAACCCTCACTCTGTATGAAGCCAGCTGGCCCCCACAGCAGATCAAACCCTACTCTGTATGAAGCCCAGCGGCCCCCACAGCAGATGCAATACCCTCAATCTGTATGAAGCCCAGCTGGCCCCCAAAGCAGTACATTCACATCACTCTGTTGATGCCCTGCTGGCCCCCACAGCAGATGCAATCCCAAAATTGTATGATGCCTGCTGGCCCCCAAGCAGATGCAATACCCTCACTTTTTATGAAGCCCAGCTGGCCCCCACAGCCGATTGCAATACCCTCACTCTGTATGAAGCCCAGATGGCCCCCACAGCAGATGCAAACCCTCACTCTGTATGAAGCCAAGCTGGCCCCCACAGCAGAGCAATACCCTCCTCTGTTATGAAGCCCTGTGGCCCCCACAGCAGATGCAATACCCTCACTCTGTATGATGCCCTGCTGGCCCCCACAGCAGATGCAATACTCCACTCTGTATGAGCTCAGCTGGCCCCACAACAGATGCAATACCCTCACCCTGTATGAAGCCCAGCTGGCCCCCATAGCAGATGCAATTACCCTCACTCTGTATGAAGCTCAGGCTGGTCCCACATCAGATGCCATACCCTCACTCTGATGATGCCTTGCTGGCCCCCCACAGAAGATGCAATACCCTCACTCGTTGAAGCCAGCTGGCCCCCACACGCAGATGCAATAAACCCTCCTCTTTAAGAAGCCCAGGCTGGCCCCCAACTCAGATGCAATACCCTAACTCTGTATGAAGCCCTGCTGCCCCCACGCGATGCAATACCCTCACTTCTGTATGAGACCCAGCTGGCCCCCACAGCAGATGCCAAGACCCTCCCTCTGTATGATGCCCAGCTGGCCCCCACAGCAGATGCAATACTCCACTCTGTATGAAGCTCAGCTGGCCCCACAACAGATGCAATACCCTCATTCTGTATGATGCTCAGCCTGGCCCCCACAGCAGATGCAATACTCTCACTCTGTATGAAGCTCAGCTGGCCCCCACATCAGATGCAATACCCTTACTCAGGCATATGAAGCCCAGCTGGCCCCCACGAAGATACAATACCCTCACTCTGTATGAAGCCAGCTGGCCCCCACAGCAGATGCAATACCTCAATTGTATGCTGCCTTGCTGCCCCCACAGAGATGCCAATACCCTCACTTCTGTACTGAAGGCCCAGATGGCCCCCACAGCAGATGCAATACCCTCAATCTGTATGAAGCCCAGCTGGCCCACACATCAGAGCATACCCTCCACTCTGTATGAAGCCCTGCTGGTTCGTCCCCAAGAGATTGCAATACACTCACTCATTTATGAAGCAGCTGGCCCCCACAGCAGGATTGCAATATCCTCACTCTGTATGAAGCCCTGCTGGCCCCCACAACAGAGCAATACCCTCAACTCTTTATGAAGCCCAGTGGACCCACATCAGATACAATACCCTCACTCTGTATGAAGCCAATCTGGCCACCAAGCAGATTCAATACCCTCACTCTGTATGAAGCCTGGCTGGCCCCCACAGCAGATGCAATACCCTCAATCTGTATGAAGCCCAGCTGGCCCCCATAGCAGATGCAATACCCCACTCTGTATGAAGCCCATTGGCCCCACCGCAGATGCAATACCC
Organism: Sclerodactyla briareus; assembly: GCA_026419785.1. Lineage (NCBI taxonomy): Eukaryota > Metazoa > Echinodermata > Holothuroidea > Dendrochirotida > Sclerodactylidae > Sclerodactyla > Sclerodactyla briareus. The sequence continues at coordinate 489,125 of JAODTK010005911.1, forward strand.
TCACGCTGTATGTTGCCCATCTGGCCCCCGCAGCGCTTTTGCAATACCCTCACTCTTTAGAGACCAGGGGCACCTAAAGCAGAGCAATACAGTCACTCTTAAGAAGCCTAGCTGGTCCCAACAGCAGAATTAATACCCTCACTCTGTATGATGCACAGCTGGCCCCCACAGCAAGGCAATACCTCACTCTGTGGAGCCCATATGGCCCCCACAGCAGTATAATACCCTCACTCTTTAAGAAGGCCAGCTGGCCCCCACAGCAGATGCAATACCCTCACTCGGTATGATGCCGCGGGCCCCCACAGCAGATACATTTACCCTACTATGTTATGCATGCCCGGCTGGCACCACCACAGCAGATGCAATACCCTCACTCTGTATGATGCCCTGCGGGCTCCCACAGCAGCTACATTACCCTCAATCTGTATGATGCCCTGTGCCCCACCCCACAGCGCCCATACATTACAAGCCACTCTGTATGGAAGCTCAGCTGGCTCCCACAGGCAGATACATTTACCTCCACTTGTATGATGCCCTGCTGCCCCCACAGCAGAGCAATACCCTCAATCTGATGATGCCAGTGGCCCCCCAAGCAGATTGCCACAATACCCTCACTCGTATGAAGCCCAGCTGGCCCCCATAGCAAGATGCAATTACCTCACTCGGTATGAAGCCCATTTGGCCCCCACAGCAGATGCAATACCCTCACTCTGTATGATGCCTCTGGCCCCCCCGCAGCAGATGCAATACCCTCACTTTTTATGAAGCCCAGCTGGCCCCTACAGCAGATGCATACCCTCACTTCTTTAAGAAGCATAGCTGGTACCACAGCAGATTCAATACCCTCACTCTGTATGATGCCCCGATGCCCACACAGAGATGCATACCCTCACTCTGTATGAAGCCATCGGCTCCCACAGCAGAAATAATACCCTCACTCTTTAAGAAGCCAGTGGCCCCCCACAGAGATGCAATACCCTACTCTGTACTGATGCACTGATGGCCCCCACAGCAGATACAGTACCTCCACTAGTATGATGCCTGCTGGCCCCCCACAGAAGATGCAATACACTCACTTATGTATGATGCCCTGCTGCTCCAACAGCAGATACATTACCCTCACTCTGGATGATGCCCTGCTGGCCCCCACAGCAGATAATACCCCAATCTGTATGAGCTCAGCTGGCTCCCACAGCAGATACATTACCCTCATCTGATGATGCCTGCTGGCCCCCACAACAGATGCAATACCCTCACTCTGTATGAGCCCAGCTGGCCCCCACATCAGATACAATACCCTCACTCTGTATGAGCCCATCTGGCCCCCACAACAGATACATACCCTCACTTTTAAGAAGCCAGCTGCGCCACCACAGCAGATGCAATACCCTCACCCTGTATGAAGCCCAGCTGGCCCCTCACAGAGATTGCAATACCCTCACTGTATGAAGCCCAGCTGCCCCCAACAGCAGATGCAATACCTCACTCGTTTATGATTCCCTGCTGGCCCCCACAGCAGATGCAATCCCTCACTCTGTATGAAGCCCACTGCCCCCACAGCAGATACATACCCTCACTCTGTATGAATCCAGCTGCCCCCCACAGCAGATACACTACCCTCACTCTGTATGAAGCCGCCGCTGGCCCCACACAGATTCAATACCCTCACTCTGTATAAGCCCAGGTGGCCCCCACAGCAGATATCATTACCCTACCCTCAACTCTGTATGATGCCCTGCTGGCCCCCCCACAGAGCAATCCCCCCCACTCTGTATGATATGATGCCCGGCCTGCCCCCCAGCGATGCAATACCCTCACTCTGTCTTAAGCCCACGGCCCCCCCAGCAGATGCAATACCCTCACTCTGTATTAAGCCCAGCTGGCCCCCACAGCAGAATGGCAATACCCCACTCTGTATGAAGCCCAGCTGTCCCCCACAGCAGGTGCAATAGCCCTCACTCGTATGAAGCGCCAGGCCCTGCGGCCCCCACATAGCAATGCAATAAAAACCCTCCTCTGTATGATGCCCCGGCTGGCCCCCCCACAGATGCAATACTCCACTCTGTAGAAGCTCAGGCTGGCCCCACAACAATGCAATACCCTCCTTCTGTAATGATCCTAGCTGGCCCCCCCAGCAGATGCATACCCTCACTCTGTATGAATCTCAGCTGGCTCTCCCACATCAATGCAATACCCTCACTCGCTGTATGTTCCTTGTGGCCCCCACCGGGCAGATGCAATACCCTCAATCTGTATGAAGCCCAGCTGGCCCCCCCAGCAGTTCAATACCCTCACTCTTTAATAAGCCCAGCTGGCCCCCACATCAGATGCAATAACACCCTCACTTGTATGATGCCCTGCGGCCCCCACAGCCGATTCAATACCTCACTCTGTATGATACCCAGCTGGCCCCCACAGCAGAAGCAATACCCTCACTCTGTATGATGCCCATCTGCCCCCACAGCAAATGCAATACTCCACGCGTATGAAGCTCAGCTGGCCCCCAACATCCCATACCTCCCTCATTCTTCTGTCTGACTGCTCACTGGCCCCCCACATCCAGATGCATACTCTCCCTCTGTATGAAGCGCAGCTGGCCCCCACATCAGTGCAATAACCCTTTCTCTGTATGAGGCCCAGCTGGCCCCCACAGCAGATTCAATACCCGCAACTCTGTAGGAAGCCCAGCTTGTCCCCCACCAGCAGATGCAATAACCCTCACTCTGGATGATGCCATTGCTGCCCCCACAGCAGAAGCAATACCCTCACTCTGTATGAAGCCCAGCTGGCCCCCATAGCAGATGCAATACCCTCCCTCTTTATGAAGCCCAGCTGGCCCCCACATCAGATACAATACCCTCACTCTGTAGAGCCCTGCTGGCCCCCACAGCAGATGCAATACCCGCTCACTCTTTATGAAGCCCAGCTGGCCCCCATAGCAGATGCAATCCTCCTAACTCTGTATGAAGCCCTGCTGGCCCCCCCACCGATTGCAATACCCTCACTTTATGAAGTCCCAGCTGGCCCCCAAAGCAGATACAATACCCTCACTCTGTATGAAGCCCATCTGGCCCCCACAGCAGATGCAATACCCTCACTCTGTATGAAGCATTGCTGGCCCACACAGCAGATGCAATACCCTCACTTTTTATGAAGCCCAGCTGGCCCCCATAGGCAGATGCAATAACCCTCCCTCTGTATGAACCCATTTGGCCCCCACAGCAGATGCAGATACCCTCACTCTGTGATGGCGCCCTCTGGCCCCCCCCGCCGCATATGCAATCCCTCACTCTTTAAGAAGCCCAGCTGGCCCCTACAGCAGAATCATACCCTCACTCTTTAAGAAGCCTAGCTGCTCCCCACAGCAGATTCAATACCCTCACTCTGTATGATGCCCAGCTGGCCCCCACAGCAGAGCAATAACCCTCACTTCTGTATGAAGCCCATCGGCCCCCACAGCAGTCTATAATCCCTCACTCTTTAAAAGAAGCCCAGCTGCCCCCCACAGCAATGCATCCCCTCACCTGTAATGAAAGCCCTGCTTGGCCCCCACAGCAGATACATTACCCTCACTAATAGATGCCCTGCTGGCCCCCACATCAGATGCAATACCCTCACTCCCCCTGTATGATGCCCTGTTCTGGCTCCCACAGCAATACATACCCTCACTCTGTATTATGCCCGTCTGGCCCCCCCAGCATATACATTACCCTCACCTCTGTATTAGCTCAGCTGGCTCCCACAGCAGATACATTACCCTCACTCTGTATGATGCCCTTCTGGCCCCACAAGCAGATGCATACAACTCACTCTGTGATGACTGCCCACTGGCCCCCACCAGATGCATCCCCCTCAGCTCTGTATGAAGCCGCAGCGGGCCCCCATAGCAATGCAAACACTCATCTGTATGAGCCCATTTGGCCCCCACAACAGATGCAATACCCTCACTCTGTCTGATGTCCCATCTGGCCCCCGCAGCAAATCAATACCCTCACTCTTTAAGAAGCCCGAGGGCCCCTACGCAGATGCAATACCCTCACAATTTAAGAAGCCTAGCTGGTCCCACCAGCATATTCAATACCCTCACTCCTGTATGATGCCCAGCTTGCCCCCACAGCAGATGCAATAACACCCTCCTCTGTAATGAAGCCATTCATCGGCCCCCACAGCAGATATATAACCTCACTCTTTAATGAACCCGCTGGCCCCCACCAAGATGCAATAAACCCCTCACTCTCTGTATGATGCCCGCTGGCCCCCCCCACAATCAGATACATTAACCACCCTCACTATGTATGATGCCCTGTGCCCCCACAGGCATATGCAATACCCTCACTCTTTATGAGCCCTTGCTGCTCCCACACAGATACAGTTACCTCGACTCTGTATGATGCCCTGCTGGCCCCCACATCAGATACAATACCCTCACTCTCTATGAAGCTCAGCTGGCTCCACATCCAGAACTTACCCCTCACGTCTGTAATATGCCCTGCTGTCCCCCACAGCAGATTCAATTACCCTCACTCTGTATGATGCCCTCTGGCCCCCACAGCAGATACAATACCCTCACCTCTGTATGGAGCCATCTGGCCCCCACAACCAGATAACACTAACCCTCACTCTTTACGAAGCCCACTGGCCCCCACAGGCAGCTGCAATACCCTCACTCTGTATGAATCTCAGCTGGCCCGCACAGCAGATGCAATACCTCAACTCTGTATGAGCCCATGCTTGCCACCCACAGCAGATGCAAACCCTCAACATCTGTATTATTTTATAGCCAGAGTGAATGGCCTGCCTCCCCCCCCACGCCTTATACTATATTACGCCTTTGAAAGTCCACTCCGGTCTTGAATTGCGGGTCACATACCCCCTTAATGTTAGACAGTCTGCAGATAATGGTTGATTGGGTTTATGGTTACGCTCTGGAGAATTTGTCACTCAAATTCTCAAGATTTATGCTTAGTGGTTTAAAACTTCAGAGGTTGCCTAATTGAAAAACGGCAGGTAAATGGAAAAACAAGAAATACTAGCAACACATCCACTTGAAGACGGCAGAGATTTGCAGTAGTGACTGCCATATGAGGAAGCCCTATTGGGTAGTCTCCCATTTTCAAAAATGATGCAGTGAATACTGAAACAGTGCATTGAGTGTAAACAAGCAGAGGTGCTGGCTGTTAGTACTTTTTCGTTTGACTGAAAAAGGGCTATATCAGCACTTATAATAAGTAATATTATATAATATATAATATATATAAATATAATAATAATAATATTTAATCAGTAATATAATAATTATTATAATTGTGAGATTAAGGGGCGGGGGTATATCCAAGAAGAGATGGTGTAGTCAGGTAAAGTTTTACTTGTCCTGCAATTCCTGGAAAGTTAGTTATTTTGAGTCATTTTACATCATTCTATCTGTATTAAGGGCAGTCAGTTGAATACCCATGTGAACTATTGCCACAACCTGCATGACTTGGAACTTATTCTGCCATTTTTTTTTTTGCGAGGAACATATCTTATGGTCAATCCACACTGAATTTCCTCTGTGTTTCATATTGGTCGATAGGTCCATCTTCCCATTCTCCCCGACATCCGACAATGCTCCAGAGTTTGAAACAAAGAATCTAGAAGTTGCAAGTTTGAGGAGACAAGTCTGTCCATGTCATAGCGACCCTCACTGCCTCTGATTTGGATGATGGGGACAATGGTGATATCACATACATGCTGGAGGCTGAGGGAGAACATCAGGTATGGAAACCCCACCTAATTCCTGGCCTCAGAGTCCCCCCCCTGGACCCATCACCAATATGACAACCTGGTGTGTCTGAAGAGTTCCAGGCTCCGGCCACCCCTGGTCAAAACAGTGGTCGGAAAACTGAAATTCTCATTCCCGTTTCTTGGTTGGGGGTTCAGTAGAAGTCTCCCATGGCCTACCTTCTGGCCTGGGGGTACCTGTCTGGTAGATATTGCACACTGTACTTCACCCCCACTCTGTACACTGTACTCCACACTATACACTGTACTCCACACTGTACACTGTACTCCACACTATACACTGTACTCCACACTATACACTGTACTCCACACTATACACTGTACTCCACACTATAATCGCATTACAAAGTAATGCATTACTGTAGATACAGCACTACGTGACATTATTACATCATGGCCAACCACTGCATTCCCCTACTTGATCACAAGTCAACTTATATTTTAAACTAGACCGAGACTGACTTACAACTCCTAGACGACTTCCTATTTTTAATTACCCCACACATCCAATCGGGATTCATTCCAATCCAGTCTTCATTTTATTGCCGTAAATGAATCACTTACTGTACTAACAGTACTATTAAAATTCATATAATATATATATATATATATATGTTTTTAAAGTATTTGTTCAATCTCGTGCATGAGAGCACATGGAAGTCAATGCATGCATGATATTGTTATACTTTCCTCCTTTTCTCCTTATCCTTATTTTAGAGGGTCTCCCACGTTGTTTCTTTCCAAGAGACTTCTATTCACTCGATTAATTTTGATGTGATCAAACAAATCATTGTTATAAATCAAGCTACTATATTCTCCAGTTCCCTTAGATATAGAAGGCTGTTGCTGACTTCATAGGCAACTTATTCAATGTTTGCAGATAGGTTTATAGTGATGTACACATTATTTCCATAATTCTTTCACCTTGATGAATATAAATATACTAAGGGGTTCCACAGTTCCTAGCTCCTCACATTACCATAAATTAACCCCTGGTATTACCAGTTTATTCCTTGTTTATGGCAGAGATTTGAGTAGTTGGATAGTGCCTTGAAATGTTCCAAGAGTTAATTTTTCTTTGCTTTCCATTTCAGCAATTTATTTGTGCTATTGATAGTATCACTGGGGAGTTGAGGACCATCAAACTCCTTGACAGGGAGGACAAGCCAACGCACACATGACCATATATGTTCAGCGCTGGTCTCTGCTAACAGCCAGGCTGATATAAACGTAATAGTATCATAACTTAATTAGTGAAAGCCGTCATATCTCGTACAAGGTGTGACTGATTTACTGTTAATCTTCCTATATTCAATATTTTCAAATCTGAATCAAATATTTTGAGTTTATTCCATAAACCCCCCCCCCGTCCTTCATGACTATCTGATAGAAAACATGGTTGATATCCATTCTGGGGTAAACTTCAGAAAAATGGGTTTCACCACCCCGTTTTACAGGACGAAGAAATTAGCGTAGTACGATCAGATTTTTGCTGTAGCTTGGAGGTCGGTCAATGCCCAATAAGACAATACGTTCTGCCATGTGCCCTTTTTTCTTTCCTCTCGCTGGAAAATACTACTATGCAAGTTATCACATTGAATTGAGTGATACTTTTTGTTTCTATATATTTCTCAGCATTTATAACCTAACAGGATATCCCACATACTCATTTTGTGATCACAGTCACTTTTGGAATATCCCTAAAAAAAATGCATGTTCTATGTTCAATTTTTGGAGTTGTTTCTCAAAATAGCCAAGAGTGACCTTCTTGGCATTACTTTGATGTCAGTCAAAAAACTTATTTAGCCTCACCTACACAATCTTCAAGGTTATTGATTAGATTTTTGCTTCCAGAGTGTAGTTTTTGTGAAAGGACAATGATTTTTCAAGTCACTTTCCCATCACGCTGACACTACACACCACCTCACATGTTGATGTGTATAATTTCTTAACTAGTTTGTGTTCATGAAATGGGCAGGGTTTCTTCTTCCGTTATTTTTTTTCTCGTAGTAGGCAATTGGACGGGGGTTCCCCAGTTAGTCTGAACGATTCCATGGTTGTTGAAGTTACAGTTTTGGATGCTAATGACAACCCGCCTGTTTTTGCTGCACCTTTCAAGAGCACCATACACGCATCAACGACTCCTGTCGGAACTCCGGTATGTATGTTTCCTTCAGACCAATCAGGGTTCATTTCAATGACATTCAAATTATTAGGAAATCTTTTCCTCCAAAAATAACAATTATGGGGAAATGTTGCTTTCTCCATATAATGTTTCCCTATTGTAAGATTTTAACTTAGAGATTAACAATTATCATAATTGATCAAACAGTGGCGAGAAGGGGGCTATTTGCTAGAAATTCTTTAGCTGGACCGAATATAATATCTTACCTTATATCTGTACAAACTTGGTAGTACCTGGGAGATGTGCTGGACAGTGAAGGAGCGTGTTGAGAGACCGTCAGAGCAAGAGTTATGTAGCCTGGTAGTAAGGGAAAGAGATTTCTAGCCTACTCTGAACCGGACACCCGCTGCTTAGCATATGCAAGGTTTGTATGGGCATGACATGAGGATTCGTGATGCTGTCGGTGCAGAAACATGGGCACAAAGAAATCGAAAGATATACTAGTTGAAATGGACAGAAGAAGATGATGTGAGTAGATAGATGGCTGGCATTTTCTGGAGAGTCAATGTTAGTAGCTCTGAGGTTGCAAGAAGCTGTGGTTTGGTTTGCAAGAGCTGATGTACATTGAAAGTGAGAAGAGTTGAGCTGATTTGGTGGACATGTCAAAAGAAGAGAGACAATGATCACTTGACAACGCTTGTAAATGTCATGGTTTCTGGTGAGACCACCTGGCAGGCCAAGGAAAAGTGCAGGATTGTTGTCAACAATGATATGAGGATGCTCAACATCGACAGCGAAGTGGCCACTGAACAGAAGTGGTGGAAGCATTTCATTCACCGTTACTCTAACCTCAATCATGATGAGAGCATCCTAACGTAAAATGGAAGATGATGAAATGAAACTTGGCAATGAATCCATGTAATTAATAATCAATTGAGAGGCTCAAATAATCCAAATATGCAGGTTTTAGCATTTCGTCTGGTTGAGATATTCAGTTTACTTTCGAGGATGGGAATTTGAGAAAAATCTATGACATCGGGGGGGAACGATGAAGTGGGCTGCTGATTATTGTGCCATGATAACAGAAGATGGAAAAAAAGGTATCCACAATAAATTAATGAGATATTCTCTTCAATATTTAGTGATTATTTTGTATGTCAGTTTGTTTGGTACCAGCTTCCCAAGGTACATACTCCACATGGGATCCTGCGGTTCCCCGGTGACCTTCATGAGGCAAATTTTGCTACAGGCTGATTGTGCCTTATCGGTACACTCGGAATCAGCTCAGATTTGGTCTGAGGTTCTGGCTGTCAGTGCGTGTAATAAATAGAAATTACTGAACGTCTAGTCATTATTTACAGACCATGCCGGCGAAAAGAAAATTCAAAAATTATAGATGATTGCGTTGCAACTTACAGAGAGAGGAGAAGGGCCATTTCATAACCCGAATCTGAAATGTATCAGTTCAAATTGGTTAGTTTTTAGCTCAAACCAGTACGCGGGAGCTATTGGAACTGCATGTCACTCTATCGTATCTATATATCTATCTATCTATACTATCTATTATCTATCTACTATCTATCATTATCTTTCTATCTATCTATCTATCACTATCCAGAGTGTGTTTACAATTGCCTCTTTGGCCCCCAAACAGTCATTTCTTGATGATGTTGACCAAAATTGGACACAATATTTATGACCCATGGGACATGTTTGAGTTTGTAAAGGTCAAGGTCTGAAAGGTGTCTAAAGGGGCAGGCATAGGCCATTATGTGTTAAATTCAAAATGATCTCCTCCTACAAATTTTGGTGCAACAGTGCTGATGTTTGGTCATATTGATGGTCTAACAGCGTACCTTTGGTGTCAGGGAATTTTCGTCCAAGTCCACCGGGCCCGAGGGGCCCAGTTTATGAAATTTCACAAAATAGTACTTGAAATGCAACTCCTCCCACAAGATTCAATTGATGTTCTTCAAAGATACATGTACTGGTCGTTGGGTGGAGGGCCATAGGGGGTGTTGCAGGAATTTTGGGCTCAAACCCAAGGCAAGTTGGGCCTAGGGTCCATTATATGAAAATACCGCAAAATCTGCATCTCTACAAATTTCAATGCACAGTGCTGATGTTCGGTCCATATTGATGGTGAAAACAGCAGTACCTTCGGGTGTTCGGAATTTGCTGGTCCAAGGTCCCAATCGGGGCCCGCAGGGCCCATGTTTATGAAATTTCACACAATAGTATTGAAATGCATCTCCTCCCACAAGATCAATTGATTGTTCTTAAAGAAGAAATGTAATGGTAGTGGGTGGAGGGCCATAGGGGGTGGTGGTTCAGGAATTTTGGGCCCAAGGCCTAGTTTGGGGCCATAGGGTCCATTATTATGAAAAAAAAAATACCGCAAAATCTGCTCTCCTACAAATTTCGTTGGCCACCGTGCTGATGTCAGTCATAATGGTGGTTTTTAATAGCGTAACCCGTTCAGGGTGAACGGATGCAGGTCCCGAGGCCCAGTGTGGGCCCTGGGGCCAGTCATGTGGAATCCACAAAATGCTTATCCTGTTACGAATTTTCAGGCACAGTGATGACATTCAGTCATAATAATGATGGTCTGAACAGCCATAACTCTGGGTGTGTTCCGGATTTTTTGGTCTAAGGTCCCACTTGGCCCGTTGGCCCAATTTTATGAAATATCAACAATTGTATACTTGAAATGCATCTTCCTCCAACAATGATTGAATTGATGATCTTCAGAGTTACAAGTAATGAGTCCTTGGGTAAGGGCATGGGGGTGTTGGGGATTTGGGCTCAAGGCCCCAGTTGGCCCTAGGGCCCATATATGAAATACTGCAAAATCTTGTATCTCTACAAATTCTGTGCACAATGGGATGTCCAGTTATAATGATGGTCTAATAGCTTGACCTCAGGTGCCCAGGGTTTAGGACCCATGGCCCGTGTCACTGTTGGCCCTGTGCCATTATGTGAATGAAACATTTATTGACTGCTAAGACATCTTTGGGCCATAAGAAGATCATGGTCAAAAAGTCGTAAAGGGGCACCATAGGCCATAGTTTTGAAAGCAAAATCTTGAACATTTATCGCATATGTACATTCATCTCGGTACATTTGTGAAGTTTGAGCTAAAGCACCATGTGCTCTGTTTGTTATCTATATTTATTGGCTGGGCCCAGTGATGCCACAGGGACCAAAATAAATTGTTGCAATGGCGATTTTTTTTTCTCCCATGAGTGAAAAGGGCATAATATTTGAACCATCTCATGGAAATCAGTTAATGCTTGCATATCTATTCACCTAATTCTGTGAATTTCATTCAAATCAGATCAAATTTGGTGGCGCTAAAGAATATGGTGCTTGCTTGATCAGTTATGAAAAACAGCATAATAGTGGGAAATGCTCATTTTGTTATTGCATCAACTAAACGTCAGTCTGGGGGTTGGATGTTCATGATTAAACTAATAGAGGAAATTAAAAAGGCTTAAAATCAAGTTTCCACTTTCTTGAATTTTTGTGGTAAACCTACAAAACTGATTGAATGCATCACAGTCCACTGTACTCTTGACAGCATGAAATGGTGGCAAAATTATTTGCAGGAATGTGTACATTGGAGAAGGTGAAAATATCCATTGATCTGAGGAAGGAGGAATGATTTTCAGGGTTATTTTCGGAACTCATGACGCAAAAGGTGAAATACTGTCGTCCATTTTTTGCTGACAGGTTATGAGATTACAGCCACAGACGCAGATATCTACCCAAAAAAGTCATTCTGTTCACTCCAGTCAATAATAGTAGCAGCGAGGGATGGGATATGTTCTCACTCCAAACCAATCAAGGGATGGTCAATGATGAAATCATAATCTCACCCAGTTCAATAGTAGCAGTGAGATGATGGGGTATGTTTTCACTTCAACCACATAAGGTATGGTCACCGATGAATCATCATCTGCACCCCAATCAATAGTAGCAGTGAGAGATGGGATATGTTTAATTCATCCAAACAAGGTATGGCCCCTGATGAAATCATCATCTTCACTCCAGTCAATAGTAGCAGTGAGAGATGGGTATTTTTCACTTCAAACCACATAAGGTATGGTCCACGAGACATCATCATTCTCCACTCCAATCAATAGTAGAAGTGAGGATGGGATATGTTCTCAAGTCCAAACCAATAAGTATGGTCACCGTGACTCACCATTTCACGCCAGTCAATAGTAGCCAGTAGTGAAGAGAGATGGATAGGTTGCCTTAAAACACACAAGGTATGACCACTGTGGAATAGGTTCTAATTGTCATTGATTCTGACATCTACATTCAGTTGAATATCCCTGAGTAAATATCAATTCATGACAACTTTTTTTCAATCCTCATGCAGATGGAACATCCATCGATTGATGACGACCAATCCTGAAACGGAGGCATACACCAATATCTCCTTGACGTGATGGGCAAGACAACCCCGAGAGTACCAGACTGAAACTCAACTTTACCCATCACATTTATCAGCGGATCCTCTGTTACGTTACCTTCTTGAGACCAGCTATGAACTGAAGAACTTTACCACTGACTTTGTAAAGGAAAGAGGTATCCTGACATGTTAGTGCAACCAGCAGCTGTGGCAACCATGACTTTGTCCTGAAGATTGACAGTCAGGTCCGGAGACTATTCAGTGGTTTGTCCTTTTTTCTTCCTTTTATGGTATACTTGCCGAGCAGAGGAACGTCATATCAAGGGCTCAGCAACGAGTGCAGACCTGGATACTGCCAACCAAATTGTCAGTTGCGAATCCTTCACAGGTACATGGAATAAGGCAAGCCTCTTTGGCAGAACCTCAACTGTGGGGTGGGGTAAGGTAAGACATGCAGGCGGAAAACTTGTTAAATTGCCTTGCTCCTCATTTGCCGTGCTCCAATCCCTGGTGCTGAGCGCCCAGTGAGAACAGCTTTTAGCAGTTTTCATTTGTAGGGTCTTTGGTATGACCCGACAGAGAATCGAAACACCTGTGATTGGAATAATGTTTTTCCCCCTTTTTTACTGGGGCCTGTATCCAAGGGCAATCATAGTGTTTCATTATGGTTCAAGGTTAGAGATTAACCACCATCTGGAGAAGAGATTGAGAGCAATTATACTAGGAATATCAATGTACTCTTGGAAGCCTATATATATACCACTTTTTGTTGCTCACATTTCCCACATGGTTTCATGACTGCCAGAACATGAAAGGAGAAAGTGAGGGTGATTATTGAAACATATCCGATCACCCCTTTCAATCTTGCCTATTCATGAATACCTTTATGTAACTCAACTACAAGTGTACAAGAGGGATTCCCTCCTTCCCACTACAGAGGTCACTAATGAAACTACTGGTCAAACCCATTCCTCCGACTGTTCGAAGAAATGACTAGGAACCTTTGCAATGATGGTGTCGGCCACTAGCAAATCCCTAAAATGCCTGACGGGATGCTTTACAGTTTGCTGTGATAGTGATCCACCATTTTATCCTCCACCATATCTACGGTTGATGATGACACGTTCACTCTTCCTTAGGATGGTCACCTTCTAATCCAGCGCGGACACCGTCAGTCATGGGGGATATGAGATAACTGTCGTAGCATATAACAGCAAGCAACGATAATGATACGATCAACATTGAAAATGCGCAGGTATGATGATTTGATGAAGAATATCCCAGTTATTGTACAATTTCTGTAATAATGATCACAATTTCGTCATCCAAGGACTGTGATTCCAACTCTAAGTAAACGTCATGTCATCCTTTTTTGTGGTTAATAGTCTGTGCGACATGGGCTAGACAGGGGGAACTCTGGAGGGTCGCGCCTCCTTCCACTCCGACTCTATTCTGGGTTTCTGTGACCACAATCTGACTGACATTAGTTTTATAGATGTCCTATGGATAAGTACAAGAACCATTTCTTCTAGGTGTCAGGATGCACTTTAGGATAAAAATGTGGAAAGCATTGATGTTTTCCCACAGATCAGTGTACAGATTCATGAACCCTATTGTAATCTATCGCCTTTATTTCATGTCCTTGTCTGTCTCATGCACGGAGCTAAGCTAATCATAATAATGTATTCATCTATTGTATTGACTGATATGAAACTTCAATTGAAGAGGAAATCATTGAAAAATTAGTATTAGGTCAAAAATTTGTATTTTAGGGGAAGGCCCCCTGTGGGAACATAACATTCGTTGCAGTCAAATGGTTTTTTTAAATTGATTTTAAAGTGGTTTTTTCCCTGAAGTAGGAATGATTCGAGTGATGTAATTTTGAATGAAGTTTTCTTGTATTTGAGGTATCAAATTATGATCTCCTATGTCATTGATGCGTATTGCCTTGAATATTTCAGAAAGATGAATGGAACTTTAGAATAAAGAATACTCAATTTGGTGTTTTGTCTCCTGGAGAAGTTAAAGGTTGCACATTCATTATCCCTCTTCCAAAGGGATAGTAACTCTATTCAGACAGTCAATGGCTTGTTTGTAGTATCTTCTGTGTCTTCTTTCATGGAACATTTCTTCCCCCCCAATTCAGACCTTTTTATAACACAAAACTGGCATTTTTCTACAAAGCATAGGACACCCTGTCTTGCCCGAAAAAGCTACATCTTGTTATCATGTGTTTTTCATTCGATTGGGGTGGTTGTTGAATGATGGCGAAACTCAGTCACATGAAATTGTATCTATAGCACCATCCACTTTGGAAAACAGGTTGGTGGATTAAGAATCAGATGTTAACGCCAGACCTATGTTAGCTTGGCTCAGTTTCTTCTCAATGTTTTCTGACTCCTTGATGTCAATGAGGAATCTAGCAGTATCATGTATGTATGAATGTTGTGGGTGTTGTGATGCCATGGCGCTGTGATCACAAGAACTCGGGCCCACCCAGAGGAATGAGACTCATACTTGGTATGTGACTATGTGGGTTTTTCCCCTTGAGGAGTACATTGTGACCCTATGATGGGTTGTTAGGTCAAAGGTCATCTGAGGTGAACAGAGGTCAAATTCTGAAATCTGGTAAAGTTCAGAAGGCTTGGTCAGTCAGCTGAAATGTGGATGGCAGCTGGATTATGGGGAGTAGGACAAGACACCTATTGTGGATTTGGGGTAAAATGGGTTGAATACAAAAATCCTTGGAGGTAACAACAGTAAGAATGTTTTATTCCGATCCCGTGTATCAGGGTCGATTCTGATCAGGTATGAGAAATTTGTCATGAAATGGATGGATGGATGGATGGATGGATGGATGGATGGATGGATGATGGAGCCTATAAAACCTTTTGGTTTTTTTTATTGTGTGGTGACTCATGATGACGGCATAGCTTTAGTGTTGGGGGTCAGTGTAGATAAAGTGAGGTCATAAAGTTGAAATCCTCATAGACAAAATAGTTTTGAATTTAGTGTTCAGTTTATTATCAAGGGTGCAGGAACCATATTGTTATGTCCAAGTACGAGTATGTCATGAGAAAGAAAAAATACATATGTTCCCCAGAATTAGGGGGTACCCCCCTCTCCCCATTGTTCTCTGTGTCTGGAAATGTTAACATAAATGAGTCAAGGAATAGTAATGGATAGTATTTCTGAATTGTACAATTCTAGGAATGTCAGAATGTGTCAAAGAAAATCGCCTAAGCTGTATGATTTCCTGGACAGATTGTACATGTGTTGGGTTATTTTCACAAGGGGGACATATACACTCTCAGTATTGATGTAGCTTCCAATTTTTGCTTTGAGGTTATGGCCTTTGCAGGCATTCTCCTTCAACTTTTTAAGCATCATCATCAACATTGCTTCAGTAGGGTATAATTGTATAATGTTATTATTTTTTGTGATTATCATCATCTATTGTATTCATCACTCTTTTTTGTGATCGACAGATTATAATCACGGCCATCTCTGCCAGCATTACCGAGCAAGCCGCACCAGGTCACTAATGACGGGACAAAATAGAAGTATAACAACCAAACTGTACGAAAGAGGGAGGTTGTCAGGCTATTTGCCGTGGACCCGGATGATGGGTATTCCGCGGAATGCTATCTTGTCCTACACCAAGACATATGAGACAGCAGCAGGGGAACAAACAGGTCAGTTGTATCTCAACTATTGGGTACAAACAGGACAGTTGTATCTCAACTATTGGGTACAAACAGGTCAGTGTTATCTCAACTGTTGAGTACAAACAGGTCTGTTGTATCTCAACTATTGGGTACAAACAGGTCAGTTGTATCTCAACTATTGGGTACAAACAGGTCAGTTGTATCTCAACTATTGGGTACAAACAGGACAGTTGTATCTCAACTGTTGAGTACAAACAGGTCAGTTGTATCCTAACTATTGGGTAAAAAGGTCAGTTGTATTACACTATTGGGTACATGGAACCCAGAATCCCAGCCAGATATTTTCACTTACTCAGGGCATTACCTTCTGGACTTAACTACAAATTACATTTTCGGCCAAACGGCCGCCTTCAACACACCCTATACCACTAAAAAGAGTTAAGCACAGCGCCGGATACCGAAGCAGCCGTAATAGCTGGTGCGGCCGGACGCTGTTCTATCATTCTTTTCGCTTCTTTTTTGTGTGGGTTTGCACAGCAAACACACGGCGGCTACTGCTATCTCAGTGAGTTTACGCTTCCACGCCACTTCTGCCACTATGCCAACACACTATAGTGATATAGTTTTTTGGTGGTGTGGGTGTCATAGTTTCTGTAATTAATTCACTCATCCCTGTAGGGGGGTCTTGTCCGGGAATTTGCTCTCCCAGGGGTATCGCCTGGAGTTTACGGCGCCTCCCCCGAGCTCCGGGCGATTTTGGGCTATGGCGGTCCCGCGGGACCGCTCCAGCGTTGGAGAGGGAGTCAAAACCTTTTGGCCGAAGGGAGGGGAAGGGGCCATTACTCTCCAGCAGGAAGTGCCAAGGTTTGTGGCCGTCCTTCTTCCTGACGCCCCTAGAGGGACGGTTCGTGGCAGCGGCCGATATTGAACCTGCATCCTCTCAACCGTTCGTCCGCCCACCCCACTCCGCATGGAAACACTAGCGGTGGTTTTCAAACACTGCGGAGGGGTCTCTGGGCGGTCGGTTGGACCTAGGGGATGCATACTTGCATACCCCCGTCAGGCGGGTGGTGGATTCCTTCTTCCTACGCTTCCTCCTACCGATTTACAGTTGTCCCGTTTGGGTTTGTCGACGGCGCCCCGTGTGGTGACACGGGTCACGAGGGCCAGGTGGGCCCCATCTGCGTCGCAGGGGGTCCCGATTTCACTTATTGGATGACTGCTTATCGTGGGGGTCTCAGAAGAGCACCCGACACGTTCTGACGTGGCGCGGAGCCTGTGATGGCTCGTCAACTTTGCAAAGTCCGTAATGCAACCGTCCCCGCAGATCGTTTATCTGGCGGTTGTGCGCAGATCGATATAGCGGACGGGGTGGCCAGCCCCACCCTGGGGAGACTGAGGCCCTTCACAGCCGGGTGTCGGCTGCTTCAGGGCAGAACTTCCCCTGCGCGGGCGTGGTGGTATTCCTCGGCTTCATGGTGAACCTAGTAGACCTGGTCCCCTTTTGCTGGCTGTACATGCGCCCCCTCCAGATCCACCTCCTTGGCGTTTTTGCGCCCGTGTCTCGGGATCTGTCGACGCCAGTTGCCGTGGCAGCCAGACCTGGACCCGATAATCCGGTAGTGGCTGAACAGGGACAACGTCAGCAGGGGTACAGTTCCCCCTTACCGGCCAACTTTTGCCTAACGTTGGACGCCTCGTGGAGGGCTGGGGGGGCCTCACACCACCGGATCCGCGTTGCTCATGTGTGGGAACATGAGCTACGGGGGACCCACATAAATGTGCTGGAGTTGCTGGCGGTGTTCCGCGCTTTTGAAAATACTGCAACTGCGGCGGTGTCGTACATAACCGGCAGGGCGGGACCGTGCGGAGGGGAGGCTCTGGTCCGTGACTGGACTGTTACAGTGGTGCGGCGCGCAAAGGAGTCGGCCTTCAGGCGGATTCACCATCTGGGTTACCAAGAACTCCATGGCGGAGCGCTCCGCGATCATCAGGCCTCCGACGGAGTGGGCGTTCACGTCGGAGTTGTGCCAAGCGTTTCCTTGTTTCGAGGAGTTTCATCGTCCGGAGGTGGAACTGTTCCATCGCCTCTAAACGACAGCTGCCTCTCTTATGCACACGAGTCCCGTCGAGGGGCGCCTGGGCGGTCGATGCCCTGGCTCTACGCCTTCCCACCGTTAAGTCTAGTCGACCAGGGTGGTCGGATGGAGGGTGGCAGGGAGCCTTGTAGGGTCCCCCTGATAGCGCAGTTTTGGCCGACCAAGCGTGGTTCCGGCCAACTCCGGCGTTGCTGGCAGGGGCGCCGCGGATTCTCCCTGACTTCCCGGGACCTCATGGTCGCCGGGTTCTGGGAACCGAACGCCACCCGCATCCAGGGCCTCTGTGCCTTGGTTGCGTGGCCCGTTCAGGGCTTCCCTCCAAGAGTCGCGGGCCTTTCTGAGGAGGCGGCCGCTGATGGAGGCCGGGGTCGGAGAGATTCCACCCATACGCATGTATGATCGCGACTCGGCGTGTAATGAGGGTGGTGCTAGGTGCGGATGCCAGTTTTCTCTGCCACGGCCAAAATAGGGGGGGAGGTGGCCGATTTCCTCCTCTAATTGTTCCGTTTAGGGCGGCAAGTAACATTGATCCGGGTACGCTCCGCGGTTGCGGGCTATACATAGAGTATGGGGTATGGATCAACGGTGTCTTTTGCGGAAGCCAATTGACTCCGCACTTCGTAGGGCAGTGTTCTTGTGGATAGTCTCTAGAGTTGCACTCTAGTCCTCTCGGGGACATGGGGGCGTCCTGGGGATACTGCGGAGCCCTCCCTTCGAACCCGATTTGCGGACTGTTCTCTGCCGCAGTTGTCAGTTTGTTAACAGCAGCGTTCCTGTCTTGCCTGGCGGAGTGGCATCGGCTCGGCGGCGTAGTGCCTTGCATGCTTGGTCTACCCTTCCCGGGCCATATGAGTTGGAGCATCCACGGGGGTCCGCCTGGTTACGGACCAACGTTTCATCACTACCTAAACGCAGTAGGGCAATTTGCTTTCCCGGCTCCGATCGGATTTTCATCGCTGCTATTGAGGAGCTCTCGGAGTGGAGGGGGATGAGGGTGGTGTCCGGTTCGGGCCCTTCGGGTTTACCTGGATCAGACCCATCCCATCCTGGTCAGTGTACATCGCTACTGTTTGTTATCGCACAGCGACCTCATACCATGCGCCTCCAAGAGAATACAGTTCTCGTGGTTCGTCAGCGCGATCCGGCGGGCGGACCTGGGGGATGGTCCGTCGCGACCGCGGATCTCACGATGTGCGGGGGGTCGCATCCTCCTCATTCGAGCTATAAAAAAAGGTGTGCCTTTGGAGGAGCTTCTCCAGGCTGCGGGATGGGAAATCTCAGAATACCTTTATCGCTTATACCTTCGGGACCCCCTGAGGAGTGAAACCCGCATGGCCACGTTTCATCCCGCGAGGGGGCGGTCGCGGTTCGGGTAAGCGTTCTGGCGGTGGCCCCTCGCGCCAGGGCCACTGGACTGTCTAGGTAACGTAGGCTTTGCGCCCTCCCCTTCCCCACCCGTGGCCGCGCTCGTGAGCGTTGTTGTGTAGGGTGTGGCTGGCTCGGGGAAATCCTGCTGTGACGGGAATGGTGCCACGCTTCGGATGTTGGAGTCTGGTTTGATACAGGAGGCGGTACTCAGACGTCTGTCTTACGGTTGAGTGGTCTATTCTTAGTTGGATTAATTCGCTCGCCGGCTTCCCACCTCCTTTCAGTGGGAGTCTTGCAATTTGTATAAGTCCAGAGGTAAGTGCCCGAAGTAAGTTAACCCCCTTGTTTAAGGGGGCTAATTACGAGGGGCCACTTACCTTCTGGACACCCGGCCGTCCTCCCCACTAAGCCGGACCTCGGTTGCTAGTTGGAATGATAGTACGGTGCTGACCCAGCTAGTGACGGCTGAGTTCGGTAAAGGCGACTGTGCTTAACTCTTTTTTAGTGGTATAGGGTGGTGAAGCGGCCGTTTGGCCGAAATGTTAATTTGTAGGAAGTCGCCAGAAGGTTTAAGTTGCCCCTCGTAAGTAGCCCCCCTAACGAAGGGGGTAACTTAAGGGCCATTGTTATCAATGAAGGGATCTCGTCGGCCCTCTTTGCTTTGATGTGACCAGGCTCCTCCCCGTGTGCTTTCTGCTAATTTGAAGATAAAGGACGGGGGGGGGGGGATTTTTTTTTTTTTTTTTTTTTTTAGCTTCTTTCAGTAATACACAAAGTATTGTTACAAACCAAGGCAACGTAATAGAATCTTCAAATGAGGGGTCTTGTACCATGTAATCCTTCAACCGTGCAAGTATAAACAGATTTGTGGTGCACGGATGCTGTAAAGAGTGGTATAACAATAGAATGGTCTACCTCACATATTGGAGCGGTCCAGGTGAAGAACCTGCTGAACCGGTTGCTTTACAATGCCTTCAATTCTTGCATCATTCCTGCATGGGGACTTCACCACTCACATCCCATTACAGAGGATGTAATACAGTGGTCCTGAGAGCAGGCGTATATCTCGACTCTGGATGCTGGGATTCAAGAAGAGAATGCAAGGCCTATCCAGTCAATCCTCATCCCACAATGGTATAAAAAATGCTGTACAAGCAAGGCTTGCAGCTTGGACGGAACAGTCTGAAAGCTGGATCTTGAAAGCAACTTGCTAATGTCATTCAGTTAATTCAAGGAAGTTGAAAGGCCAATGTACACATTCACTCCCAAGCTAGCACTAGAGGCACTTTCAAACAACCCTTACACTCCAATTTGGAGGGATCTCGCATGTTGACCTCATTGAGTATTTAATAACTTTTGAGAAATTCTAGGATCATGATATTTAAGGGGAAATTAATGCAAAGTAAATGTGCAGGGCCGCATGATGATAGAAAGACAAAAAAAGTATCCTCTCGAACCACTCGAATGGTCTGAAAATTGATTTGTGGATCTTGGCTGTCATAATGTAATATATAGAAGCTGATGAGTATTATTACATGACTATAGCTTTGAATAGGCATATTATAATATTGACCTCCTGGCAATAATGGACTAGTGCCGTTTACCTGTGAATTGGGTTTAGATCACACTCGAGATGCTCTAAACTTGCCATAGATAAGAAGAGCATATATTGTTAATAACCCTAGATCTAATCTTGTGCTAGTGGTCATGAACAGCAACCCACCTGGCATCCCAGGCCCAGTCATTTAGAGATGAGAATTTTAAAGTGACGTATCATTGTGAAGAATACTGGATCGGTATCAAACTGCATTGAAACAATTTCGCGCTATGCAGGTGTTACGGGTTTTTCGGTGTGGCACTATTGCTACCAAATGCAATGTCCTTTGAAATTCCTTTCTTTTTTTTTTTTTTTTTAGACTATTTCAATGGGATTCGGCCGATCGATGGTTACAGAACTGCAAGCAAACCTACTGGAGATTACGGAGGAAGTTTTGGTGAACCTGACCTTCTCTGGGACTGATTCGGGCCTGCGCCTTACACTCCCAACCAACTATACATCCTTGTTGAGCTGCTTCTGCCAATCTACGACAACACCCCTCCCACCTGCCAGTGACTGCAGTGCAGTTGTAACAGTACAGCGGTTGATCGTACTCTTATATTGGATTGGATCACTCGATGATTGTCTTGTCTGGATCTACTTAAGAGTCATTCTATCATTTGATACAGTTCCCGAACTCCAACAACTGGGGTGGCTGGAGGGAGAGATGCAAATGTTTGTGGTGCATTTTAACAATTCTAATTCTGAGTACATTGTAAGGATTGGGACTTAAATTTTAGATAATTGTCAGGATCATTGTCAGGATAATTTCAGGCATTGTCAGTCTAATTGTTAGGCTAATTGTCAGGATAATGGTAGGATAATTACTCATGATCGAAACTTGAGAGTTCATTTTGAAATTATGGAGGTGTGGGACCATATTTGGATGGCGATTGTTGAGGTATAATCTTTAAAGTGCCATTCAAGCATTTGGACAGAATTACTACAGAGCTGCAAGGGACCACCTGCTCAAAAAAAACCCTCAATCTGAGCATTCAGGTTCCAGCCTGCTCTTGCGAATTTGATAAGTGGATGGGGGGGGATTTGGGGTTGCCACTCACGCTATAAAACAACATAGTAGATCCACTGTGTGCTACAGCAATATATTTCAGTGATGCTGTGTAAGGACCTAAATTGCCAAAAGGATGAGTGGTTACTGATTTTGTTTTTCCATTTGAGAGCATTGTGAATCTAGTGACTCCAGCTGTAATCACATTTATGTTTTTGTGATGGAAATGCTATGAAGAGGGATCGGTTTTTGCTTTAGGCTCTTTGAAAAATACTGCACTGAAAATATGAATGAATAATTATTCAACCTTTTCGGTCTTTGAAACTATTCCAATAGGAGAAATCCTTGTTGAGAAGGTATTTCTCAATGAATAACTCATCTAGAGCTCCACACCATTTTAAAAATTATGGTTCAATTGTTGCTGAATCGTGGTGGGATTGGGGACTTCAATGCCGCCCTGCGCCATGCTTTCTCAGCTGGGAAAATAACAGGATGCAAGCAAACTCTGCCTATCCAATATGATGATCAGAGCAGAATTGGACAACTGAAAAGAAGTGAATCGCCTCCTATCTCCGATATTCCTCAACTTCTGAAATTGGATTGAACATCACTACTCGTCTGGATGCCCAAAAAATACGTTTGGAACACGAAAATAAAAGGGTACCAACAGGTAGTTATTATGTACACATATGTATGGCGGTGTAAGAGGAATGGGTTTAGATATATGGTGGTCTCTTGGATAGTGTTTTATACCTGTGATAGTGGGAATTTACTGGAAAACATAAATCAAACTAATTTGAATCGAACCCCATGTTGAAATTGTACATTTGAAGCTTTATTTCTCATAAGCTTCCTACTGCCTAGTAGGTTGCATTTGCAGGGCGGCACATTACCAGCCAAAGAATACCTACGGCAATAGGCAAGGCAGTCAAATATGTTACGGTAGATGTGCAATGCATTATAAATTTGTGGAGAAGGATAAATCCGAGCTACTACACAGTCTTGGAATGGCGACAATTGTCCATGTATGGTGTACCGGTCTTTGGCTCTAAAGTGTTATTCCAAGATTACAAGCAAAGGGTCACGTATGCTCAAAGTATGGTCACTGTGGAACTACTCCATAGCATGGTTACAGCATATATTTGCTATGGCGGCCTGCAGAAATATAAATAAAAAAACCTTTAAGTAGTTGTGATTGGCTTGCAAAAATTGGGGATTTGCCTCATGGCTGCAACAATTTACATGCAGCATGCACTATTTCTATCACTTTTAGTTTTATACCGCCATACTCTCTCTGTTAGCAGAGGTGAACGAGGGATACACTAGGGCAGACTTTTTATGATCACGAAAATAAACACTTCAGATTACAGTTGAGTCATTTTGTAGCAGGGCTGAGCGCCTTACCTAACTGCTCGCGCAAAAATGTGCCATTTGGGCAACTAACAGTGTTGCTATCAATAATTTTTATGTTGTTCAATGACTCAAATAAATCCAACCTCAGAAATGAAATAGTGAAAATGTCAATTTGTGAGGAAATTTTACCAACTGAGTGAAACGGTCTCTTGAAATTTTTCAGAATGAAGCTGTTGGTGAGATTCTCTGTGGTGTGTGTCAGCGGATAAAGAGGTAACTTAATTCCTGACCACTGGAGATGAATCTTTCAACATTGCCAGCGAGGGCCACCATCACCTTGAGAGAATTACTGGACTATGAAACGGCTCAAGAACTAGCGTAAGTCCATTGTGCACTAAATGCTGCAGATATAGTCACATTCAGAAAATCTATAAATGATTGGACCATTCAGAAATAGAACATATTAAAGCTAGTCACACTATGACAATTTTTATTGCTTTGCTCCAGGATCTTTTGTTCATTTTTTAGGCTGAACCGGACTAGGAGGCCTTGTGGTAATGAGGCCATAATACTAGTGTAAACGATAGAAATTGTATGGTGATCATTCCAGCTCATGAGAATAGAAATTTTTTATTAAAACATGTAGGAAGCGGTTATATTCCTGGTTTTTTTAACAAATAGCGAATTCAACTCCTTCAACAATGTGTCAGGGTGTTTCAGCCATCTGGTAGAGGGTGGTATTATTCGGTCTAAACCCCCCCCAAAAATTGATTGTTTCATGACACAATGCCACTGTAAGTCTGGCCGCCGTGAACCTGCTAGATTTGCACATGTCTATTTTTTGTCCTTTCATGGGGAATTACAATTTTTGAAATCTAAATTTGACTCAACATAATCAAAACAATTGATCCCAACAGAGGTGCTTGGGAAAAAGTGTAACGTAGCTCCTCCATGTCAGCAAGAGGATGTGTTTAGTATCCTGCTCCAAAGAACTTTCCTTCTCCATACCGGTCACTATGCAATATCTCAACAAACATCTCAGAACGTACATCAACACTTTTATCTGGTAAGAACGCATAAAATGAAGTTGTTCTGTCCTTGCGACTTCTGTAGGTCACTATTAATGCCTTAATGTCTATCACCGAGCTCATTTAGTCTGCACTGATTCTCGCAGAGTCGACCAAGTTAAAGATTATTGTTTACCAATCTTTTCAAACTGTTCTTACAGGTCATGTTAATGCAACTACCACTACACAACAGAGCTCAGTAGCTCGACACAGATTTTGGTCAAAGTCGATGACATCAATGAGCATCCGCCTGCATTTCAGGTATTTTTATCTTGGAGATCCATTTCAAAGTTTATTACTTCAAAAGATGAACATTCCAATACCGAATTTACATCTTACTAATTCTGGGTTGCAAACAGTTGCAAAAGGTGGGCTTTTAATTCTTGGTAGGACTTTACATTTGTCTTGTTCACTTCAGTTATACCTATGCAATAAATTGTCTTCCCAATCAGGAGGGAACGACATTCCACAATCCAGATCTTGTCTATCTAGGTATTGTAAGTCTAGTCAAACTAGACATGGAAGCAATTGGTTTTTTGTCAATTCCAACATAATGTAGAACTAATGTAGAACAAGCAAATTGTGAATGAAGAAAGGGATGGCATTTCACCCAAGGTAGCTCTATATGAAGTTTTATATGTTATGTAAAAAAAAATATATCAACAGCTGCAGCTGTGTGTGAATTATCTGTAATGAAATAGGATCACAGTTTCATGCATTGAGTGAAGGAGAAACAGAAACACTTAACCTAATGGATATGAGAAAAAAAAACCCCAGGAGCTGGTGCAAAATGAACAGACCATTTATGAAGGGATAAATTGCATCCTGACTGTACAGTAATCTGACAGAATGGAGAACCATGCATGCGAACAAATAATGTTAAGGTACGTCACAGAAGAAGCTTAACCTCTAATCATTTGTAAACCGGATGCTGATTCTTCATTTTCTCACACCTTTAACAAACAGACTTGATTTTTCATGAGCAATTGCGATTGAAATAGCTACCTATCACTTTTACTTATCTCTAGAACAAATAGACCCGGGTGTTTGATATATTGGTAACTCTAATCTTTCCAACTTGGTAAATTTGAGGATACTTTTTTCATTCTTATGTTTTGACTGCTTTGCATGAAGGAAGGGTGGTAGTTTGGTCTCCAGGGTAGTTTTTTTTCTAACAGGATTTATGAACCTGTTGTTAATCTCACACCCTTGCATGCATTGACCCTGCGATTTAGGATTCCACATCCCCCAATGATTAACCACTCAAATCAGTAATATGAAGATACTACTGACCATAATGAGTGCCTATGAGTAGAATCGTTAAACAAAAAATCTGTATATGATGCTAGAAAGCATTATTCGCTCATCTTCTGTTCTCATGAGTGGGCTTTAGCATTCAACTGTCAGAGGATACTGGGAGTGAATTGCCTACCGTTGACTTTGGTGTTGTGAGTGCGACAGACACTGCTGGGTCCGGAAAGCAACTCAAGAATAGAGTCTCCATCTCTGGTAAGTGGTTAAATTGAACTAATGAAAAATGATGGAAGTACAAATGTATTGCAATCTTATCGTCATGCAGGAAGAAATTTAGTGTATTTTCGACTCAGTGGGTAAAGAAGTCAGAGTGATTTATGCAGTCGTGCATGTATGGTGCATGTATGTGTGTGTGATACCTTGCTTGTATAGCTAGACACGGTAACGTTGATCGTGCAGAACTGATAAGCTATAAAGGTATGTTTGTTCTTACCTTATGAAAACATGATATTCTTGATTTTGGGTCAACCCAAGGTCAATTCCTGAAACCCTCGATGATGTGGACACACTGGAAGGGTCATCTGGTGATTATCTGCAGAAGCACATTGACAGTGCTGAATGTTTCACTGATGATACTGACGGAATATCTTGAATATTTGGTTGTTGAAAGGTCAGTGGGCATTCAGTATATTATAGGCATTTGACACAGGCACACCCAAGAAGGGGGCTCCAGGGGGGTCAAGCCCCCCAAAATGAGTCTTCAGTAATTTTTTTTTTATAACACAAAAATGAGCAGAAACATGGGAGAAGTCCCTCTCCTAAAGGTACATTATGTGCTTTCATTCGGCTAGGACAACATCCCCATAGATAGATAATAGCAAAACTATCCTGCCAACTTTGATCATCAGATAATAATATGAATATAATAAAAATAAGACAATTTATTGCGGGAATTGGTGTCTGACAACACCCTCACAATATTGCATTAGGTTAGGTTTGTTGCTGTAGTGCTGCCAGTGCAAATATACTGAGAATGCTCTGATGAGAGCATGGCACATATTGTGATTAACCTAAGTTCACCCTAATGAACAATTTTGTGTGCGCCTCTGCATTTGAACAGTGTTATGCTGGATGGAAAACACTATGTGAAAGTGACAGTCAGTGTTTGTAAATGGCTACTACAGTAGAGTTGGAATATCATCATCTCATTTCCACACCTGGGAAAGAGGGAGAGGAGACCAGCTTGTAAGGCTCGATTTCTGTCACATTCCAATGAAACTGAAGAGTATGATCATCCTCATATGTTCATTTACCAACATGAGACCATTGGGGGGATGCCTTATGAGCGATATTGGATTGCCCTTCAATTTGTCAAACCGTTAATAGATTGGCTAGCCAACAACAGAGCTCATTGTCGAATGAAGTAGAGCGCATCAAGGAAACCGGGTACATTGATCAGGGGAGCACTGAAGATCCATAGCCATCATTTCTCAATAGTGCTCAGATGATATCAAAGAAGATTGGTGCAACCAATTTCAGCCTGCTCCAGGAAAAACTGTAGTAATAATTTCCACCTGTATTGTCATCCTCATGTTCGTATCCCCAGAG
This sequence comes from Sclerodactyla briareus, assembly GCA_026419785.1. Taxonomy (NCBI): domain Eukaryota; kingdom Metazoa; phylum Echinodermata; class Holothuroidea; order Dendrochirotida; family Sclerodactylidae; genus Sclerodactyla; species Sclerodactyla briareus. Next base: position 516,474 of record JAODTK010005911.1, read on the forward strand.
ACGGGTGATGCATCTATGAGCGATATTGGATTGCCCTTTAATTTGGCATTTGTTAATTGGATGCTAGCCATCAATGGTGTCATTGTCGAATGAAAGGAACCCTGGTTGCATTGATCATTGGATGCACTGAAGATAACTAGCCATCTCTTCTCAATTAGTGTCTCAGATGAATTATCACAGCATGGTGCAAACAATCCCGCAATCTCCCAGAAACCCACCATTCTAGTCCCCCCTCCAAGGACACAGTGCACTCCAGAATCAGACCACTTCTTTTCTCAGAACCTGGAGATTTGGAAGATTCGATTTGAACATGACGTTCACAGCCGACTGTGGAAAGACCTATTGCAAATACACAACTAAGCCCAAGCCTCAGGAGGCTCACCTGCATTACAAATAATCATGATGTGAAGACTAATACTTACTCACCAATTGCAACTTCAAGTACAAGCCACCTAGGTTGAAATATGTCTGGAGACTCTGGAAAATGAAACAGGAATGTTTGCATGCAGAGCATCACTGACGCCACCCCACCATCCTTCTGCCTTGTAGCTATTGTGTTTGAACCGACTTGGTTGATCCTCCTTTATCCCTATATAGTTTAACCCTAACACTAACCCTAACACTAACCCTAACCCTAACCCTAACCCTAACACTAACCCTAACCCTAACCCTAACCCTACCCTAACCCTAACCTAACCCTAACACTAACCCTAACCCTAACACTAACCCTAAGCCCATCAACATGCCGTGGCTATCAGTGTTACAGTACTGGCTTACTACATCCAGTCTTAATACGGGTATGTCCCAGTAAATGCAGTGGTGCAGGTGGTTGTAGGACCAGGTTTATGGCACGTGTGCACCCCCTTGCTTCTACCCTCTTAGTTTCTAGCCGAGTGGTCCCGAGACCTAGGCCTCTTCCACAACTCTAAAAAAATGTAGGAAAACTGCTCACTGGAAAGACAAGTCTACCAACTACACCTTTAATGTAAAGAATGGAAAGAAACTGCAAGGCAGCAGCTCAGTGAGGTTTAAAAAAATCATTACTCAATTCTAATCTTGTGCTTTGTGATATTCTATCACTGAACACTTACATAACCCAATTATCGGACCACCCGATTCGTATGTGTGCTCTGTTTTCAGAAAAAAAAATTATGGTCTCCTCGTTGTTATAATTTGTGGATGTACAGAGTCAGTGTGGTTACTTCTTCTGCATTAAAACTTAATCTAAGGATTCAACCATTTGATTATGTTCTCTCATCTCAAAACTATCTTATGATTCAAATTCCATTCACCCAAAAAGTTTGCTCTATGGATTTTTTCTACACATTTCGCATTTCACAGGTGACCCCCCGATTTAGGATTGACAACACTAGTGGCATTCTCACCAAGGTGGGGTGTATTGATTTCGACACTGATCCTTCAGATGAGAATATTGACTTGACATCACTGCCTTCTAACAAAGAAGGAATTCCTCCCCTGACAAGTACCGAGAACGTGGAGGTGACAATATCAGATGTGAATGATGTACCTCCTGAACTGACCGTCATTGGTGAGGCAGAATTCCAGACAAATGAGACCGTCGAAGGAGAGCTATTGTTCCAGTTACAATATTCTGACGGTGATTTGGTGAGTTGAAAGACATTATTTCCCTCTGCCCTAGTGACTTTTTAATGCATTCCAGCCTAAGTTAAAACGGACCACTGCTAATGTTAGCCTAATGTTTCTGTTAGCCTAATGTTAGCCTAATGTTTGCTTTGTTTCCATTGTGTCAACGTTCACATTAGCACTTCCACAGCTCGGAAAAAAGTTGGGGGGGGGGGGGTTCAAAATGAATACTGTAGTGAGAGTGAATTTTAGAGGAATGAGTTCATCACAGAGATGTATATTGCCAGGTACTCTGATAGTTATATAGTAACTTGTAGCATGTCTTCCTAGATTTTTAGATTACTGTGCATGGCATATAAATGTGTCAATGGCCTGCACCAGGGTACTGTACTTGAGAGGTTAGAGAGCAGATGATGTATTCCTTACATTCTGGAACTACCTTGTAGCCCCCATGACAAATGTGAAAACTTCTAGTGATCGAGCATTCTCTGTAGCTGGTCCAAGGGAATGGAACAATTTGCCTCGGGACATCCAATGTGTACTACTCGTGCAGGTTTCAAGAAAACACCAAGACATCTGTTTCGCGTGGCTTTTATTGGGTGGGACCCTATTTGTGTTGTTTTAGGGTGTTTCACTTTTGTTGCCTGTTCTTTCTTTTCTATTTTCGTAAAGCGCCACTGGTTATAGTCATCCTGTAGGAAGTGTGCGCTATATGAATGCCAATTACATTACATAACACTCTCTTGTCCATTGATACAACATATTCTGGTGCCACAAATGAAGCTGTATAAGACAGTAATAGCAATTCTCTGCCCTTCTTGGTATCAGCTAGCGTGAGGTCCAAGTGATTCTCCTGCCCTTCTTGGTATCAGCTAGCGTGAGTCCAAGTGATTCTCCTGCCCTTCTTGGTATCAGCTAGCGTGAGGTCCAAGTGATTCTCCTGCCCTTCTTGGTATCAGCTAGCGTGAGTCCAAGTGATTCTCCTGCCCTTCTTGGTATCAGCTAGCGTGAAGTGAAGGAGTCTATGCTAGAGAGTTATGGTTCCCACTAGAATACTGGATGAAGATATGATCATGTGGTCATCAGTAAGATGCCTCTTATACTGCTTGATGTTGATGAGAGTGGAGCTGCGCACCATTTATAGATGGGTTGCCAGTTGAATTTCTTCTATCATGATGTGCAAAATGGATTATGCCTATTTTTGGGGTGGTATAACGATCTACTATTTATTTTTTCATTCATTGTTCCTTTGCATTCGATAGATTCATCCACATAGTCGCATAGCATTTAATGTGTAGACAGCTGCAAGTTTGGTTTGGCCTACTGCCTGATGACAGCCTGATGGCAGACTTCTTGCCTCTACCTTGTTGGTGGTTTACATACTTTTTCGCACATTTTTTTGTACCACCTTCAGACAACTGCCAATCAGGAGAGCGATTTTCACATGGTTCTGCTCAACAGAGAATGTGTAACTTCGTCTTCACAGAGGAGGGAGGTCCTTAAACTCAATTCCATGGGTGTCACCGACAACCAGTGGAAAACATACAGGTTAGTATAATCCATGCTTTTATATCGATTTGTATACCTATTTCTCAAAACTGAAATATTTCCTGATTAGATTCAAATGGAGAAGTGACACCACTATTGAAATCACCTATTGTTGCTATGGGGGGGACAAATATATGGCTGGGGGTCCTATTGCATGGAATTTAGGGAAATTGTGGAAGGAATAACAAAATTCATAGTTTTGGGTGACTGCTTCATTATTTGTTTATTCAGCAGTAGTTTGTACCTGTTGCTAAATTTGAGAATCTCCTCCTGAGGTTGTTTCAAAGGTCATTGAAGGTGATTAGTCTCTGCAAGTGCAATTTTGCTATTGAAAAACAATGAGAACAGTCACAAAGGCTCAATGTAATTTGCTGATTTTTTTTAATCAACAGCTACTGCTACAAATTTAGTTTTGTTGGGTACGGGACAAATGTCAAATCCCTGTTACTGGATGATACTATACTAGCCAGACTACCATTGAGAGCTTAGCTTAGATTGTTTGGTCATGTAATCATATAGGTGGTCTACCACAGATGTAAGCATCTTTTACGTGGCCCAGTTTCTATTCCCAGTAATGTATAATGAAATTCTACCTACATATGAGACCATGCATCCTATCGTCCTGGGACCAGGTCAGAGGTCAACCCGTTATAAGAATCTAGAAACCTGGTAAACACGATTAGTCAAATATGCTGCTCTGATCTGGTTGAAATTTTATGCAGTCATTTTTTTATGTGCAGTACAGTGACCCTAATAATTAGAGTATACAAGGGTGTCATTTTGATGATAATTGAGAAATTAGTATAAAAAAGAAAGATATTTCTGTCATGCATGCCTAAATAGATAATGCTCATACTGGGTATGTAGTCTCTCTATGATAGTACTGACCCATTTTGGATCTGTTCAGAGCTCATCTGAGGTCACCAGAAGCTGAAGTTTGGAAAACCAATCAGGTTGAAATTTAGTGCACTCAATTCTTACAGGCACTCTGATGATTTGTGTAAATATTGTGGGTCACCTCTATGAAACACACTGGGGAATTTCTGGTAGCTCATAAATTGTAAGTGCTTCATGAGTACATGGACCCCACCCCATTGTTTTACACCCAGGGTGTAGAGATCACAGTCATAGGAGGCAAAGGCATAGCTACTTGGGTGGGGGGGGGGGGGGGGGGATGTGACCCTTCGACTCTTATTGGGGCTTCCACAAATACCCAGAATGATTGTTCCAATGGGAATAAATTCAATGTACAGCTTCTCTTATGGGTGCTGAAGGAAACTCTATGTTTTTGACAGTGGTCATGGTTATTTTTGGGGTGAAAAATAGGATATTCTAATGAAATAAAAGATAGTTAGGTAATCGCCAGTAAACATCAAAAGTTATGACATGACTTAGTGAAACTATTCTTGTACTCGGTATGTTTCTCATGATGAATGCATGACCCCTGTTCCATGGTCGAGCAGGGGTCAAGTGACCCCTATTGTTTCATGGTGGAGCAGGGGTCAAGACTGCATTCTCTATTGGTGATGTTAACAGATTCCTCCTGTTCTAGTAATTAAAGATAGGACTGCTGGTCATCTCCTTGTTATATCCCAACAACACTAAGGGACGTATTCGAGGATGTTTAGGTTTTGGGGCTGTGTCGGCCACTGTCATCTCCATCGCTGTTGGGAACTTTAGGCACAATCACTCTGTACACTTCATCTGATTTATATGAAAACTGGGTACACATACTGTCCTTGTAAAATTTTGGATGGGTTTGAAGGTGGGCATTACTGCATGTTTGCAGCCCTCTATTTTGGCAGGTTTTAGGTGAAAGTGCAGAGTTAGCCCGATTTATACGGAACTTGGTGGGTGGAGACAGAAGGGTCCGGAAGGAAAACATTATGGTGATTTCAAGGTCACCAGAGGCCAAATGTTTTTGTTTTGTTTTTCGCAAACATTGTCGGATTTGAAATGAGAGAGGATTTGGACTGTTAGTCCAACATGAGGGTCATTTCAAGGTCACAGGAAGTCAAATTCACTAAATCATACAGTTTTCGTAACTTTATTGCATTCAAAGAAACTTGGAGAACGTGGACCACAGTTGGTCCTGAACAACAGGTAGGTCATTTTAATAAAATTCGATGGTCCTAATGAGGTCCACAAGGAGTTTCTGGGAATATACACGTCAGCGGGTTCATTCGCCTGCGTATGTTTCTTAGTTTCTTCTTGGGGTGTCCCAGTGCCTAGCAGAGTTGAGGCTATTGATCCAAGGACTTGCGACAAGATTACAGGTGGACCAGTATGCTGTGTGTCTAGTCCCCAGATAGTACAGAGACCAGGGCTGCATCATCCTTTGGAGAGTAATCATAAGCTGCTAGCTGTAAGCCTGGTCACACAGGAAGCCGCTTCTTGTGCACAGTATTGCATGGGCTCCATCCAAAGTCACTGTTGCATTTTTAAAGTATGATGGTCACAAATGAATTTCCTTCAAAATTCATTGACTGTTTCTGTACCATACATCAATTTGATTTATGGTGTGTGTGGTTTTATGGCTTGAGTAGTTGAAAATAATGATTGTCTCCTGAGGAAGGACGCCTGAGTGTGCAATGTTCTATACAGATTCTCAAAATCGGAACAGGCGTACTCTTCGCGTCAGTGCTCGACGTTGGGCGTCGCTATGTTCAAGGATTTTTTTGGACATGGAATGTTGGATACGAACAGTTCATTGCACGATCTAGCAGAATGGTCCCTCGGGTCGTCACAAGGGCCCTCTGTACAGGTGAAAAATCCAATTTTTACTGCCTTTGAAGTCAGTTTTCGGGAATTTAAATGACCATTTGTATGTTGTGACAACAAACCCAACAAAATTATGGAGAGGGGTTCTTTTGTATCCATTGTAATTTAAGGTTTGTCTCATTCTCCAAGTTGGCCTCATCTCCCTCAACTTCAGCTGAGCCATCCCATCTCAATACTACCTACTAACTGATCAGAATGTCTTATAATTCGGATTGAGATTCGACAGTTAATGCAGCACTTGTATGCTCTTTCTTGACTTTTTTCTCTGTAATATTTGTTGATTTCCTTCTGATTTCAACCAAGTCCACCAGTTCTTCTGAAAGACCAAGTCCATATCCTCTCAGCTCCTTTGTCTGGTTTATCCCTTTGCCAATCTTCCACCCTTAAAAATCTGAATTTAGGGAGTTACAGGAAGCCCATTTCTGGTTATTCTCAGTTTTGGTGGAAAATGTTATACTTGTGAAAAATTGCATGTATGTTGCCTATAACAGGATCCCATTTGTTCTTATGCCTGAACATAGGTTATCAGAAATGTGTCAAGAATTCACTTAACCTGTTTGCTCTTCTTTTTTTGTAACCTGGAATATTCTCCCTAACTCCCAAGGTGTTGAGTGTATTGGTTAGCAACAGGCGGTGAAAGTTTGGAGAAGGATGTTCTTCATGTGTGTCACCCTAATGCAAACCAACATGGAAAACCCGGATACGAGACAATGCTCTTGACAGCCTTCAACTCTTCTGGACCAACCAGATTGTATTTATTCTATTAATTAGCAGCTCTTAATAAACTTTTTGTTTTTCATGCATTTCAATAAGTGAGACAACAACTGCAGCTAATACTGCTCATTCTCTCTCTCTCTCTCTCTCTCCTCAGATCATCGTCACCGCTACCAACACTGCTCCCCCACCTCTCTCAGCCACAGAGACGGTGACTGTCATCTATAATATGGAGCCGATGTACTTTCCAGAGGATCGTCAATTTCAGAGGTGAATGCCAAACAAGGTTCCCAGGTTTGACTCATGGTTGGGGGATAGGGTTGGGGCCCAAAGCATTCTCTGCCTATCATATAAGGCTAGGAAAAGGGAGAACTTGAATCAGACATGAACAGAGACACTACATACATGTTGATTCAATGACCTCATTCAGATATTTAATGTTTATGAGTGCAATATTATACAACTGAAGAATGTTTATGAGTGGAATAGTATACAAATGAAGAATGTTTATGAGTGGAATAGTATACAAATGAAGAATGTTCATGACCAGAATAGTATACAAATAAAAAATGTTTATGAGTGGAATAGAATGCAACTAAAAAATTTTTTTGAGGGGAATAGTATACAAATGAAGAATGTTTATCAGTGGAATAGTGTACAAATAAAATATGTCCTTGAGTGGAGTAGTACACAGATAAAGCATGTTTACGAGTGGAATAGTATACAAATGAAGAATGTTCATGAGTGGAATAGAATGCAACTAAAAAATGTTTATGAGTGAAATAGTATACAAATGAAGAATGTTTATGAGTGGAATAGTATACAAATAAAGAATGTTTATGAGTGGAATAGTATACAAATAAAAAATGTTTATGAGTGGAATAGTATACAAATGAAGAATGTTCATGAGTGGAATAGTATACAAATAAAAAATGTTTATGAGTGGAATAGTATACAAATAAATTATGTTCATGAGTGGAGTAGTATACAGATAAAGAAAGTTCATGAGTGGAACAGTTTTATTGCATAAAATCAAAGCATCCCCTCATGCCAGAAAGAAAAATGGACTTACGTGAAAGAGAGTGAGCGATGAAGAACCTCTCAAAAACTGAACATTCAAAGTTAGTTGTTCAAAATAAAGGGTGAAGTGATAATTGAAAGGTAGAACTAACTAACTTCTGATGAATGACGACGGATGCAGAAAATTTGAAATTCAGATTGAATCCTTCGCCAAGATGCTCAACATGTAGACTTTCAGGCTGGCAAAAAGAGAAGCGTGATGGGGTGGCCAACCCAGGCTTTGTGTTATTGCCAGATGTTTAATGACGTGTAGGTGAGGTGCATGGTCAATACGGAGTAAGTATTCATAGTTCACAGTTTCACAAACGAGTTCAGTTTTGTTGAATTGTCTCATTACAGTGTGACTATTGAAGAAAGTAACAGCAAGAATGCGACACTGAGGATTCTCGGACCTGTCGGCATGACAGAGAACACTCAGTTCTCTGTGCTGGATGGCACAGGTAAGAAGAACTTCCTCAAACTAAACATGCATTTATTGGGCACACATTCCCCCCTCCCCCCAAGGTGTCCTTCAGGTGTCGCAAACATTTGAGTGCCACGACGCACTCTTGCGTCACAAGATGGATGCACCATCACATGAAAATGACATACTCCAATCCCATTTTCAGACAATGACAGACTATTTGACACACCTTCGGTTGATATAAAATTATTTTAGCAGCAGGTTAGTTCTCATTTCAATTTCACAAAGAAATTCTGCCCGCCGCATTCATATTCCTCCCGAGGCCTCGACCTCGACCAGAGAGCCTATCAGTATGCTGACTGGTATGCTGCATGCAATTTACACTCCAGCTCGAGTACTAATAATTTGACCACTGCAAAAAAAAATTGAGGAAACACCGGAACAGGACGAGCAGTACAAACCTTGAGTTGCAATAAAATGATAATAATAAAGAGACATTTGCAATAGGCCAAATTCTATTACAATTGCTCAAATTTACTTTATGAAGACAATAATGAAACACAACATTAACAGCAAATGAAACTGACTGGGGAAACAATTGCCAGTTCTATTCTCAAGAAAACCAATAATGAACTGAGGTTCTTATATAGATTTAGAAACATTCACAATACCAATCTCTGTAAGCTCCTGTGCCAGGCCTTGATTAAACCCCACTTTGATTATGCTTGTTGTTCATGGTTTGATGGTCTCACAGAAAATTTGCAAAAAAATAATTTGTTATATCCTCTCTTTAGGTAACAGAGTGAATGTCACTGCCTCAAGATTTAGCCAGCCTGGTTTTCCCAGAGTAAAAAAAATGAGTATGCCAGTTTGGGCCTAACCATTCATACAAAATTATAAATTCAGCCCATACAACTTTCAGCATCATTCCACCCTTATCTCAACTGTTGATGGGTTTAATACTAGAGGCAGCGTAGCTAACCTAGTAGTGCCTCGCTTGAAACATGGTGCTGCCAAAACATTTTCTAGAAAAATTCAGCCAATCATCTCTCCACATAATTTCAGCTCTCTGATAGCGTGCGATAACATGCAATAAAAAAGGTACCTGCAGTCTAGGTGATTACAGGTACTGTTCATACAGTTGTATCGCTCAATGTTGTTTTCCTTGAGGACCCCTCTGGAAATAGGTCTCTGGACTTTGAGGGCTTTTCTTGTAAACTTTTGTCATTTCATTTGCTATCTGTATATTTTGTTGTCTCTCACGAATGAACACAAACAAACAGATATCCATCAAATATGACTGTTGTGAAAGTTCTTTCTCATATTCTATGATATTCTTATCCACATGACCATGCTTGCTTCAGAGGTGCTAGCAGCTCTGAATCTGGAATAAACTTCCGTTGGATATCAAATCATCACCAAATGTCAGCACTTTTAAGAGAAGACTAAAAGCCCATATGTTCTTGAGCGCATTTTCCAATCGACTCAGCGCCAATGAGCATTGTGTTACACTTTGAATATTGGCACTATACAAGTTTCTTGATTGCTAGATTGATTGGGCCGTGCAGTAAGGGAGGGGGGGGGGGGGAGGGAGGGAGGGGGGGGGGGGTTGAAGGAAATGGGTTAGGAAGTGGGGAGTGCCATCGCTGATATGTGGATGAAACCTGTTTAACCATTGGTGTAAACTTTTTCACAGTTTGTAGGAGCTATTGTCGATTCTAGTACTCGGATAGGACGTTACCCGTGAGCCTGGTTTCTACCACGGCGCTGGATTATGAGGAGTCCGACGGAGGTCTGATTGAAGTCTGGGTGGGTCCTTCTACGTCTGGTGACCCCTGCAGTCAAACCAGTAGAAAACGACGGCAGACTATAGGTGGGTACAACAAATTTCCTCCATCTTGATCTCTGAAAAAAAGGAAATGTGATGGGAGAAAATGCAATATAGGTTGTAATAATAGGCAAATCTCCGAAAGATTCTGGGAACAAAATGCCAAATTGAATTTGCCACATCAGAAGTAGCTGTAAGTTTATTAAAATCCAGTATAAATACATAAGAGTACATATCCATAAATAGGATATGAAGAAGGAACAATGAAGATGTTGCAATATTGTTATATGTAAGAATAATTAATTCAAAAAGCGTGAGTGGAACTAGAGTATTGAATCCTAGGCTGGATATTCTTGTGCCATAATATAGTGCCCTAAGTCTCTTCCCATGCTTTACAAGTAAAGAGTGTTGCCAGAGAGGAATTGTGTGTATATGAGTATAGCCTTTAAGCATTCACATGACATAACTTACTCTCACAATTTTTGTGCCCGGTAATACATTGGTTATTTTTAATTTGACACTGCACGCATGCTACATCATACCAATAAAATTGCAGCGTGTATGGAGGACGATAAAAGTATGATGAGAGTGGCGGGGTGTGCCTCTAGATAGGACTTGATGAGAGGTGTTCTGAGCAGGAAACAGTGCGCAGTTTGTTGGTTTGTGTGAGCAATCTGATGTTGAATTTATTGAGCCCTCCTTTCAGTTTATCTAGTGGAAGATCAGCCAGATTTGAGTTAATACATCCATAAAAAGGTTAGACATTTGTGACTTTAAGCCATATCAAAACAGCTGCAGGACTGAAACTAGGGATACCTTTTACCTTCTTGCAGCAATAAAAGTTGTTCTTAATTCTGTTTACGTGTGTAGGTATACATGTTTATGTCTATACAGGAACCTGCCCTGCTTTGTAGTCCTCTTTCCGGGTAAATCTGAGCCTCCCGGTTTCCTTCCACAGATGACGGTTACACCATTGTCACCATCAAATAGAGAACCAAGCTGACGAGCCACCCAGCTTCACCGACTTCACCCTGGACACGGGCCTCCATCGGTATTACCTGCCAGTTCATGTCTCCCGGACCATTGGAGAGTTGATCTTTGACCTCTCTTCCAAGGTAGGCTTTTTTCACCAATTTTAGATAATTCCTGATAATTCATTTTGTAGTCTTACCGGCATGTGGATGTGTGTATGTAGACATATTTTGTAGTTGGGACCATTTGGGAATATTTGTGTGAGGACCTCGATATGGGTCCTTGTTGAGAAAGGCCCTGAAATTATCCCAAGTATGAAGAGAACAATAATGATTTTCTCTTGTTGGATGCGGGGATGTTTCGCATGTGTGTAAATGGTGTCAGCAATGGGTTCATGCATGGATAGATCAAAGATGCATGTGTTTTTAGCAAAGGTCCCCAGATTTCCTAAAGTCTCAATCCCCCCGACTGAGATACTGACAATGGAGGCATATGATTTCGATGAGGGGGTGGGAGGTGGAGTCCAAATTTAAATAGTCCATGGCACATACTTCGTTCATGTGTGTGTGTAGGTGTCACATGTACGTCCCACAATATTCTGTAGAAAAAAAAACATACACACATGTCCACATCTGGACAGACAAATAGATGTCTGCAAAACTCTGACACACGTTCATTGATCTAAAGGGCATCTCTGGCCATATAATGGTCAATAATTTGAGGTCAAGGGGTGGTATTGAGGACTCTTGTGTGCTTATTCTCCTGAAGATGAGTTGGCACCATGATAACTTGGTCTCGAGATTATTGACTATTGGTACCCTCGGGCTGTTCAGGAATTGAGGGCAATAATTAGCTATTATGTGAAAAAAAAACATGAATCGCCTACAACATTAGGTTGGATCACCATGATACTTGATTATTGTTGTCAGTGACCACTAGTGGCATTTATATTTTCAGGAGTTTGAGGTCATTAAGGGCATAATGAGCTAATATGTGGAAATTTGCTCAAATCAGTGAAATGCTCCCCTCCTACATATTTCGTCAGTGTCTTCATCAACTGTTGGTACCTATGGAATGTTCAGAACCTGAGGGTAAAAGTTCAATAAAGCTATTACATGAAAAACTCCAAAATATTTGATATTCTACAGATTAGGTTGGGTAACCATGGTGCTTGGTCTGTGTTGTCATCAAGGGCACAATGAGCCATTAGGTGAAAATTACAAAACACGTCCCCCACAGATTTGGTTGAATACTGGGAAATTTGGGTAAGTAGTCAACTGTCATTTGTGCCAAAGGGCCCCTTAAAATAATTACATTTGTGCGGTCTGAGCTACAGCACTGTCAGTTCTCCAGTTTCTCTTGGAATTTCATTTATAATTCACCACTTTCAGGTTATTGATGAGGATGGAGTAACAGAGGACCATGGTTACCATGGTGACAGTGAAGATGACACAGTGAAGGTCACTGGTAATGGAGACGTTATCATCGACAAACATCTGAGCAACGACGACGTCACAGGAGAGACTGCTTCCGTAGCAGTGACTGTCAATGACATAGCCGGTCAAAGTTCAGCTGAACTGAGGGTAAGTAAAGCCTTCAACATCCACTGTTATGCAGCAGTGACCGTCAATGACACAGCTGGCCAAAGCTCAGCTGAACTGAGGGTAAGTGTAGCCTTCAACATCTACTGTTTATGCAGCAGTGACCATCAATGACACAGCCAGCCAAAGCTCAGCTGAACTGAGGGTAAGTATAGCCTTCACATCCACTGTTTATGCAGCAGTGACCGTCAATGACACAGCTGGCCAAAGCTCAGCTGAACTGAGGGTAAGTATAGCCTTCAACATCCACTGTTTATGCAGCAGTGACCATCAATGACACAGCTGGCCAAAGCTCAGCTGAACTGAGGGTAAGTAAAGCCTTCAACATCCACTGTTTATGCAGCAGTGACCGTCAATGACACAGCTGGTCAAAGCTCAGCTGAACTGAGGGTAAGTACAGCCTTCAACATCTACTGTGACTGTCAATGACACAGCCAGCAAAGCTCAGCTGAACTGAGGGTAAGTGTAGCCTTCAACATCTACTGTTTATGCAGCAGTGACGTCAATGACACAGCTGGCCAAAGCTCAGCGGAACTGAGGGTAAGTATAGCCTTCAACATCCACTGTTTATGCAGCAGTGACCGTCAAGACACAGCTGGCAAAGCTCAGCTGAACTGAGGGTAAGTATAGCCTTCAACATCCACTGTTTATGCAGCAGTGACCGTCAAGACACAGTGGCCAAAGCTCAGCTGAACTGAGGGTAAGTATAGCCTTCAACATCCACTGTTTATGCAGCAGTGACCGTCAATGACACAGCTGGCCAAAGCTCAGCTGAACTGAGGGTAAGTGTAGCTTCCAACATCCACTGTTTATGCAGCAGTGACCATCAATGACACAGCTGGCCAAAGCTCAGCTGAAATGAGGGTAAGTACAGCCTTCAACATCTACTGTTTATGCAGCAGTGACCGTCAATGACACAAGCTGGCCAAAGCTCAGCTGAACTGAGGGTAAGTGTAGCCTTCAAAATCCACTGTTTATGCAGCAGTGACCGTCAATGACACAAGCTGGCCAAAGCTCAGCTGAACTGAGGGTAAGTACAGCCTTCAACATCTACTGTTTATGCAACAGTGACTGTCAATGACGCAGCCAGCCAAAGCTCAGCTGAACTGAGGGTAAGTGTAGCCTTATACATCCACCTTTATTGAATTAGTCATTGCGTTCAATGCTTGAGGAAGCAGGCATGGAGAGTTCAATTTTGGAGAGGTATCATGGGAAGGAAGGGGGGGGGGGTGGGATAGTTGGGTCATCTAATACCCACAGAGGAAGGATAGAGAGAAGATATTCAAGCTGAATGATCAGGACATGTTCTTATGTACCCGAATTCCATGCATTCCTGTTGAATAGAAGTGAATCTAGTTAACAGATAAAAAGCGAGCAGATTTGTGTATGGCTATATTATCAACTCCCATGGCCTACATGGGCAAGGTTGCAAGAGAAGGTTTACTGACACACTAATTCATACTTTTTTGAGACACTGCAATCCTCCATATAAGTTATCTCCCACAACAGAACAAGGTTGCTCTGTGCATACTTGGCAACCCTAGCTGACCGTACATGCCTGCTTCTGTGCTACCAATGACATTTATGAGGTTTTCTTCTTCTTCCGCAGCTGCGAGTGATGTCTGATGAGGACATATACATTGCCACCTTTGACTGGGGAGCAGACTCCCAAGGAAAGAACAAGCTAAGGTTAGTGAACCAGTACTGTCAAGTCAAAGTCTGTGGTGATTCTGTTTGCCCAAGCTTGAGTAGAGTTTCCTGTGAATAGGTGCAAAGAGGAAGAGGTATTTTGAGAGGGAACGTGGGGGGTCATACGGTTGGGAGTAATTCTCTAGGCGCCAAATATGCACCATACATCAAAACTTACATATTGAATGTTTGCTTTTCCCCTCGATGCATTTGTCTCTATGTAAATCCTATAGGTTCATTGTAATATCATTAATATTATTAGTTGCTTCCATATATTTCTGAAATATTCTTCTACTAACTGAAATAACTGGTTTTCAGACAAAATCACTATTTGATAACACAAAAGAAAAACAGGACAACCATCCCCTTGATATGGTACAATCACTGACCAAATTTTGAGAATCTCAATTCCTCCTCTTTGCAGAGAACCAAATCTAGCAGAAATTTTTTCACAAAATGACCAATGACATCAACAACCTAATGACATTTGAAGACTTATAACCATAATGATAACTTTTCTTATTGAATAATCATTAGAATAAAATAATTCATTATTAATATCATAATTGAATAATTTCAATAGTTTTGTTCCTTTTATTAGTCTTTTAAAATTGTGGTGTGTTATGATGTGTAATTGTACATGTGATGACCTAATGACCTCTTAGCTATTTTGTTCACATCCTAACAGGGGAAGCACACAGTATTGTTATATCTGCATAACACTCTCTCTTTGTTCCTTCCAGTGAACTACAATCATGCATCAGGGACAACATACACATCTTCGCAGAACGTGTAGTCAAATCTGAGTGAGTTTCCAGTCTCATATGTCATCAAAAGTAGCCTCATATGGTCTAGAATCTGTTGACTCTTCCTTACTCCTGCAGCACCCTTCAGCAACAGTGCTGGACAGTGTGATTTTTCTTGGAACAGAAAGTGGATAACATGCATGGATGAAGAATGCAATATGAAGGAAACGTCAACCAGGATGTGGGAACACCATGGCCCGATCTTCCTTCCATGTAACCCTCACCTTCCTACACCAGTCTCCAACAGGAGTCACCTGGGCCTAACTCTACATATAGTTCCCTACAACATCAATTGATATTGTTGCTAAGGGTTTACATTGTGAATTTTCCTCATGCACAAATTATTTGACTATCAGAGATTGATAGAAGCATCCCTACTGACAAACAACAGCAGAGTCTAGAATGTGGGTATTGTCCATCATAGATGACCACATCATAAATCCTGAAGTTCCCTATTAATTCCGATTGTCTCCTTTGATGGATCACATCAGTATTACAGCCTCCGACCAAACATGCAGGAATGTTCCCGCTGATGAGTAGATGGACTCTTGGTCGTCCAGACAGCAAGGTTATTTGAGGTCACCAGAGATAACAGTCTGAATACCTTATAGACAAGGCTCGTCAACAATTAATCCTATGCTTGATCAGGATTTGATTTGCTCCACACGTTTGTGAGGTCATCTACTGGAAGTCAAGGAATCAATAGACTTTTACGCTTCCCTTATTCTCATGGGGTCATGCGACTCCAACAGTGATCTCTGTCTTGTTATGCGCTTGTAGGTTGGCCGGTCTTGATTCCATTTGACAGTTCAATGTGATACTGTTCCTGTATGTTCCATATTTTGTTCACATCTGTACTGGATCAAGAGAAATCTGATGGAACGAAAAAAACGTCACCAAAGCCAAGTTTCCCAATCAATTGATTAAGGAACTATAATCTGGACTGATTAAAAGATCATGCAGGAGTTTTTAAAGAGGCTGACACAATAGCTGGGGAGGGAAAGAAAACTTCTAAATGGCGCCAGTCTAGACCCGATATTCATACAACTGTTGTTACCGAGTTGTTAGAGGTCTTTGAAGTTTGTGCATGTGTGTGTCTGCGAGATAGAAAAAAAGCATCTTATCATGCAATAACAAATTATTCACTTCACAATTATGTCAAATATTGTTTGTTTCCCTTTAAAATTCACAAATTGATTTCACTTTGAGAAATATTTAGTACTCTATGAGAGGATGCGTGGTGGGTGGGGGTGCTTGATGGTTACTCAAGTGGGAGACGAAAGACAACAAAACTTCTGCGAATGGGAAGTTATAGTATAAACAATGAAAAATGATTGTTGGTGTGTTAAACTGTGGCATATCATCCGCTATTTGCGCAAGATGGAGTCTCTCTTAACTTCTCGCATAATGGACCAAGGAAGGAAAAGAAAAGGCCAATAAATCACTTAGGAATTTCAATGGGAATGGGGTTGAGACCTATAAATACGTTTACCACTCCCCATTGATATAACCTTATTATGAAGGAAGCGGACAGTATCTGTTAATTGGCCAAGTACCAAGGACATCATGTTGAGCAGTGGGTATTTTAGAACAAACATTGAAAGAGCCCGAGTTGTTGTTTTTTGCACTCAGTAATAAATCGTTCTCTTCTCCTTCTCAGTTTTCCTACAGAGCTTTGGTTATACTGGTTATCGATGATGTGTACCGCTGGGGGCTCCAGAAGTACCTCAATCAGGAGGCCACATTGCAGGAGTGAGTATTTTTTTTATTTTTATCAATCTTATGTTGAGTGTTGTTATAGATCTGTGAGGTATGCTCCAGGCTGGGCCTTTTTTTGCACTTAATTCACTCATGGTTCTAAGAGGTGATTGGAGAAGAGGACTCAACCTATGAAATAGACCTTAAAGAACACTATCCTATGAACATGTACTGATATTTCTTGAACTCTCCCACCTGTCTGGAGGGAGACATTCTGCTAGGACTACCACAAGACTAATATCTCTTCTTATATAGCGCTTTACCACGTCGAGGACATTCTTGAAGCACTTACAGATATTAATTACCCCTGATCATTTATGTCTTATCAAATCCCTTACCATAGCAGCAACTCACCTCTGGCCTGTTCTCTCCCAGGCACTACCATTCCAGTATGTCACTCCATTGTGTCCCCCGGGGGACCTTCCCCATAGGGCCTTCCACATCATCGCTGCTACTCTCACAAGTCACCTCACAAGGTACCCAATTCCCCCACTTCAACACGGGGTGCATGGGCCATTCCAGGATACATGCCTTGTCCAACACACTGCGGAAAATTCCTTGGGCTCCCAATGGGCTCTGCACTCGCAATCCACTGGTTTTGCAGTCCTGGAGTTCTTCCGACTGAGCTGATCACCTTCCCTGCATATCACACAGTTGCCTATTTGACACACATCAAATGTGTCAGGCTTTATGTAATGTCAATGAAGCCTTGACCTCGCTTGAACCTGATCAAGCCTGGTCTAACAGCTCTGCAGAAAAATTTGCCCCTTGTGCTTCAAACAAGTGATATGGTTTCCTCCATCCGGGTTTATCAGTTTCTTAATCCATGGCTCTACCACTGGAGCTAATCAATCTGCAAATCAAATAATCCATTTTTTGTCTTGTACAGTACCTGCTAGAGGATTGTGAGGTAGCAGCAGAACCAGAGCCCCCTCCAGTTGCCCCCTGGACTCCAGCCACATATAGGCGTCTTCATCCTTCCATCCTCCTACTGATTGCTCAGTCGTCTTGACGCTCTATCTCCCTGTTCGCGATCCCGGGTTAGTACAGTTCCTCATTATACTTATATCCACCCTTTTGGTGAGCCTCCTCAAGGTCAAAGTCTGAAATTCTTGTAAGCACGATACTTTCCAACAAAAAGGTGTAGAGTGCTCATACTTGACATGTGTTGCCCATAGGAGTAGAATTATCCACGGTTGGTTCCATCCACCTAAGGATGCAATCTGAAATCTCTGTGAACGGACGATACTGTGCAATGGAAATGAAGGCTGCATAGCCAGGCATGTAGGTCGACCATATGGAGTAGATGATTACTATTGTTTTTTGCTATCTCATATCGAATTTTGGAAGATGTGAGGTCTCTACTGGTATGTATGGGGGGGGGTGGTAGTTGGCTATATCTAGAACTGAATTCCTATATTTTGGAGTCCATGCAACTAACTGTTTTGAGTCCATAGCTTTGGCTTCTAAGAGATAATGGAACACACTTAGGCAAGGCATCACTATACCGTGTAGAATTCTTGTTAAAGTTTGGGAATTGTTCAAGCTGTGTCTGATTTCAACGAAACTATGTGAATGTGAACCATCTTGGTCCTAAGAAAGTGGATTGCTCCCAACAGTAAACCCCGATTCTTTCAGGTTGGAATATAGCACATTTTTAAAAGCTTGTTATCTTCTCCACATTGATGGGCCTTGATTCTCCTTCATGCAAAGTAACCGTGTGTGGCAGTAAATACATGTTAGTAACTGTTCTTTTAGGTATTTCTTTTAGGGCCTGCCTTCAGTTTCCTCAAACTCCTTATTCCTGTGTTTACATCTCCCAGGACTCCAAGGTCACAACACTCACAGGTTTAGGTGTTGTCCACCTATCACATGACCTATCACATGACTTCTGATTGGTGCTCGTCGAGTGTTCTCTCCTTCGCAATGTTGCACGGTCAGTTCTACATCAGCAACATCTACATAATCTCTCCCTCTCGCGTTGGCGAGTTCCTGATGAAGTGCGTCCTTTTTTTTCACTGTTGCTGAGATCAATTTTGAAAACTGTTTGATGAATGATGCAGTCTGAATACAACTTCTCAATGGTATGTGATCACTAACCCATCACAACTCTGGTATGTGCTCACATACCCATCAGCAACTATGGTATTGAATCAATACCCCTCAGACACCGTGCATAGGTTACAATACCTATATCAGAATTGCAAAGGCTACAACTGAATATCAAAAACAAGAAATTCCAGACTGTGACGACAAAAACTTTTCAGACTCCTTTGATCGAATGTCTACACTGACCTCAACACTGCTTCCTGCCTGATCATGATAGTAAGAAGTCCTCTCCTCGTGAGTTCTCTGCCTACTTCCACAATAGGTGCACTTGCTTCTCGATAAACTTGATGCTCACTCCCACAGGTTCGATCTCTGCTGAAGTACTGAATATGTAAAGCTCTTCTGCAGCTTCCATGTTTTCTGTGGACATTTTTACAAGGTCATTAATGAACTCTGCAACCAAAGTTGATGCAATGCTTTGATCCATACCAACCGTACTGTTCAAGGAGTTCTCCATAGCCTCCTACCAGCTGTTTACTAGTATTGTGACACCTCTCTGAGTTCTGGATTCTGCGCATATTATGAATTGCCTCACATAACCCAGTACTGAAGAAGCTAACTGGACCGCAATGACTATAAAGACCTATCGACCCATATCCAATCTGAAGTACCCAAAAAATTCAGTAAAGGTATTGAACGTGTGGTAAATCCAGCCAGCTCTCCTCGTATCTCCGGTCAAACAACCTGAACGGGGCCCCAAACAGCAGTCGCTTACCAACAATACCATAATAACTGAGACTGCTTTACTTAGAGTACACACTCCTGCAAGCTGGATGATAAAAGGATTGCCGTTCTGATTGCTCCTTATTATTCTGCAATCGTTCTGATACCATCAATCACCAGATTCTCATCAAATGATTACTGAGCGCTATGGTATCACAGGCAGTTGCTCAACAGTGGTTTACCAGTTACCTGCAGAATCGGAACCAGAGATGAACCTCAGAACGTTCTAACTGACGACCTTCTGCTTGATGTGGGCAATTCCTTAGGGGTCCGTTTTGGGCCCACAGCTCTTCACTCTGTACAACACGCTCCTCTGGTGATATACTCTCAGCACCTGCATTGAATACATGACTATGCTGACGACACTCAAACTTTACCACACCTGAATCGAGGACAACAAGTCAGAGAAATCGGCAAAATAGAACTGTGTATCTGAGGTCAAAGCATGGTCAATCAAGAACAGGCTATGCTGAATACTCGAACTGAAGCTGCTGCTTATCTCCTCCCGGTTAATAGACGCTACCTCCCCCCACATCTCTATTGGCGATGCTATGGTTAGCATCTCCAACACGGCTGCCAATCTGGGCTCGTCTTTGATGGGCCTTGGACATGAATGACATGTTAAGAGAATCCGTCACGCCGCCTCCTATGCTCTGTACAGAATCGGCCGTCTCCGCAAATACCTGACACTGTATCAACTGAGCGGTTGTTCCATGCTTTGGTCATCTCGTCTTGACTAATTGTACAGTCTTTTGTATGGTCTTCCTGCAACAGCAATCCACAGGTCCACTGGATACAGAACTCTGCAGCTAGGATGGTGTCCCGCTGTAAAGCAAACATACTTATTAGCCGATTCCTTCAGCAACTTCACTGGCTACCTATTCAGGTAACGATAATCTACAAAATTGCTTCTCCTAACATATAAAAGCTCTTCATGACATGTCTCCCACTGTATCGCAGCCTGATATCACAGTAACCATCCTTCTCGACATCCTGTCTTTCTTCTACCCAGTGTTTGCTTCGTCGTCACACCATCAGCACACGTAACAGCACATCATGTGGATCGTTCCTCTCTGTCTCACACACCACCATTTGAATGAACTTCCGATGAACAATCCCGAAGTGAAACCTCACTGAAACTCTTCGAACTTGGCCTGAAACGCATCTATTCGTAAATTGTTTTCTGTAATTCTACTGCTAATTAATCTACTCTACTGTTAAGGAAGCGCTTTGATATGTTTTGTAAGGTGCTATATAGGTCACATGTATTATTATTAATTACAATAACATCTTGTTTCACATTGATCAAGATCAATTTTATGGTCTTGCCAAAGTGAGCTGAAAAATAAAGGTTCACAATATATCAATAATTTTCCTACAGAAAAGGGTCGCCCAGCCAGCATCCTAGCAGTCATGATAGTGAGGATGGGTAAGCATTCACATAACAGGTTTCTGCTTGTTGTCAGTAATGAAAACATCCAGTTCCCACTGCGAAATGTTGACTGTCCCCTCCCTTAATCTCTCCCATCTCTCCCCTCCTCTCCCGCCCCTCCCCCCCCCCCCCCCCACCCACCTTATCTCTCCGCTCCCCCCCCCCCCTCTTCTCTCCCCCCCCCCCCCCAGAATCTCTTATCTTCCCCCCTAATCTCTCCCCCTTCTCTCCCCCCCCCCCCCCACCTCTTACTCAAGTGTTTGCTTCCCCTTTCCCCAACCCTCTCCTCACTCCCATCTTCCTGTTTCTCACTCCCCTGCCCCCCCCCCCCCTCCCTCAACAACCTGCTTGCTCTCCTCACTCCCTAATTATATCGTGCGCAACACTGATCAGGTGTTCGGCGAATTATGGTTTTTGACCCGTGTGGCCCAGCCTCTAGGTGCCGGGCCGCGGCCAGTCTTGCCCCAGGCCCCCGCCGCTGCCCGGCCGGCTTTGCCCGCCGCGCCACCTGAACTTTAGGCGGCTAGCGCTCTCCTTCTTTAAACACGTTATCCGTATTGACACAAACTTGGTACCCATGTCCTTATATTAAAATCTCGGATAAGTTTCGAAATGGACTATATCGTATATTTGTGCCTTTCTGCCTCTATTTGCCGGTTTTCTGCAAAATTTTCTCAATTTGGTGCGATGTTACACGAAACGTAGTGGTAGGGGGTTTGTTGTAGCCGAAACATGGCAATGGCAACAATTTCAAAGGTTCATGCGAGGTCAGTTTTGCATTTCTCTTTCTTGTTGGCCATTAGCCTAATTAGCATAAATTATTTGATATTTCCAAACTTCAGCTTGGATTTTCACATGAAACTTGGTGATAGGGCCAACTATCAGTGCGATGAATTTTTCCTAATGTGGCCGATGTCAACTGGGAGGTCATCTGCATGACTAATTTGCATACTGTTGGCCAATTAGTCATTAGGCAAATTTATAAACATCGTTGGATTCTCACGAATCTTTGTGAGTAGGACCTTCTACAGTCCCGATAATTTTATTCAATTGCCTTGAATCACTGAAGGTCATTATGTGTGCTTTAATTTCACATATTCGTTAGCATATATTAGATAGAATATTAATGCAATTATTTCTTAACTTTTAGGGATTTTTGACGCAAATTTGTGAACGAGCCTACTACATTCCCTGATAAAATTTATTCAATAGCATCAAGATCACTGATGGTAACTTTGTGGAACTAATGCATATTAGCTTTGTCCTGATCATTCAAATGTGAGTGTTCATACGTTTTTTCGCAATAACTTGTGACAATGTTCATGGATGCCAATATGCTCTAGGAGTGGATGCCTCACTTGGAGTGTAACATTTTTCATAAAAACCGCCATGTCATTGAAGGTCATTAAAGGTCACTTTAGGGGTCACAACTATTTTTAGTACTTTTTCGGCAATAGCACTGGGTGTGGGTTCATCAGAATGCAAAAATGCCTCCGAGAGTGGATGTCTCACATGGGAGTAAAATTTCTCATAAAAACTGTCAATCATTAAAGTCATTCGAGGTCACTAGGGGTCAAAAACTGTTTTTTTTGCTATAAGCGGAGAATTGAATATCTGCGAAGGCCGGATGGTTCACCATTTGTGATATAAGTTGGTTTGACCTGCATGTTGTGGTGACCTCTGACCTGAATTTGACCCTCTGTCGGTGGTCCATGTGGTTAAGGTTGAATCTTGAATAATGTGCCTTATTTAAGGATTACGGGCAAAAAAAATAGAAACTGGTTATTTTTGGATATGTGATAGAGCTTTTGTTGTGCTTGTATGGAGGGAACAACATCCCGCATCGCTTCGATTGGACACTTACTTTTGTATTTACAAGGGGTCAAAGTTTGCAATTTTATACCTTTTTTCGCATAACATTGGACATGTTCATTGGAATGCATATGCCTTCAGGAGTGGATGCATCACATGGAGTGTAACAATTTCATAAGAACGCCATGTCATTGAAGGCATTAAAGGTCAGCTTAGGGGTCAAAAACTGATTTTAGGTACTTTTTATCCGGCATAGCACTGGGTATGTTCAGCAGAATGCAAAATGCTCCCAGTAGTGGAATGTTATCACATGGAGAGTAACAATTCTCATAAAAACTGTCCAATCATTGAGGTTCATTCGAGGTCCCTTAGGGGTCCAACCTGTTTTTTGGCTATCAATCGGCGAATGAATATCTGCGAAGGCTGATGGTTCCCCATTGGTGATATAATGTTACCCTGCATGTGTGTGACCCTGACTTGAATTTGACCGCTGTCGGTGGTCATGTGGTCCCTTTACATATTAAACCTTATTTCCCATTTTATGAGACCTGTGGGATGTTGGATATAATATTTTCACAATGCAAAATATTACTGTTTTGATCAGTAGAATGTAAGAAGCACACACGAAGTCCCTTCTTGATTAGAAATTGATTGAGCAATGAGAAAAAAACTGATTTTGGGGCCTGAAATATCCATGTCCAATAGGTTGGCCCCTTCCTGTTTCAATTCATGGCATGACCCATTTACCTGCACGTTTGTCCCGGCTTACAAGTCTATAAATGTTTTCTTTCTACGAAATTGTGCCAGTTTTCATGTTCCCCAAATTTCTTGAATAAGAGCTGCGGGGATATATACGTCCTGGCGGTTTTACCCGCTCCGACACTTTTCTAGTTCACCAATGTACCTCACCCCCCTCTGTGCACTCAACTACTCATTCTGCCTATTAATTTGCCCTACTCACTTGCCTCTGCTCGTCTCGTTAGAGGTCATGCCAAGATCACCCCTTTGCTTATATCTAACTTTTGCAACACAACAACATGGCATCTCTGCGTATGTTTGCATCCACGAATTGCCCTTGGTTCCTCACGTGTGCAAGGAACTTTTCAGTTTTACAGACCCTAATCACCCCACAAAACTTTCCTGTGTCCGTATAACTGTTAGCTTAGACACTGATCAAGTGAGGTGAAATCTATAGTTAGTGTACAGCTACAATCACTTGCCCAAAGAAACTGTGACAAGCTTGAAACACATGCAAACCATCCCCCCCCACACACTGTTGGTTTGTATAGATCACATGTCTAACCACAGCATTGAGTGGGTGGGGTTTGGTCCCAGCTGTTTCAAGTGCAGGAGCCTTTTTTTGGGGGGGGTGGTTTTGGTGTCAACTTTTGGAAAATGATATTTTGTGAGACCAATATCTATGAGTAAAGAAAGAAAACGTAAACTGTTCATTCTGGTATTTCGTGTACTTTTACCATGTAATCAGCAAAGTCCAACAGCCTGGACAGAATAGTTTAAACTTGTACCGTAAAAAAAAACAACCGTGCACCATCTCAAGATAGTCTGAACACTGTAATGTTTCCAAGGAAGACACTAAGCTTTTTTGACTTTTCTGGTTAACATTCATAGTAAATTGGTCTTCCAAAGTTTTCAAATATGGTGGCATAACAGAGTGCCAAGTTTGGGCATCACCAAGCAACACATACCACTATAAAAAAAGAAGAAAGAATAATGACACATCCCACTGTTACTGCAGAACCAATACAATGATGTTCATAGCAATTGGAGTTTCCAATGATATATAAAACATCTAGACGGTTACTGCAGAACCAATACAATGACGTTCATAGCAATGGAATTTCCAAATGATATATAAAACCATCTAGACGGTTACTGCAGAACCAATACAATGACGTTCATAGCAATGGGAAGTTCCAATGATATATAAAACATCTAGTTGGTTACTGCAGAACCAATACAATGATGTTCATAGCAATGGGGAGTTCCAAATGATATACAAAACATCTAGACGGTTACTGCAGAACCAATACAATGACGTTCATAGCAATGGGAAGTTCCAAATGATATATAAAACATCTAGACGGTTACTGCAGAACCAATACAATGACGTTCATAGCAATGGGAAGTTCCAAATGATATATAAAACATCTAGACGGTTACTGCACAGCTCCCCTGTGAGTAGAACAACCAATAAAATTAGTTATTGACTGATTTTTAGCTCTTGCATAATCTAAGATTTTACTACTTTCCTGTTCCTTTTTCAAGCATTTTTTAGAGCCTATCCGATAGATCCCGGGGGGGACCCACTCCAAGCCCACGCCTGAACCGACCCCTCAACCATCACCAGTACCAGTACACAGAGTCAATGAAAACATATTGTACCTCCTGAAAGAACAACCGATTGTTTTCTTGTTACTGGACACTGAATATGCCATTCCATGTGTGCAAGATGGGTATAAAATAAGTTATGTTTTATTTGTCATAGGTCATGACCCTCTCCTACTAGATAGGGAGCATGCCTGCATACTGGGCATATATTAGTGTAGGCTAGGCTATGTAGGCCAAACGTTGGGGGATGGGCGGCTCAGCATCAGGCTGGGCCTAGTTGAAGCCTTTCAACACCTTTTAACAGTCCACTAGGCAAATTGGTTTTCAGCACTCTATAACACTAATTGTCATACCTAAATAATCTTCAATCCCCCCATACCCTTTTCAGGGTCTAGGTCTTCACTCCACCATATCTTCACTTATCACCAGAGTGATTCATGCACGGTCCAGGTGAATCAATTTGGCTTGCTTTATTCCCCTGCCAGTTTATTGGTGTTCAGACTGTTAGTAACCTCCTCAGCTACTAAGATCTTTACGGAAGCTTCCCAAGCGGATCATGTCTGGGTAGGCGCAGCGCCCATACTCATGATGCTCATGATACTATGATTTTCAATGGGTAAGTTTACTTTACTTACTTATAACGGTTGTGTATTCTGCCACCAGAAGGTGCTTCAGCTGACTACAAATTGTTTGGTTGGAAATTGTAGGGGCTCCGTTATGGTTTGAGGACATGGGCGATCTCGCCTACTCTTTTCGAAGGTGCCCTGAGTAACTAGCAGGGGAGAATTCTGCTCCTGGGAATCGCAGTTAACATCCCCATCCGACAGACGAGAGTGGTATCTGCTTCACTCGTGCAGCCACTTTCCTACACAAGAAGGGAGCAGGTGAAATTTGGATAGTCCCTTTGACGACACCAGGGGGGTTTAGAACAAGGGACCCCATGCATTGCAAGGCAGACACTCTACCACGTTCCTGCAACCAGTGGCCGCACAACCCATGTAGTGAAAAGGTTAACAGCCTCTGATGTGATTAGTGGTAGATTAATCTATTGACCCAGTAACAATCATTTCATGAATTGTAGCTCTATAAATGATTTGTTTTTCTATGTTGTACTCGACAGATCCACCTCTGGCATCCCTAGCATTGTTTGAGAAAATTGCCAATGAGAGGGCACTTCTGGTTGGCTCCAGTGTAAGGATGGTCCCAAGTTCTTTTGTTACATAACACTCAGATTAGCTTAGGTATTCGAGAGAATCTCCAGGGAGAAGCAAACTTCTTTGTATGGCTCAATGTTCGAAAGTCTTGTCACTTACCACAATGACCTAAACTAAAATATTGTGGTTCAGTAGTTATATTGATAAACCATAACCCTGATTCAGGGTTTCAGACCTTGACCTCTATTGACCTTTGACCTGACTAGAAAAACATTGCACTATTCTACGCTGGTGCTCAGCATGCGGGGTTGGAGCAATGACACAGGAGAGCTAGGTATTTCATATGTTGCCATCCGGGTGTGATTACCCCCACCCCCTCATCAGGTATTATAAAATACAGGTGGGGTCATGCAATCAGGTACAGCTAACCAAAACTGGCCGATATATCAATGTCCCACACTTCTCCGATTTCTTAGGGGCTACATTAACATATAACTTGCAGATACTGCCAAGAGACTTATTGAGTAACACATGCATACATAATGACCTCACACTCTACACTCTTCCATAGCCTTTACTGCCAGCCTTAATGAGCACCATTGGAGCCCCTTAACAGAAATTATTTTATACTCAAACATTGGCAGAGGGAAGTCACATGCTGGCTGTTAACAAGAGCCTAAATGTTGTGTCAATTCACTGAACTGTCTGAATGAGTTGAAGGAATGAACTGAATGCAGATCAATAAAGATCAATTCGCTGCCCCATTGTGTTTATCATAATTTGCTTATCTGGGATTTGGTATAGTTATCCGGATTAAACTGTTGATACCCCAGGGGATTGTGGGAAGGGCTGCCAGGCGCCAGTTTATTTCCCCATGAGAACTGCTCATAATGACTCTAATCCCCGCTGGAATGGGCAATTTCGCATAGCCCGTCACCACGAAAACACCTGATCAACACCAAATTTCATTTCATGATTGTGATCGGGACAGTATTTGAATTTACGGGTTCAGGAAGCCATGCAATTAAGGCTAATCAAAGAACCCTGGCCGTATCGAGCATGGAATTAGCACTGGCTATAACTTGCCTTCATGTTCTATGGACTTAAGGTTCACAAGGTTTTCAGACTTTGTGCTGTTGACCTCTGATAGATAACAATTGACCTGACCATATTCTTCGAAGCCGGGCATCACACACACACCACCCAATAGGCCGTGCAGGGGGTCAGCCAGATGGTGTGAGGGCAGGTGAAAGTGCAGGGGATAGGCAGCAGCTAGAACTGGAGGTTCAGGCAGAGGTGTGTGGTAGTAAAGGAGGATAGTGGGGGAAGATATGGTGAAAGGGAATATTGGCTGGTTGGAATTGATTGTCGTGGTTTGCTGGTAGAGTTCAATCGCGTAGATAAGTCCAAAGTAATACGCATGTCGGCCTTCCAGGTGCAAGGGTGAACAGGATTGTGGGAGTCGAAGTAGTGGTGGTTGTCAAACACACTGTTCTCTCTCATTTAATAAATATGCTCTAAATAAACCATCCAGCACTCGTATAGAAAACAGTATAAACAGTTTCTGAGCTACTCTCGGAGTTGAAAAATCAATAGATTATCATATGGTGTCATTCCTCTTTTTTTGGTTGTAACTGGTAGCACGATGTTAACTGGTCTTGTTTGGAGTTATTTTTTTGCTATTTTTCATTCATTTCACACATTATCAACATACTTACCGGTACTTTTGTAGTATATCTAGACGTTAAATATAAAATTAAACACAAAATCATGATCTACTTCTGGTAAGTCAAAACTGGTACCATTCCTTTGTTTGGATGTTACAACATACCCTTGACAATATCAACTGTATAATTACTTCAGTATAGCCCAGACTCATTCATAAATTTTATAATACCATTGCCGTCATCCTCTCATTGCGTTCAAATGATATATCTCCCTGAAACTTTTTAGAGGAAATTAATTTTCACATTCGCACCGGAGTGGACCTGTCCTCAATTCAGGGATGGTATATATTACTGATTAAACAGTTTTCCCCAACTCCGTTTCTTCTTGCTGCTAGACATTATGAGAACAGCCACATATGAAAGAAGTGAGCAAATTATGATGATACCTCTTTTTTTTTTTCATCTGTTGAATCGTTTTCCCCTCAACAGTAACCATCCTTGTTTGATGTCTGGATGGATGTTGTAATCCTTGTTTTTTTCCTGCGATTCTGAGCGTGACCCACCAGATGCAAAGACTTCTGGTGAACCAAGCAAGGATGGTGGGGGCCAGAAGGATGAAGTGTCGAAAGTCGCTGCGGGTGCTGGCAATGGGTCAACCTGCCAAGACAGAGGGGTCGCTTGGTGGTGCTCCAGACCCGGTCAGTGATGACGATGAACTGTTGCAGCCGTATGATGAATACAGACACCCCCCCTCTGAGGGCAGCCCGGGGGAGATGCTCAGTGGAGATGCTTCACTGAAGGATCTGCTCACGGAGTAAATTACAACCCTGCCTTCGTGGCACAGATGATGGTTGCCATCAAGCAGGCTCGGGAAGAAGGACAGTGGTCTTGAATGATGTCGGTAAAAACTGCAACAGATGTGGCTTCCGGGAGGCCACCAGGATTCAGATGGTCAATGATGAAATGTTGAAGACTGAAGAGTGGCACGATTACCAGCCTATCGAGTAGCAGCGGGGCAACCACAGGAGAGCGAGGTGGTGAGGGAGGAGAAGGTCGTGTCAGCATGCATGAATATTACTTAGGCGTGTTGTTTCACGCACTGATGAATTATGCATGTCTTGCACATGACACATTAATTACTGAATAATTGAGAAGCCGATGTACTTCCAGGCAACTTATTGCAATAAACATTAAAGTACATAATGAAAACACGATAAAAATTATTCATTAAGATTCTGCTTAGATAGAGCAGAAATTGAATTACAACTCTAAATATGTAGTTAGAGATTTTGAGTGTCTTGGTGAGGTTTATACATTGTTCTCAATGAGTCACTTTGAGCAATACCTCCAGAGCTTTGTTTCTGAAAGATTTTATTTGTAGCACTTAGTTTGTGTCCAAATAATTATTACCCGCCAAGCTAAATTGGCATGCTGTTTTGCTTACATTGGAAAATTGTGTGGTGATTATATTATGGAATTACCAGCCAAGTGGACTGTAAGGTATACAGTAACGGAGCCGGATTGAAGGGGGGGGGGGGGGTGGGGGAGTTGGTGTTAACCCGAGAGAGGAGGAACTTTGGTTTAAGCACGATGATCTATTGTAAAAAATTGGTGATAAGTAATCGCATACATTCCACACCAAGTGGAATGAGAGTGTTAGAGAAGGCGATAACTATGCACAGCCGATTTGAAAACAAGGGATTATCATATTTTTTTGGAAAGTTTTGATGATATGCATATCTTATAATAGATCTATTTACTAATGGAAGTCACATTGCTCTTTCCACTTCGTCCCATTTACGAGACTTGCCAATTTATCTAATCAAATCTATCAGTTTAGCACCTCTTCTGATTACTAAAACAGGTCCATACCAACATTGATGTGTTGATAAACATCCCAAGTGTTCAGTCTAATGAATATTCCTTCTCTACCCAACTCAGTACCTCAAGCCTACATGTAGTCGCTCAAACAATCCTTTCTTGATTCATAGATCGTTTTGTTTGTTCCTTCTGAGGCTGTAAAGTATCCTGACTAAATTATGAAAGGTTTGTTGCACATTTTTTCAACGGCATTAAAAAAAATAGTGTAAAACAATCAAGGCCCATGCAACCCATGCAAGGTTTTGTAAGAATGGAATGTTTTGAGATAATTGGACACTCCTTGACGAAACCCTTCTCTCATGAACATCACAATCAGCCTAGTGAGATACTATGCGATAGTGAGTCATATGTTATCAGTTTTGCAGTACTGGTTCTAGGAGCTTTCTAGTGAATATATTGTAACATTTTAATAGAAGAATAAATTAAAGAGGCGCATTTTAGAAAAATTTTTCTATGAGCTACTTATAACATCAATTCCTATTTTTTTCCTATACCCTTTCTTCATGACTCAACAAAAGTAATATACTTGGTAGGCGTGGTCACTCACATCCAAATCCCCCATAATATCATCCGTCCCGTACAGTTTGTATCCTTGAACTATACTACATAGACTGAATGAATTTACCTCCCCCTGTTAAGAGAAGTCCCAGTTCTGAAGTGTTTTAAGGCCAGCCTGCCCACCACACACAGTTATTAGTGCTGCCTGATGTTCACTGAACACCAACATCCTTGTTGTGATACCCGAAAGGGGTTTTAACGAGTACGAAGCAGAAGCAGAAGCTTTCTCACAGAAATTACTGTTTATTTTTTGCTGGGTTTCTCCAGAGGGTGTGCAATGCTGTGAATAGTATTAGATGAAACTTGACAGAGTGGTTTTAGCCCAGCTTGTAATGTGTCATACCACTGGCAGGCTTGATTTTTTTCACATGTTACTGTTTTTCGATGGTACCTGTTTGCCTTCTCGCTAGGTGCCGCCAGCGACTGGAGCAGGAGGAAACTGCTTTTCAAGCAGTATGCCTCCATCATCCACGCCACCGCGGCCAGCTCGCGCCTGGAGTTTCCAGAATCTCATCCCATCCCCCTGCTGCTAGGTGCTGTTCACAGCCTATGCTCCTCAACATTCCTTCCCTTTTCTGACTTACATTAAGGCTGGTGATGGCAATACCCCAAAGACACAAGTGAAATGCATCAGCCCTATCATAGACATGTGATGTCACCAGCCTAATCTAAGCCAAGTGGTGTCAACCCAGCCCCAATCTAGGACAGTTATTCCACCAGCTTTATCTGAGACGAGTGATGTCACCAGCCTTATTTAAGACAAGTGATGTCACCTGCCTCATCTAAGACAAGTGATGCCACCAGCCTTATTTAAGACAAGTGATGTCACCTGCCTCATCTAAGACAAGTGATGCCACCAGCCTTATTTAAGACAAGTGATGTCACCTGCCTAATCTAAGAACAAAAAGTTTTGTCACCTTCTTATGAAAACGAGTGATTTTACCAGCCATCTAAGTACCAGTGATGTCACCTGCCTCATCTAAGACAAGTGATGCCACCAGCCTTATCTAAGACGAATAATGCCACCATCCTTAGCTAAGACAAGTGGTGTCATTAGCCCTATCTACGACATTGATGTCCCCAGCCCCTATCTGAGATGTGTGATATCACCAGCCTTATCACCAGCCTTAAGACATGTTATGTCAGCTGATTCATCCAAGACAAGTGATGCCACCAGCCTTAACTAAGACAAGTGATGCCACCAGCCTTATTTAAGATGAGTTTAGTTTCAGTTAGTGAAAAAGGTCAGCTAAGGAAGGACAAAATCCTCCTGAAAGACCCGTAACCACAATTTTCCAAAAAGAGAAGGATAACCCAGATGCCTAAAGAATTCGCCTACATTTCTTGAGAAATAAATCAAGACTGTTCTTGAAACTCATTCACGCTTTAAGACAGGACAACATCTTCAGGAAAGCTATTCCACTCATTAATGACTCTCTGGGCGAAGAAAATATGTCCAATCTACAGCGTTAAGTGCCACGAAGCTCGAGGCAGTGACCCCTATTGGTGGCAACTTTGGAAAACTCAAAGAATTAGTAAAAGGAAAGGCCCTTGGATCCATGAACAATTTCAAAACCTGCATCAAATCACTCGAAGTCGTCTCAGCTCCAAGCAAACTTGGACGGAGACGCCTTAATCGTTAGGTAAATCTATAAGACACTGAATTATTTCTAGTGGCCCTCCGCTTCAATTTACCTGCTTGTATTTCGAGAAAAGAGGATTCGATACTGAACAGAACACACCAGGTGGTCTTAACAGCTGCTTAACCCCGTCTGACAACAATATCTTTTCAAGAAACTGAAGTGACGTCTAATCAAGCCAAGAATCCAATTACCTTTCCCCGCAGCTTCAGCACACTGCTTAGAAGGTTTCAAAGGAAAATAAAAATGAACTCCGAGATCCTTTTCTGAATATTCCTGATTACTATTTTGCCTGTTCTACTTGAAAGAAGCGTTGCGATGGGTAACCAAACATGCAGAAACTTGTCGGCACTTGTCGGATTTGAAAAGATTTGCCAATCGAAAGAATTCGAAGATTACATCAATATCCTTTTGGACAATTCTAGCATCCTCGTTCGAAGCAACCTCCGGATTTTTGACTCTGGAATGCTCTGAATCTTCGAGATCGTCAATATACGCAGAAACAGTCAAGGCCCAATAACCGATTCTCGGGAACACCACTGGTGACTTGCCAGGAGACGAAGGCCATGATCAACCGTTCCCCACTTGGATCCATTCACGTACCACTCAATTCAGCAAGAGCCGCTCATGAAGAACCTTGTCAAAAGCTTTTTGAAAGTCTGCGGAAATTGTACTAAATCAACGCACCAGTAACATCTTCCATAATTCTAAAAGATTAGACAAACATGCACGATTTCCCCTCAAATCATGCTGAGAACTGGAATTGGACTATACTCATTGAAAAACCGACAAATATGATCTCGAATAAAGGATTCTAGCACCCTGTAGACAACACTAGTAAGACTCACTGGTCTGTAATTACAAGGAAGAGACCGAATTGCCTTTCTTGAATATAGGAGAAACATTTGCTCTCCCCAATCCCTCCCGGAACAACACCTTCAAGGTTTTACTGGAAAAAGCTAATGGATACAGACACTGGCGGCAAAAGATTTCTATAGGCTTCTGCAGTTTCTCCTTCATCACATCTGGCGGAGATACTATATTACCGATAGTATTATTAGGCACAAGGTCGCAGGAATTATTAAAATTTTCCTGAGTGGATCCCGACGAAAATCGTTATTAAACACATCCTCTCGATCGAGCTTAGGGCAGCAACATTAAACGTGAACGATCTAATCATCAAGAACCAGTACTAACGCTGAAGTCGCCAAAGCTGCTTCTTACGTTTAACGGCCAAAATCCTCCCTTTTCATCCAAGAAGGCCTTTGTTCTTCGTGCGACCTTTTCACGAGGAACGAGAACTTTCAATATCTCGTTAACTTCACCAATGAAATTCTTCTATGAGTAAACAGCTTTCAAACTCTAACAAATAGACGATCTATATTACGCAGAACCCAGAAATCCCATCCAAATCGACCCTCGTGAAACAAGGAACGAGCTCAACGCTCTGGGGAATATTGATAGGACAAGACAACTCGAAGCATAAATATCGTGACCACTTGCACCAGCTTACATAAGTTCTCTAAATATCCACTAACCGGGATCACTACCCAGGAACTAAATCGGGGAAAGACATAATATCGTGACCACTTGCAACGAGCCTTACCTAAGTTCTCTAAATATCCACCGAACTGGATCACTAACCAGAACCAAAATTAAAATGTTATGCTTCCTGTAGGAAAAATGAACTGGGCAGAGAAATATCTGAATAATTGAATTACCATGGAAAGGGTACGCTTACTGAAAACTTGAATAGAATATCGAAAAGAGTGATTATAGCTTCAGAGCTGTGGGAGAACGATACACAACACCAACTCTAAAGATATGGGAAATACACTGTCGCGTTGGAAACAAACAGAATTGACGTAACTAACACCAATATCTGTTTCTTCATGATATTAAGTCAGACCTGCATACGCAAAAAACTCCACACCAACCACGAAGATAATCTGTCCAATTTGCCTAAAACAAATAAACCTGGAACGGAACTTCGGCTGAGGAAATTTCACTGCTTAGCCAAGACTGTAATTCCACACACTCAGGCTTGCTTCCTGGACCACAATTCGGAACTCATCAACTTTGTTCCTGATACTTTACACATAGCGCAGGAAAAAAATAGCCGCTAATATGGCTATCGCAAATAGTATCTAGCTTACCCGGCCTAGTACCACTGAGTGGACATTCTATTCACAACCCTGACAGGAGTGAAACTGAAAACCCTCGCCCCGAAGCTAGTTAACAACCCTTCCACAAATTTACCCCAACTTCCCTAAACCACTGAGGCCCCATAAGGTTGAGGACCATCTTGGCGAAAGATCCCTCCTTCCCAGGAAACACGACACGTCCACAAACTGCGTGCCTGCCAGCGCACTCCAACTCCACTCACCTGCTGAGGCCCGCTACATTTCTATCAACCGAGCCACCCGACCGTTTCAAACCTTGGGAGAATACAAAAAATCGCGACTTTAGACCTACTAGACTTTAAAAGCGGGATCACTTGACATCCGTGCAGTCACCCCGGTGATTATTAGTTCCTATCTCAACAACGTACAAACCACTTCTTCGTCCCCCACAAATCCATTAACCCTAGCACATATGTCGTCCACCCTTTCACTCGAAAGGCAGACACGCGTACGCTTTCGGGCTCATCTACGCGACGAAACTCACGATCAACATACCAGACAATCCTGAGTCCCCAAACAGCAATCACTTCCCTTTTACCTTATCCTTCCCCCACCGTTAGACCTACTACCACCACCTCTGCCTGAACCTCCGGCTTCTAGCTGTTCTTA
The DNA here is from genome assembly GCA_026419785.1 of Sclerodactyla briareus. Lineage (NCBI taxonomy): Eukaryota > Metazoa > Echinodermata > Holothuroidea > Dendrochirotida > Sclerodactylidae > Sclerodactyla > Sclerodactyla briareus. The sequence goes on from JAODTK010005911.1 coordinate 551,376, forward strand.
TCCCCTAACATCTCACCCGCCGGCCACACCATCCAACTGACCCCCCTGACCACGGCCTCCATCTACCGCCAGAGCACTAAAACTTGTCTTGGTGTTAAAGCCGCGATCAACATCCTCCCCCGGTGCCTTACCTACCCTGCCCTTCACTCTCCACTTCGCCTCATGTCCACCACTTTCCGTACCGTCTCCATCCGCAAACCTGACACATTTCTGCAACTTTTATACACAAAATCATCCCTTTTAGTCTCCTGAAATCTCACCCCTTTGAAGCTGAATTCCGAACGAAAATCGTCGCCCAAATTTCCACAGATAACCAAAAAAAAAAACACTTTGCCCCCTGTCACCCCGAATGTATTATCGCGTATCTCGAATGCCGCTTTGAGTTGGACGCGTTTCTAGACGGCGGTCGTTCAACCGGCGGTCACATTATCAAAAGGCTTCGCGAAAGACAATGACATCGTGTGTTCTGGAAGGCCCTGGCTCCGACGCGTGTGCATAGCTGTACTAGTTTTCTCAATCCAGAGCTAAATGTAGTATATTGTGTATTCTATTACAGCGTGTCGGCTAAAGCCCCGATATTATCAGATGAAGGGGCCGGAGTAGTAGTGACTTTTGCGACTGGAGATGTCTCGAACTATTTGATTTGCGAAATTTTAGGAGGCTTGGCGCTGGACAGTGCTGAATCATTTTCCTGGAATAGACTTTTCTGGAGGATTATATTATCGATATAAAATGGGGTCCATCCCGCACTGATCAGCAATCGAGAAACTTGATTCACCGAACGCCCGCCATGTTGTAATCCTGCCGGGTCGTAAATTTGATTATTTTGAGAAGGTGAGGAGACAAATCGTGGCGAGACTGAGAAGTAGATTTCGACGTTGGAGGGGACAGTAACGAAGGTTTTGCGTTTTCCGATTGGGGTATCAACCAGCGGCAACCAGTGGCGTCGCCAAGAGGAGGCCAGGGGGGCACGTGCCCCCCTCGAAATCCTTGGGCCCCCCACCCTCCGTGTGTCCCCCAATGAGATTTGGGATTTCTGAGAAAAATGATTCTGTAGTAATTATTCGACTACCAGTTGAAAAGTTCTGGCAAAACACAACAAAAAATACCGGTTCACAAGAAAGGCAGTAATTGTGCCAAATTCGCCTCGAATGCGATGACAGGTGAAGAATTTCCGCGCTTCGCGCAGTATATGGTGGTGGATTTTGTCCCGTGCTTTCCCGTCATCTCCGCACACTCTGTGCAACTTTCTACCTCATTGGCCCCGGTAACTCATAAATATCTGTGAGGTAAAATACTGAAATTATACCGCAACATTCTCATTGACCTTGAAAACTGCAGTCAACCTATTGTTGATTCTAAACCCTTTCAGCTCCGGGCCATTCCTCCTCTAACACGCCGAATCGGAACTGCAGTTGCTTCGGCGATCACTTGCCTTCGATTTTCACGCAAGTTTCTCCAGGTAAACGCTCTGACGTCATATCATGGTTGGGACAGTAGAGCTAAAGAGAGCTAAATGTCCCAAAATTTTCGGTTAGATCCTGTTTACCGAGTGACGAGAAAAAACCCCCAAAAAATTGCATGGTCACAAACATAGTGATGGAGCACAATGATTGAATATTCGGCAAAAATTGGGGCAAGACAATAAGATCGAGGTCTGCAAAAAATGTTAAAAATTTTCACCGATCACAGACTTTGTGATCCCAAAATGCCCAGATTTAAAGATTGGATAGCAGCCTGCAACATCGGGAGAGGTCATTTCCGGCCATCTAGGGGGCTCAAGCAACCAAAAGTTCATGTACGCTTAGATTAGTATTCTTGTACCCCCCCCCCACAAATGTTTGTGCCCCCCTTGTGCACCCCAGTTGAAAAGTATCGTGACGCCACTGGCGGCAACCGGTAATCTGGGTAATCAAACTCCAGTGCGGAGGATCATCGATTGCACTGTGTGTACATGGGATATCACACACGCTATTATGAGCTGATTGATGATACCAGGAGGGCCAGCACTGAGTAAGGAAGACATCAGAAGCCGGCACGCGCCGCGTGAAAAAACTTTGTACGTTGCTTGTACATTGATATTAATGGGTATTGGACGCTTGAGTAACTGACACATTGGATTGTAGGAGTTAACGAGTTAGGGGGGGGGGCCAAAAGGGTCTTACGGGTGGTGAACTCATGAGCTACGTCAAGGGACAGCAACAGATTCGCTCGTGACGAAAGACAAAAAGAAAGGGCCGAGGCGGAAAGGCAAAGAGAAGCTGAGCGTGAGCAAAGGGCTGAGGCGGAAAAAACAAAGAATGAGGCGGAAAACAGAGGGCGTTTGAATTGGCAAAACTTGAAAAACGAGTCGAATTGCAAAATTTACAGGGGGTCATAGCACTGGCGATCTGATTCTATCTCTCACGTCCGCTACAAGCAGCAATGAACAGAATGATTCCAGGCCTAAAATGCCTCACTTTGACGAGAAAGAGGACATTGGTGCCCATCTGTTGCGCTTTGAGCGATTTGCTACGGTGCAGGGGTGGCCAGATGATCAATGGGCGCTAAATTTGAGTTTTTGCTTGAAAGGAGAAAGTCTCCGTGTGTATTCTAGGTTACCGCCTGACGATTCCAAAGACTACACAAAACTCAAGAAAGCTCTGTTAAAGTGGTTTCAATTCAGACGAGAGAAGCCCAAAAAGAGGGAAACATCAATTCAGTAAATGGCAAGACTGGAAAACTATATGGCCAGATGGTTAGAAATGGGCGGCGTTAGTAAAACCTATGACGAATTATCAGATCTTATGCTGCGTGAGCAATTCCTAAATGTGTGGAGTAAGGAGCTCGCATTGTTCTTGAAAGAGCATGATCGCAAAACGTCAACAGCGCTGTCAGAGCTAGCTGACAAATACCTAGAGGCGCACCATAAGGATCTCGAAAAATGTGTGAAAATCTTTTCCATCCAACATCGAGAATGGGAAGAAGCCTGACGGTAACCCCAGCGAAGTCAGGAAAATCAGAAAACTAAAACGGACGGGGTGAACGAAAATTCACGCGTCCTGGAATTAAGTGCTTTGTTTGCGGAAAACTAAGGCCTAAGGCAAACGATTGTAGGCAAAAGGTTAAAGCGCAATCGGCGATTACTACTGAGTATGCCAAATCCGACAAAGCAGAATCAAGCGATGGGTCACAAAACGACCATCGGAGCGGTCAAACTGCGAATATGTGCTCGTTGAAGCAAATTGAGAAAAGTGACAACCATTCAATTAATTTAGCGTGCGGTCACGACATCCCAATAGTCAGCATAACTGAGAAATTTTTGTCAGATGTTAGGGAGCGCATGCCGGCGGTGGAGGCTATCGTAAAGGGAGGAAGGTGTAGTACTGCGTGATAGTGGATGTTCTGGAGTCATCGTTCGAAGAGATTTGATCTCCGACGGACAGTTGACAGGTGTTGATCAACTGTGTGTTCTATTGATGGTACAGTTAAGAAGGCCCCGGTAGCTATCGTGGAAGTTGACACGCCCTTTTTCAAAGGATCCCGCAAGGCTCTATATATGGAGTGTATGACTTGATAATTGGGAATGTGCCCGATGCTCGAGGTCCTGAGAACCCCAACCCGGATTGGAACGTAAGGGAAGTTCCGAATGAGGAGTGTAAACCTCACGATGTGAACGAATTAACTAGTGTTGAACTAGGAACTGGTGGTGAGTCACGTGGTGAACCGGAAGCCACTGTGGGTCAAACAGTTCAAAATGCCTCCGACGCCAGCGATGACTCAACTGTAGGAGGTGCCGTGGAGACACGCGCACAAAAAACTGAAGGCCGCAATGAAAATTCTCAAACCGCTTAAAACGGCAAGTGCGCCAATTGATGACGTGACACCTGAGCAACTGAAACAAGCTCAGAAGGAGGACACAACCCTCAAAAATTGTTTCGAACATGTTGGGAACCCCAAACCCCTTAAAGGTAAAGCGGGAATTTCTGAGTTTATCCTAAGGAAGGATATTTTGTATCGTAAGGTTTCTGGGACTGATAAATCTAGTAACCAGTTGGGTGAACCTGAAAAGTACAAGGACCAGGTCATGGAATTAGCTCATGATAGTTTACTGGCGGGTCCACCTAGGGATAGCCAAAGAATTCTGACAGTCCTAGGTTTCAGTCCATCTTCCTTTGGCCTGTGTGGTAGCAGACGTTACGCGTGACTGTCAGTCATGTGATATTTGCCAAGAGAACCTGTGACAAGGGAAGGGTCACTAAGATGCCATTAGGTCACATGCCCTCGATTGACACACCATTCCAGAGATTGGCGGTAGACATTGTCGGACCGATTAGCCCTTCTTCAAGGAATGGGAATCGGTATATTTTGACACTTGTCGATTATGCGACTAGGTTCCCTGAAGCAGTCCCACTGCGCAGTATCGCAGAATCGTTGGTAGACATATTTTCGAGAGTGGGTGTTCCATCTGAGATCCTCACTGACCGAGGGGCCCAGTTCACCTAGACGTGATGATGGAGGTGAGTCGACCACTCTCCATGCGCCAACTTACCACTACCCCTATCATCCAATCTGCAACGGTCTAGTCGAGAAATTCAGTGGCACTTTAAAGCGAATATTAAAGCGCATGTGCGAGGAAAGACCGGCAGACTGGGATCGCTATATAGGACCACTGCTGTTCGTGTACAGAGAGGCTCCGCAAGCCAGCACATGGTTCGTGCCGTTTGAGCTGCTTTACGGCAGGACGGTGAGAGGTCCTGTGGCCATCTTGAAAGAAATGTGGACCTCTGAGGTGGAAGACCCTGAAACTAGGTCAACCTATCAGTACGTTCTAGACTTGAGAGAACGGTTAGAGGAGACTTGCGCTCTAGCTAAGTCGGAGTTGCGGGAATCGTCTGAGAGACACAGAACGTACTACAAATGTAAGGCAAAAAACCGTAACTTCGAACCAGGTGACTTGGTGTTGGTGCCTACTAATCAAAATAAGTTGGTGATGCAGTGGAAGCGCGGAGGCCATTCCCAGTGTTGAGTGAAATAGGTGAAGCTAGTCATTCCATTGGTAAATGGAAAAGCTGAAAGCTCTCGTGCAAATCTGTTGAAGGAGTATATCTGTAGGAACAAGTCGAACGGGGTTTGGGACTACAGTCATTTCAATGTCTGAGGGCGAGGAGCAAGAGAGTTGCTTTGAACTGCCCGCACTGCAGACTAATCAAAATGAAACTGCAGCAGATGTTGTTATAAATTGTGACTGAGGTTGTTAGGAGAACAACCTCAAAGGTCAAAGAGGTGTTGTCGAGGTTCAGTGATGTCCTAACTGATGTACCCTGGTAAAACTGATGTTCCTAAATGTGACATCAAGGTGACTACAAACAAACCGATCGAGTCTAAACCTTACCCAGTACCACTGTCAATGAGAGATTCACTTCACGGTGAAATTAGGAAAATGGTTGAAATGAGAGTGATTGAGCCCTCAAAGTCACCCTATTGTTCACATGTGGTGTTGGTACCAAAACCGGATGGTACGAAAAAGTTCTGCGTGGATCATAGGAAACTCATAGATAGCCACGTATGAAGCTGAACCTATGCAAAACATGGTCGAAATATTCTCCGAGTTGTCAAATGACCAATACTTTAGTCGGATTGATTTAACCAGGGGTATTGGCAGGTCGAGAAATGACACAGTCGGCAAAGAAAATACTGCCTTCTTGACACCAGATGGGTTATGGCAGTTCAAGACTATGCCATTTGGTCTCGTAGGAGCCCCAGCTGTAATAACTAGGCATTACGGAACAAAACGCGCTCCCCGTAGCCCGGAAAAGCACTGTGCGCATTGCCTACTACTGCAGCCAATTACCACATGACCTTCAACAGAACGCGGCCGCCGTGTGACTGCTGCGGGGAAAACGGGCTTGCAATGACGTCACCATACCATATATGGGTGTTGGGCGGAGGCTGAACCTCTATTTTGCTTTTTCATGCTAATTTGGCATAATGTTCCCGCCAATCAATTGACGTCAATTTTGGCCCCCACACTGATGATATTCATAGCTTCTGTTCGAGTTTGAACTAGATTTTTAGGACAGCGGAACCAGAAGTTAGTGCAGTTTGAGTGAGAAAAAAACGGGCAAAATTCGAGATTCCGGGATCTTTTCCATTGACAAATGAGCAGTTTGCCTTTTTTTAACGAAAATTGGCGTAACCTTCCCAAGTAACTTCACAGAAGAAATGTTCATCGGCAGAAAGAAGATTTATTAAACTTTCAAATACCGCGTGAACTAGATCAAAACAATGAATTCGGTAGGCATGGAAGGCCGATTTGTTCGAAAGTGACTGGTGCGTCTACACAGTTAAGGGTCAGTTTCGCGATCGCTAATGCTGTGTTCCGTATTGTTAATGAGAACCATTTTGAGTGATGTACTAAATGTTGTCAATTATTTGGATGATATTTTTATTCATACGGAGACATGGGACGAACATATGAGATGTTTGGATTTGTTGTTTCAGAAGTTAAGAGAGAGTGGATTTACAGCTCGACCGAGTAAATGTGAAATTGGTTTCACCAGACTTGAGTTCTTGGGCCACACTGTCGAAAGTGGAAGCTGGGCCCAAAGCAGAGTACCCTAGTTAAAATTCAAGAGGTCCCAAAGCCTGAGACTAAAACACAAGTCAGATCGTTTCTAGGCCTCACGGGGTTTTACAGGGACTATATCCCGTACTACTCTGCACTTGATGCACCGCTGACGGACCTGACGAAAAAGGTTTCGCCAAATAGGTTAGTATGGGCAGTACATGTATATAGTATATGCATATTTATTTATCGTAACATTGATGGTTGTTATGCATGATGAATAACATATAACATTGGAATGTCGAGTTAAGCATTTTCTGATGGTTTGAATGTTATGAATAGTTAATATAAGGGTAAACTTAAAGTTATGAAAAGTTAATTTATTAGATGAAATATTGGGATATTTACCTTGAAGGGGGATTAATTGTCACGAATTAACGTGCATCTCGAATGTCGCTCTAAGTTGGACGCGTGTCTAGACGGCGGTCGTCAACTGGCGGTTTCATAAAAAAGGGACTTTTTTTTTGTTATCAAGAAGGGCGGATCTTCCTGGCAATACAAATGCGAGGATTGAAAGTAAGAGTAAGAGAGTTGAAAATAAGATCACGGGTCTCAAATTAGATGGCCTTGAATGGGATTACATAGCGACAGGCTAAAACTAAAATAGGCAATATATTATGATCTGTGGCCAATCGCAAATCGGGCGCGCAACTATAATACTTGACAACCTAAAACCCTACAGGGACGCAAGTGAAGGGGGAACAGAGATGGCTACGCATTAGACGCTGTTCACGAGGAATAGCATTAGGTAACCCTAAGTGTCGGTTGAGGCCACGTTTGTGTGAACCTACCTCAAGTATACATTTGAGCTCACCCTCCTCATCCACTTCCGTCTATCCGAACCCCGTTTTCAACAGCGTGACATTTCTGTCGTCTATGTTATGACCCGCAATTAGCATGCTTGGCCACCGGGAAAAGCCATACCGCATTTCACGAACGGTTGTTTGTGTATACCACCCTCAGCCTAAAACAGGTTGGATGTTTTCCCCCCTCCCCCCCCCCCCCCCCCCCCCCCCCCCATCCGACGTATTTGCTTGTTCCATTCAACCACGTCAAAATGTAGATGACGTCAGAGGAGGTCACATTGAGGTTGGGAGAGACTTCATTTCGATCTGCTACTTGGGGGCTTTAAAAAGCTGGGGTCGCAAATGCTGGCCCTACAAGCCTAACAACCACTCTTTCCCCACTTTTGGTTGCCCTGTGGACTTTAGGACCTGACAAAAGGAGCAACACTGCCCTTCATTCCAACATTATATTAGATTGTGTACACATTTTCAGAAGCCCCTGGTCCCTTTTCGCCAGTAATGACTTTTGCAATAATTAACACACCCTCATTCCCTGTAGAGCTCGAATCGCTTTGAAACCCATATCCCTATTCACACCGTATGGACGTTATTACCCAATTTAAGGATCGTTTTCGTATTGGAGCGGGAGATAAAGGCGTACGTATAGCGAAGACTGCCTTAGAGAGCATCTGCAATAGTGAGAACGATGTGTGGAGTGAAGCGTTTGGACAGGAATGGGGACCGAGGACTTGGGGACTGCTTGTCTGGCGGATTCGGTGGACCAGCTGGCAAGGTATGGAGTGCGTAGTACCCTTACCGTTTCTGATTCTGCTTAGTACTCACTGAAACTCTTTCGGGTATCACACGAGTAACATCAGGCAGCACTAGAACTATGTTTGGGCCTGGCTGTCCTGGAAACCTGGCGCTTTTCTTAGGGGATGATAATTGCATATTCCACCCTCTTAATCGTTCGCGGGTAAAAACTGTAACTCGAAGGATCGATATTCTGCGGGGGTGGGTTGATGTAAGGCCAACGCCCTACCAAGTCTCAGTTCATTTGGAACTGGCTTCGATGCCATTGATAACTCGATAGAAGATTTAAGCCTGGGCTTTTCTCCTCATTTGCCCAGTGGATCCCAGTTCGATAATTCATAATATCTGTCACACTTGACTTCCTTTTGGTATGGGCTGAGGAGGAATTGGCGATCCTGGGCTGACGGAAGCCGTGTCAATTGATGGTTCAAGAAAGCCCAGAAGACCGAAATGTCATGAAAGAGGCGGTGGAGAGATCCAGTTGGTTTGGCGGAGATAGGACGCCTAATATGGGCGGATGGCAGGATGTGTGGTGGTTTCGCGTGAAGGATGAGGTGAATCGGCCAACCTATGCTTGGGAAACAGCCCTGTATAGAACTGGCAGATGATGTAGTAGTGGTAATCATTATGAATGTTCCTACAATGCGTTTTAACCTTCAAGAGTCGTCACAAACATCCCAGCTGTCATTAAATATTAAATGTCAAAGTTTGGTCAAAGCGGCAGAGTCAGTCTAGATGTTGGGTGAGAACGTGAATGGCCGCAGGCCTCTGTTTATCTCTGCAATGTCAAGAGTTTCATGCAAGCCGAGGTCAGTAGACGACGACAATTGAAATCACTGATAGTGTAGTGTGGCAGCCACTTCATCTGAGGGGAGGAACCAACCTCCCTGTTCCTGGCTCCATTGTTCTTCCAGTCATCAAGACTACCCTGCCCTGCTGCTTCCTTGGCTACTGCTGGCAGAACTTCGGGGTTCCAATATCATGCATCTCAAGGAGGCAGGGAGGAGGAAGTTGCCCGATTTGTGCCGGTCAACTACCTGTGTTTCATTTCCATATACTGGTCGATCCTGTCCAAGGTGTCCTGTCGGTACAGAAACCTAGTTGGTTGGGGCACCTCTGGGGACAGCTATGTAGCTCATTCTTGACACGGATTTGCTGGTACCTCAGAGAGTTGGAGCAAATGGGGCAGTCCAAGTCTGTTCGCATTTGAGTTGGACAGCACGGCGGAGGGGGCAAGCGTGTGCTCCCATGGTGAAGTGAGCGATTGATTGCCCTGTTTATCTCTCATAGTGACTCCTTTTGTAAGGTTATAATTGATTTACAGTTTCATAGAAATCCGACAAAGCGTTGCCTAAATTATGCTAATCACCATTGAATGACCTCCATGATCTCACATCTATGTTTGAATTTTCTCGGACCACAATAACCATGTTCACCATATTTCATAACCTATAGCACCATGGTGCTGTAGCTCAAACGCACAAATATACAAACCCGAATGTACAATTATTGACTAAAGGCTCACATTCTCAGGCCCAAAAAAGGCAATTTCAAACAATGGCCTATTATGCCTCTGTAATGACCTTCGACCTTGATTTTCATAGGGCCAAGCTGTCTTAGCAGTCAAAATTACCATTGTTACTAACTCGGTTAGGCCATCATCCATCACAATATGAACCATTGAAAGGGAAAGGCATTTCACACATGGCCTATTATGTTCCCTTTTTCAATGAACCTTCATATGGTCAAAGATGTCCCAGTTCATTGTGGAATGTTGTGTATGAATTCAATTTGCAAAAATAATCGAAATGCCCACTAGATGAATACCCTAGGTGTTTTTCCAATTGGTCATATGTTATTACTGACCAAGATTATTACCATTCTATACTGAGGAGAATAGGCCGCTTGACAGAAGCCACATGGCTGGAGTCAGGTAACAAAAATAGTAGGAATGACTAGCAATGAGTCGTCTCTGTAACTTGTTTGCAAATGGCCATCACAAAAAATTGTGGCAAAATGACCACTAGACTAATAGTGACTACCTGCGAAATAACATATGTTGTCTCATTGCTTGGAACCCAAAAGATAGGCAATGGATGTGCACCCCTTACTAGAATGAATAAGAATATTTTTACTCGCTTTAACTTGGATGGAGTATGGAAAGCAGGGATGTGTTCAATTTTATGAATGGTACAGATCACCACAGGCTGCCAGTAGTTTCCAATCCCATCGCCCAGCCTTCTGCCAGAAACTGTAGGTCCATTGGCTGGCTACTGAACAAGACTACAGACCTAATGCACTTATCAAAACCAGTAACCTCTCAAAAGCCCCATTCCATACCCATACCCTTCTTATTTACTCCATTATCTACAACTACACTGGCTCACTACTGATGATTATTTCATGAGCATTCAAGGTTGTCCCTCCCCAACTCCCCATTCCAAAAAAATAAGACATTGGCAGCTATGTACAAAGAATAAACAGAGGTCTTCTCTGCTCTAGAAGTGTAATATGATTGCCACGAAGAGTGCCCCACTCCCGCTAAATGGAATACAAGATGTGGGCTAGAATTGGGGGATTTCAGGGAATGGAATACAGTCAATGCGTCAATATTTGAATACTGGGTGATGAAAGTGTACTGCATGAACAAAATCAAATTAGTTAATAATTAACTATGGGTACCAGTGACAGCCACCTGCAGTGTCATTCATTTCCCTGGCTATCGAATGTCTCACCTTATCACAACTGGTCCTAATTTAGTTGTAAAAAAGCTGCAGCAATAAACTTTCAACCTCAATTTATTCGATAAATTTTGAAAAATATGCACTATTTTAGATAGCCTTTAATGACTTCTGACCTTATCCTGAACCAACAGTTACCATCATTCTGTGATAATGCTGACATAGTTCCATGGTAATTCAACTACTTTGTAGAGGGAAAGCCATTTTTGCAGATTTTTGCAGTTTTTTCACATGATAGTTGTTCATGCCCCTTTAAACAACTTTTGCGCCAGAAAAGTCTGGTATGGCTATTCCATCATTATGATCGAACCTCAACATTAGGCACTAAAATTGTTAGGATGAAGAGCATTCTGCGTGATTGCACAAGATGGGTCCCTTGGGTCACACGGGCTCAGTCCAACATTCCTGAAAACTCTGAGGTACGTCTATTAGAACCGTCATAATAGACTACCATAACACCAATCCTTGTAGAGAAGCCTTTTGCATGATTTCATTCACTTTCGGCCATATGGCCCACATTGGGCTTCGGGCCGAATTCGCAAACACCACCAGTTGGCCACAACCCAAGTAGCATTACAAGTAAAAATCAATTGAAACTTGGTGGAGGAGGTTGCATTAAGTACCAATGAGTGATATTTCATGAGATGACCCTCTGCATAAAGTGCATGGAAAAAATCCCTGAAAACTGCACAAGGAACCTCTGTTTTAAACGTATGTCAGCATGAGCATCAAAATCATACGAGGAGAAGCATTTGCATAATTCACTGATGTAGGGACCCCAGGGCGAGGGGGGTTCGCCTGCGGTACAACTATTGGAACATCATTATGACCAAACGCAGCACTGTGCACCAATTTGTGAGAGAAGATCATTTGAAATTTTACACATCAATGGCCTATATTGCCCCTTTAATGCTTGTGGGAGCCTTGACCGTATCAGGTCAAACTTCTCGGCTGGGTCAATGACAATGTGTCCAAGTGTCGGCGATCCATCGCAGATTAATGTTTGATAGCCAAAAGGCAATTGTTACACACTGGAAGATAGATGATAGATTGAACATGCAGATTCCCATAGCTCAACCAGCATAGCTGACTTGAGCTAAAAATGGCCCTAAAAATGTGCAATAAGTTGCCTACTTAAGTAGCTAGCGTTTGGGGGTTGGTATATCCGGAAAAAAACCCAATCAATCACCCTTATTCAAGCTTGTTAACACACCACAATTTTGTCAGAAACAGTTTGATGGTTCGGACAAATCCCGCTAAATGGCAAGGTGTGACAACACACCACACACACACACCAACCACACTCATACATCATACACACAAATACAACTGAAGTGATCACTGAGTCTCCCCTGAACTTCCGTCAATGGAGACAATACTATGGAACAAAGTGTATTTTTTACTTTTAAAAATATTTTCACTAGATTGGTCTTTCAATATGCACTCTCAAAGTTGTTTCATGAAAAAAGTAAAATGAAAGAACAACTGTATACACTGTCTTGGATTGTGTACTTGGGCGATTTATCAATGTGAAGCTGATGTAGCATTTTGTCCTGCAATTCCAAGGGATGTAACATTTATATCACAGCCAAAATTATAAAAACAGAACAAGTGGGCAATCTTACTTAAAGTATCACTAATATAATAGATATCTATATATATATATATAATATATTATATTACTATATATAGATATAATATTATTATAATATATATATAATTTGAGTTAACTCTGAAAAAGGCATTGCAAGCATTGTATGACCTCCGCACGAATGCCCGCAACACTACAAGTGCACACAATTTTCAATTTCTGAATCTACTCCTCAACTTCACTCCTAACCCCCTATCAATACATCAACCTCTGCTATGCTTTTCACAGCCCACTCAAATAGTATTTTCATTATCCACCATACAACTATTGTATCTACATGATTTTGCAATACTTTTGCAGCTACGACATGAATATAAGCACAGTTTCACTACAAACTAAACTATTTCGAGTTGATATGGTCCTCAATTTCACCTAACAATTTGCTCTCTGGGCTGCAGAGACAAGTATTGGTATTAAAAACGAACTGTTCATTGAATATTCTGTTGTATATACAAAACATTAGTGTATTTTACACTTTACTCCGAAAGCAAAAAGTGGGAAAAAGTGGAATCAACCTGCCAAATAAGAAGCAAATGTCAAAAACAGGAAAAACTGTTGCGTCCATAATTGGATAAGGCTCCTACTCTAGACAACCAACGTGTGCAAATAAAGCGCAGAAGACACGAAAAGAACGAAAGGAAGGCAGGAAGGCCCCGGATGCCAACTGAACAGCCTGTCGTATGCCACAAAGAACCTTTCAAAAGCCCACATCGACTCATAAGTCATATGAGAGTCCGCCAGGCAGGAAACTGAGCTGTGATGGAAGGACAATCATCCTCTGCTTGAGAGAAGATTGCAGCCGACGCGTCAACAATAGTTTACATAGCTTCTCAAGTTCTTTTAAAAAGGTGCCTACCATATCAGCATCAACTGCAATAATCATGGAATCTCTGATTCCATCATCCAATTTTGGCTACAAATCTGAACTATACAATTTATTTGCAGTCCTTCCTCATATATCAGTTCTCCCAGAATTTTCTGCCATTGAAGAACCCTAAAAGACCTCATTGGCTAGTAATTTTGTCTTCTATTGCAATGTGCCTAAGATTGTTCTTGATCTTTAAAAATTCCAAAGGATGATATTAATAATATTTATCAATTCATATATAATGATGTAATTCCTTTCACCTTCCTTTTATTCCTGTATTCAGTTTTAATACATCGTGTTCAAGTAGAAAAAGCTCAGCATTTATTCAATGTTCCTCACACTACCATCTCCTAGCACCTTCAACCTCGCTCTCCTCAGTGGAGCCTCACTGCTACTCGCCGGCTGTTCATCGTGCACCTCTTCATTGTGAGCACTCATTATGCCCATTGTTTGTTCGCGCTGATACTGCTCCCGCCAGTTTGACGACATTTTGAGGACCTCCGTTCCCATCCGTGCAACTTTATGAGCCTGAACCGGAATGGCCGCCTCATCTTTGCCAATCAAAAAAGCAGGGTTTGTCCTACTCCGTGAGCAGGTCCTTCAGTGAAGCATCTCCACTGAGCATCTCCCCCGGGGTGCCCTCAGAGGAGGGTGTGTGTCTGTGTATTCATCATACGGCAGCAACAGTCATATCATATCATCACTGACCGGGTCCGTACCAGCACCAGACGACCCCCTCTTTATTGGGAGGCTCATCCGTGTAGCCCCGCACAGGGAACCTTTGACATCATCCTTCTGGCCCCCATCATCTATCCTGCTCGGTTCATCAGAGGTCTCTGCCTCTGAAGGGTCCCTTCAGCAGGCTCACAGGATCCAACTCAGACATCAAACTCTAGGATGCTTCCTGTTAAGGAAATTAATCTCAACAGAGAAAACATGACAAGTATCAAAAAGCCAGCATGATTTGCACACTATCTAAGAGAATGTCAGTTGTGCCAATTTATGGTAATTCATCTCCAAATCATCATCCACACTTTTGCTAATGTTCAGCCAAATGACTAGCCCAATAGCCGAGGTACACTATGATCCTGGGCTAACCGACTGACAGGAAGTGTAACAGTTAGATTCCTGGGGGGCAAACCTTTAGAAAAACCATACCATATGGTACCATATTCAATTTCAACCCCTAATACCCAAGCTGTCTGAGTGTTAGTAACAAAATGAACTTTGTGAGAGACTCAAAACCAGAGCCATACAAAGAGGTGCGCTTCTCCCTGGAGCGGTCTCTCTAATATTAAGCTAATCTGAGGTATGTGTGTCTGTATGTGTGCATGATGGTGGTTGCCATATTCTATTTCATACACTAAATACCTAAGCTAGTCCGAGTGCTACGTATAAACGAAATGAACTTGCAGGAGATTACACACGGAAGCCATATAACAGGTGTGCACTTCTCCCTGGAGATTCTCTCGAATACCTAAGCTAGTCTGAGGTGTTATTTGAACAAAAATGCAACTTGTGATCAGACTTACACTGGAGCCTATACAAAGGAGGTCGCTTCTCATTGGCAATTTTCTCAACAAGGCTAGGGGATGCAAGAGGTGGATCTGTAGAAGAACGGGAGAGAGAAAAAATTAATCAAAATAGGGCTGGCAATTCTCCTACTTAGTGGGATAATGTTCCTAGGGTCAAATGCTAGTCAATCTACGAAGCTGACCTCACAGCTGATGTTGTGACCTACACGACTCTCGGAATGAAACACAAGTGCTATAAACTTACTACTCATCATAAGACTTTGCACAAAGAGGGAAAACAGATGGGGAGTAGGCCTACGTGGGAAAGTGGAAGTTTCCGCAAAATCTTTTCAGAGAATGGCACTGTTTCACTTGCCTTTGTGTTCTGGTACCGGTGATGGTTGGGGGGTTGGCTTCAGGCGTGGGCTCTGGAAGTGGGTTCCCGGGATTCTATCAGGATAGGTCTACACTAATGATGGAAATGAAACAAAAAATTTATACAGTCACCATGAAATTACAACCAAAATACCCAAATCAGTCAAAAACCAATTGTCTAAATGCAGGAGAAGATAATGTTAGTGGAGTAGAGGTGAAAGAGGTGGGAAAGAATTAAAAAGGGATGGCTTGGAACTTCCCATAACTAAGTTGCATTTAAGGATATGAATGAATTTACTCTATGTTTACCTCATTGAACTACAATGCTACTTAAGGGGCTGACGTCACACCTTGATACTTGGTCTCACTAATAAGCATTGCAGCTTCCCTTAAGTGTAACTGGAACCAGCGTATGCCCTGAAATTCTTCTCCCCAAAACTCTCCTCAAACCAATTCACCAGAGGTCCTATAATAGAGATGAGAAGAGTATTTCGAATTATTTTTTGTGATGAACTATACAAGACACAGCAAATACCATATCTGTTTTTTGCTACAGAAATTATTCTGCCCAAATCTTGAATGTTAATCCAGCATGACAAGCCTGATGAAACAGTGGAACAGGTAAGCTAGACAATGGTACTGAATAACTCATTTTGATTGTTGAGGATTTTGTTTGAGGTTTTGGAAAAAGGAATGGAAAAGCTCTCCTTCCTCTGGTTTGAGGATGTGAAACTGAAAAGTGAAATGAACATGCAGTGGGTAACTAGGTATGATTATTTGACTCATAACAACAGGCATACTACACTATTAAAACATCTTTCCAGGTTCTCAAAACCAATGAAGGGAATGTGATCCCATTGGGTGGTGTGAGCAGCCTGAGGAGATCCAATTGACTTCATGATGAAACACGTGACTAATTAATCTAACTAGATAGCTTTATTGTTTCACAGTATCTAGTATAATGTGGGGGTTTGAAAACAGCTTCTTGCGTATTAGATTACCAAAAACAAGTTTGAATGAAATGTAAAGTTCAATTGGTGAATGTGCAATGCAGAGAATATCAAAGGTACCTCCGGGAGTGTATCGGCATTGATTTATTTTATTTTATTGCCATACTGATAGTGAAGTGATCACAAGTAGTATAACTTGCCCCTTTCTTTTTTACTAGTGCTTAGATGTGATAGCGAGCCAGGGTGTCTGTTTGGTAATAATCCCAACTGCTTTCAGGACCGCCGTTTTAGGTCCCAATCAGAAGGACGATCAGTTAGCTCCAGGACGCCGACCCATCGATTTTCGTGAACCGGAGGTGGAGGAGCAGAAATAGAAATTCAAGGTCACATGACTGCCCTCACAGCGGACCGACGAGATCATTGCAAAATATCCGTAACATCCACTGACCCCAGGAAAGGCACGCATTTCTAGCCGAAACCATGAAGTGAAGACCAAGACCTCGCCCATCACAACTGAAAGTAAAGCCACCCAGAAGAACGTTCAGTGACTGATGGATTTCACACCCAGAATATTTGCTCGCAAAGTGTCACTGATGCTACTCTACCATGTCACCTGCTCTGAGATGCCCAGGTGCATGAAAGCAGAAGATAGATGCAGCAAAGGGACTTCTTGGCATGTCCCCATGAGGAGTGGGAGGGGGGGTGGGTGGTGGAAGAGCAAGTAAGAGAGTTGAGAGAATCAATAGGAGAGTGAATGACTGGAGGAGTGCATGGAAATAGAGGGAGTGCCCAATGGAGTGGTGTGGTGAGTGAATGAGAAAATAGAGTGAGAGGGAGAGTAAGTGGGGTGAGTTAGCAGAGTGAGTTGTTGCATGAGTTGGTGAGTAAATGGGAGTAAATAACTGAGTGAGATGCATCACATGGAAGGGAACAGTAAATATTCTGCTTTAGTTTTTTTTCTCTTTTGACAGAAGCAGAATTGTTATGTGAATGCTTATGTGAATGCTTACCCATCCTCACTATCACATGACTGCCATGACTGCTGGCTGGTCTGCCCTTCCTGCAGAAAAAATCACAACATCATTTTTGGACTCAAAAAACACAAACTGATTCTTATACATCACTGGAAGATGAGCAAATTCAAGGCAAGATCACACAATCGGGAAGGAACAATAACCTGAAAGCCATGGTAATGTTACTCATGTGTTGATGATTATGGGCATGATCACTGACCATGAACCATTAGAAAGAAAAGGAAATACTAGAGCACCAATGGTGCTGTAGCTCAAAACCGCACAAATGTAACGAGACGAATGTGTTAAATGTTCAAGATAATGAGGTCAAGAAGGCAATTTCAAACAATGGCCTATTGTGCCCTGTAACAACTTTTGACATTGTCTTCATATGCCACTGAAGTCAATAGCAGTCTATAGACATTGTTACTGGTACTCAGTTTTGTCAACGTCCATCGAAAGATGGCCAATGAGAGAGAAAAAGACAATCTCACACAGTGGCCTACTGTGTCCCATCACTGACCTATGACCTTGACCTTCACCCATGGTCCAAAGATGTCCCAAAAGTGATGATGAAAGTTTGTCAACATCCATCAAGAATGACTGTTTTGTTTGCTTCATTCTATCAGATGTTTCTGTTTTAAATCCTAAGGAAATTATATGATGTACACCAAAATCTGCAAAGCAGCTGAAAAGAGAACACTTTTTTGACACAGTTCCAAAAAAATCTGATGTACTTTGTAGGCGATACAATTGGAAATTATACACATAATGGCAATATTTGCTCCTTTAATTACCTGGGACCCTTGCCCTCCCAGAGTCAAACATATCCCATGGGTCAATTAACATTGTGTCCAAGTTTGGTTCAAATTGGTTGACATCCATCACAAAATGACTGTTTGGGGGGCAAAAAGGCAATAGTTGACACACCAGATAGGTAGGCGTGGGCCCCAAGGGGTACTGGGACAAAAATTCTGGGAACAAGCCTGTAAGGTATGGTTATTCCATCATTATGATCGAACATCAGCACTGTGCACCAAAATATGTAGGCGAGAAGCATTGTTGAGTGATGGCCCATGATGGGCCCTCTGCATCACACTGGTCTCAGCCAAAATTTCCTGGAACCCTGAAAGGTATGACTATTGAGACCGTCCTTATGAACCGACCATCAGCACTGACTTCAAAATTTGTAGAAGCATTTTTCTCGACCTGTGTTTTGCCATGAGGGCCACAGGGCCCACAGTGGGCCGTGAGCCCAGAAGTTCACGAACACCCCTGATGGCCACTAACAAGAGCATTACATCAATCGGGGGGAACTTGTGGGAAGAGATCATTTCGGTACCAATGTGTGAAATTCCATAAATGGGCCTCGGGGCCCAAGTGGGACCTTCCTGAACACTCCGGAGGAACTACTGTTAGCCACTCATTATGAACGAAATGTCAGCACTTTGCACCAAAACTTAATAAGAGGAGGAGCATTTGCATAATTCACAAGATGGGCCCTCCGACCCCACTGGCATCGGTTCCTAAAGCCCTGGGCACCCTGACGGTACAGCTGTTAGACTGTCATTATGACTGAACACCGCAATGGTCAACTAAATTGTAGGAGATACAAGATTTTGTGTTATTTCTATAATGGGCCCAAGGCCCAAACTGGCCTCGGGCCAAAGTTCCTGAATATCTCCAATGGCCCTTTACACAGGACCATTAACATTAACTCTGAAGAAACATGAATCTTGTGGGAGGAGATGCATTACAAGACCATCGTGTGAATATCATAAAATGGGCCCTCGGGCCCAAGTCGGACCCGGCCAAAAAATCCTGAACCCCCGAAAGTATGGCTATTAGACCATCATCATGACCGAACATCACACTGGTGCAACTAATTTTTAAGAGATACAAGATTTGCGGTATTTCACATAATGGGCCTTATGGCCCAAACTGGGCTCGGGCCCAATTTCTGACCAACCCCAATAGCCTCTACCCCAGGACCATTACATGTAATTTTGGGAAAAATCAATTGAAGCTTGTGGAGGACAGGAGATGCATTGTCAAGCACAATCGTGTGAAATATCATAAAATGGGCCTCGGGCCCAAGTGGACCTGGGACCAAAAAAATCATGAACACCCCGAAAGTATGGCTCATTAGACCATCCTGCATGACCGACATCACAACTGTGCCAAACTAAAAAAAATTTGAAGGAGTACAAGATTGTGCGGTATTGACAAATGGGCCTTATGGCCCAACTGGGCTCGGGCCCAAAAAATTTCTGAAACAACCCAATTAGCCCTACCCCAGGACCCTTACATGTAAAACTTTGAGGAAAATCAATTGTTGAAGGGTGGAGGAGATGCATTTCCATGCACCATTGAGACATTGAGTGAATATCTAAGGGGCCCTTTGGCCAAGGCGGACTCCCTTGACCAAAAATTGTGAACCACCCCAAGTATGGCTATTAGACCATCCTTATACCGACATCAGCATTGTGCAACTTACATTTGTGCGAGATCAAGATGTTTTTCGGTATTTCACATAATGGGCCTATGGCTGGAACTGGCCCCAAATTCCTGAACAGCCCCCAATGGCCCTCTAACCAAGAAGCTTACATATAACTTTGAAGACAATAAATTGAAGTTGTGAGGATATGCCTTTCAATACATTGGTGAATTTCATACAATGCTGCCCCTCAGCTAGCTGATCTATACCATTGTACCATGCTTGAAGTATCTTCCCATCTACAATAGGATGGAATGTGCGCTGTACTTGTCATCATTCCTCGATGGAATTTAGATTTGGTTGCAGATATTCAGATCAGGAATCCACGAACATTTTTTTTCATGGATTGTCACCTTCCATTTGAGACAACACCAACACACTATTATATGGCTCAGGAACTGGATTGGCTGCCTTATTGAGAGTCCGGAACTGTGCAGCAAGAATTGCCCCCTGTCGGAACGATCTGATCCTACAAAACCTTATCTGTAACTTCACTAGTCTCAGGTGAAGAAGCGCCTACTTTTCTGTTAACCCACAACAGTGTATGGCCCTGCTCCAGGCTATTTAGCTGAATTCTCTGTCTTCCTTGTTTGTGATACCTCCGTATTGAAATTCATATCTCACATAATCTTACTACTTTTCTTGCGCATCTAGTGTCGGTGGTCCTCTGTCATTCTTGTTTGTTGTTCGATCTTGTTCCAGTGCATGAAATCCAAATGTATTTTGTGCCTTATGAATGTTGCATATCATTATTACGTACCGTATAATCTGTTATAAAGCCCCCCTTGTATTAAGCCCCTCCCCCCTCCTTTTTGGGACATTTCAATGAAGGTTAGGAAGCATATTTCACAAAGTAACGATGAACTTAGTCCCTTGAACAGCGTACACAAGATAGTGTTCAGGAAGTAGCCTAACACAGTGTAGTAAAGGAAATTTTGAAAGCCTATACCGCAAAATTATGTTTTTTGCCTTAGAAAATTACCCTCAAATAATCGCCCCCCCTCTTCGAAAATGGTTTAACGCCCCCCAGTGCGTTTATCACAGATTATACGTCATAACATGGCCCCCTAATCTGCGCTATTTCCTATTGAGGGTTCCATCAATATCTATGTCACATTAAATCACATTACATTACATGTTAATCAAATCAATTGTTGACATCTGACATGATGCCTTTCTTTCTCGTGGGTTTTGTTTGTTTTGGCCGCGAGGCTAGAGGCCGAGATAGTAACGATCCTTGGCCAAAGGCATCGTTTACCTTTATGCTGGGACGCTTGTAGCGGTCTTCAAAAATTAGCCAAGAGAAGGCCATTGGTCATGTGAATATGACTGGACTATAGTACTTTCTACTTTTTACACTATGGCAGCTGTAACTCCATACCGAATTTCAGCCAATTCAAGTGCACCGATGAGGGACAAAGAGCATTAGCCATATTTGCCTTGTGACATCACGGGGGATACCACAAGATCCTCTAATACAAAGTCCAATGTAAAACATGGACTTTTTAGAAAAAATCGTACCCAACAAACTATAGATGTGAAATCAATAGAAACCGACAAATCGGCCCAAAATATCAACGAATTAATCTCATTCATTTCTGTTATTCATGGCACAAAAATGCAGTATCACTAGCAATAGACGTCTATGGCGGCCTTTGTATTCCCCGGTGATGTTATAGATTCCTCAAAATTTCTCCAATGCCTGAATTGGAATATCCCAGCAAGGAAACATGCTAGAACATCCAAAATTTGGGGTGTGGGGTTTTGATATGTTCATCCTTTCAAACTGTGCTAAATTGAAGCAAATCTGTTTAAATGACCATTGGCCTTCAAAGACGTGCATCTTCTTTGCACTGTTGGGAGTCATTTTAGCTCAACAAAACGACTGATCCTGCATTGTTTGCAATACAGGATACACTTCATAAAAGGGAACAGAGGCCAATCAGTAGAGCAGGTATTGTAAGGAGTTAGTGGTTTTAAGAGAAGGTAGCAGGGATGGTAAGGAGTTACTGGTTTTAAGGGATAGTAGCAGGGATAGTAAAGAGCTACTGGCTTGAAGAGATGGTAGCAGGGATATTGAGGAGTTAATGGTTTTAAGGGGTATAGTAGCAGGGATGGTAAGGAGTTACCGGTTTGAAGGATGGTAGCAGGGATGGTAAGGAGCTGAGTAGTAATTGGTTTCAAGGGATAGTAGCAGGGATAGTAAAGAGTTACTGGCTTGAAGAGATGGTAGCAGGGATATTAAGGAGTTACTGGTTTTAAGAGATAGTAGCAGGGATATTAAGGAGTTACTGGTTTTAAGGGATAGTAGCAGGGATGGGAAGGAGCTGAAGAGTAATTGGTTTTAAGGGATAGTAGCAGGGATAGTAAAGAGCTACTGGCTTGAAGAGATGGTAGCAGGGATATTAAGGAGTTACTGGCTTGAAAGGATGGTATAGCAGGGATGGTAAGGAGTTACGGGTTTGAAGGATGGTAGCAGAGATGGGAAGGAGCTGAAGAGTAATTGGTTTTAAGGGATAGTAGCAGGGACAGTAAAGAGCTACTGGCTTGAAGAGATGGTAGCAGGGATATTAAGGAGTTACTGGCTTGAAGAGATGGTAGCAGGGATGGTAAGGAGTTACTGGTTTTAAGGGATAGTAGCAGGGATGGTAAGGAGTTACTGGTTTTAAGGGATAGTAGCAGGGATGGTAAGGAGCTGAGTAGTAATTGGTTTCAAGGGATAGTAGCAGGGATAGTAAAGAGCTACTAGCTTGAAGAGATGGTAGCAGGGATATTGAATAGTTACTGTTTTTGAGGGATAGTAGCAGGGATATTAAGGAGTTACTGGTTTTAAGGGATAGTAGCAGGGATGAAAAGGAGCTGAAGAGTAATTGGTTTTAAGGGATAGTAGCAGGGATAGTAAGGAGCTACTAGCTTGAAGAGATGGTAGCAGGGATATTGAATAGTTACTGGTTTTAAGGGATAGTAGCAGGGATATTAAGGAGTTACTGGTTTTAAGGGATAGTAGCAGGGATGAAAAGGAGCTGAAGAGTAATTGGTTTTTAAGGGATAGTAGCAAGGATATTAAAAGCTACTAGCTTGAAGAGATGGTAGCAGGGATATTAAATAGTTACTGGTTTTAAGGGATAGTAGCAGGGATGGTAAGGAGTTACTGGTTTTAAGGGATAGTAGCAGGGATGAAAAGGAGCTGAGGAGTAATTGGTTTTAAGGGATAGTAGCAGGATATTAAAAGCTACTAGCTTGAAGAGATGGTAGCAGGGATATTAAATAGTTACTGGTTTTAAGGGATAGTAGCAGGGATATTAAGAAGTTACTGGTTCAAAGGAATAGTAGCAGGGATGAAAAGGAGCTGAAGAGTAATTGGTTTTAAGGGATAATAGCAGGGATAGTAAAGAGCTACTAGCTTGAAGAGATGGTAGCAGGGATATTAAATAGTTACTGGTTTCAAGGGATAGTAGCAGGGATGGTAAGGAGTTACGGGTTTGAAGGATGGTAGCAGGGATGGTAAGGAGTTACTGGTTTTAAGGGATAGTAGCAGGGATGGTAAGGAGTTACTGGTTTGAAGGATGGTAGCAGGGATGGTAAAGAGTTACTGGCTTGAAGAGATGGTAGCAGGGATGGAAAGGAGCTGAAGAGTAATTGGTTTTAAGGGATAGTAGCAGGGATGGTAAAGAGTTACTGGCTTGAAGAGATGGTAGCAGGGATATTAAGAAGTTACTGGTTCAAAGGAATAGTAGCAGGGATATTAAGGAGTTACTGGTTTTAAGGGATAGTAGCAGGGATATTAAGAAGTTACTGGTTCAAAGGAATAGTAGCAGGGATAGTAAAGAGTTACTGGCTTGAAGAGATGGTAGCAGGGATATTAAATAGTTACTGGTTTCAGGGATAGTAGCAGGGAGTGGTTAAGGAGCTACTGGGGCCTTGAAAGGATGGTAGCCAGGGATGGAAAGGAGTTACGGTTTTAAGGGAGATGGTAGCAGGGAGGATGTGAGAATGTACTAGTTGAGGGATGGAGCAGGGAGGTGATTATAAAGAGTGACTGTAGGTCTAAGAGATCGTGAGCCAGGTTGTGAGAGTTACTGGGACTAAGGGATAGTGCAGGGATAGTAAGGAGTTACTGGTTTTCCAAGAGGGTAAGCGAGAAATCGTGAGAAGTGACTGGTACTGGTGTGTGTAGTGGGTAATTGTACTAACCCTGGATCCATACACAGGAGATAGAGCATCAAGACGAGACTGACCCATCAGAAGGAGGACGGGCAAGGATATAACAGATCCTATTGGGGTGATAGTCCAGGTCATGTGGATGGGCTCCACTTCACAACTCTGCCATGTTGATATATCTTTCACAAGACAAAAAAGAGAATTAATCATTTGTTGGATAAGGTGACATGAGATAAAAAAAAACGATGCCGAATACATGCACGGGTTACCGCTGGTTGGTAGACGATCTGGATCAAGAAACAGCGAGTTTGAACTTTTTCAAGGCCCAAGGGCAAAGTTGCTATTGATCAAAAAATTGTGAGTGTTAACTGTGCATTGTGGTTGGAAATAACTGTATAAGTATGGTTGAGTCGGTGGGGTTGCCAGTTGCACTGTTTCTTTTTTCCAAAAGTTTCCAAGTTAGGAGTAGAGTTTAGGGCATATGGTGCGTTGACGAGCGTTAAGAAAAAAAATGGCCCCGTAGTGAATACACTACCCACAAGTTATATCGGTGTGTGATGAGATTGAGATGAGATGAGACAGTGAGAACCAGTGCCCCTGGGTTGACTCCTGAGAGGAAAGAATAAGCACCACATGTTGTGCTTAGGGTTTTTCTGTCACAATGTGACACATGATCATATATATCATTCTAATGGAGAGGCACTGACATGAGTGCAAACACTGAGGTAGCACTGATTGGCAGAATAGCACCTGTATGAATTTAAAATGATATGCATATAGGTGCAAGGGCGCACAAGTAGGTAATAACAAAATGGGAACGGAGCACCAGAAACGCGATCTACACAACAAATGGAAGAACACCCACATCAATGAAATTGGGGGCTGCAATTCTTCAGTTGTTGGCTCAAACACCAGATGACAAAATTATACGAACTTTGTTGCGGATCCATGATCGAAATATGTCACCGTGCTTCTGTAAGGACACCATAAATCATGGAGTGTCCTAGTTCTATTGCAGCTTGAGTCCTCTGCTTCAACACTTTTTGAAAAAAAATGGGGGGAAAAGGGGAAAATACTTTTGCATATTACATAAAACCCTATTTTTAAGTCACTAGACAGTGTTACCCTGGATATGAAGGCTTCTTCACCCCCCAGAGTTCCATCGTCCGATACCATAAAACCAAAGTTAGGGAAGAACTGAACCAGTAAAAAAAAGAAGAATTATTGCTGATTTGAAGAAGGGAACTAGAGACACCAATGGTCTGTAGCTCAAACCGACTAAGATAATGTGTTAAATGTTCAAGATCATGCGACCAGAAGGCTAGTTTTCAAACAATGGCCATTTGCCCCTGAGTAACAACTTGTGACATTGATCTTCATTATGCCACGGATGTCAATAGTAGTCAATAAATAAACATAGGGTCCAGGTCTGAGTGCAAACATCATCGAAGAATGACTGTGTTTGCTTTTTTCCGAGTTCAGATGTTTTCGTTACTTTAATTCTGCTAACACTGATCCACAATCTGCATCCACAATCTTGCAAACCAGCGGGAGGAGGAAAGGAGGCATTATGACACAGTTTCAAGACATGTCTAAGGTACTTTTGTAGAGGAGATACATTGGAACTGATACATATAATGACCTATAGTGGTGCTCCTTTACTGACCTTGACCCTGACCTTCACGCAGAGTTCAAAAGAATGTCCCATGGGTCAATTATCATTGTGTTCAGGTTGGTCGACCTCCATCACGATAGATGTTTAGGGGCCAAAAAGGCAATTGTTGACACACTGGCATAGGTGATAGGCTGTAGGCGAAGTGGATCCTCGGACCAAAAATCTTGAAAAGCCTGTAGGAATGGCTACTCCATCATTAGATCGAAACTTTTGCACAACATGTAGGAGTAGAGGATGTGGAGGCGAGGCATTTGAGCTGACCAAAAAAATCCTGAAACACCCCAAAGTACAGCTGTTAGACATCATTATGACTAATGTCAGCACTGGCACCAAAATTGTAAGAGGAGGTCATTGAATAATTCTACATGATGGGCCCTCGATGTTAGGGCCCACATGGCTTGGGTCCTAAATGCCGGGGCATCCTGAAGTCCTGGGCATCCTGGAAGTATGGCTATTAGACCTCATAATGACCAAACATCAGCATGGTGCAACAAATTGGTAGGAGATACAAGATTTGGCGGTATTCATATAATGGCCTGAGGCCGAACTGGGCCTTGAGCCCCCAAATTCCCCGAACATCTCCCATGCCCTCTGACCAAGTACCATTACATGTAACTTATGAAGAAAATCAATCAAATCTTGTGGAAGGAGATCCATTTCGACACTCTTGTGTGGATATCATGAAATGGGCCCTCGGGCCCAAGTCGGACCTTGGACCAAAAAAACTGAACCCCCCCCCAACCCCCCAAAGGTATGGCTATTAGACTAGCATTAGATTGAAATACAGCACGTGCAACGACATTTGCGGAGATACAAGTTGCGGATTTCACTACAGGTCCCTATAGCCCAAACTGGGCCCTGGGCCCAAATATGTGAAACCCCAATGCCCTCTACCCAAGGAAACATAACAAGCAACTTTGAAGAAAATAAATGAAGCTCGTAGGAGGAGATGCATTTCAAGTCCATTGTGTGAATTTCATAAAATGGGCCATCAGGCCCAAGGGGGACCTTGGACCAAAATTCCTGAACACCCCGAAGGTAGGCGCTGAGAGGACCATCATTATGACCAAACATCCGCGCTATGCACAACATTTTATGAGGAGATACATTTTGAAATTTTACACATAATGGCATACGCCCCTTTTTTTAATGACCTTTGACATTGACCTTCACAAGGTCATGACCTGTCCCATGGTCAAGGGACATGTGTCCATGTTTGGTTGGACATCTGTAACAGCAATGACGTTTGGGGGCCAAAAAGGCAATTGATAACACCACTAGAGGACGGACGGACGGTACGGAGGAAGGACGACGGACGGACGGACGGACGGCACGGCCACCACAGAAGGCCAGACAGACAGACAGACAGACAGACAGACAGACAGACAGACAGACAGACTAGACAGATAGATAGATAGATAATTTATGATAGATAGATAGATAAGATAGATATGACAGAGAGCTCGATATTCAATAATTGGTTGAGACATTCTATGGCAGGAGGTTGGTTTGATCATCCAGGCTATAAAAAGGGTTGATTTTGGATATTAAAAACATATACCTATAATGAAGTGATATTTTCTTTTCATTATATACTATGAGTAGGACAGAATGATACATTGCTTTTATTTCTGTATGCAATTAAAAAGACACCTACAAGGAGATAGCAGACAGTTCGAAAAGTAGGAGTTAATTATTACCAGAGTTAGTTGGCAACAGTCACTAGATGCAAGTCTCAGTCAAGTCTCAAGTAACCTGAAAATCTGGACAGCTCAAGTCAAGTTCGAGTCTTGGGAGGTCGCGTCCTGAGGGCAGTCTCAAGGTACTAGAGCAAAGCCCAAGTCAAGTATCAGTCTTGAAGGTTGAATACATGATGAAAGGCTACGAATATGTAACAGTGTTCCAGGAAAATGATGGGTAAGTTATTGTTTACAATTAATACATGTCTCCAAACTTAGTGTGTCTGAAAGTTTTCTCAGAAATGCAATGCCGCTATTTCTACCAGACTGTTCCAGATATTCTTCAAAGCTATTTTGAATGCGAGAACTTCAGGTTTGACATAATTGATATCGAACAAGTTCATAGATTTCCTATTTCTTTGACACTCATATGAACTGGCAATCATTACGTTACTTTGCCTGTTTCTACTTTCACACATACTTTTGAAGAGGAGATCCAGAAAAAACTCAAATCAGTTAAACCGGAAGCTAAATTTTTGAAAAGTCTACTCGCCCTGGAAATAAGTCAGTCTCTCTAAACTGGACCACAACTAGGGCTGAAAATCAGACATATGCTTTCATACAACACATCCACAGAGTACGTCTCGACCCCACAGAGTTGAAACAAATATTGTAGTTTTTCCCCTGTTCGGTCACAAATTCCAATGGCGAGTAGAGTTGTGTAAGTTAACTGTACTGATCATCATCTGAAATTTCAGCTATCAGTGAGTAAATTTGGTCTCTGACAAACTTTTGGAATTGGGACTATTAAACTGATCTCCAATCTTGACAGAACTCGTTGGGAGCAACCTCACCAATTGGAACTAAAATGCTTCAATGTGGTTGAACAACCACCAGACAGAGTGTTTTAGGACCAGTAATTGCGTTGACGTGTTATTGTACTTATATGAGCTGTCGAACTGCATGAAGTCAATTTGACAGCATTTTTAAACCGGAGTTTTTTGAGCGATGAGGGCGCATTAATAAATTGCCACCGTGGCTGAATAATCTCTCGAAAGGAGCACTAATGCTGGGACAGCCACACTCTCACAGCAAATATATACAAGTGGGGCCAATTCTGTTTTCCGTTGTAAAAGGCCAACCTCTCCTCCAAACAGCCAATGGTAGTTTATGGTAACAACACCTTAGTCCCTCGTTAGGTACGGGTGCTCATAATTCAAGCATACACGAAACTATTTTTTTTTATCTCAATAATAACCTAGGTTTAACAATTGTGAAATACAAGACAAGTCTCTAGCAAAAAAGAAAACCCAATTCTTTTGAGGGCAAGCTTGATCAAGTCTCACGTCTCCGGTAACTATTGGTCAAGTCTCAAGTCAATCCCAGTATCTGACATCCGAGTCTGAGTCGAGTCTTCCGAGTCATGAAATTTGCACTCGAGTCGGACTCCTGTCCTTGTCCCTGACGCGAGTCCCCAACTCTGATTAATTACTGGAAGACAACCAAAGAGCCGAAAGGACTTGTGATCCCTCGACGTCACAGGTAACTTTTTTGTCAGTAAATGGAGAAAAATAATTCCAACTGTGGCTTCGTGAAGAAAGCAAGACATGCATGGGCACTATGTTTCCGGTAGCAAAGGAACAGGATAGGTATCATATTGGCTTCTTATATTTTCTAATTGCATTCGTTATTATCTATATCTGGCGTTTTTAATCCATGAGAAAGAGTGTCTGGCTTCAACCTTTCCACCATGTCCACATTGCTGCTAGAAGTTGCTGCAGAATTGGTTGATTGCCAGTTGCTTGTAGAGGCACCTTTGATGCATAAATGAACCATTGACCCGAAGCAAAATTGCCACGCATCACCCAACACACCCACACACACACACACATACCTACATACACAACATCATCCTTTTATTACTGAAGGAAGGAACCGAATGAAACTCACCCAGATTTTATTACCCGTTCTACAAAGATGTGTATGTTGTTCAAGACGCATGCTTGTAGTTTCACTGGAGGGGTAAAGAGAAGTATTAATACAACAAGATGTAAACAAACCGCGAGACATGCTCCATACGCACAAGGCGGTGAATGTCCAACCTTATAATAGAAACCTGACAGCCAAATGGGCAAGTTAGTGAACTTTTATTCATTACCGGATAGCCTATTTCCAGGCACAAGAACAAATGAAAATTCTCTGCTTTATTTTTAAGGCACCAAATGACATTCCATCTACAGTTTTAAAACTTAATGGACTATGATTCTTGTCATTTCATCTGACACTTTTTAAAACTTGAATGACTAGGAAATTCTATCGTGTTACAACAGTTTCTCATTCGACCTCTGTCGAACCTTAGATGACCTCGAATTGATCCATGATTAGACCTTTGTTTACATTGGCTATGGGTATCTCTCCCAAGAAACTCTGTGCTGTTGGCCTCAGCAAGCTCATTATAACAGAACTAAAGGCTTGGCTCCGATAGGGTGATCTCTCCAGCCACTGTGGATGGCTGTCAAATAGATTTTGACATGGTCCCTTAACAGCAACTAGGTAGAGCAACAGTTCATCCTTTTTAAAAAATGAAATAGAAAGCCAGTTTCCTCAGAAAACCTCCCTCAATTTTTTGAGCAAACCACAGACTTGTTCAAAGTCAGCGTTTTAGAGTCTGGTTCACTACCCTTCACTTTATCTCGCTCCTGGGGTTCTGTTTCCCAGTCAAAGGTAACAATGTAGATGTCCTCTCAACAGACCATATCTGCAGAGAGAAAAAAACCTCATAAAATGTCATTGATAGCACTAATGCAGGCCCTGTCAGCTGGGGCTGCCAACTATGCACCGAGCAACCTGCTTCGCTGCAAGAGGTGACTGAAAGGGAGGGACTTCAAAATAAGTATGTGTTAGTGTTACAGCAAACCTTCTCTGGCAAACCCTTCCTGTAGGCAGAGAGTCCAGGGATGGTGTGTCAAGTTCGTTATCCTCAAGATACTTTCTTTCTCTCCTTCTTTTTTTTTTCTTTTCATCTATTCTAGGTTCTATATCGTGGGGGGGGTGAGCACGCGAGTGCCTGATTCGCCTCAGCACCCTTGTCTTGTCTTGTCGGCTACTATGCGAACACCCAACACTTGGTTTTATCACTCCGGGGGGGGCACATGCACAAGCCAGAGACCGTGATGAACCATCTCAATCAATGTTCAAAAGACTGTGAATGTTGTTTCTTTGGATGCTTGAAAGCCATTTGTTCCAATCTGGAGTTCCTTGGCCAGAATGACCACTTGGAAGCATCTGTTTAAACACGAACGTGTTCTCTAACTAAGCCATTGGGCAATGAAGATCTTGATGATGATCAGTCCGGTACTGGGATAGCCACCAGCTTGTTAACTGTTTTGAGACAAGCCTGATTGTGAATCCCACTGCAGAGTCGGCAAGCCAAGCTGTTGAAGGAGGGCTGTCACACGGTTTGATCCGGATAGCTTTGCAACAAAGTGAAGCTGCTCTATGCTGAGCCATCCCCAGGTTTATTAGTGTTAGATGCTTTGTATTGATCCCAACGAGGAGCACTAGGGAGGAACAGAGAGTAAAGGCAGTAACTTTTAGTTTTGATAGCACAGTCGTGAAATGTCTACGAATCAATCCGACTCTCTTTTCATTGGTAACCACCATAGACTCGCCCTTAGGAGCCTTTAGATTGACCTGCCAACTTTGCTCCATGAATGAAAATCTTCCAGGTCTGTTTGGAACTTGTGACTGTGAGTGATCAACCGATGTTTGGTACAAAATGCCGTCCCATCAACAATTGTCATGTAAGTTTATGCATGATGAAGACCATTAATATATAGAGAGACAAGAAATGGTCCAAGAACTGTCACTGAGGTACTCCCGACAAGACAGCACCAACAATAGTTGAATCATCGACACACCACTGGGTACGGTGATTCCAAAAAGCCTTTATCCCATGTGTATGATTTTGTCAGAAATAACTAGTGTTGATGCACACAATCCCTTCACACATCTTCGACTCTATTTCGGGATATTGTCCTCGCTCAGGACCACCTGAGATTAAAACTACATCTAGGGGGGTTATCACATGCTTCTGTCTGCATGCTTTTTTCTATGAGCTTCAACTGATCACTTTTATCACGCAAAATGCTTGAAATTTGTGTTTATAAAAACATGTCTTGATCCATCAACCAGAATATCTCTCTCCCTCTCTGCCAGAGTACAGATAGTGGATGGTCCACTTAGCTCCCAGACTCCCCTCACTCACACCTCACTTACTTTCCTGAACGTCACTCTATATACCTGCCTCTTCAAGCATTGAAACACAAGGACTAATCAATTTAGGTAGATGTATAAGGCTATACTTACTCTCAGTTGAGGTGAACATTTTTCTTTGGCTGGCTGTGTCATTGATGGTCACTGCTGCATAAACAGTAGATGTTGAAGGCTGTACTTACCCTCAGTTCAGTTGAGCTTTGGCCGGCTGTGTCATTGACAGTCACTGCTGTCTAAACAGTAGATGTTGAAGGCTGTACTTACCCTCAGTTCAGTTGAGCTTTGGCCGGCTGTGTCATTGACAGTCACTGCTGTCTAAACAGTAGATGTTGAAGGCTGTACTTACCCTCAGTTCAGTTGAGCTTTGGCCGGCTGTGTCATTGACAGTCACTGTAGATGTTGAAGGCTGTACTTACCCTCAGTTCAGTTGAGCTTTGGCCGGCTGTGTCATTGACAGTCACTGCTGTCTAAACAGTAGATGTTGAAGGCTAGACTTACCCTCCAGTTCAGTGAAGCTTGGCTGGCTGTGACATGAGTCTCACTGCTGTATACACAGTAGATGTTGAAGGCTGTACTTACCCTCAGTTCAGCTGAGCTTTGGCCGGCTGTGTCCTTGACAGTCCACTGCGTACGGAAGCATGCACGAGCCTGTGACGTCGTCGTTGCTCAGATGTTTGTTGATGAGAATGTCCCTTACCAGTGACCTTCCACTGTGTCAATCTTCCTGGCACCAGGTAACTACATGGTCCTCTGTCACTATCCATCTTCTCAATAACCTACAGTGATGGCTTTCATTAATTTCATTACATTCAATATATTTCTTGTCCGGCATGCCCAAAATCTAATCAGATTAAGCACAGCTAAAAGTTGTATACGGTTTCGAAGATGTTCGGCTATCGAGTAAGTGTGTCATTCACAAACCTCGCACCTCTCTCCACACACACTCGAATTACCACTGAGGTTACTTGAGTATTAAGGTGTCTTCGGTTAACTAGCAGCCCTCACAGCCTTAACAGGGAGCTTTAGATCAACAACGCGGACATGAGCTTTGACATGTATCAGATAATGTCAAACTAAGTGCATGTGAAGACATCACACCACGTCGTTACTATGCCAATTTACAACTTCTGGAATCACCGACATTTCACATTGTCTCTACAATGCAAAATGTGGGCACAGTGGGAGGCATCATTGGTAGTGATGCGGGAAGCTCGCAATGGAACTCAGAATTCTACGCTCAACACTTGTATGCACAGTCATGAGACGCACGCATTAAAAACACAGAACTGGTACACGGGCGCCATAGAAAATCTGACAACATTCTCAGTGAGGCAGCAACATGTCCACAAATGAAAGATCTCTTGTCTCAGCACGTCCTTGTCGTTTCCCTTAGCCATGCCTTCCCCGACCTACCAGGCATAGCTCAGAAAGGAGGGATTAGCCACGCTGCTCTCTGCGGCTTCCGCTCCGCGGTTACTGCCTCAATGGAACTGGAATGTCCAACAAACCAAAACTGTCAGAACTCTGAGGTTCTTACTAGTGCAATGTGACAGGTTGTTCATTGCTGAGTGCAGGTCAAGTTTTTATGACTTTCCAGCCTCCAAGATTCTGCTTGGACCTTGGAGGCAGGGCAAATGGAGGCCCAGAGCAGCCTTTTTTTTGAGCTTCCCCTGGCGACATTGTTCAATTTGCGTAGCTTGTGATCTTGGGACCCCCAAAGAGCCTAAAGGAGTATGCCCCTCATTGAAGCCCTCCTTGATGTTTATGCAAGAGGCACCACATAGAATACCTTGTTTGAAAGCCAATGGTCGTGTAAATGCGACTTGACCTATAGTACTTTCCATTTACTACCCTATGGCAGCCAAACCACCCACCCCGAGTGAGCCAATAGGCCCAATCATCCTTATGACATCACAGTGGGGACTGCAAACGCCAAGAATAACAAAGTCATGTGAATTAGTACTTTTGGAAAAACCTGTAACAAATAAACTATGATGTGATCCAATAGAAACTGACAAATTGTTTCTCAAGAAATTTAAGTAAATATTTGTCATTCATTTCTAAGTGATTACCCTTTTTTGTCTTTCTGTCTATCATGACGCCAAAATGCACATTCACTTTGTATATCTATTGGCGCCTTTACATCGTTCCCCTGTTATGGTTCATGCTTCCACCAACTCAATCTACATCTTGAGAAAGCAAATGATACGCCTCGAATTGGGGTGAGGTGTTCCGGCATGTCCTTTTTTCACCTGTTCTAGTTTAAAGACATCGTTATGTGGCCTTCAAAGGACAATTACAGGATCAAAAATGTAGGTAGTGCACACATAGTACATAAGGCAAATGGGTCCAGTCCAAACTGACCGTTTCATGAGACCTTTCCCTTGAGATTTTGCACATGCGCAGAATCAAAAAGCTTCCTAACATGCAATAAAATGATGCCTACTTGCACAATGCTGCAAATTAGTTCTAAAATTTGACACATTATGTCGCTTGGAGAAGTAATTGGCCTGTGAGAGGGGATTGCCCTAGTGGGCTGGTGGTTGTTGTGAAAGAAAAGACTTTTGAAAGAATTTCTGTTCTGAGAATAACACCAATATAGTTTAGAACAATGACTGTGTTGTTCAACTGTGAACCCTCAAGGCATTATTGTGTAATGGGGACTTTCCCTACATATGGACAAAACTTGGAAGGTTAAGTAATCACCCTCCCATAGACATTGTATTAAAATGGCAGGTCTGGCCAGTAGAGGAGTTTTTCATCACAACACACCCGGTCTGCAGGCCTCTGGGACCTAATAGGACCTTACCTTTCATAGAGAGGTCAAAGATCATCTCCCCTATGATTCCGGCGACACAACATGGACTGGCAGATAGTACCTGGGAGTCAGTCTCCAGGGTGAAGTCAGTGAAGCTGGGTGCCTCATCAGCTTGGTTCTCTACAATGATGGTGACAACCGTGGTAACGCGCCATCGGTTAAATGCAAAGGGAAAAGGCAGATGCCAGGTCACCATCTATGCACATAACCATTGTCTACATAACTGATATCAAGACATTTGTATAACGTTATATTTAAGCTTTGATCAAGCTGGATAGGTTACCTAATTCCCAACATCATGGAGTTGTAACACATTACTTTAGTTTTTTTTCTGCATACAGTTTGTTTGTGAAATTCTTATCACTAGGCAGATTCATTATATAGTCAACGAAACCCAGAAAGTGATATCTGTCACTCATATTTGGTTAGGTTTGATGTTTATACTGTTGTACAAAGTACTTTTGATAGATAACTTTTAGGGCTGGTTCGTGAATAGGGGCTGCTTGACTCTCAAACAAAATGGCCAAGATTGACCCCCAGATGACATCTGACATCAATTGCTGAACATATCATTTGAACTATTGGTCAATGATAATGAGGATGCACACTTTGAGCACAAAATGACTCCTGAGTGACCTCTGAGCTAGGAATTGTCTGAACATGCTACATTGTACCATAGTCAATGATAATACTGATTTCACGATCATCCAATCTATTTTGTGGCAGTAGAAGCCGCTTGACCATTCGAACAAAATGGGCCATAACACAAAACAAGGCCGATGATCGCCACAAAAAGTGTCTCGCCTGGCTGCGCGTTTAGTGGTTTTTATTATTCACTACACAAACAACCCAAATAGTTCATGCGGGGGACCATTGTCATATGTCAAACGAACAGCAATATTTTAACATATACACACCATTAAAAATCCTTAAAATAACTGACCACAAGTTTCACTTTTCATACAAAGTCCATTTAATTGTCTTTTTCTCTTCCTAGTGTTCCTACTTATAACAGAAGCTATTGGAATTCAATCGAATTCATGAAGTCGAACACATCGAGTCAGGAAATGTAAGGACCATACCTACTGAGTTTCACAAAATTCTTACCAAGCTGAGGAAATTGGGATAAATTATGGAGCCAAATTAGGCACATACAATGAGCTGATAACAGCAGTGAAATTGTCACAGGAGCTATGGTTTACTAGTTACTCAGTGCTGTATTCTAAACAAGTTATAGGATGTAATTCAATCAAATGATTGACACATCAAACCATCAGATACAAAAAAATTAATGGACCATACTAAATGAAGTTGGAAAAATACTTATCAAGTTTGAAATGAAAATGTTATGCAAAATGAGGCATATACAATGACCTATACTGACCCCCGGCTGGACCTTCAAAATGATCAACATCAAAGGTGGATCCCATCTACCGAATTTTGTGGAAATCCAACGAACTCTCAAAAATTGCCATGAATATGCAAATTAGACACATTAAATGACTTCTAGTGACCCTGTTCCCACTTTTAAATTTCTTGGGATCATGGTGACCACATCCATCAAGTTAATCAGATCGTGTACACCCAATCCTGGTGCTACACACAAAATTCCGTTAATCGGGCCTAACGGTTTAGTGAGGAATCATGCTAAAGAAAAGTCTGACATACAAACACAACATACACCCCCACACGCCATAGTGACCTAAGTCTCCTCCTGAATTAAATTCAGGGGGAAACAACTAGAGCACCAATGGTGCTGTAGCTCAAACCACACAAATGTACCAAGACGAATGTACAATTTATTGCGGTTCAACGATTTCAGACCAATATCGGAAAATATTACCGATAACCGGATTTTTTTCCATAAATCGTGGACTGACAACCGATACGGATTCAGTTATCACAACTGGTTCATATATCATTGCATTATGTAGGCAACTGTCCTAGTTATCCCATCATTAAAACCTACATGTGTAGTTTTAATTCACTTTCTTTCAAGTCAATACTTATCTGACCAACTTTGACCCAATGTTCATTGGACCTCAGACTGTCATTATGATCGAAAATCCGCCTGACCTGCATCAAAATTTGTTGAGAAACATTTTTGCATGATTTAACATGATGGGCCCTAGGACCCACATTGGGCCAGAAATTTCAGATAGTCATGCAAATTCCAATATCTCAACTAGCATACATGTCTACTAAAAAAATAACTACTAATTTCAAATAATATTGACCACTTTCAATGTCCATTTTCAGGAGTTTTCTCAACAGTTCAAACAAAATGGCAAAACTTGATCCCCAGATGACCCCTTTACCTCACACTCCAAACACCCACATGTCTACCTGGACAAGATGATATGCCCAGCTTTAATATCATCCATATGAATCTGTGGGAGAGGCAGCATTTGGTGGATCAAAACGACTTTTTTGGCCTAGATGACCTTTGACCTCATATCCATAAGTGAGATTTGTTCCCCATGGTACTGACCAACTTCCATGATCATCTGATTTAAAATGTAGAGAGAGAAGCATTTGTATATTTCCACAGAGTGGCCAAAATTGACCTTTGACCTATTTTTCCTAACATCCTAGATGATTCTTCACTTGGTCATCAATTTGACCAAGATATATCATGAACCATCAGAGGATGTAGAGAAGCAAATTGAATAAATTGTGGACAAATGGGTGAAAAAATAGACAGCCACAATAGCAGGAGCTAAACCTAGCCAGATGGCTGGGGTGAGCTAAAAATGCTTTTAACATCAAATCAAATACGAACATGTATGAACAACACAAAAAATGTAAGTGAAAGCTGTGTCATGTAAATAATTGCCGGCTATCATTATTGTTGCAGATTTAATTTGGCGACTCTGTTCAGTTCACTGAAAGATTCACCTATTATTGCAATCATTATTACGTTTTCCCACATCCCCTTTTCTCCCCTTTTATTGCAGACATTTTGTTCTACATACCTATGGTCTGTCTTCTTTTTCTCCTAGTTTGACTGCAGGGATCATCAGACTTGGAAAACGTAGCCCACCCAGACTTCAATGAGACCTCCAAGTAGAGCTCTAGCTAATCCAGCGGCCGTGTAGACACCAGGCGCATGTATGTCTCAGATTGGTAAAATGCTACGAATAGCCCACTACAAGCTGTGGAAAGAGTTAACAATGGTTTATGAGTTTATTACACAGAAGAGCAATAGCATTCACCCCACTCCCTGACTAACCTATTCCCTTGCCAATTCCACACTACACTCTGCCTACAAAGCATGCATGATCATGTAGAAAAAAAATACTATGGATTGTAACAAAAATGCTTTTACAATAATTATATTATAATAATGAAAGCATAGCCATTTCTATAGGTTTGTAAGGAACCAGACACTTGATCCAGTTATTTTGAACATATTCATTCCATGGAAGGAATAACAACAAGAATTTTTTTTTTTTTCCAGAATGCCTCAATTCAAATTCAAGCAGAAGTTGAGATGTATTAGTTACAGCCTCCCATTGATAGAAATCAACAGCTGTTTTCTTTATGCAAAAAATACCTCTTCTGAAAAAGTTCAACATCACTGGGTATATTCGAGCTGTAGTGTAACAATACACATTTTGCGAGCAGTATATTTACCCAATATACTCCCTGTCACACTACAAGCTGTGGAAAGAGTTAACAATGGTTTATTGAGTTTGATACACAGAAGAGCAATAGCATTCACCCCACTCCCTGACTAACCTATTCCCTTGCCAATTCCACACTACACTCTGCCTACAAAGCATGCATGATCATGTAGAAAAAAAATACTATGGATTGTAACAAAAATGCTTTTACAATAATTATATTATAATAATGAAAGCATAGCCATTTCTATAGGTTTGTAAGGAACCAGACACTTGATCCAGTTATTTTGAACATATTCATTCCATGGAAGGAATAACAACAAGAATTTTTTTTTTTCCAGAATGCCTCAATTCAAATTCAAGCAGAAGTTGAGATGTATTAGTTACAGCCTCCCATTGATAGAAATCAACAGCTGTTTTCTTTATGCAAAAAATACCTCTTCTGAAAAAGTTCAACATCACTGGGTATATTCGAGCTGTAGTGTAACAATACACATTTTGCGAGCAGTATATTTACCCAATATACTCCCTGTCACATGAAAATCAGTATAGTCATCAGAGGATTTCCCAAGAAATCAGGTGAAAGAACTACATCCATAGCAATTTGGACTGTTCCATCAGAAAAGTACAAGGCATGTGGAAGTGCTCGAGCAATATAACATTGCAATAATAATGTTGTCATGATCTACGACAAGTATTCAGAGGTGTATACACGTAAGGAACAGAATACAACTGGAGAGAAGTAACTTTCTTTAAAAAGATTTCCATGCTGAGAGCACTACAAGTGGGAATAAAGGCAAGTGGGAGTGTGATTTGATAGGTACTGTGAGATTAGTCATGTTAAATTACCTGTGCCATCTAGCTCCAGCACGGAGAACTGAGTGTACTCTGTCATGCCGACAGGTCCAAGGATCCTCAATGGCACATTCTCGTTGTTACTTTCTTCAATAGTTACACTGTAAAAAAAAGAAATGGCAGACAATGACAGACACTATAAAAGAACATACAGTTGCTGTACAGTTATTCACTGTTTGACGTTTGAAAACCTCTTGAGGTGGGGGCACTCCGAAATTCAAGGTTCTGTCATAGCAGCATCACTGTATGAGCAACATCACTGTATGGACTAGTTGTGTCTGAAAAGCGATGATTGGTTCTTTACACAAATGACATGCCCATTGAGCGATTTCCTGAAAAAATTACTTCCGTGCTCAAATTATTGCTTGGTATGATGTAGTCTCTTTCATTTGATTAGGTTTAAATAGAGTTATTCGAACATGTGCCTATTGACAATGACCATCAAACCAACATGTATGTGGAAATCAGTTGTTTTATAACAATGAGATATGGTTCAACATCTCTACCTATAAGTTGCCTCCTATTTTTGTTTTAGGGGCAGAGCAGAAGGGTGGCAGAATAGTATCAGTGCACTTTGCAAGCAAATATTCGCAAGGAAGTTTGAGTTTCAACATTCACCAGAGGCTTTTTCCCAGTGGTTGTACTTGCAGTTGCCATGGGCTATTCTTGGTCTTTACTTCAATGGTTCCCTGTAGGCAGTGGACTTGTTAGGTTTCTTGGATTGTTCCAGGGTATTTGCAGTATGTCTCATTAGTTATCTGTGAGCAATCACATTGGACATTAATCTTCACACCATCAGGTTCTGAGAAAGTGGTCAGAACCTGGAGTCAATGACCCAGCTTTGATAACATCCTGAGCACTTGTCAAGAAAAAGCATGGGGAGTATCACTATGCGGATCCAATGATATTGGTTTTCAGGGGTGCAAGGACAGACCAAAGGTAAACCTATGACGAGGCCCGCCAGAGAAAGAGTTGAAAAAGTAACGGAAAAGAGTAGCGAGAAACAGCTTGTTATTCTAGTCTTGAACAGCTGAGGGTTGCAGGTTCTCAAAGGCGAGAGGTTCTGACGCCGGGAATGAGGGGCTGGAGAAACAGAGCGGCTGCAGGGAATGCAAAAAGTATATTGGTGCATGCTGCTGTCAGCCGAGCTACACGGTATGGGATGAGTGTGGGGGCATAATAGAGCTTAAAGAGTCATCTCCAATGGGTATGATAGCCTTGAGACTGTATCTCATCAAGGATTTCAATGACTGTCAGAGGGGATCCTCCCCAAACGTGGGAATACTACTCAACTGAGGGGAAGGAAATCTGTGCTCATAGAACCGCAAAAGATGAACAGGCCTCCAAAAGTCGTAGTTCCGGAGAGCGTAAAAGACCCCAAATTCCTGAGCGGCCCACTTGGCTAAATCTGCAATATTTGAGATTCCAAGCTGAGGTCAGGGGTCAGACGCATGCTGAGAAGAACTATAGAGTCTGAGCCTGAGAATCAGGGGGGGGAACATTCAAAACCTAACGCACCAATGGTGCTGTAGCTCAAACCGCAACAAATTGTACCAAGACGAGATGTACATATGTGATGAATGTTCAAGATCATGGGACTAGAAATCCCCTGGACCCCTGAAGGTACAGCTATTAGACCATCATTAGACTGAACATCAGCACTATGCAACAGGGAATTTGTAGGAGATACCAGATTTTGCAGTAGTAAGTAATCCATATGTTGGGCCCTCGGGTTCCGAATTCCCAAACACCTCATGGCCCTCTAACCGAGGACCGACATGTAACAGTGAAGAAAATCAATTGAAGCTTGTGGGGAGAGGCCAATTTGGCATTTCAAGTAGGCTAAATTGTGTGAAATTTCATAAAATGGGCCCACAGGCCCAAGTAGGACCTTGGATCAAAAAATTCCTGAACACACCAAAGGTGAAGCTGTTAGACCATCATTATGACCCAATGTCAGCACTGTGCAACAAAATTTGTAGGAGATACAAGATTTTGCGGTATTCATATAATGGGCCCAAGGGCCACACTGGGCCTTGGACCGAAATTCCTGGGCACATGAAGCTATGGCATTTGACCACATTATGACTCTGAAACATCAGCACGTGCAACAAAATTTGTAGGAGATACAAGATTTTGCGGTATTATTCATATAATGGGCCCAGGGCCAAAACTGGGCCTTGAGCCCAAAACTCCAGAACACCCCTATGGCCCTCTACCCAAGGACCATTACATGAACTTTGAAGACATCAATTGAATCTTGTGGGAGATGCATTCCAATTGCTATTGTGTGAAATTTCATAAAATGGTAAAGGGTAAAGCTGTTAGACCACCAATATGACTGAACATCAGCACTGTGCAACAAAATTTGTAGGAGATACAAGATGTTTGGGTATTTCATATAATGGACAAGGGCCCAAAAGGCGAATTGTTGATGAGGAAGGGATGGGATGGATGGACGGACGGACGGACGGACGGACGGACGGACGGACGGACCGACAGGACAGACAGACAGACAGACAGACAGACAGATAGATAGATAGATAGATAGAATAGATAGATGATAGATAGATAGATAGATAGATAGATGATAGATAGATAGATAGATAGATAGAGTGACATGCAGATTCCAATAGCTCAACCAGCATAGTGGTTCGAGCTAAAAATGTACAGGAGAAAAGGTTTTGTCTTGCTTTCGAGAGATGTGATGATGAGAGCAGTACAATCTCCTTGGAAATGAACGAACCCCATTATAACAACCCCACTGGGCTACAATGGGAAGGGGTTGTTAATGAAGGTCAGCAGGTTTGCCTGCATTGGTGAAATATGGCCAGGGTTCCTCAATGCGTCCATCCATAACTTGTGAACCTTATAGAAATCTAATCAAGGATCGACCATTCACCAGGTACAAGGAATAAAGCCATGCCTAATTTCAGATACCTCAATGCTAAATATGGTTTTGAACATGCAGGTGGCAGAATGGTAACTGCCTCTCCCTTATTTTTTTTCCACTTTCAGTCTCTCATGGTAAATGCCCACAGAAGACGAACAACATTTTCAAATTCCTTGGTATGACCTGACTGAATCGAACGCTTTGGTGTGAGCTGAACCAGGAATTGAAATAGGGCCTATAAAAGAATCAACAAAAGTCAACAATAGTCTGTTATCCATGTAAAAAGAAACTTCACCAAGAACTTTGAAAAGAGGACAAAAGAAATTTGAATCACTAGAACAAGAAGAATAGGATAGAATATGCCCTAAATTCTGGGAGCTTGTAGAGTTTTGGCTGCATAACTTGGAATGTGCTAGAAATAAATTATAAATCTGGGTAGCTAGTAGGTTGGTATACCACACTCGTTAGTGGTAAAAAGTTGGGTAAAACTGTAAAAACCTGTGCTGACCATTCCTACGCAGGGTAGAGCATTGGCAAATCCCCACTCCCAACCCTAAATGTTGTCCCCAACCCCAAACTTCATGGAATTCACCTCTGAGTAAGACGGTCATCAGGGAAATATACCGGATCTTGTAATTAATATATACGTCACTGTCTCAGTGTCTGAGAGGGGCGGGAAAGCAGTGTTGGTAACGGTAACGATGATCTGGGTGGAAAAACAGGACAATGGGCACTTGTATTTCATTCTCTGCTATAATGAATGACGAATCATGTTTGAATAAACAAAAATGATTAGGCACAGATTCATTATTCTGTAAAATGGAGTATGGGAGTCACAACTCATTGAACAAAGATTTTTTTATTCAGTCAAAAATATTGTACTGGGACAGCAATATTTGGAGAAAAAAATCAATAATATATTGGGTTCACAACTAATTGAACAGATATCTATTTGCGTGAAGTGATAGAAAGTGAACTGCCACTTGCTAATGCTGTAGGTAAACTTACTTAAGTCTTTTGTACGCCTCGATAAGGGATTGCCTACCTGGAGATTTACCATTTCTGATC
The DNA here is from genome assembly GCA_026419785.1 of Sclerodactyla briareus. Taxonomy (NCBI): domain Eukaryota; kingdom Metazoa; phylum Echinodermata; class Holothuroidea; order Dendrochirotida; family Sclerodactylidae; genus Sclerodactyla; species Sclerodactyla briareus. The sequence goes on from JAODTK010005911.1 coordinate 594,240, forward strand.
ATCCTATTTTTCTTGGCTGTGAAGAAACCATGAGATGACCGCATGTGGGTGGGTTCACCAAGATATTTCTGACACATTCCCCAGTCTGATCCAACCATCAATGCCAACAGGAAAAATCAACACCATTCCTCACTTGGATTTTAAAACGCAGTCTTCCATTAAACCTTCCTCTACACTTGGCCTCATAAGATCACATTGATTTGAGTGATCTACAATAATCTGTTATAGATGGTGTGACTCATGGAGTATACTGCACTGACCTGAATGTTTCCGCGGTGGTCAGCGGCACACCGTTGGCTGAGATGCTGAGCATATTTCCCTCCACTGTGAATTCAAAATTTTTGGTACATTCTCCTGATGAACAGATTGCTGTGAAGTTGCCTGCCGCCCTATTTGGCAGGCGTCTGCAGGGGTCCAAGAGAAGAGAAAGAACAGAAAGACAAGCAGGATAAAGGATGTTGTGTCATCCCTCTGGCCAGTCTAGGGGAGGGTGTGTCACGTCAAACATCTGCAGTCTAAAGGGGGCATGTCATATCAACTTATGAGTAAAGAGGATTGTGTGTCACATCAACCTCTGTGTCAAGATGCAGGGTGTGTGTCAGTCGAACCTCGCAGTATAAAGGAGGGGTCACATCAAACTTATGCAGTATATAGGAAAGGTGTCACACTGACCCTATGTAGTATGGAGGAGGGTGTCACACCAAACCTCTGTAGTATGAAGGAGGTTGTGTGTCACACAAAACCTTATGTTGCAAAGGACATTATATCACATCAAACCTTTGCAGTATAAAGGTGGGGTGGGTTACATTAAACATGCAGTATACAGGTGGGTGGTCTGCCAAACCTCTGCCAGTATAAAGGTGATGTGTCACATCCACACCTAGCAGAACAAGTGAGGGTATGGTTGTGTGTCACATTGAACCCTGCAGGACGGGGTGTGTCATGTCAAACATCTTCAGTACGAAGGAGGTTGTGTCACAGCAAAATGCAGGTAAAAGAAGGGTTGGCACAATTAATATTACATCCAGAGAGTGGTTGTCAAATTTGCCATTTGCATATGCTCAGTTCACTGTTACTAGTCATCATAGCAAAGTGCTGATAGCAACAATAACGGTGGGTGATAAAGTTACCCTGTGCATAGGATGGGCACAATGTGGAGGTGATCAGCATTAATGGGGGATTTCCCCTGGGAGAGAGGATGGAGTGACACATGGATGTGGCTCATCAGGGGAAGGATCAGGCAGACGGGTGTATTTCTAACGGGCATGGGTTTGACAAGTCATAATGATCATGGGTTTAACCCCTGTTGTGGAGCGGTCTGTATGAGGACCATGGTAATCATGGAAAAAGTTATCAGATAACAAGAGCACCAATGGGGATGGAGCTCAAACTGCACAATTGTACTAAGACAAATTCAAATTATGTGTTATGTTTGAGAGCATGAAGTCAAGAAGGCAGTTTCAAATGATAGCCTACGGGCCCCTGTAATTGTAACAACTTGCATTGATCTCTAGGGCCAAATGTGTCTTAGCAGTCAATGAACATTGCTACTCAGTTTGGTTAACATCCATCAACGAATAAACAACAATCTCAATATATATATTGAGAAGACTAGGTGAGGTATCGCCGGTGCTCAGCAAGATCAAAATACCCAGGATTCCTAGATGACAGGCTTGATGCTTCTGACGTCATTGAAAAGTTGGATTCAGGCAAGTAAGATCAGAAGAGCCGACTGCCCAGAGAAATTGTAGAAGGAGTGAACTTGGTTAGTAACCACTGGTTTGCTACTTAACCAGTAGTCTCTTTTGTGTAGAGGTACCGAGATTAATACTGATAATATCGATGACAGATCAGCTAGTTACATGGTTAAAGTATCCAGGATTTAGCTTCAAATTTATCATTGTAGTTTCTGTGTTCAAGCTATTACTCCCTGCCTTATAACCTTCCATGTGAGGTGTTGGTGCAATAGCCAATCGTCTGATAGACGATACAGTGGTGGCAATGTGTGCATCAGGTATGCAATAGGTGAATGTACGCCCGGAGGCCAGCAGGCCATGGCCACGGCTTTGAGCAATTGGCCCCGCCCCAAAAATTAACTTCTTTTCAAGGCCAGTCTAAGTGGGAAAACCCCAGTTGTGCTTAGGGCTTGCAATTATACTTCAATATTACTGCATTTTTCTACAAAGCATGGCTACTGTGCACAGATGTCTAATAATGGAAGGGCACTTGCCTATCCCAGCCTCGGGGGTGGTGGGGGGGGGGGTCGCCCTTCATATTCATACAAGCATCAACACACAATACTGATCATCATCACAATTACACTTACTGCCATTGTCTTCGGTGGTGGTAGTTAGGGGACTGTGGGTTGGCAAGATTTTGCGGGGAAGGGCTTTCCATATCCTATATTGAGCATGTTCTTATAAATCTAAATGTATGGTGCCTTACACTTGCTAGGGTAGCAGTGGGGATGGTTGGCAGTTGCTGAATTGCAATTGCCCTGCTAATTTTCAAACACACTCATTCTATTTTCCTAAGAGGGAGGGGTGGCAATACCCATGGTGGGGAGAAGGAATTTGGTCAGAGTATTTTTTTTTCCTCTAATGCACTCATATTCAATAATTTTAAGAGGACGTAGTTCTCATATTCTAGTACACATTCACACGATTATACATGTACTAAGATGGACTGGCAGTATGCGAAGGGAAGTAAAGCTGTAAACTGTAAATCCACAAGTACTTCACTAGCTAGGTATACTGCCACTTCAAGTGCCAAATCCTTAAGGGCTATTTGTTTATAGGGCATGGGGGTGATTTTTTTTATTTTGACATGTGTGGCCAAAACATGGTGCAAAAAAAACTACTGGGGAATTATGGGGAGTTTTGAATGGATTGGTGAATGCGAGTTGCACAAACTGTCATTTGGGAATCAGTATCCACATCATAGTAGTGGGGGGGGTAGGAGGAAAATGTGGGGGGGGGTTGCAGGCTGTGTGAATAGGGAAGTAATCCAGTATGGGGGGATTACCAGGGGAGCTCTAACACTTTTCAACATTTTTAATTTAGAAATCATGATGAAGAGGGAGGTGATTGGGAATGGGTTTTTGATTGCAGCCTAATGGGGGAAAGCAAGCAACCCAGTATGGGGAAAAAGAGAGTAATGAAGAATATGGGAATTTGGAATTCAAATTTGGAAGATTGTTGCTCCATGACCGAACATCATCACTGACATGTGCTCCAAAATTTGTAGCAGCATTTTGCATGATTTAACATGATGGGCCCTGGGGCAAACATGGGCTTTCAGCCAGAAGCTCCCAAACACCCCTGATGGACCCTTAACCAAGGAGCATTACATGTTAACTCCAAAGAAAAATCAATTGGAACTGTGGAAGGAGATGCATTCAGAGTGCCAATGTGTGAATTCCATGAAATTTCATAAAGGGGCCCTCGGGCCCAGTGGGACTGTGGATCGGAAGTTCCTGCAATGGAGGTCGGCCATATTGGTACCGAGGGTCAGTACTGGCACAAAACTTGTAAGAGAGAAGAGGCATTTTGCGTAATTCCACATGATGGGCCCTCTGGGCCACACTAGGCCTTGGGTCCCATATCCCTGGGGGCACCCTGGAAGTATGGCTATTAGCCCATAATAGATCGAAAACTCAGCCACTGTGCAACTAGATTTGTAGGAGATACTAGATTTCACAGTACTTCATGTAAATGAGGCCCTAGTGCTAAAATGGGCTTTGGGCCCCCAAAATTGAACAAGCACAAATGGCCCTCACCTACAAGAACCATAACATGTAATTTGAAGGGGAAACCAATGCAGCTACTGGGGATTGAGATGCATTCAGGCACCATGTGTGAAAATCATGAAATGGGCCCTAGGCCCAAAGCCGACCTTGAAACAAAAAAATATTCTGACAATACGAAAGGAAAGGAACAGCTGTTAGACCATCCAATTTGACAAAAACCCATCAGCACCTGTGCATCCAAAATTTGTAGGAAAATAGTCGCATTCTTTGCAGAGTTTTCCCTTATGGCCCATTGTGATCCTTGACCTTGACCCTTCAGGGGTCAACGATTGACCCATCAGTCAATAAACAGTGTGACCAAGTCTGGTGGAGATTCATCAAAGAACAAAACAATTTTGGGCCCAAAACAACAAAAGTTTACAGGACGGATGGATGATGGATGTGGATGGGGATGGATGGACGGACAGACAGACTGACGACAGACGGACGGACACGCGGAGGACAGACAGACAAGATTAGACAGACAGCCAACCAAGAGGGACCGAAGAAAGATAGACAGACAGACAAGATGGACCGAACAGACAGTGCCAGACAGTTGGACAGACAGACAGACAGACAGACAAGACGAAGTTACGGGACGGAACGGCGGACGGATGGATGGGAAGGATGGAGGGATGGATGGATGTAGGAGGATGGATGGATGATGGATAGATAGATAGATAGATAGATAGATAGGATAGATAGATAGATAGATAGATAGATAGATAGATGGTTTTGAGTTAAAAACCAGATGTATCTTGAACTGAGACACTGTATACAGCAGTCCAAAACCCACCAAATCAACATAGAATATTCGGTGGGGACAATAACTCTCCTGCGATGGTCTCATTCGTATGAAATTCTGCAATCACCAATGACGATCAGTTCAGGAGGTATATCGTTCACGTCTGATTGGACACCTCCCCGTTTCGGTTACCGTGTAAGGGAAGATTCCCTCTTCTGTTAGAGGCAGTGATCAGTCAAGAAAATATTCACATTGAAGGATAGCGTCAACATCAATACACTCCATTTTGGTGAGAACGCCACTAGTGCTTTGTCAATCTTAAATCGGGGGTCACCTGTGAAATGTGTAGAAGAAGAGAAATCAATTCTTAGATTTTGGGGGTTAATTATGGGCTAAAAGGAAACAACATCCTGAATATGGGAAAACTACCCAAAACAAGAGCCTACAATCAAGTTTTTTGATAAGTTACAGCAAGAAGCTCTTCTGTGTGTATTACATAGCGTCTGTATAAAAGGAATCAGGTTGGCTAGTGGCGGGGGGGATACCGTTCGTTTTTTCTAATCGTGCGGTATATTTTGCTGGACTATTTTGTCTCAAAATTTATGATTAGATTCCATTTTCCAAAAGATGCTAAAATCAATGATATGGCCATGGTAATGGGGTAAGAGTCAGGTTTTAAACATCAAAGCTGGTGATTTTGATATCAGTTGGGTCAGTTCTTATGAAATGCCTTGAAAAGTGAATCTACTGTCTTTGTATTCACAATATAAGACTTTCATGGGGAGCTTCATCACTAATAAATACATGATTCTCTTTATTACTCAGTATGATAAACCTGTAGATTCAAATGAGAGTCATAAAATGGTAATATTCATGCTATAAGACATTTAATTACATATTTAATTTATAAATATTAACTCGCATCTCCCTGCAACAGCGGTTCAGGATTTCGGCGAATGCTCCATAGTAGACATTGGCACAGTGGCACAGTGGTATCAGTGAGGCTTTGCAAGCAACATTCCCTGCAGTCACCACACATTTCCCCTCCCCCTGCGGGTTGTACTCGCAGTATAGGCGATAGGCGAGATCTGGTCTTTACTTCATGGTTCCACACTAATGATGGGATTGTGCATGGGTTTTAAGAGTTAGTTTTAGCAGTCACGTTGGTCATAATTTTTCACTCTTCCAGGTTCCAAAAAAGTGGCTGTATCCTGGAGTTCACTGACCATCTTTCCAGACAGGAGGTAAAATGGCAGTCTTGGGAGCAGGTTGGAAATGGTTGCACCCCTACCTGGATATCATCCAAGTACTAGTCAAGAAAAGAAGGCAATTTATCGGCGATGCTCATCCATGATCAATAGTCCCAGGATTCCTAGATGAGCCTACTTGGTTTCCTGAACCTGTAGAAATGATCAAATAAAATAAAATAAGTAAAAAAATTTGGATTGTGTAAAGCAGATTAATCAATCCAAGTACCTGGGAGTACGATTGAGCGATCTCTACGGGGGGCCTCAGAGTTACAGTTAGAGCCAGAGTTGCCACAGCATGGATGAATGGAAGGAATTAGAAAGTGTAATTAACAGCTGAGATGCCGAGGTCAAGAAAGTTGGGAAATTCAAACTGTACAACATATTATTATTTTAATTTAAATACAAACTGACATGGAATACTCTATTCGTGAGTTTTGTCCGACCCATCATCATCTGTCGCACTACAACAAAGTAAAGCAGGCAATCATCCCAGTTATAATCTGACACATAAAAAACTGAGCCACTCTGAAAACAGAACATAAGGAGATAATGCTTTATATATAGTGTCACATGCAGATCAGAGCATCACAATGAATTGTCATCTATTGTCCAATGATCAATCAGTATTATGAAATGCATGTTTGGGAGTAAATCAATGGTTTAGCACAGTTCATCACATGATAAACCCAGGGCATGGGTCAATGCATGCAAGCAGTAGCACAAAGATTCAGAGATCATGTCAAAAATCTACACTTAGTCAATTACTGCAGTTTATTCATGTAAATCAGCACAGTCGTCTTATAATTCTGACATACCCACATGCCAACAAGGTGTAGTATTCTAGATTGGTATTATTCCTTCCGATAGGCAAGCCTTCATGCATGATCAAGGAATAGTGTTCCAATGAAGTGACCATGTAAGGCCATTGGCTGTATCAACACACACTGATTGGGCAGAAATCATAACTGACATGAATAAAATTGCTTTTTAAAGTGTAATAATTTCCATTTTTTCATGCCAAAAATTTGTGCACATTGCATTCAGGCAGCATCTGATCTGTGTATAATTTTAGTTCGGGGCTCTCTCAGTGATGATGCTACTGTTGCTACTGTACAATGTTTCTCGGATATGTCAGGTTTGCGTCTGTTACGAATATGTCCGCAGGGCTTGCTTCAACACAGACCATTCATTTTGCTACCGTACTGTAGTCCTTGTTTTGCTAAGGTCTGTAGGTTTCATCCTTTAAAAAAGAAGTAAACCCTAGTTAAATTTATCAATTAAAAGTTTGTTTGTTTCCACATTCTCCATGGAATGTGTTGGGAATGAAAAATAAAAACATTTGTTGAGCATCCAGTTAATTCGACTTCTGCAAGTAATTACACTATCTAGATATGAACAAAGGTTGATTAGAAAATAGGTTACAATCAACATAAAACTACTGGAATGAAAAATCTTTCGAAAATTAAAAGCCCGAGTTGCAACGGTTGGTATAGTGTGAATTCTGTATTGGTTCTCATCATTCGAGATATATTTTTTCATAAGCATATCAGAAGGACAAATACCTGAAAACACGGGGATTATCATTGATGTCATCGACTTTGACCAGACTCTGTGTTGAACTACTGAGTTCGGTCGTAGACGTAGTTGCATTAAAAGTGACCTGTAAGAACAGTTGAAAGTCAATTAGGATGTCACTCTGTATGGTTCACGGATCATGTCCTTGCACTTTATAATCAAAATAACTTACGCCTCGGAAATCTTAGTATATTCCGTAATTTGGTAATCATGTTGTTATTTTGGTTGCTACCAATGGCCAGAACTATATATATATATATATATAGATATATATATATATAATATATATATATATATATATATATATATTAGATATATATAACCCCATTAGCTGGCGTCTTGTATATAACGTTCCGAACGTTTACGATAGGCAACCCAGCAGCTTATGTCACATATGAGGCACTACAGCCGAAATAGGCATATAACCGAAGAAGGTCTCGCTTATTCAATGGGGTTATATATATATATATATATACAGCAGGGAGAATCCACACCCAACAAATAATAAGGGGAACTTATAAACTCCATTACAGAAAAACTGAAATATTGGAAAAAGAGGACTTCATTATAACTGGACATTTCGAACAGCTAGATCTGCTGTTTGGATCACTAGGGTAATAATGGAACCTGTCAAGACCAACGAAAATGGATTACCTAATTAATGTTCTTGTGAAGTTACATGGATGCCTACTAATAGGGCATGAGTATTTGAATCTATAATATATACTTCTTTTCACCCATTTTACCCATTTTGATTCCTTGCCAAAGGCGAAAGGAATCTATGTGATGGTACAGGCACGTGTATTGTGTGCGTGTGTATCTGTGTGCCATATATATGTATGTGTCTAATGCCCCTTGAAAACACAATAACTTTTGACAGCAAAGGTATTTGGATTCCATACTGGTATGTAGGATTAGCAATATGAAATAAATGATCCCTATTTGGGGGGGGGTGGCTTGCCCAAAGTAAATGGAGGTGAAGGTTCTGAAAACCTTGTAAACATGATACTCTTGACCACCAAGGTGAGCATACTTGGTATGGGGTGGTCATATGAAGTAAATGATCCCTATTGTTCCGGTCTGATGCAATGTCATCTGAGGTGAACAGAAGTCAAAACCTTAAAACATTGTAAAATAAAAAAAATAGTGAAGGAAAAGGTGCACTACAACCATACGTGGTGTGTAGCTTGACCCTATTGTTTGGGGGTCTGGTAAAGGTCATCTGAAGTCAACAGAGAACAAAGTCTGGAAACCTTGTAAATATGGGATAACTTCTTGACACACATAAGGGTAGAGGGTTGAAACTTAGTATGTAGATTAGCTATTGAGTACATGATCCCTATTGTTCCAGGGTCAGATAAAAAATCATCTGAAGTCAACAGAGGTCAAAGACTGCAAACCTTGCAAACATGACAACCAGTGAACATGTGAACCAGTGAACAACACAAGTGTGGATGCTCCATACTTGGTATGCAGGCTGGCCATAAGTAATTCATAATCCCCATTGTTTTTTTTTATCTGGTCCAAGGTCATCTGAGGTCAATAGATCAAACGGAACTAATCACCACATGCGTTTAGGTGAGTGATAATTTGGTTGCGCCAAGGTTGGATCAACTCGCCAGACTAGCAAAGGCTAGCAAAACTGGTCGCCACAGTATAATTCTGAGGCCTTCGTATATAGCACCACCATTATGACGACATCAGCACGTGCCACTAAATTGTATAAAAGGAGAATCATATTGATTCTCACATAAGGGCCCTAGGGTCCCACATTGGGCCTTGAGCTAGGAGTTCGCAAACACCCAAGGGATTACTACCAAGGACCATGAAGTAACTGAAGAAAATCAACTAAACCTTGTAAGAGGAGATGCATTTCAAGCACCAATGTGTATAATTTCACCAAATGGGGCCATATGGTCCCAAGTGGGACCAGTGGGCCGGAAAATGCCTGAACTTTCCCAGGACCGCTATTACACCATCATATGACCAAACACAAGCACTGTGCACCAAAATTTGTAGGAGAAGCCTTTTGTGTGATTCCACATGATGGGCCCCGTGAAGGCCCATTGGCTTGGTTATCAATGTGACCAAGTATCATTATGATCCATCAAAGGATCATCATTATGATCCATCAAAGGATCATCATTATGATCCATCAAAGCCATTGGGCCATATGGCTTAGGAACCAGGAACGAAGCTGGAGCAAGGTTGCTTGACTTGGCAGCTAGCCACAACATCACGCCAGCTCCACACATGGTTTCTGGTCGGCGTTGAGCGGTTCACAAAAATACCTGGAACAATGTACTGACGGCGCACCAAAAATGCTATCAATCACATTTTTGTTGATAGGTCAAAACGCAAACACCTTACTCACTGCAGGTCTTTTAGCTGCCAATTTGAGACTGACCACAGGATGGTACTGTTCAACATCAAGCTGAAGTTCTCTTCGCTGCACACCCAGACGCAGACATTCTTTAAACATCCACAGGCTTAGTGATGCTGCAGTAGGTCAACAATTCTGCCACAGTGTGAAAGAAGACCTAGCTAACACTAATGACCCTCCTCTCTGACAGATAGCCACCATCATTGCACGATCGAGTAACAGACACCTGTGGTACCCAGAAAGTTTCTGTCAACAAACCACATCTCCAGCCTGATACCATCGAGCTGATCAGAAGAAAGAATTCCTGCCAGGAACATCACTGAGCAGAGCATCTCCGTAATCTGGTGAAGCACAAGTGCGAGAAGGACATGGAAATGTGGGTCCTGGAACAAGTTTCTACCATTGAGACTGCCTACCGCAACAATGACACAGCACGCTTTTCAAAACAACGGAAACTGCTGACCGGTAAGATCAATGCTCCAAATGTGAACTTCAAGGATGCAAACGGCACCACCTTGGAGAGTGGTCACTGAAGAAGGTCAAACCGTTGTCATGAATATGCTACCATCCTTTTCCAGTCAAGATCTTCAGTGCAGCGTGGATGGTCTACAATTACTTTAACTACAATATTTCTGATGATGTCCTCCCAACACTGGGGGAGGTTGAGAAGCCATCACGTCACTCAAGAAAAACAAAGCTACTGGGCCTGGACAAACACATCCTGGCGGGACGGATGCATCAAGACCTGCTGCAACTGTAACACGCTTCTCAGCCCCATTCACAAGGCTGTGCGGCACATCTGTGGCCACAGGCATTATGGCCTCAGCGCTGACATCTTTAACCTCATCTCCACTCCATAAGAAGAACGACCGAGGGGTCTGTGAGAAATTATCACACATTGGCTCTCATTAGTCATGCCAGCAAAGTAGTGCTCAGCATCATGCAGTCACGCCTCCAGACTCACCTTGAAGATGTTAGCAAGGTGCAGTTTGGCTTCCGCTCCGGGAACGTCAACAAAGATGCTATTCTGTCGCTCTCAAGAATCTCCTTCTGCCTAATACAGAGCCCAAACACCACTCACATCTTATTTTCGTGAATTACAAGAAAGCCTTCGATAGTGTAAAACATGCCTCGCTCATGGAGAAGCTGGAGCAGATGAGGGTGGATAAGGATCTCATCAGACTCACAGAGAGTCTTATCATGTGCTGGAGGGCGTTCTACAATGAAGAAGAACGAGACAACAGATGCCTTCAACACTCCAGTTGGATGTAGACAGGGCTGCCCACTTTCCCCAATCCTCTTCTCTCTTTTCACTGAATGCCTTATGAAGGAATGGCATGCTAGGACTGTTGGTTGCCTGGTGCTACTATAGGTGAACGCACAGTAAAGGAACTGAGGTATGCCGAGATTTTCTGTCCTGTTTTTGCATTATCCGCTGTTGAAGCAGAAGCGGCTCTTAACATCTTGCGGACGTCTCCAGGCCGCTACCAGCTTGTGATTCACACCCTGGTAAAAAAACAGCTCACCTGGTCAGCCAGACAGACCCAACTCTGCCGACACTGTCCACATGGGGCCCTCCATTATCCCCAACGTTAACTCATACATGTACCTCGGATCCATCATCACCCACAACATGGAGGAAGCAAAACACATGCTCTTTTCCCGGAATCGATGCAGATAAGAGCTCAACAACATGGTCCACCTATCGGTTCATTCGCATCGCTTCTGAGACAGGTCTACGGACTCTTCAGAGTCTTTGACGATTCACTACCACTACTAAAGGATGTAGGAGGAGGAGGAGGAGCAATTTACAACAATTGCGGACAATAAATAATTAAATAGATAACCATGCACGATCACAATAGCTCACCCCCCAGCCATATGATGAGGTGAGCTAGAAAATATTGGATGAACTTATGAATTTCGTAAATAAAATTACATCTGCAGCATTCAGTGCACAATGGACTTACGCTATGTTCTTGGGTCATTATAGTCCAGTAATTCTTCAAGGTGATGGTTTCCTCCTTGTCAAGCAAAGGTTCATCTCCAGTGGTCAGATTTAATTACCTCTTTATCTGATGACACACCACAAGAACCTACCAACAGCTTCACCGGAAATTTCATGATAAAAAACCGTTTGACTCTTTTTCGTAAAATTTGAAATAACAGTATCATTTAGTTTTTGATTTTGCACCAACATTTTTTTTCATTTTCTGAATTTTTTTTGAGATCATTGATTTTGGTCAGCTTCGTAGAACATAGGGAATATTATTCTCGCTTGATTCCTAAAACTGCAAATCCTGCGGAAATTTCAGAATAATTGGTGTTCCTCCAGATTTCCACAAGGCAGATATGGTCTGAAGGCTAAGGAGGCTGGCCATAGGGAGGGGGTTTAAGAGGGTTTTGCCTCATACTTGCTAATTATTTGTAAAACTTCTCGTTGCAGCTTCGTGCCAGCTGAGGGAGGCACTCTAATTATTGTCACATTGTTTTGACGATCCCGAAATGTAGTTGAGAAGCCTGAAGAAGTGTGAACAACATTTTGAGACAGGCCCCAAAAAAACAGGCCCAAAATGTTCAAAAGGTAATCAAGCATGCTTTAATTGATTTTTTTAATGTTTTGAATGTTCCACACATTTTCATTCAACCTTATTAAAATGTGATGTTTCAAACTGGTTTGAATAGCATGAGGAAAACACCAACAAGAGAATGTCATCGAGTGTCTTGAAATTATACAAGAGTACATACCTCTGGTACTGTTACAACTTGCACCGCAGTCACTGGTCAGGATGGGGAGGGGGGGTGTGGCATAGAGGGGTAGAAGCAGCTCAACGAGGATGTATGAGTCGGTTTGGGAGTGGAGGCATGCCAGAATCGTCACAGAGAAGGTGAGGTTTACCATCGCATATGGGATCTCAGTAGGTTTTGCTTTGTAGTTACCATACCTGGCAGTACCAGTTGTTGAAAATAGTCTAAAGAAAAAAACATGTGGAGAATGAAAGTGCATTGCACATATGGTAGCAACAAGTATAACCTCGGGGATACGGTATATCATCACAATAGTATGTCGATGCAAATAATGTCTTCATTTTCTGCAACATTTTTGTCTGTAAACAGCCCATACCAATATCCGCCAGGTGTTGCATGTTTTATGTAAAATAATACTCGGATAAGATGAGATTGAACTTTAAATTTGAGTTCAGGGCATAGCATGAAATATGCTCTTTTCATCTATGCAAGTTTTAAAGCAATCTCCTGCAAACTTGAGTGTGATTTCAAACTTCGACAAGCAAACGTCACTGTCCATTATTCACCAGGCGCAGAGGGCAGGAATTGTCTCTATAATGTTCGATATACTGAACAGTGCTCAGCGCGAGTGTTTGTCCTTCCAAAACCTCAGCTTTTGAGGCTGTTTATGCACAAGCTGCAGAGCCTTGCCAGGACAGCAGTGTATACCATTGTGGACGAGGATGGACATGGATGAGGCTTGGCATTCTCTCTTGAAGAGCATCCAGGGTTAGAGATGAATAACTCCTGCTCCCTGCAGGACCACTGTATTACATCCTCATCTAATGGACGTGAGTGAGATGTCCCCATGCAGGAATGATGCAAGAATTGAAGGCATTGTAAAGCACCGTCTGTGAGTTCAGCAGATCTCAAACTCGTAACCTCCAGTCATGCGAGGAGACCACTCTACTGGTATACAACTCTTACAATGGGTCATGCCACAGATTTCTGTTTTTATACTTGCACAGGGTGAAAGGAGGACTGTCAAGACCCCTACTTTCAAATGATGGAGATGCTATTCCATTGCCTAGTTCAGTTAATTTGTTTTATTTGAAGAGAAAACATACGCCCAGGGAGAGATTGATGTGAAAGCACTCAGACTAAGAGCGGAATTCTGCCATTTTTTACATTGCTAAGATAAAGACAAGAGTGTTCCTCATTTTAGCTTTCCACAGGGAGGTAAACGTCCCAGGCAGTTTTGATCCTTATTGTGTCCTTCCATATTTCTAGATTACAAAAATAGGCTTTGTTATTTGCTTCACCCTAGTAGCACTACATAACACTGTTGGAGTTGCAGTAGTGATTATGTCACCAACCTACCCTTACAAAAACTTATTATTATCTTTAGGCAGTAGTGTTTTTGCCGGTCTTTACCCAATGGTGAAATACAACTGAACTTTTTAGTACCATTCAACATATTGTACCCCAAAGAACACAACATGAGGCCTAATAGTACCCAGAAGTTGAACACAATATCAACTTGTGTTTTTTTTTTTTTTTTTTTTACTTAGTTAAGATGGACTCATTTAATCTGACAGTTTGTTTACCCAACAGTTGGAGTATAACTGCCTGTTTGCAACCCAATAGTTGGAAATATAACTGACGGTTTGCACCCAGTAGTTGAGATACAACTGACCAATTCATACCCAACAGATGATTGATATCAGTGAACTGTATTGTAACCAAATAGTTGAGATGCAATCTGAACTGTTTCTATCCCCGCTGCACTCTCAAATGTCTTTGTGTAGGAAAGGATACTGTTCCCGGAGATATACATTCGTCCGGGTCCACTGCAATTATCTCAAACAAATTTCTTCGCGGACGTACGGGTTGCATTACTTGTTCTGTTTCTCCTTCATTTAGGACAGTTGGAGCATGGTTGGTGTCGTCAGTGACAGCCGTGATTATCACCTGTGAAACAAAAGAAAATTATGTGATAGTTAATGATAATATAATTATGATAATATTAATAATATAATGACTACCACTAATAAATAATTATTCAACTATGACATGACCCTGGCGACTCAGGAAATTAACTTCTCAGGAACCGTAGAGGACTATAACTATAAAGTCTTGTTAGAAGCAACACACACTATTATGTAAAATTAGTTGCATAAATTACCTCAAGGACCTACATCCATTATTTACTTTTCGGGATTGGAAGGTTGACTAGTCTACAAAGTTTCGTGAAAATTGGAGGCTTTTTGGATATTGATGAATTGGGTGTAAGTCTCCTGTTTGGTCGACTCTTAAGTCAGACATGGAATATATAATATTCTACGACTACGAGGCTGTCTCCACCCCTCCCGTATCGCCTAACATGAGGATCAACATATTAGTCTAACTTCTGATTAGAAGTAGATTAAACATAACCTCACATTAGGAAGCTTGAATATCGATATCAGAGAAATTTGTCATCGTTCAGAAATTGTTATAAATACTGATATTTTTTCATTAATCATCTACTGTGCATTTTCAATGTTGATCGATCATTATCGTTGCTGCTTATACGCTTACGACAGTTATTCGTAGTATCCAGGATTGACGGGGTCAGCACTGGATGATGAGTTGGCCACCCGAGAGCAGACGGGTGTCATCACAACCGTAAAGAATCTGGTTGGGGAATGGAAATGGGTGAACCATTCTCTCGCGAGAAAACTGTAGCAATCTCGATGGGTGTTTCAGGATCTGCCTACTTTTGCAAAACCTATAATCCTCCAGCGTTTTTGTTGTCTTTGGGGGAGGGGGGGGGGTGGAAGGAGGGGATGGGTGAAGGGGTTTGACCTGTTGTACATCAGTGATCTCCATTGGTGATCAAGCTGCACCTTAAAAACACTGTAACTGGTGATGTTCCTGGGAAATATCTACGAAGGCGTGGCAGAAGAGGGCAGATATAGTAGTGGCAGATTGGAGGAGGGGTTTGGGTGCCAAAAGACCTGTACCAACCCACCTCCCTCTCTATTGGCAATTAGGACACGATTTGCATCACTCATCAACCTCCCTAGAAAATGTAACATAACCGACCCCACTGGATGGCATTAGACCATCCCGCTCACTGGAAGTGCCGGAGATAATATGGTTTTGGGTGTGGAGCCGACCTGTCCCCTTCTGCCGCACCGGAACTTTAGGCTTAGCACAATAACTCTCTAACACTTCGTCCGATTGATCGAAACTTGGTAACCATGTCCGCCCTAGTGAAATCTCGGATGAGTCCGAAGTGGGGCATCATGCACTGCTGGGGTCCGCTAATTTGCATAATTCCCTGTGACATTTCAGTTCTTCGATTCAACGAAATTGGTGGGTAGGACTATAGTTGATCCCGAAAACTGTGGTGGTCATGTCAGGTCTCAAGGTCAAATGTGCGGGGTTTATGCAATTGTTCAAACTCTGTCAGATTTGAACGCAACAAAGAAACTTGGTGGTGGGGACTAGAGTTGATCCCGAATATGTGGAGGTCATTTCAAGTCAATTTTTTGTTGGCGAAATTTATGCGATTTTTGAACGAAACTTGGTGGATTGAGCAATACCCTTTGGTCCTCACAAAGTTGAGAAGCTTTGAAAAGCCCTCGTGTGTCACCTTGGCTAATGGGGCCTATTTACTTCCATGGATTACAACAAAACTTGGTTTCTGACCAATGGGGGTCTTTATGGGGTGTTAGATACTTCGTTCCCATGATTTCCAAAAGCGGGAATAACGTGGGCGGTTTACCCACCTACACATGTCTAGTTATTACTGAACCACAGCACAATGCACCTAATTAGTAGGAGACATAAGATTTGGCAGTATTCCATATAGGGGCCCTAGGGTTCCCAATTCCCAAACACCTCCATGGCCCTTTACCCCAGGACCGTTACATGTAAGTTTGAAGAAACAATCACACTTGGGGGAGGCAGTATGCATTTCAGGTGACCATCGGGTGAAATTTCATGAAAGGGCCCCCGGGCCCAAGTAGGACCTTGCCCAAAATTCCTGAACACCCCAAGGTACAGCTGATATACCATCATTATAACCAATGGTCAGCACTGTGGCAACAAAATTTGTAAGAGGAGAAGCATTTTGCGTAATTCCACATGTGGTCCTAGGGCCCAACACGGGCCTTGGGACTTAAATTCCTGGGCACCATAGAGACTGCAATTGAACCACCATTATTAACGGAGACATGAGCACGTGCAACAAAATTTATAGGAGTACCAGATTTGCAGTATTTCATATGATTGGCCCTGGCACAACCGGGCCTTGAGCAAAAATCCTGAACACCTCCAATGCCCTCTATCCAAGTGACTGTTCACTGTACTTTGGAGAAATCAAGTGAATCGTGGGGAGGAGATGCATTTCACGTACCATTGTGTGAAATTTCTAAAATGGGCCCACGGGCCCCAGTGGGACCTTAGACCAAAAATGTCCCGAACAACCCAAATGTACAGCTGATAAACTATCTTATGAGAGAATGTCAGCACTGTGCATTAAATTTCGTTAAGAGGAGAAGCATTTTGGTAATTCTCATATGGGCGGGGCCAGGCCCACAACGGCCTTGATGACCTAAATTCCCTGGGTGTCCCTGGGGGACAGGTACAGCTATTAGACACCATTATGACTGAACTCAGCACTGGCCAACAAAATTTGTAGGAGATACAGATTTTGCCCCCGGTATTTCATATAATGGGCCAGAGCCCAAACGTGGGCCTCGGAGTCCAAAATTCCCAAAACAAAAACATATGGCCCTCCACCCACGGACCATTACATGGAACCTTTGTAAGGAGCATAATTGAATCTTGTGTGGGGAGGAGATGCATTTCAAGTAATTATGTGTGAAATTTCATAAAATGGACCATCGGGCCCCAACTGGGGACCTTGGACCAAAAAATTCCTGAATACCCGAAGTAGGGCTCTTCCCATCATTATGACGCAACATCAGCACTGTGCATTCAAATTTGTAGGAGGAAGATACATTCTGAAATTTCAAACGAACTGGCATTATACTGCCCCTTTCCGGACCTTTTGACCTTGACCTTCCCAAAGTCAAACATGTCCCATGGTCAAAAACATTGTGTCCAAAGTTTGGTCGACATCCTCACAGAATTAGTTTAGTGTAGTTTAGTTTAGTTTGTGAATAAGGGTCAGGAAGGAACAACCTCATAAACGACCCCGGAGCCACAACATCCAAGGAAAGAACAGGAAGAAAAATGAAACAACCTAACAAAATTCGATGTGATTCATGAAAAATACATCAAGACTGTCTTGAACGCATTAACAATCTTAGAGCAAACAACATTTACAGGAAAGACAATTCCACTCATTGATCACTCGTCGCCGAGAGAAATATTTAGAAATGTCAATCTGCAGCGCTGCCACGAAGCTTGAGACAGTGGATTCTATTTGCAGTAACATTGGAAAATTCAAGAAGTAGTGGAAGGACAGGCCATCGGTCAATGGACAATTTTGAAAACCTGGATCAAGTCACCGCGAATGCGCCTCAGCTCCCTGGTAGTTAGACGACGAAGCTTAATCTTCCTCGTAGGATAAATATTTTCAGACAGTGAATCATTCCAGCTGCCCTACGATGAACGTTTCAATAACCTGCTGTCTTTTGCAAAGTAGGGATTCCACACTTGTACAGAATATTCCAGTGGCGGTCCACCAGTGCTTAAACAGCCTGACAACAATATATTCTCAAGGGAAATGAATAGTAGTGACGTCTAATCAAGCCAAGAATCCAATTACTCGTATCAGCTTCGGCACACTGCTTGGAAAGTGCAAAAGAAGATCAAAACAAACCCACGATCTTTTCCGAAATCACCCCCTGAATATTTGGCCATTAACTTGAAGGAAGCATTGCGATTGTGAAAACCAATATGCTAACTTTGCACTGGTCGACATTGAAAAACAGTTGCCAATCGGAAGACCATTTGGAAATTATATCCAGATCCCTATGAACAATTCAGCATCATCATTCGAATCAACCTCCTGATACAACTAGGTATCGTCTGCGAACTTCTTAACCTGAATGAACAGAACCTTCAAGAGCGCCAATATACGCCAGAAAGAGTAACGGACCGAGAACCGATCCCTGGGGAAACACCACTTAGGACCTTCTGCAAGAAGACGGACCGCCCATTGCACGCCCATTGATGACAACTCGTTGTTCCAATTATGAAGCCACTCACGAAATCCACTTAAGGACATTCCCCTCAATGCCCAAAGCTCTCCAAATTGAGCAAGAGACGCTCATGAGGAACCTGTCAAAGCTTTCTTGAAAGTCAGGAAATTATATCAACAGCATTGCGTTTCAGCAGACATGTAACATCGTCCATAAATTCCAGAGATGTCAAAACGCGAACGATTTTACCTAAACCCATGCTGAGGAATCCCTACTCAGACTATGTCATTGAAATAATGAAACCATATGATCCGAATATTGATTCATTACTTGCAAACAACACAGTAAGGACTGACTGGCCTGAATTACAAGGAAGAGACCGTTACCTTTCTGAAATAGGTTGAGGAGAAACATTTGCTCTCCTCAATCATCCGAACATACCTTCTTGCAGAGTAAAATGAAAATAATAGCTAATGGAACAGACAACTCGTCGCAAAGGATTTTTAGTAAGACGATAAACTCCGGCAGGACCCGGAGCTTTATCACTTGTGAGCTTCTGCAGGTTCTCCTTCACTAAACCAGCGACGAAGATACAATATTACCAATACTATGCAGAGAAGGAAAACCCCGACATCTAGGTCACCAAAATTATCCAAGTTCTCATGAGTAAAACAGACGAGAATGAGAACCTTAGCCCATCTCCTGGCCTATCGTGATTGTACTACCGAGTCGGAATCGATCAAAGGGACAAGCTGTCATGACTTTCTGCTTCCCCTCACATAAGAGAAAAATTGCACGAGGATTCTCCTTGATATTAGAGGCAATCTGCCTCTCAATCAAGGGGTTTTAGCACCCAGAAAACTAAACTGGAAATGCTTTTGCTGAACTTTGAAATGCCATAGATCAGACACGGCCCAGTTAAGAACGATTAAAAGTCGCCCTAAATGTCGCTTACGTTTAATGGACAGGAAAACTTCCCTATTCATCCAAGATGGCCCTCTTTTTCTTCTTACTGCTGACGTCCCCTCCAAGGAACGTAAACTTTCAAAACCTTGTAAACCTTTTCAATGAAACCGATTCTCCAAGAGTCACAGGCATTCGTAACTTTCTAAACAACGTACGCCATCGATTTCCGCTAAAAAACCTAGAAAGGCCATCGACATTGCCTTCGCTAAACAAGGAACAAGCCAACTCTGTGGGATATTGACGGACCAAGACACATTGAAAGCTAAATATCGTGATCACTTCACGAGCTTACCAAGCTCTCTACATTATCTACAGAAAATCTGGATCACTGCTCAAACTAAATCCAAAATATTGTGCTTTCCTGGTAGGAAAATTTACATGCTGAGCAAGGAAACATCCTGCGTCTCGCAACTTAAAAAATCCAGATCCATGACTGCCAGTAGTACCATCAGACCAAAAATAGCTGGAATAATTGAAATCACCCGATAGATAGATCGATCGATCGATCGATCGATCTTCGATAGATAGATAGATAGATAATAATAGATAGATAGAGAGAGAGAGAGACAGACAAGCCAGACAGACAGACAACAGACAGACACAGCAGACAACAGACCGACAGATAGTAGATAGATATATAGATGAAGATAGATAGATAGATAATAGATCGATAGATAGAGTGACATTGCAGATTTCCAATAAGCTCTGAACAGCATAGCTAGTATTGACTAAAATTAATCAAATATGGGCTGGAATTTTAGTTCCCCCCTCAGAAAAAATCATGTAATTTCAGAAAGAAAAAAATTCACTATACCACCTTCAGGAATTTTCAGCCAATCATTTGCTAGGGGAAACTCATTGTTTAATATTTTTGACCTTGTTCCTAAATCTGAAACTACTTAGTACTATTCCAATCTCTAATATGTTTGCGACAAGAAGATAATTAAAAATTCTGCCAAAAATAAGTTTCCCCCCTAAAAATGGACATTTTTCGTAATTTCCAACTGATTGCATGGTAAAAGTTGTAATTGGTGCCATTTTTATGTGTTACCGAGTCTGAAATCTTCTAGCCATAAGAATCAGTAAATAGTGTGGAAAAATAGTGGACAACTTTGCACTCTAAATTCCACAATTTTTGATGACTTTTGCTTTCAGAGAACAAGAAAATGTGTTCTGGGGATGTCGGGGTGTGCCAAATGGAATTCATGTTTAGCCACACCAAACTGGAGACAGTTGCAGAGGCAAAAACATCGAAGAAAAGGTGAGGTACATGCAAAAACAACACTACAGACATATTTAGTGCACCACACTGGACCACACAAACACTCATGGGTTTCCCCCACCGTTAGGGTACTCCTCAGTGGGTATTCTCAACCTCCACAATTGTATCTTAGTGATTATGGCAATCTTGCCAACAATATTTCATTTGGCTATTCAGGACAAATGAGATAATAAAGTGAATGTTGGAACATCAGAGTAACATAGTACATAGATGGGCTGACCATGGACCTTAGAAATTCATATCATCTTTCAAAGACAGAAAATACCCATATACCCCTACAGCCCAAAAATGACATTATTGGACATTCAATGGATTAATTCAAATCCAACGGTTTTATCTGCCCCAATCTGTTTTCCTCCCAGATATGTCCTTGGTTACAGGGGCATAGTTATAAAGAGAACATCACCCCAAATGAACAACTGTGATGGACAAACCATTGAATAGTCTCCGGGTCTGACTGTCAATCTCCAGGAAAAAAGGAAAAATTCATCGTTGCCACAGCTGCTGGTTGCACTGATAGTCAGGAATACCTCTTCTTCACAAATCAGTGGTGAAGTTCTTCAGTTCAGAGCTGCGTATCAGAAAAAAGGTAAACAATAACAGAAGGATCCGCTGACACTGTGATGGGGTAAAGTTGAGCTTCCAGTCTGCGTACGCTCTGGGTTGCTTGCCATCACATCAAGGAAATAATTGGTGTAGGACTCGTCTTGGGATAGGGTGTCGACAGAGGATGATGGAAGTCCCATCTGTGAGAGAGTAGGGAGATAATCTTTAGAATGGATGTATTCACTCAGTGGTCAATCATCTGAATGTAATATTCCAGAATCAATACGAAAAGTGTTAGAAACTTTTACCATCGCTCTCACTGCTACTATGCTGGAGTGAAGATGATGATGTCATCAGGGGCCAGTACCTTGTGTGGTTTGAAGTGAGGAATATCCCATCTCTCCACTGTACTATTGATTGGAGTGAAGATGATGAGTCTCAGGGGCCATACTTGTGGGTTTGAAGTCCGAGAACATATCATCCCTCACTGCTACTATTGACTGGAAGTGAAGAAGATGATGATGTCATCAGGGGACATCCTTGTTGGGAGAAGTGAGAATCTATCCATCTCTCACTGCTACATTGACTGGAGTGAGATGATGATGTCATAAGGGGCCATACCTTGTGTGGTTCGGGGAAAGTGAGAACATACCCATCTCCAAGCTACTAAGTGATGCGGTGAAGATGATGATGTCATAAGGGGCCATACCTTGTGTGGATTGAAGTGAGAATATATCCATCTCTCACTTGCTACATTGAGGAGAGTGAAGATGATAATGTCATCAGGGGCCATAACTTGTGTGGTTTGAAGTGAGAACATATCCCCATCTCGTCAAGATACTATTGACTGAGTGAAGAGGTGATGATGTCATCAGGGGCCTTACCTTGGTGGTTTGAAGTGAAGTGAGAACAATCCCATCTCTCACTGCTACTATGATTGGAGTGGAAGATGATGATGTAATCAGGGGCCATACCTTGTTGTGGTTTGAAGTAGTGAGTGAGAAAATATCCAATCTCTCACTGCTACTATGATTGAGTGAAGATGAGGATGCTCATCAGGGCATACCTGGTGTGGTTTGAAGTGAGAACAGTACCATCTCTATCACTGCTACTATTGATTGGATGAAAGATGTGATGTCATCAGGGGCCATAGCCATTGTGTGGTTTGAAGTGAGAACATATACCATCTCTCTCACTGCTACTATTGATTGGGGTGAAGATTGATGATGTCATAAGGGGCCATTAGCGTGTGTGGTTTGAAGGAGAACATATCCCATCTCTCACTGCTACTATTGCTTGGAAGTGAAATGATGAGGTATCAGTGGGCCATACCTTGTGTGGTGAAGTGAGAGACATATACCATCTCTCTCACTGGGCTACTATTGATTGGAAGTGAAGAATGATGATGTCATCAGGGGCCATACCGTGTGTGGTTTGAAGTGAGAATATATTTTCCCGCTCCACGCTACTATTGATTGGGGTGAAAGATGATGATGTCATCAGGGGCCATCCATACATTGTGTGGTTGAATCTGAAGTGCGAACATATTCCAATCTATCACTGTTGTTTTTTTGTGCTTGTGCCCTCTTCTACTTTTGTTCTTTTGCTATTCTTTTTATTTTAATCTATATTTTTCTATTATTCTATTCTGTAATTGATTGGGGGTGACGATGATGATGTCATCAGGGGCCATACCGTGTGTGGTTTGAAGTGAACATGAGAACCGTATCCCACCTCTCACTGTACTATTGATTGGAGTGGTAAGATGATGATGTCATCAGGGGCCAACCTGTGTGGTTTGAAGGAGAGCATTATCCCCATCTCTCACTGCTACCTTATTGTTGGAGTGAAGAGGACAGGATGATGTCATCCTAGGGGCAGACCTGGTTTGTTTGTTTGTAAGTGACGCATAATATACCACTCTCTCACTGCTTACTATTGATTGGATGTGAAGATGATGATGTCCTCAGGGCCAACCTTGTGTGGTTGAAGTGATGCAAACAATCATCTCTCACTGCACTATTGATTGAGCTTGACGTGATGGATGTCATCTGGGGCCATACCGTGGTGTGGTTTGATGCTGAGAAACATATATCCATCTCTCTCAATGCTACTATTGAGGAGTGAAGATGATGAGGTCATCAGGGGCCAACCTTGTGTGGCTTTGGAAGTGCGAAAATAGTCCATCTCTCCGCTGTTACTAGATGGAGGAAGATGATGATGTTCTTCAGGGGCCATATGCTTGTGTGGTTTGAGTGATGAACAAATACCATCTCTCACTGCTACTATTGAGGTTCGTGAAAGAGGATGATGATGTCATCAGGGGCCGACCTTGTGTGGTTTGAAGTGAAAACATAGCCATCTCTCATGACTATAGTGATTGGAGAGTGGAAGATGATGATGTCATCTAGCGGGGCCATACCTTGGTGTGGTTTGAAGTGAGAATATATTCCATCTCTACTGCTTACTATTGATTGGAGTGAAGATGTGTGTCATCAGTGGGCCATACTGGGGTGGGGTGATCAGTGAGAACCATATCCCATCTCTCACTGCTACTATTGATTGGGGTGAAGATGATGATGTAAAGGGGCCATACCTTGTGTGGTTGAAGTTAGTGAGAAACATATCAGTCCACCTCTTCACTGCTACTATTGATTGGAGTGAAGAGATGATGTCATCAGGGGCCATACCTTGTGTGGTTTGAAGTGAGACCTATCCCATCTCTCACTGCACTATTGAGTGCGAGTGAGAGGATGATGTCATCAGGGGCCAACCCTTGTGTGGTTGAAGTGGAGAACATATTACCATCTCTCTCACTGCGACTTTGATTGGGTGAATGATGATGATGTCATCAGGGGCCAGTACTTGTGTGGTTTGAGTGAGAACATCTATACAATCTCTCACTGCTACTATGATTGGAGTGAAGATGATTGATGTCTAAGGGGCAAACCTTGTGTGGTTGAAGTGAGAACAGAATACCATCCCTCACTGCTACTATTGATTGGAAGTGACGATGATGATGGTGCATCAGGGGCCATACCTCGTGTGGCTGAAGTGAGAAAAAAAAAAAAAAAAAAAAAAACCCATATCATCTCTCGCTGCTACTAGTGATTGGAAGTGAAGATTGATGATGTCTCAGGGGCCAGTAACTTGTGTGGTTTGAAGTGAGATCATATCCCATCTCTCACTGCTACATTGATGGGGAGTGAGATTGTGATGTCATCAGGGGCCATAGCCTTGTGTGTTTCTGAAGTGGCCCACATATCCCATACTCTCCGCTACTATTGAGTGGAGTGAAGATGATGTGTATCAGGGGCCCATACCTGTGTGGTTTTAAGGGATAACCATCCCCTCTCACGCTACTATTGATTGGATTGAAGGATGATTATGTCTCAGGGGCCAACCTTTGGTGGTTTGAAGTGAGAACATATTCCATCTCACTGCTACTGTGAACTGGGTGAACAGAAGGATGTCATTCGGGTACTTTGCTTCGTCAGTGCTGAAATCGCCAATAACCTGTCAGGTAAAAAAAGGGGGGGGGGTGGGGTGATTATTGATTGTCAATGAAGAAGGAATTTTTTTCTAGATCAGAGGCAATGTTCGTTGGGGTTTATGGAGACATCTTTGAAATATTAAGAGCCATTCATAGCTGTCGGATGCTGTAGTCCTTATGCAATGGGTTTGTAAGACTACATTGAGTAAAAAATCTGTGAGAAACCTTCATTTAAATAAGTGGAGGTGTACATTGAATTTGAGATTTTCATTGAATTTCTATAAAGTATATTAAGGAGATCCAACCCTGATATTGACTGTCAGTCGATACAGTGCAAGAAGGGACAGATCCATCTTCCTGCAATGTCGAGTGGGACAAACAACGGTCCATTTCAAATCCTATTTCTGAAACTTTAGCTGTCACATAGGAAAGGATGATCTGATTTGACTGGATTCACATATTATTTCCCATACGCATCGATGCAAGCACTCATTGACTTCAGGAACAGACAATTTAGGTGTACGTCAATCACTGTGTTAACTGTGTAAATAACAACATTTTCCCTTGTGGCATCACTGGACCCAGACATGCGATATCACACAACCTAGATCAACTAAATTGAGGTTTGTGGAAATATTCTCATTTTTTATCTATGACCAAAAGTTTCAAAGCATTGTCTGCAATGATGGAAAAGAAATCTGAATTTCTTCCAAAGAAAAGCAATGATAACGATTGGTCGAGAGGAGACCTACATACATACCAGATTTCAACAGGAGTGGTTGATGCATGCATGGTGCTCTTGAAAGGTGCAGCGAAAACAGGCGGGTTGTCATTAATATCCAACACTGTAACTTCAACAATCATTGAGCTGTTCAGACTCACTGGTGAACCCCTGTCAATTGCCTAGAAAAGAACATGGATGGAACTGCATTTTGTTTGAAGGAATTAGTTTAGAATTATTGAAACAGCACCACATTAGTGTTATGAGGTTTCACTAGGATGAAGTGGATACCAATTAAATTCTTGTAAGACGGAGACAATGAGAAACAAGGCAACCACTACAAGTGTCCCGCCCAGTGGGGCGGTCAGAATCAACGAAAGACCACATCCACTAAGCTCAATGAATCAGATAAACTCTAACATTTGCATAATTGATGCAAAATTGAACACTCCAACAAACCTCACAAAGATATTGCCTACATCATTTAAATCAGACTACATAATCAACAGGGATTAGCAGGGAATCTAATCAGTTTGGGTACACTCATAGTTTTATGCCATGATACCCTGTGGAACAAAACATAACAATTTTTTGTCTGCACAGCAAGAAATGGCAATTTCCATGAATTCAATGAATTTGTTTCATGAATTTTAGGCAAATTAGAATGGTAAAAATGGTTTACAAAATGCAGCTGCATGAGTATACTCGATCATGCATAAAAAAATCAGTTTGAGAGAACTCCAGAAGATGTTGCAATGCACATATAGACAGACGGATGGACAGACACACAAACACCAACGCTACACTATGCCTTTCATCGCCAACATTCAAGAGAGGCTTAAAGACATACTAAAAAGTATATATCCATCTTGAAAACAGTCACAAGAAATAGCAAAGCAGTGTTCATGGAAACGGTAGATTTGACAACTTCGAAATAACAGAAACTTGTTAGCAAGAGAAGGCTTGCAAAATAAGATCAGCGTCACAAACCCCTCTTCAACAATGGGGCTGCCTGGCAAAATAAAAATGACTCCAGCCCCTTTGTTAACACTGGGTGCCAGTCGGGTTACCAGTACCTCGCTGTACACAGGACTGTAGAAGGCAGCACATTGGGGACATAAATTTTTATCCTTAGGATGATGAGAGGCTGGTGAAGATATGTGTAATCAGCAAGTGGATCCCTTTAACTTTGCAAGACAAAATTGAGTATTTCTTACAAATGAGAAGAAGTCTATTTTACTATTAAGTTTAGTTATGGAGTGATATAAGCCCCTTAACTTTGCAAGACAAAATTTAGTATTTTTAACAGATAAGAGTCTATGTTATTATAAAGTTTAATTATAGAGTGATATAAGCCCCTCAACTTTGCAAGACAAAATTGAGTATTTCTTACAAATGAGAAGAAGTCTATTTTACTATTAAGTTTAGTTATGGAGTGATATAAGCCCCTTAACTTTGCAAGACAAAATTTAGTATTTTCAACAGATAAGAAGAAGTCTATGGTACTATAAGATTAGGGTTAGGGGGTGATATAAGCCCCTTAACTTTGCAAGACAAAATTTAGTATTTTTAACAGATAAGAAGTCTATATACTATAAGTTTAGTTTTATGCAGTGGATAAAGCTTGTTTGGCGACAGGGTGGAAACATGTTGAGAAGTGATTTTCTGCCATTCCAAGGTATGATACCAATGATAATGTTATGTAGAATTGGCCTGTCCGTATAGCAGAAACAAAGCTTAAAGATTATGGTCAGTGTGTGCGACGACGTGTCCTCACTGTCAAGGAGTTTGATGGTCCTCAACTCCCCAGTGCTACTACCGATGTCGAAATCATCTGTTGAAATTGGAAAAAAAATCACTGAAAATATTTTCATGGGATTATCAACTTTTTGAAAACTCATTAACACAGTTCAAGGAATAAATGCTCTTGTTGTTACTTCACAAGCTTAATGAGAAAGTCAGCAAAAAAACGGGGCTGAGCGTACCACGCCGCAGCGAAGAAGAAACTAAGCTTAAATAACAGGAAATAGAAAAAAAAAAGTACACTCTCAAACTTCATGAGGTGATAGAGAAATCCTTCCACGCAAACTTCCTCGAGAACGTGACGAAAAACGATTGTTCAAAGCGTGACAAACTGAAAACTCTAGATTTCGCCAGAAATGTGACTAACGACAGTGATTTGGCGAAAAAGATGAGAATTTGATGGAAAGGAAATTGCCAGTGAACGGTAGGGTTTAATTTGCACAGAATAAGACTAGAGAATGAGAACGGTGTGGCAGTGTGAGTATGGTTAGGTTTTAATTTTTTCAACTTTTCTGATATTCTTGCGGAGCAGCGGATCGAACCTACTCGACCAGCAAGGGTGCAGACCTGGACGTTGTATGTTTTTTGTCAGCTGCGACTCCGTACCAGGCAAAGGAAATGAGGCACGCCTAAAGTTTCAAGTTTCAAGTTTACTCACCACTCTTTCTCAAATTTCAAGTATGTATTACAAACATTCAGGTTAATATATAAAAAATTAAAGAGTGAGGACCAGAAAATAAGTGAACACTCTTTCGAGACTGGCCCTTACAAAGAAAGAGACTGAATATAACAGCTAGTTAACATCATATGCTACCTATATAACAAAAGAAAGTAAAGGAAGAGGAATCCAACAGATCAAGTGGGATGGAGAAGTGTAAATAAGACTTAATTATATTATGGGTCAAAGGTTTGCTAAGAAAGATGCTGCCTAAATTTTCATTTGAATACATTTACTGAACTAGCATTTGTTTTTAAATCGATATTGAGAGAATTCACAAGTGAACACCAGTGCTACGAATGCATTTTTTCGAACTGTCCTTGACTGTACCACTAATGTAGAGGTTCGGGCAAAAAGACAAAAGGTACCATTTTGTAAGTCTTTGTAGAATGCCCTAGGCAAACTTTTGGGATTGAATTCTGTGCTATACAAGATTTAATATCATTATTAGGAATAGTTCTTATCAAGGTGTTTTATATTTTGTTTTTTCATATCTATCGTTTTTTTTTTTAACACATCGAATTAACAAAGTGAAAAGCTAAACAATGATGGAGACACCTCAAAATAGATCGCATGACACTACTACCCCATCATAAAGTACCTTACACCATGATACAGTATTACACTACTACCCCATGATGAAGTATCTTATACCATGCTACAATATGACACTACTACCCCATGATAAAGTATCTTACACCATGATACAGTATGACACTACTACCCCATGATAAAGTATCTTACACCATGATACAGTATGACACGACTACCACATGATAAAGTACCTTATACCATGATACAATATGACACTACTACCCCATGATAAAGTAACTTACACCATGATACAGTATGACACGACTACCACATGATAAAGTACCTTATACCATGATACAGCATGACACTACTACCCCATGATAAAGTGTCTTACGCCATGATACAGTATTACACTACTACCCCATGATAAAGTATCTTACACCATGATATAGTATGACAACTACTACCCCATCATAAGTATCTTACACCATGATACAGTAAGACACTACTACCCCATCATAAAGTATCTTACACCATGATATAGTATGACACTACTACCCCATCATAAAGTATCTTACACCATGATATAGTATTACACTACTACCCCATGATAAAGTATCTACACCATGATAAAGTATCTTACACCATGATATCGTATGACAATACCACCCCATCATAAAGTATCTCACACCATGATACAGTATGACACTACTACCACATGATAAAGTACCTTATACCATGATAAAGTATGACACTACTACCCCATCATAAAGTACCTTACACCATGATACAGTATGACACTACTACACCATGATAAAGTATGACACTACTACCACATCATAAAGTACCTTATACCATGATACAGTATGACACTACTACCCCATGATAAAGTAACTTACACCATGATACAGTATGACACTACTATTCCATCATAAAGTATCTTACACCATGATACAATATGACACTACTACATCATGATAAAGTATCTTACACCATGATACAATATGACACTACTACCACATGATAAAGTACCTTATACCATGACACAGTATGACACTACTACCCCATCATAAGTATCTTACACCATGGTATAGTATGACACTACTACCCCATCATAAAGTATTCACACCATGATACAGTGAGACACTACTACCCCATCATAAAGTATCTTACACCATGATATCGTATGACAATACCACCCCATCATAAAGTATTCACACCATGATACAGTATTACACTACTACCCCATAATAAGTATCTTACACCATGATATAGTATTACACTACTACCCCATCATGAAGTATCTCACACCATGATACAGTGAGACACTACTACCCCATGATAAAGTATCTAACACCATGATATAGTGTGACACTACTACCCCATCATAAAGTACCTTACACCATGATACAGTATTACACTACTACCCCATATAAAGTATCTTACACCATGATATAGTATGGACACTACTACCCCATCATAAAGTACCTTACACCATGATACAGTATTACACTACTACCCCATCATGAAGTATCTCACACCATGATACAGTGAGACACTACTACCCCATGATAAAGTATCTAACACCATGATATAGTGTGACACTACTACCACTACCCCCTCATAAAGTATCTTACACCATGATTAGTATGACACTACTACCACATCATAAAGTATCTACACCATGATATAGTATGACACTACTACCCCATCATAAAGTATCTCACACCATGCTACAGTATGACACTACTACCCCATCATGAAGTATCGCACACCATGATACAGTATTACACTACTACCCCATCATAAAGTACCTTACACCATGATATAGTATGACACTACCACCCCATCATAAAGTATCTCACACCATGCTACAGTATGACACTACTACCCCATAATAAAGTATCTTACACCATGATACAGTAAGGCACTACTACTCCCTGATAAGTATCTTATACCATGCTACAATATGACACTACTACCCCGTGATAAAAAGTAGCTCACCCATGATCCGGAGACATCCACTTGCACAGTCTCACCAACAACTGATGAAAATATGCCGGCAGTGAAAAGGATACTCAGGTACTGCGGGGTCGGTGGTGTTGACACACCTTGACCATAGACGGGAGAAAATTTGGTGGGGTGGCAGTGGGTGGGTTTGGATTCAGCTGGGGTTTCCATACCTGATTGTTTTCCACCTTCCTCAAGCAATGTATGTGAGGTCATATATTCCATCATCTGGATCAGAAGCAGAGACAGTTGCTATGACAACACCAGACTTGTATTCCTCGACTTGAACTTCTAGGTTATTGGATTCAAACACTGGAGGATTGTCGTTGATGTCGAGGATGGTAAGGACAACCTTTAGTGATGAGGAACACAAAGGAGAATTGTAGTTGGTTGTTACTAATTAGAGTTCTTCAAGGATTTATATGAGGAAAAAAAAAATATATATATATATATATATATATCTATATATATATATATTATATATATATATATTATATATATATATATATAATATATATATATATATTTTCTTTCTTTCTTTCTTGAGAGAGAAGTCATGGGGGTAACTCTTTACAAAGCACACCAGTGACACAAGTATCTCACACTGCCTACTGCTCATCAAGGGTGGGTATGTCCAGCACAGTGAATATGAAACATGAACTATATCTTCACCGTATCTCTTGAGAATAAGTAGATGGATAATATTCAACTGTAGTATATTGCAAGAAGTTTTCTTCAAGGGAAGCATGCATTTGCTGGCAATAATATCATATGGAGTACATCTGCAGTGAGGGCCTGATTGAATTGAGAGCCCAATTGATTTAGTACAAGGCTCACTTTGTGAGGTTGGAAATTCAGATTGGTGGCGCTGCATCCTGAATGCTGAATCACCTGTAAACTGCCACATGCTGACTATCATGGAAACTTGAGAGGAATTGGAGCAACTGAAGGTGGGGGCTCCTGGGATCTGCCATCCTTGGGTATTGCGTAGTTACACTCTCTCTATGCCTGGCTAGGTCTACTCCAGGATCAACAGCAGTCACTGGGGTTTCACATCTTTGCTCTTCACAGCCTATCTGAGAGGCTAGCTGAAGCAAAAACATGATCCCTTCATGGCTACCTCACTTCACTGCACGCTAGACTGTGTATCCAATGTGAGGGTGCACAAGGAAGGTGAGGGTCAGTCACCTGATTGGTGGTTGTGCATTAAGCCTCTTTGGGAATATGGGGCATCTACTGTCAGCGCAGGACAGGACAGGTAGGCAAGGGATGGCTGCAGGGATGGCCTTGTAGCTCATGGTGGACGCAGCTGAGCAGGTACCCCACAGACAGGGCCAGGGGCTTGCTCATAGAGGAGGCCAGGCAATCAGGAGCAGCAGGGTGAAGTGGGCAAGATACCAGTCAGTGATTTGCTCTCACAACTAAGAGAGGGAGCCCTCAATACTTACAGTTGCAGAGGATGACAAAGGTGGATTTCCACCATCAGTAGCTGTTACAACTACTTCATAGATCTCTTCAACCTCTCTGTCAAAAGTCTTGGTCTCTGTGTTGATGGTGATCTTCCCCTAGAATATAAATAACATAATAGGAAAAACATAAATTCATTTTTCTCTTATAACTCCCAATTATGGAGAAAACAAAGATCACCAATTTTATACTTGTAACCACGATTTGAGTGACAACATAAGAGAAGTTGCACTTTACATTCTCTCATCAATCTGCACTGAACGAGGACAACTTTCAACCCCCTGATCTAGGCTGAAGAAGCACTAGTCCATTCTCAGGGTTGTAAGGGGGTAAATGTGACTGGTCTCCGACAAGCCATTGGTAAATTTCGAGTTACTTGGTTTAGTCATGGTTCTGCCTGTCGAATGTTCAACTGAATGTCTGTCATATTGCTAATTACCGGCTGTTCAAATTATGGTAGAAACAAAGTCACCACCTTTCCACTTGTGATTCATGACTCTCGCGTACGGCAGTGTACGAATTGTGCTCATGATTTTCATGAGGGATTAAATATTAAATGAATGGGACCAGATGTATAAAAGAATGTGCTCAGAAAAACTATTGACAAGCTCTTGCAAGTGAGGAAAGGAGCATTTGGTAGAATTGTTCTCACCCAGACTTTGTACTTGCTATAGTTGCCAAACCAGTCACTGAGGTAGAATAATGAATTCCTGACACTGTAGGGCTTTGGCTGTAAACTTTCACATAACTTCGCGTGGAAATGGAAGACTCATCCAAACAAACACGGCTTACAGTTGAGGAATTCTTGTTCATGTAATGATGATACTTACCGTGTCAGCAACAATACTAAGTCTGCCATCAAGCGTATCGTCTAGCATATATGTGATGTCGTAGTTGGGGGACATCAGATCAACATCAGAGGCGGACACCTGTTGCCAAAAGAAGAAAAAAAAGAGAGAAAATGCAGTTATGATATCAGAATGCTCCACAGAGTTTACCAAGACATGGTATATTATAAATTGCTGTTCCTGTACCAAATCAGCACCTGGTAGAAGAGGTCAGTGTTATTATATTTCTACAGTGCAGGAATATAAATACTTTGACTGTACTTTAATGCAATGAGCTGATGTTAATGCAGTCAGCACTAATGGCCAAGAATGTCACGACTGAGGATAGACAAATTAACACATATCATGACCGGGCATGTTATATAACGTCTCATGGTTCATAAATGGATTCGTGAAATGCAATCTGCCCATGAAAAAATATGGGACGTATAGGACTAATAAGATTGTCCCTATTCACATTGATTCTTTAAACGGTGTTTGACGTATAACATATAATAAGGGATGTAGACTATTATGATTCTACTACTATTCTCTAAACATTGATTCTCTAAACAGTATTTGATGTATAACATGACAATTGGAACATAGACTAGATGCTTTGCCTCGATAGAGAAGCATCATTTTCAGGGCCACGGTTAGAGTCAATGCCCAATGAGGCCTGCATGCTGAGGAAATTCAAAGAGCATCTGATTTAGAATTCAGGTTTAGAACCACTCCCATAATCATCTGCCATGGAATGCAGAAAATACCATATGAATTATCTGCATCACCAAGCACCCAAGAGTGGAGAGGGGGGAGGAAGGGGGGGGGGGTAAACATGTAATAGTAACATCAGTAGTAAGTGTCAAACTAGCCATGGTGGGGAGAGCGTAATTGTTTACATACTATGAATGTGCTCAACCTGCCTTTATTGCTATTTGGCAGTAAAAAGCATCCCCTTCAGCCTTTTCCTACATTCTAACAACCCCCCCTCATGTAAACCTGCAGGGGTGAACATTTATGAATAAAACTATTTAAACCAGTACTCCAAATAGTATTCCCCTGCTTGTTCTCTGTGATATTCACGAAAACCAGAGTGGCAAACCACAGGTTCGTTGTCATTCACATCAACAATCGTAATGTTGCCTCTTGAAAAGTCAGACTACAAGGAGGAAGAGAGGAAAGAGTCAGAACAATAGAAATTGTGAAAAGCTCACGAGGGAGGGACTGTCACGAAATCAACAGTACTCAAATGCCACAATTAAGTTTTCTGCCGCCAAGGGTTGTACGGGGCGCGGTTAGACACAGGGTTTGAACAACAATAGATGAAAGGTTCACGAGAAACATGTCGTGTTCGGAAGGCTCTTAGTTCTGACGTGCATATAAGTGTTAACCTGGACGGTTCTGGAAATGATTTGTTCAGAACTGTTGAATTGCGTATTTTAGAAAGTTCTGGACAGTGCTGATCATTATTCAGGAAAAGGAATTCTGGAGGATTATTAGCGCTCGCATGAGATGAGGTCCACCGGTGGACTGATTATTCATCGAAAGATGATTACAAAGGAAGAATGCCATATTGTGGTGAACGGCGGGTTGAAATACGTATTTTCTAAACCATTTGAGGAATGTGGCGGGGACAATCGTTGCGAGATTCGAGAAGTAAATTTCGATTTGGAGAGAGACGTACATGAAGGAGGCTAGTTTTCCGATTGGGGTATAAATTGACTATGTCGGGCGTGGATTTTGATCAGTGCGGCACTGTATGGACACAGGATATTCAACCACAGATAAAGGGCGGTTGAATGATGATTCAGGTTCAGCACAGTCAAGAAAGGACATCAAAAGCCGCACGCTTGCAAGTTGAGCTTAAAGCTAAGTTGTTGAGAAAGGCCGTATAGGTTTGTAAAGCTAGATTGTTCAAATTCTGGGATCAAAATTCTGAAATTTTGCAGAGGTCAATTATTGTTAATATACAGGAAGCTTGTGTCTTAAACTTTAGGACACCCCCTCAGTAGTTCTCTTTGAGTGCTTGTGTTATTCGTGATGTGTGATGGTGCGTCTAATTGAGGCCAGGGAAAAATCGGAGTCACAACCAGAGGGGAGGATGGTAAGCCTCTGTATATCTGGTGAACGTTGTGACAGAGAACAAGATGAGGGCCATCATCAATTTTCCACTTTAGTGAGTTAACTGGTCCATGGCTGCACCATTATCACAACAGGGAATCCCTTTTACCAATCAAGTCGTAATGGCTACAAATCCACCACCACAACATTCAATTATGGTTGCGAACAGCATCTGCTGTTGATTGAGACTGCATGGGCGGTATGCGTTGATGACCATATACAGGAACAAATGTGACCTAAGCTGATCTCTAACCTGACCACAAAAAAACAGTAGATATATAGAATTGCGACAGCAACACTGCTTCGCAACACCAACATCAAGAAGATACTATTTTTTGTTGCTGTACAACATATTTTGCTATTTACTTTATGGGAAAGATTCTGTAAAATTTCTTTATTCGTATGAATCTGACCTGTGGTCACTGTTTTTTTTTTCCTGTTTTGCAATCATAAGAGCGGCTGCCCCCCCATATGGATTGGGGCGAAAAATTTAATCGACCAGAACAGAATACGACATGATGTTTTAATGCAAACGGTTTCGTTGGGGGTAGGGTGAAGTGTCAAAATACGTTATTCCAACTTAGGTTATTTTTCTATTCGTTCTCATGAGACTCCAAATGGAGACTAAACTGGTACTGATAGTGTTCGCAAAAGTAGCATTCCTTTACCAGGGCAATAGCAAAGTGAGGAGCGGGGTGTCACCCTCCCAAATGTTTCAGCCTTGGCAAATTTCGGTAGTGGCCAAAAAAGGGAGAAAAGAGGGAAGGGAAAGAAAAGAAAAGAGGAGAGGAGGAAGAAAGAGGAAAAGACGAGAGAGAAAGGAAGAAAGAGGGGAAGGGAAAGAAAAAGGAAGTGAAGGGAGTGAAGGGGAAGACAGGGATGGAAAGTGATAGAAAGAAATACAACGGAAGCCAGACTTTATTATCAGGCTTTTCGACTTTTGGCTCTATCTAATTGACCATTCAGCGTCGGCAAGAGAATGCCACGTTGGCAAAAAATAGATACTGCGAGGCCCGGCGCTGTCGGTGGAAATGGGAAGAGTGACCCGAGTCTGTTAGCATTTCGGCAAAAGGGGGAATGCAGCGTACGATAATAGCGTTTGACATTCTATTTTTCTGAGTTTGTTCAGTTCTTCAAGGTTTTTTGTTTCCTATTTGTCATAGATTCCAGAATACATTAGTTCGGAGCATTTTGCTGAGAACAATTAAAAAAGAAATTTCCCCGGACCTTACCAATTGAAAGCAGTCGGTTTTAGGCAGGAAGTCATGCGAGTGGCAAAAGTGCAAGAGTGGAAAGATTGTCTGAAATTTGTACTGAATAGCTGAAAAAATTTGATCAATTGCCCCATTGAAGTGTTAAAATTTTTGGCACTCCGCGCTCAGTGTCAAACACTGTCTGCGGTCCTACCACAAAGAGTTGCAATAAAAATCGGGCATTGTTTTGGGATTAGGCAGATTTTCGACGTCCCAAATTGAAAGGGTCCGCGTACGTGGTGAGCAGGGTCGGGTAAATTACTGGATGCCCAATTTCACTAAAAATATTGCAACAGATTGCATCTGAAGGAATTAATATTCAATCCTCACACATATCAGTCACCATTGCCGGATCCGGTGGGCAAAAACATCATCTCTACACCCCCAATAACCAAACCTTCGCTATGACCGATGTTTACTGTTTTGAGCCATTAGGAGCCACCGTTTGTTAAATTAGGTGAAAGGTCTCAATGTTAAATGCAAAATTCGCAGCACTTCTGCCTTATGTGTGACCAGGGGCATGCGTGCATCACCCGACCCAGCGATATTATATGCCATTAGATATCTTCGAATTTGCATTAGAAACACAAGTTTTTGCAAAAGTAAGCTGCCCTCCCTGTACAGGAAACGTGGGTACGGTTCATGGGTCTTTTTTTGTTCAGGGGTATGGGATAGAATGAAATATGACCTGCTGGAAAAAATTGTTCATGCATTTCAATTTTTTTCCAGACATTTATGGATATTGTACAAACTCGTTGTTGTAGATACACTTACAAAGTGTTATCAAATGTGGCACCATTTTGAATCTAACATATTGATGACTCAAAAATCAGCAAAGGGGAGGTGGACCACCCTCCCCTTAGACTCTCCCCCATGTCAGACATCCATGCCAAATCTGCCCCCCATCATAAAACCCTGTTGCCGCCCCTGGTTCACAGAGTGATTGGGTAGGGAGAATTCAGGTAGGGGCTGGGAAGGGGGAAAAGGACTAGAAGGTGGGGCATCCATTGGAGAGTAGAAGCAGTAGTGGGACAAACAGACCGATGAACCGACCGAACCAGACAGATTAAATAGATGAATTATGAATAAATCATCAATCAATTATTATTGGTGGTAGCTCATTTGACAGATCAAATTGCATCACCAGGTGGTTATCTGTTACAGTGACGTCACTGTGTATTCAAGACACAGGCTCTGCATGCTAGGGTACCGTTCGTGATGATCCGCCCCACGGCAACGACAGAAAAACATTAATTGAGTGACTTAACGCCATAACACTTTTTATAGGAATTCCACCACTAACTATTAGAGTACTTGTTGCCTCCTTCAAACCCTTGACAGCCAGCATACTTTCACTTCATAAAAAAATAGAAGAATTGATGTTCAGTCATCACAATATGCAATCAACAAAGATATTTTGTGGTAAAGCTATGTTTGTAGCCAGCTACCTGATTCAACTTCAAGAATATTCAATTACCACAGTGACCACTACAGCAAAGGGACCGTCAATAGCCCAGCAATGGACAGCACCGGAGCTATGTGGTCAAACTAGCTTATTGACAGACACTATTTACTAGGCTGGTAGCGAGTGATTGATCATTATAAGTCCCCATAGCTCAGGTGATGAAGAGGTCTAGAGATTGTGTTTTCTCTTATTCGTGCAGCTTTTTCAGGTTGATGAGGTGGTCGGAGATTGTTTCTCATCGTTGTAGCTCAGGAGATGAGGAGAGTCAGGAGATGTGGTTTTCTCTATCGTGGTAGCTCAGGGTGATGAGGAGTCTGGAGATGTGGTTTTCTCTATAACTGGCAGCTAAGGGTGATGAGGTCTGGAAATGTGGTTTTCTCTATTATGGCAGCTCAAGGTGTGGAGGTCTGCGAAATGTGGTTTTCTCTATTCTGGGCAGCTCAGTTTGATGAACAGGTCTGGAGATGTGGTTCTCATTTGGGTAAGCTTAGGGTGGATGATGAGGTCTGGAGATGTGGTTTTTTTCTCTATTAGTGGTAGCTCAGGGTGATGAGGAGGTCTGGAGATGTGTTTTTCTATTTGGGGCAAGATCAGCTTCTTTTTTTTTCAGTGTGAAATTAATTCATTATCCTCAGACACAGTTTCATGTCCGAATATGAATGCTTAGCACACGTGCGACAGGAATATCAAAAAAGCGGCGGCACTTCTCCTCTCTGCGACCTATTCCGATATTATGAAATGATGCTGACCAATTATTAGATCATACCACATACTGATTAGGCATTGAGAAATATAGCTACATTTAGGACACACTTAGGGGGACGTGGTATCATTGTAAATAAGTTACCTAGTTGTCGTGTGGATGAGTTGGGTGTTGTCCCCCTCCCCCCCCCCCCCCCCCCCCCCCCCCCCACCCCCCCCCCATCTACCACGGGGATATAGATTCATCATTATTCATTATTACTTTGAAGATTAAACAAGGATCTGCATCACTTTTTGTTTTTGGACTAACTAGCCTATGGAATTGCACTGCAATTTGTGGCCCTAGTGGTACGTTGTGTATAGATGGCAAACGATCAGACAATGCTGAAAAACATCAACACACCATTTCAACAGGCTACATATGGCACAGCATGTGTCATCCCTCACCCATTGAAATGGTGTTAAGGTGAATGTTTTCTCCAGTTAGGGGTCAAGTTAGCACTAGTTGAAAGCCAGCCTCACACTGTTCATAGTACTGTGCAAATAAACCATGAGCTTTCACAACGTGTTCTTGAATGCACACTGGAGAACAGGGATAACCACTACCATTCAAAAGGTCCATAACTCGAGAAATAGGAAAGAAATATTGAAGTGATTACTCAGGTGTGAAAAGCGATTAATTCTTTCAACGATCCATCTGCCATTACAAAACTAGGTAGGTAAGAAAAAAAAAACACTTGTTGCAACCATCAGCCAGCCCCTTGGGTGGCTATATGGCTTGCTGGCCTCAGCGATCCCAACATCATGCCTTCCATGCAGATATAAAGGCCACTATGTCTACATAACTTGCCCTATTGCTACCCTAACTAGCCGCCCTCGGTCCCTCTTTCAGTTACATACACTGAATAGTTCCCCTACTGAATTATTTATATATTATCATCTTGACTGGTCTATTCTGAAGGTTCCCTGTGGGGTGATCAAGGGGCGTACACAAGTTCACCACTTGCCCGTCATCCATCATCCGCCTGCATGAAGAGGGAGGGAAAAAAAAACAATATCTAAAGATCAATTGTGTCCACACACATCTCAGATGGGAGAGTAGAGAATAACAGTCCACAGGCCCTCTAGTGCAAGGAATTCAACTGTGATACACAGCCTTCCCACTTATCTCTGTTGACCTAATCAATGTACTTTGTCTCCTTAGGGTGGTGATGAAAGAATTACATGCTACAGTGTGGGTATCTTAAAGCTGCATCGCTCTTGTGCTGAGTAAGCATCCTGGCATACATACTCACCCAGGGACACACTTGTGCACCAGTTCGATAACAAGGGGGTCATGCTCCAAGTTCTGCCCCCTGCATGTTAGGGGAAGTGGGGTCGGCAAGTCTTCTTCCCTTCATAAATAACTATAGCATCAGTTCTGTTTCTATCAACCCCCCGGCACAACTTTGGACTTTCAATTCCACAATATGGATTCTGCCATAGTGATGAAGCTTGTTCTGCAGGCATCCTCCACACCTTGGAACCTTTTAAAGAAGTAGGACAAAGCCTGTAATACCCAGTCTGTTAACAGATGTTATATCGAATTGGAGTCACTTCTCCCCTAAATCCCAGGTC
This sequence comes from Sclerodactyla briareus, assembly GCA_026419785.1. Classification (NCBI taxonomy): domain Eukaryota; kingdom Metazoa; phylum Echinodermata; class Holothuroidea; order Dendrochirotida; family Sclerodactylidae; genus Sclerodactyla; species Sclerodactyla briareus. Next base: position 634,396 of record JAODTK010005911.1, read on the forward strand.
CCCATCCTCGTCCACACACGGCACGGTTTCTTAAACAACTCATATTGGTTTCATGGAGCCACAGTATCAAATGAATGTAAGCATAGTTCTTTGTAGGAAGTCTCCTATAATATGGATTAGAGAATAATGGTTCAAAAGCTTATCACATATATTCATAATATGTTCTATATTGTCCATGACTCAAAATCGACCCATGCCCCCTAAATTCCTGAAGACAGTGAATGTGCCATGTGCAGTAATTCACAGTCCAGGATATATCCTATACACACCCACACACACAGCAGATGGACAGAACAGAAACACACTATGACAAAGGACTTGATAAAAGTTCAGGCAGACATTCGTTAGCTTCAGCTCACTCATTCCATGTAGGTAGATCATAATACTCAAGGTTCAATTTTCAATCTCTTTATTTTGAATGAGCACCTGTGGGAAGATCATTGTGGTTATTGAATGGGGTTGAATTTCTTGTATAGGTATGCGCACTCCACGTTACTGCTTTATGAACAAAATACGCACCCATGCTGTATATATGACGGTTCCATTCATAAGACGTTTCTGCATGTGATGAACAGGGGATATCAGCTAGCTCCAGGAATAAATTCATCTATGTTTGTAACTGGTATTGTACAGTAACGTTGGAGGTCCTGAAAAATCAGAAAGAATTGGACTATCATAAACAGGACATGGAAGTTATAAAGTGCTGGCTCAATTATACCCGAGAATAATTTGAAACATTGGTGCTCGTCTGATTGAACGAAAAATAGTCAAACAGTGATTGCATTTGGTTTGTGCAGACTCTGGCATTGAGCAACTCTAAGCAAGAACATTGATCAATAGCATCTTGCAATTGGTAAAATATTTACAATCGTCATTTTCCCAACTGTTGGAATGCTAAATGTGGGTTTATATGCAGGCTGGCAAGGCTCAATTGCTCATTCAGAAAGCACAAATGACAGTTGGTTTTGTCTAACCGCACTTGCCCGATTCCTCAACTAAGTGAAAATGAAAAACCGTACCCAGATGCGAAGTTGCCTCAAGGTCCACCAAAATCTGTTCTGAGGGACCAGCGGAATAAGCCCTGGGCTAAGGGTTGTTCAATCCTTCATCAGCTGGGTGGCTACTAAGTCATCAATGACAGAGGTAACATTGTTACTGCTTACACTGATGTGTTTGTAGAGAGCACTGCACAACAGTAAATATGAGCACGCCTTTTATTCTATTAACATCTGAGGCAGTCGAAGAAGGCTCACCCTTTTGATGAAATACTTGTTCCCACCCCATCAACCATTGTCCTAATACCTTCTGGTTCCCATCTAGCATCAGAGGCAATCACGACCTTGGTAAACTCTGGCGAGTTCATAGTCCAGACCTCTCTGACCAGTAAATTTCCCGGGTGTGAGCGAATGATAAAGAGAGATCTGATCTGCAAATCGTAGGTTATCACATCGGGGGGTCTCCATAAGCCAGTGGCGTTCACTACAAAAGTATCATAGGAACATCGAGGCACTATAAGAGGAGGAATGTAAGAATAGGACATGCAGTTACATCAAATTCAGACCACATTTTAGATAAGAATATTTGGTAGGTTTTGGTTGAAACAAGCAATATATATCCACATTTTTACCAACATGTTACATTTGCCAGGCACTCTGAAAATCTCGTCAGCCTGTAAGTCGATTATATATATAACAGCATTCATTCTATTATTAAACTGGACCTGGAGGGATATTGAAGAATTGCCAGAAGCAACTTTCAAATCGATGTTGGAAGCCGGCAACCTTCAAATCAGATGTTGGAAGCTGTCAACCTTCAAAATCAGCTGTTGGAAGCTGGCAACCTTCAAAATCAGAAATTTGGAAGCTGACGCAACGTCAATCATATGTTTGGCTGACAACCTTCAAATCATAGTTGGAGCTGTCAACCTTCAATCATATGTTGGAACGGCACCCTTAAATCAGATTTGAAGCTGTCACCCTTCAAATCAGCTGTTGGACGCTGGCACCCTTTAAATCAGATGGTGGAAGGGCAAGAACAATCTTGTGGTGTGGTGCACATCACACGTCTTAGAGTCAAAAGACGAACAATAAAAGACGTCCAGACTATTGCAGGTCATACCATGATATTTAAACTCATACAACCTTGCCCTAAATACAACCTATTTGCCCTCTACCCAAAAAAAAAAAAAAAAAAATGATTTAACTAATATCCAGTCATTCTTACATTGATTTTTCTTTACTTGTACACAAGCAAAATGCCAATTATTCATCATCTGTATATATTCACAATTAAAAAAAAATGGAATTGTCTTTGCAATGACCGGGACCAATTGGTACTCTCTGGACAAGCCCATTCATAAATGGTCTCAGTAAGCTGCAGGCAATACTTTCAAGAATGTTGAATAACTTGACCTTTAATGACCACTGATGACCTTGGAATAGACTAGAATTTATTTGTTCATTCCCACCTGAACAACTACTTCTTCCACTACTTAATCCTCCGTTTCAATTTCCACTCACAATAAACGGCTCCAGTCCATAAAACTCTCCACACAGACAGTAATTCCCACCCAACAATTCCCATCTTGACAAATCCCACCTAGACAAGTTTCTACGTGGACATCCGAACAGCTCTTACCAAGACAAATCCCACCCCGACATTCCTCGTTGACAATTCTTTACCAGGACAACAAACACCCAGGAAATTTACCATGACAGACAACTACATTGATAAAATTATCACCCTGACAAATCCCACCCTGGCAACTGCCCAATTAAGCTGACAATTTCTGAACACAAAAGGTACCATCTGGATACGATCCCTACTCTGACAACTGCACCAAGCACAATGGTAGCAGTTGTCTGAGGGTGGGGGTGTTCTGGTGGCATAAGCTGTCTTGGGTCAGAGGTGTCCAGTCACTCTTTGATAAACTATTTACCAGTGATGACATGCGTCCCGCATGTCAGGCATCTCTGGCACTGTTTGTAGATCGTAGAACACTTCCCCCCCCCAAAGACAGGGGGACAGGCTTAGACGGTTATCAAAGAGGTCACCGTTTGTAATCCGAAACGTGTGACGAGGCTGGGCATCAGGAGATTAACCTGAGTAAAAATGTTTGCATATAATGTCATATATTATAATTCCACCAACCCCAAGCTTCCCATTAATGTGAATAAGGATTTGATTGGCTAATCCATCACGTAGCTGTCGTGTTATTTTTGCAAGGACAGTCAGTGTTTATGCAATAAAACAGTCGCTGTGGTCAGAGTAAACACAACATCGAAATACTGCTCGATTTGATGCGTCTTAAGTGAACGCAGTAAGTACTTTTCAAACGCAAATGTAAGTTGCATGAGCCTTTGGAATTGCTTATGGTTACAAGGCACAGATTAGGGCTTCCGGTATATGCGCCTCGTAGGGCGTTACTGCCTCAATGGAAACGGGCAAAAAGACACATTGCAAGTGCAGTCGTTGAACGTCATGTTCCCACACGCGCGGGAAACTCTCCGGTTCGGCATGTGTGGTTTGTATTGCGTCTCCGTGGAAATACGCACAGTGGAACTGCCAATCTTTTGTGAATGCATGGTACACAATGCAATTTACTGCGATCAGATAATGCAGATGTGTGTCGGTGTGTGGTAAGACAGAATATATCTCCGAACCCTTTAGGTGTTCGGGGGATATTATGGTTTTGGGGGGTGGTTTTGGGGGTAGCCGCCAGCTCCACGCACGCCGCCAGAAACTTTGTGCATTAGCGCATAACTCGGTAACGCTTTATCTGATACGATCAGGAAACTTGGTACACATGGCCGTCCCTAGCAGAATCTCGGATGAGATCGAAGTGGGCGTAACAGCATGTCTGCTGCCTCTATTTTGCGGGTTTTAAACAAAAAAAATTGAACTTGGTGGGTGGGGACAAAAAATGGTCCAAAAAACATGGACAGTGATTTCAAGTTCACTGGAGGTAAAATTGTGGGGTTTTTTCGGAATATACAGAGTAGTCGATTATTAAATGAAATTAGTGAGGGGGACAAAACTTGGTCCGAAAACATGACAGTATTTCAAGGTCACCAGGGGGCAAATTTGCGTTTTGTTGCGTTTGTTCTAACTTCCGGTTTGAACAAAACTTGGGGAAAGGAACTTACAGTTGGTCCTGAACAACAGGTAGGGCATTTCAAAGTCATCAAAGGTCAATGGACATGGAATTTTAATGTGCTTTCTTCAAACAAGGTCACGAAGGCCATTTCTGTGGGGATATACACGTTGGCGGTTTACCCGCCACCACATATCTAGTTTTCTTCAGTGAAAGTTTCTAAAGAGTGTTCCATACACTATGGTGAGGATGGAGTGTTTGTGTTGAATGTGTAATAATAAAAAACAATATTTTTCCTATCTTATAGCACGTTTCATGTCAAAGACATGCTCAAAGCGCTTTAACATTAAAGATGTGTAGCCAGTAGTTTGCATGTGTAACCAGGAATTTCTTCAGAAGAGTTCCAACGGTGTGCTAACAGCGTTCGAATAGCTGGGTAGATCGCGAAATGCCTCCTCAAATGAGCAAGATGCCTACATATTTTGGAAGGGTATAGCAGTCGGTTGTACACAAATCTATGGGAGCATGTTTCTACAATTCCTCTCCCAAATTGCTTACACAAGTGTTGGGCACTATTCCAAACCATATGTACAGTGAGTATTTGTGAACAGACTTCTAACATACTCAGTGAGATGAGTTTTGGACAAACCTTGTATCATCTTGAATACACTGTTAATCAAGTACCTGGATTGTGAAATTTCCAGGATTGCCGTGTTAATCATCACCATTACATTCTTGGTGTTAGGAGAAAGATCTTCAGCATCCAGAGAGAAATCCGAGTGATGACACCAAATTTCAGTAAAAACCTGAAAGAGAAAAAGAAGATGGGATCTGTTAAAGTGCACACAGTCCTGCCCAACAAAATGTGAACAAGAAAAGGAAGCTAAAAGGCTTAATGATTTCTGGCTCAATACTGTCCAGACGGATAAACACAAGGACATGACCAGATTTATGGGAAAAACCTATGACATTCTCATGAATTTCCCATTTTTCACAAGAAATACCACCATTCTTGACAAAACAACAGGTTCTCATACTCTTGTAAAAAGTTACCCACTGAAGTTCAACCTGATAGGCTTACCATTCTGGACTCTCATATTTGACCTCATGTGACCTCAGATGGACCTATGACCAGACCTAAAACAATAAGGTCATGTATAATCAAGGGGAAACACACTATATGAGCTTCATCAAGTTCCATTCTCAATGGTCATGGGTGAAGAGCCACTCTACCGTCTATCATTCGCATGGGTGATTGTTGGAAACATGGTCCTTCCATTTGACACCTAGCAGCCATCACCATGTGGTAAAGCCATAGGTCAACCAAGACATACTAGGGCTATGATAACCCAAATCTTAAAGTACATTGCAGGCTTGGATACAAAAGAGGTTATATGGAGAAGAATTGAAAACTGCTCTGACTCTTGTGACTTTTTCTGCCAAATCGAAATCGGGGGCAGTAAGTAAGTAAGATTTAGGAAGTTAAATCTCCTTTTAGAGGACGGCTGAATCCCCCTCCTCCACTTCAGAGAAATGTTGGCATTTCAGGTGGCCTTAGATGCAGTTGAGTGCATTATGATACACTCCTACACCACCCTCATTTGTTCCCACAAATTAAATGTGAATTTTTCACGTCCTTAGATGACACTACTACTAAAGATCTCTTGATTTTTTCTGCCACATTGTACTGAGCTCCATGGGCGGTAAGAGTAGTAAGTGGACTCTTGGAAGTGGGTAATTCGTACCTAAAGCGACTGGTACCGGCGCTGGAAATGTTGGCATGTTTGTCGGCATTTTACCATGAATTTGGCCAGTCAGCTGAAGCATTCGGACATTCAGCTTTTTACTTTTGCCTTTTCGCTCCCCAAATTTTCATAAAATGTTTGTCATGTTTTTCCCCAATATTTCTTCTCAGAAAAATGTGTAAGGAAACCCCCCCCTCCCCCCACCCAGTCGTATAGAATAATTTGCATGTTCACAATGTCTTCAGATGCTGCCAAAGTTTGCTGCTCTGAATCTTGTGATGTTTTCTGCAAAATGTGCTGAGCACATGGGCAGTGCCCATCGTTGTAATGTGGTCGAAATCTCACTTTTCATGGGCCGTCAAGATCCTCCAGTCAGTACATACTACTAGATGAACCAGGTCATAGGATTTTTTTCCTGCCACACACGTTCCCCGAAAAATAATAAAGTATCGAATTTCATTGAGTTACAGATGACGGGAACTGGTCGTCAAAATACACTCAGGATATTGCGGCGAAGCCGCTTCTTAAAAACTTTTGCACAATTGGTTATTATTTTAAAAATAATACTTTGCCATCTTTTCCTGAATTTCGCAGGGTCCAGTTTGAAATTTTGATCCATCATGTCAGAATTCTTCCTCTCTCAAATTTTTGTTATTCCATGTTGGCTGTCTCTTTGTGGACCATGGTAAAACTCTTTCTTTTGTCCAAATTGGGTGCTAAGATGAGAGGCGGGAGCTTCCTCCTCGTCGGTCCATGCCTCAGCTGACTAACCAGGACGCTATGTGTTATATTTTAGGTCACATGCAGAATTATTAAAATTGCACTAGTTATTATGAAAAAATTGCTTGAGGGCAATTTGCAGATTTCGGAACAAGATATTTCCGCGAATTGGTTGTACGAGAATTTAATCCTATACTAATCCCTAGGTCATAACAATATACAATATTGATTGCCGCTCAGGCCTCGATTTTTAGATTTTGTTCTGGTTGTCGTTGGACAACCACCGAGCTGTTGCGATTTTTGGTTCTCCAAAGAGAAATAATGGTTGTCCGGCAAGGTACCAGTCATGATTGAGCGCTCTCTCTGTTTCTGCGCTTCAATGTGCCAGGCTACCAATGTTTGGAGAGCCCTCCAAGCATTGGACATTCCCCTACACAACAACACCTATAGATGCCAAATGAGTTTCACAGAATTTACAGAACATTAATTCACTCTCCTTGTAATATCATAGCAATGGTTTATAGGCAGGGTTTAACAGCCACAACTCTTGAAATTTGCGTTGCCGGTCTCTTCATTTTGTTTTTTTTTGTTATACTGGCCTTGGCTTATCCTTCCTGCTTTTTTTCTGGCTTCTTAATTGAGGAGCAGTAGTGCCAACATTGTTCAAAAGATAAAAAGACCAAGTCTAATTCACGCTGGTTACAGGGACTATTATTAGTTTACTATGATATTCTACACCAGTGTTTAGGCTAGGTTTCAAAATGTGGGGAATTCACCCCCTCACAATGTTCAAAGAGGGATTTTGAAATCTAGGGGGGAGGGATTCTCAGAAAAATGGATCAATGAGCAGCAGTTCTTAGATATGCATACCACCCGAACAGTTAGCAGAGTGCACCACATTAGCAGTTTTGAACAATAGGATGTATTTGATGAAGGGGTTACAGCCTCCCTCTTGGTCCAAGTTTGTCTCACTGACTCCCTCTATCCCAACTTTTTTCTGGCTGTATAGTGATGTTCTTCCCAGGCAAAATTGTATTTTGTGTGAATAAATGAGAAAAAAAAAAATGATAAGTTTACAATGTTAGCTATTCCCACAAGGTAGACCGCAGTGGCCTAGCTACTGAACTTGCTATGATTTTGTACAGGGACCACATATAGCCTAGATAGAAAGTGATTATCTGAAGACACTTGCAAATAACATGTTTTGATTTTTTGTGAAATGTGTGTTGTATCAACTTCATCTACCAGCCTCTTGTGTCCTTATTGATGTTTTTAAATGTTTGCAGATTGCAAATTTTATTTTATTTACAGTGAATTTGGCCCATTCCACATGGTAACATAGAATGTGTACATACACCAATCACAAAACATGCCAATCGAACCGTTTGTCGACATGGGTGGGCGCAAAATAGTGTGTTCTCTCATGTCTGCAGTGTTACGAGTCTGACAAACAATGATATGAGGATGCATCCATCGTGCCTGAAGCCCCTGATCGTGATGTTGAAAACTTCAACGAAATCCAGTGGTAGTCAGCAAACAACCATCTGTCAAAAACTGGTTGGTCTGTGCAGAATTTAGTCGTCTCGGTGATCGGACCACGTAAAAAGAGAGCCCTTGGCTCCCAATACCAGACAGCAATCACGGTTGTCGTTTGTAAATAGTGTGTAATTGACGAACAAAAGATTAATTGTGAAAGTGGTGACACATAGAAAATAAAAAAGGGGTTTTGCCACCCAAGAGTAGGGGGGTGGCCTCCGCCTCACATTTCTCACTGGGGGGGGGGTTAACACCCCAGTTCCTACGCCCTTGGTCGAACTGTGCCTGATGAATTGGTTCGGGCAAAACCAAGAACAACGGACGTACGAATTTAGTGGAATATAAATGAAACTATATTCTTTAGGGATGCGGCCCCAAACTTTTGAGCAGTTTACATAAGTCAAGCAATAACAAGGAAGTAGACACACTGATCTGTAGGTCAGTTGCCGGGATGGCTAGAATGAAGTGCCTAATTGATTGACGCATTGCAAATTGCAAATTGTTATGTTGGGTTATAACGCTATTTCTGCAATTGGGAGAGGTTGGTGAAGGTTACTATTTAATCAAGTTTGGAAACGTGAGTAAAATGCTGTTCAGATGGATTGGGCAAAGGATTAGTCGAGACAGGTCTGGGTTTGAATTATTCCGGAGTAACAGGTCTCGGTCAGACAGCCATACCTACAGGGTTATAGAATCAAGATGAAGCTGGTCCCGGGCTATCCGGTTCTCGACTTAATCCCTGGGAGGTAAGCTTAACTAAGGGTACATCTTGGAAGATAATGCACCAATCTAAAATCAAAGGTTGTTTCGAAGAGTTATGATTAGTTGAACGTTTTGAAGAAACATATATTCTTCAGGAAACGGGTTGACAAAACTCATGATCCATACTGGGGCTTGCAATCGTAGAAAAAAACAACCGCACGCAAAAGCGCGTACAGAAATAAGGGAACAAGCGAAATTCTAAGCGGTGAGGTACAGTGAATTGAAGTGAACTCTCCTGGGCTCAGGCAGCTCATTGAAGGGAGCATTTAGCGTGTACGTTCTGAGGTCAATGGGCCGGCAATTGTGGGGAGTTCTATGCAATTCAACTACTGTAGAATGTTGCGAACTTGATTCAGGGCCTTGTAAGTAGTTGATCTGCGATGGCTTATGCCTATTTCAAATACAAAAAGAATGAAGAATGATTTCAGAAGTTGAACGAACGTGAACAAGCCATTGGGGCAGAAACATCTTTGTGAAAAATTTAAATAGACGGAAACATAATTTGCACACTAATTGCGAAAATTTTTGCACTGAACTTGGGCATTCAATGAAAAATTGGCCGGTCAGGACCTTATTGGCCCATCATCTTGCTATTGCCCAAAATGCTTCAACTCCCATGCCTAAAGGAATATCCCAACCCGAGGCAATGGCCAGCGACCTCATGTCCTCATGCGCCAAAAACAGGTGGGGACATTTGATATTGTGTCCCCCACCCATCGAAATGTGGGGGGGGACGTGTTCCCCTGTCCCCCCCCCAGATTGACGCAGGGAAGAGATGCTAGAGTCTTAAGTGAATGGTATATGAAGTGAATGGTGCAATGGAGTGAGTTGTGAGAGTAACGCTGCGTGGGGGTGTACATAAGTGAAGGTGTAAAATGTTCATGGTAAACACACAAACCTGGTAGGCATCTACCGCTAAGCATCAGAATGTTGGGGAGTCTGTCTGCATATAAGATGGTATCTTTCCCTCAGCATAGACAGCACTCTTGTGTGTGTTGAGAACCTGGACAGTGTTGGTAATGTCAATGATGTGATTATAAGCGGGTGATAAAACGAGAGTGAAAAAAAGATATTTCAATTCACATTCGATGTTGCTCATTCATATGATTGTCCATTTTCTCACTGCAGGTTTAACTAGCATCATCCAAATGGTAAGAAGATCTAATTTCAGTTTTCTGAACCCCTGTACCTCAGAAAAAGGGCTAAAAATTTGTTTATTAAATCCAACCCAACCTCTATGCCATCCCAGTTTATAGTCATTCGAGACAGAGGAGGGGAATTCTGTGGCACCCAGTAGGTCAGGGCCTCGAGCAAAAAATCTGGCTGTGATTACGATTAGATATCACACACCTGCGTTACCTGCCAGCTGGTCCCTTGACAGCTAATTTGTCAACCATTGATGAATGTCCAGTTGCCAAGAGTGCTAACTGTCAAATCATTTCCTAGGGTGCAGGCAGACCAGAATTAGAAATCGGGAAAAAAGCTGACATGCCCTCGTGGGACAAATTTCTCATGAGATACTCGCAGAGGGAAGACGGTCACACTGATACAAGGCCCAGCATCAATACCGACTTAGATGCTGGTCATACTCATTTCAGCAGTACCTCATGGCAGAGGTGACAGTATCACATGGCAGGAAACAGGGTGCCATTTGCCTACCCTTGTTTTTTTCCAACTGTCTAGTGCTGCATTGCCAGTTTTTAGTACCGTGTGTGCCTCGGGCAAGACAATTCATCTCCCTTGAACCACCCCCTAACCATGTCCAAATTGAGAGAATACCTCACTCCCTTTTCAAATGGGGTACCTGCGGGCAGAGGATTAAGCTATACAGGGCAGGGCAAGGGTGCAGACTGGATGCTGAACTTGATTTCAAATGAGATCCTATATAAACATGATAGGGACTGTGCCCCTACTGTCCACTATGCCCCGCCTTTAATGTGGAGGTGGGGGTGATTCACACATAGGTGGCAAAGTGACAGTTGCCTACCCTCTTTTTCCATGTTTCCAGTCACTCTTGCTGATTCCCTAGCCAGAAGGCAGATGGTACCAAGTATAAAGTCTTGGGTACCCAACAATGATCAATCCTGATTCATCCCAGGTTCACAGCTGTGCTGATCTCTCAGCTAGAGTAAAATCTGAGAAGTGCTTTTGCATCATACTTAGGTCACTTATGGATACAGAATAATTACCGGATGTTATAGTCATTGTTTCATACAGAATTGTTTTTTACTGTCAATCTTACCTTATCATTGACATAGTTAGGGAAGGACGAGTTGCTGTCTGCTGCTTGTATTGTTAACTTCATATTTTCCAGACAGAGGGGATGTGGAATTGACTGATATATCTCCACTCTTGTAATCAATGATGAACACGTCCACAGGCTCCGAAACCCCTGGAAAAATAAAGAAAGGAACAAAGTCCTATCACTTGAGAAAATAAAATGTTGCTTACTTGTATAAAGTGCTGGAAAAGCTCATTTACTGTTCAGAGATTTGTGTTTGTTTTGTGGGTGGAGAACTGATCGGCTTTCCCCAGTATCTTGCAAACAAGCTAATTTGAATGAAAAAGAGGTAATCACTCCACCTCAGCTAGCGAACTTTCTGTGCCCAAAATCCATTCAGATTGTGTTCACCAGACCCCGACAATACATTCAAAATTCATTAAAAATTCTGCTAACAAGAAATGGGAAAGAGTGATGGAGGGATGAACAATAAAGCGGATTGCTAAGTCTCTACGGCAACATTTTTCAGGCGAGACAAAAAGGACAGAGCTTCAGTAACTCACCACTGATGGCACTGGTGAAAATCTGTTCTGTGATGTTGAAGATGATATCTGTGGCATTGCAGCCCACTGTAGCAAGACAGTGACAACGACGTTGCCAGCGTCGAGTTCTTCTTCGAGAAACTCAAGATCAGGACCCAACTCGAGGTCAATTGGGCAAGCAGAGGAACTGATGACACGGACCGTAGAGACACAGTACTGAAGAGTGAATTGTCATCAATGTCTACAGCCTTCACGACCATCGTAAACTGATCCCTGTCAGAAAAATCCAACGAGGTCCTGATCAGGCATATCCCTAGATCATAGAAAGTAATCACAAAAAATATTATTTGGGGTTTTTAGTTTAGTTTAGTGAACCAGAAAAGCCCACCAAAGGCTTAGTGATACTTGACTGATCCTACTCTTGATATAGATAAAGCCTTGTCAACTTCACATGCCTAAAAGATTTACGATAGGGATTATGTAGTACCCATTATGAGGTCTGTTAACAAGCTAAAGTTAGCCAATATATCAATTTTCCACAATATTCAGAAATGGTCAGGAGAAGGACACATACGCATCATGAAGGACCCTTAAGCCAAACATCCCAAAAGTGAAGAATAACCCAGATGCCTAAAAGATTTGCTACAAGTCTTGAAAAATTTAAATCAAGACTGTCCTTGAATGCATTCACACTATTATGAGACAACATCGTCAGAAGCTATTCCACTCATCACTCTCTGTGAGAAGAAAGATTCACGCTATCCCAATCTACAGTGTTTGCCAGAACCTTGAGGCAATGACCCCTGTTGGTGGTAACTTCGGGAAACTGAAAAAAATAGTGAAAGGAAAGGCCCTCTGGTCCATGAACAATTTTGAAAACCTTAATCAAATAACCTCAACTTCGTCTCAGCTCCATCAAAGTTAGACCGAGGCGCCCTAATCTTTTCACGTAAGGAAATCTCCAAGACAGGTCATTAATACTAGTAGCCCTCCACTGAAAATTTTCAATTACCTTCCAATCTTCACACTGGCATGATGACTTAGGTACAGAAAGGCTATTGGAGTTTTGAAAAGTAGGAACGGTGGCTGCCACTATTACCATCAGACCAAGAATTATCTGGATAATTGAAATTAGAGGTGAAAATTGTCCTTGATATCAACAGCCTCTACACTCATCACAAACTGATCCCATTTACTGCTGACAGGCATACACCCTGTGCATAAAAAAAAGAATAACCACGATGATCACATTTTATATCATTTTTGTGTCGAGACCTGGGCACATCCGAAGACCGCGACCAGAGGGTGTCGAGACCGATACCGAGACCGAGACCAGGAGCACAATTCGAGACCGCGACCGAGACCAGCAAGGTCCGGACCGAGATCGAGACTGAGACCGAATGTATATAATGTATAGGGCAACAATTCGAAGTCCGAACTGTATTGTAGGCTATTTACACCCCACATGCTCTATTTTTGACATGATATACAGCCTCTGCTCATTGATACATTTGCTTTCTCTACGATCTGCAAAACAACAGCCAACACTTTCCGATCATTCTCCCATCGACCGAGGAATAGTCTCACCACTGAGCTAAATCAAGTGTGGTGCCATATGAGCAGGCACGCCCCCGCCCATTCCGGTCAGGCACACCCCCCCCTCCTTATTTGCCACAATTTATCGGTGAAGCCATACCAAAAATACACACCCCCATGGCCTCATCACATTTAAAATAAAATGTAAAACTCAGATTGTGAAGACCCCCACCAGGATGCAGAACTGACCTCTATATCATTCAACACTACTGAAGATGGCACCAATACACAGTAAAAATTGCCACGCGACTCCCCTGGGAGCCCCTCCCCTCCCCCTCTTCACTTGTCTCCTCTCTTCCTTGGCCTGGGATCATTCTTTCCCTGCATCATTCATGCAGAGCATTCAGATACTACAGCTTCTTATGTTTCGTTTGCCCCCCCCCCTTCCCCCCCAGGACAACCCACTTTCCTTATGTGGCCAGTGCCATGGGGGCGCTATTGTGTCTCCATCCTAGCCCCATCCCTAGATTCCAAATCAAGCAATAACTTGACCCCTCAAGGCAGTCCATTAGCTTTTGTCCTATGATTGGATACCAATTCCATACACCATGTACTGTAACCTTAGGCGCACTGTAAGTCAAAATGAGAATTCATGTTTATGCCAGGTTTCCTACTTGTGACCCTTCTCCCAAATACCAGTAACAGTTTTAAGGTGGTCATTTTCTCTTCAACTAATCACAAGCTAGCAAATACCCCCTGCCCAACCAATGCACCACTGGGGCAGGCCTAGTACTACTAGTACTTATAGGCCTGAATTGCTATGACGCTCTTAAATTACTCCATTGATTGACATGGGCCTGACATCATGACGAAGTAGCCAATGGCATCCAGTACATGTTAATAAGTGTACTGAGAACACTTTCCTCATTCAAGGACTGTGCAGCCAACGTCGAATCAATTTTCGCGAATCTGGTACCAATGTCATAGGGTCTAACCCTCTTGAAAATCGAACACTCTGTTTCACAATTCATACATTTAAATTGATAGTCCCTTTAGCTACGGCAGTTTACTATCATAATTTCAATTACCATTACTGCTCCTCCTCCCCACTAATTGTAACTGCAATCACTAAATCTTCCTCTCCTTACGTTTTCCTGTCACAGTATCAGGGTTTAGTGCCTGCTTGAATTCTGTATCGTGGTAGCATACGTACGTGGTTCTCATGTTTATAGGCCCGGTCCTTTTTTTATCATAGTTTTTTCATCATTAGCCGGGTTCATATATTAGGGTTGGCTAGAAATTAGGTTGAATAAGCCCTAACAATACTGCTTCGAAAATTGTGGAAGAACAGATACTATCCAGGTTTGAACAGAACATACAATTATTCCGAGCAATTTGATTGGCTATGCTATATTCCACTGTTCCAAATACGCATTCTTATAGTGGAGCAACACCATAGGGAAGGAGCCAACATATATACCTTCTCTAGATCAACACAATTGAACCAGTTACCAGGCTGCTGACTCCTTGCCTACTGTACTTTGACTACGTGTGTGACTGCCAACATGGTGAAGCTAGAAACATCTGGGCCCTAGTACTAGGCCCTGGGCTGTTTCCCACATTGACCAAGTACTTAGGCCCACTCCACTTGCTAGTTCCTAGCAAAGCTCAACGCATGAGTTGCAGGATGATTTTTGGCTGAACTATGAATATTTCGATTTGTGATTGAAAAACGATGACACACAATATTTTTGGCGTGTTTGTTCTTGAATGCGAGACCGGAAGAATCTCAGAGACCAGAAGGGTTCGAGAGCGAGACCGAGGACAACAGGGGTGTCGAGACTGAAATCGAGACCGAGACCAGCACAAAGCTGGTCTCGAGACGGGTCTCGGAGCCTACAACAATGATATATATATATATTATATATATATATAATATATATATATATCTATATATATATATATACTATATATATATATATATTATTTATATATAGGAACTGATGTGACCACTAGAAAGGTTTGTATCTAGAACCACTAATGGACGATCAGGCCTAAAATGGCTATAATTTGAACAACTGACTGAGTGAGCAAACGATGCCCAAAATTAATAACCTGTGGATCAACATGAAGAAGTTAGCAGCCTGAAAAAGAATTAAATGTGTTAGTCCAAACTAACGTTCAATGATTTCCTGTTATAGAGTTTTTTGCGCATGTGAAGGTTATTGATTGTGTGCAGAGAGGAAGACTGAGATGTTGGTTCACTACTAACTAGATAGTAATTGCAGATATAGAGATTGCTGTGCTAGAGGTGGTGGGAGACTAGAGACTTGGAACCTGAGGTTGTCCAGAAAGATTTACAGGAGAGGGAATTAGTTGGCATTCAGAGCAGATGGTTTGGAAGAGAGTCACTGTGTCCATCCAACCCATGTCAACATGGGGAACAGAAGTTAATAAAACGAAAATATGAAGATGATTCATGTGTTATTGCAAGGTAAAAAACAGAATCCCATCATGTAAAATAAATTAGGTTCATATCCGCAGATCCTGCAATTCTTCTTTTGTTCTAGTGTGTGAGAAAGGATTACTATAATGATTTGGTAAGTGCTGATGGTTCCTTTTGTGAGAGAGAAAGGACACTGAATTTGGAAACAAAAAGACATGAGGGAGTATATGGGGTTCAACTGTTATGTCGTCACACATTATTCGGCAAATGGAACATTGTATGAAATGGGTTTGAGCCTTGGGATTGAGTTTCCATCCCCCACAATAAGGGTTAACATTAGAGATCTACTCCAAACTCCACTTGCAGGTCGTGGTTATTGCATTATAGTAGCTATTCTGTAAAGCGCTTTTTTCTTGAGCATGTTTCAACGTGAAAAAGTGTGCTATATGAGAACACGATATTATTATTAGATATTTTAGTATTTCCATGCTCTGCTTCTAAGTTTAGTAGGACATTAATGGGACATTGATCTATTAATTATTATACATTTCCTGTTAATTAAAACGTTGTTCCCCCACCATGAATCACTTGAAAAGATTTCACACCTGAATATGTTTGGGGCATATAACTTTTGTTTTGTTGGTTTAGTTGCTGGAAACAGGGATTGATGCCCATATTTATGAAGCTCATGTGAACACCGATAGTTACAGATCGGATTGTTCACGGCTTTGATCATAGCAGGAAGGTATCTGCCGTATTGGACATGGCGGGACCTAATAAACTCACCTGACACTTCATTGCTGATGGTAAAGTCCCCCATAAAGGTCTGAGGATCCTCTTGACCATGGCGACCTAATTAAACTCACATGACATCAGTGATGATGGAAAGTCCCCATACAGGGTCTGATGGATCTCTTGAAATGGCTACCTATAAACTCACCTGGATCTCTTTGATGATGGTAAACGTCCACCATACAGGGTTGATGGATCCTCCTCTACACATTTGGAGATATTGTACGGGGGGAAAATGATCATGTCGTGAATCCAGCTCAAAGATCTGCCAGAAAAGAGAAATTTGGTCTGAAAATCTTTTACGGAAGAGGAAAAACTGAATACTGCGAGGGGGTGATAGTTCATTCAATTCAATGTCAGTGATGTCCATCAGCCATAGATATGAATGAGGATCGATTAGGTATTATGTGTATAACCATAGGCTACAGTTAATATCCATATCTGCCTTTTCAACCTCACCTCGATACCATGTGGGAGGTGCCATCAGGACAACTCCACTTTCGTCGGGTTGGCGCTGGGGGTTAGGAAGATCGGGCAGGCTCATCATTACATCCGTCACTATGTACAGTGATAGTGGTTTCACTTGAACTCAGTTGTGGGGTTCCTTCGTCCCTAGCCTAGAGATATTTGGACAGGAAGAAATAAAGGCAGCATTCAGTAGTAGGTACATCTCTAAAAATATTTTTACTATTTCTTTCATCAGTGTTAACCATCTGGCAAAATATTGAGGGAGGTAGTATGCAGTTTTTCACGAACCAAAGGATGAATTAACGAATCAAAACATTGTAATGTAAATTCGAGAAGGAAGGTATCCAATGGATTATTCGACAGCCAAATGAGTGTAAACAGTGAATTTAGAGTGTTGTAGTGATAGAGGGTAAATCGATATATCTATATATTATATACGAATCTGCAAGTTTTAAACCGTTACATGTCCCCTTCCCTGTTGAGGAAGGTATGTATGAAAGACACAGAGAACATGTCAGGGTTAAAGCGAGTAATACCTTCACGACACCAAAATCACGTCTAGGTCAACTTCAGGCTGGGAATCTCATGAAGATTGGTATTCAAGGAACAATGCCTGCGAGCCTGGAGAAAGAAATTTTGTAATTTGAACTTCCCACATGCCAATGTGGATCTAGGCAGCTTATCAAAATGACCGCACGTTCATACGTTCCAAGAAAAGAAAGCTCTCTGGAGAGATTATGCTCAAGGCACTGAAGGACCAGAAAAAAATTGTTACCCTCTTGACGATGGTATCATCAATTATTCTCTGAATGCTGATATTCAAACTGTGAATCTCTGTTTTATAAGACAATTCAGATAGGCCAGCTGGTGGGCAAATAACAGTAACGTGGACCTGTTAGCAGATAGAATCAGCAAATGCACCACTTGTGGATAATTTGCATGCAGGGCATGCTTCCATGGTATTCGCATTCGATACATTCTCATGTGCATTGGTAACAGTGCCACTGATATTACTTTAAGATTACATTACATGTAGGATATGACAGAGTGGCAACCCAGAGCAATAAATAAATCATGGTTAGGATTAGTATTATGCAACAGAAAACTCACCACTACTATCAGCTCCTATACATCCTCTTATTCTCGATCGGCACCGTTTTAACAGTTTATTCACCAGATGCCATCGTAGCAATTTTGTCCGCAATTGAGAGAGAAGATTTCGTTTTCTTCGTGATTAATAGAGGTGCAATTCACTGGGGTGAGTCTATAACTAGAGCTGTCAAGAGCATAGTATGAGACATCTTGTCGATATCAGGCTCCAGGAGCTGAAAGTTAGAACCGGCAGGAGGAAACAGGGAACAATGATTGAGGAAGAATGATGGACATAGCTGGGCAGGCTGCAGGGGGCCTTAAGTCTACGTAACAAAATCGGGGGTGAACAATAAACCTGGTGAGTAAACAATTTTATCCGTGAGGAGCAGAAACTGGTAATTGCTCATAGGAAGAGTGAAAACTGTCACATATCTATGATGGGAGAGGCATTTCCATAGGCAATCACTTTTGTTTTCCTTCATTCTGTTCGCCTGACACCTCTGATAACTATACCGGTATTAAGTTTGCATATTGAAGTGACAGTGAAATATTAGGTGCAGAATCTTGAATGAATTGGCAATCCTCAGAGTTGCAAGATCTCATCAGCAGTTCTGTGAAATGATTTGTCCTTCTATTTGTTTGTCAGTTCGACACATGCAACTGAAAATCCATGATTTGTGACTTTTCACCTCATTTTGAAGTTTGAAGTTATTCAGGTCAGTCATTCCAAGTCTCAGAATATTTTTTGGAAAGGGTAAGCAAAGATCAAAATTTGGCCAGTTTTAATCCCCCAAATCTATATAATTCTCATTCAAATTCACCAGTGTGTTTTGACATTCTGTCTCGTCACAAAAAAGCCTTACTTCAAATCTCCAGAATCTTGAAAAGTCTTCTCATGTCAAAATTGTTGCCAAAAACAAAAAACAGGTCTCTCTCTAGGTCATGGAGACCAATCCAATACCAAATGAGGTTGCCATTGTCACCAACCAATCGATCAATATTTGGAGATATACATGTCGGCAGTTCACCAGCCTGCCCAGATGTCTAGGTTTGGCTCTTTCAGCAGTATCTGTATGTCTCTGGCCTTGTCTCCCCTTTTTGCTGTTGAAACCGGCATATGTCAGGCTCAAAACCATCCTTCCATCTATTCTGCTATAATTCACCTTCAATTTGATAGAAACTGAGCAGCTCATCATCACTTGTATCAAAGCATGACAACCTTCCGATGTGTCAACAAGCTGTCTCTCCCTTTTCTAACTTTAATCACCATCCATATGTCCGCATCTGTTCTGTGTCCTATCCATGACTTGCGATTTTCATGGACACAAAAATAACATGGACGCTACCACGGAGTGCTATTGTGCAGATGGAGCACTGTTTGTGGAAAGCTGTGATGAATTATATGTATAATATGCAGAAATACAATCTTAAGTATCGTTTTCACACACATAATAATGATAATAATAGCAACCATTTATATGACTATTGCAGGTATAATGTGGAGAAATGCAGTCAGAATAAATTCAAAAATCATTTCCCCTATTCCCTGCGCTCCAAACCAAGTAGATAATGGTGGTGCCCCCAATCCCCCTCCCTTTGACAGTCTGATGAAGCTGCTCAGCATCTATCTCCAGTTTTCTTTATATGTGGTAGTGAGTGTTATACTGATGACGGTTGTTCTGTAGTGATGTCATGCACCCAATATCTGTGTTCCATCACTTTCTTGTTCTGATTCCTTACAGTCAAAAATGACTCCACAGTAATTCACAGGTGCATGGATAGCACACCTATATTCTCATGGACACATAGCAAGACACGGAACAGATGGTCATCCTTTGGTGTTTTCCATGCCCTGCCATGGTATAGAATATTCTTCACCCAATCATTAACCGATGACCGAAAGAAACAGAAACAAATCAACCAAGGGGGAAAGCCTTAGAATTCTGATGAGCCGAACTTCTCTTAGAGGCATTTCAAAAGTGCTCCCCAGCCCAGGTAAAAGTGGCTTTGGCCGCACCTTGCTCTGGGATGCTGTAAGTGATCTCTGAGTTGAGAGTTTTTTTTTGGTTTGTCATCATCAGTAGCGAAGATGGTACACACAATATCATCCTCTGCGGAATCTTCAGGTATTGAAATTTCGCGCCCCCATCTTGGATCTCTGGGGCCTCATCGTTGTTAACGTCGCCCAACAAACCAATTGCACCTGGAGAACAAAGGATGGCTGAAAGGTTAGATTCTGGATTCATTCATTAACTCTTTGTTAGATGTTAGGAAAAATAATTCCAATTCACCACAACAATGGGGTGCACCACCGGTTTTATATTACACTTAATAGTGAGCAGGCATCATTACTTGATTGGTGAAAATAGGGAATTCCTGAAATTTGGTGTTGGGGCGCCCCCACTAGGCTATGTATGGAGCCTGCAGCATGATAAGGTTTGATTGGAAGCTTAGAAATTAGGAAGCTAGACTCTTCCTATCTTCCCAGGGTCTGATGTCCCAGGCCCCAGGGCCAAGTTTCCAGGTTCAGGCTTCCGGAGGGGGCCCACTTGTCTGAATACAGGGAAATGTCTGAACCCTTAAATATCAAACCCTGGGAATATCAACCCTCGGGAATATTATATTGAGGTAGGATGCAGCTATTATGGTCAGATCAGAATAACTGAAAGCAAGACCCAATCAAGAGCTAAAACTTGCTAAGGCTAGGATTCCATAGGTGTGAATGCAAGACGAGGCAGGAGGCTATCACAATCAGATCAGACTCATCATAAGCGAGTCCTCATCATCTTCTAGCTATATTCATAGAGTGAACATAAATAATAGGAAGAATTGGAGAACATACACTGGGGCAATGCCTTGCTGCGGTTGCTCAACCTCTGATGTCCTTTGCCTATGAAACTGCTGTTGATGCCTAAGCTGTATCAGGCTAGTAGTCCATAGGTTAGTTTTAGCGAAAAAGAGTCAGGAAGACAAAAATTCTTATGAAATACCTTTGGGAGAGCCATAACATCCCAAAAGGGAAGATTAAGCCAGATGTCTGCAGAATTCGCCCACAATTCTTGAAAAAACAAATCGAGACTGTCCTTATACGCATTCACAATCTTAGACAGAACAACATTTCCAGGAAGGCTATTCCAATGAATAATAACTATCTGTAAGACAAAATATCTACGTGCAATCTACAGCTTTTGCTGTGAAGCTTGAGGCAATGACCCCCATTGGTGGTAATATGAAAACTCAAAGAAATAGTGAGAGGAAAGGCCCTCTGAGCCATGAGAAAGAAAATCCCGAATCAAATCACTACAAATTTGTCTCAGCTCCATCGGGATGTGCAGATGTGGGGTGCAGCATGATCCTATGAGTGGATTCATGTGATTACTACCATGAAAAGCATCTGAACTATCTGCAATTGGCTTGTAGAGAAAATAGAATAGAGAAGTAGAAATAGAGACACAAAATTCAGTAGCAAGCAAATATATCCTAATAAAATAAATGAACCTTTGTGGCCAAATTCCATGTTTACGGATGGCGGACAACACGCAGCATCACATCAAAATAATGATGCTAAGAAGAGGATCTACATAAGATAAACAATTTAACATCTGATCAGAGGTTGTAGATATCAATGATCCTTGTTCATTACCATACAGTTGAATTTCTTCTGAAATATCAATCTCCCTCCCAAAATTAAGATTCTGCTCTGCATCTATGGACTCCTAGCCTGAGAATTTTAGACATTACAGACCACTATGAGATAACACATTATAAGATACCACGTACCAGCTGTGAGGATTCCAAGTAGGGTGGGGCAGTATTGACTGCTCTCACTGTGAACTGAATCTGGTCTTCCTCCTCTCGGTCAATGGTCCATGAATCCCGATTTGGTGCCCTGCAAAAGGGAAAAATAGAAAAACGCTGATATTGATCGGCTGCCAATCACTATTTGACTTTTCCCCTGTGAATAATTTGCCATAAAATAGTGACGTGTGATTTGGGCGACATGATTTGCTTTTTGTCAGAATATTACAGGAGTTCGTTGACAGCCCCCTCCCGTCGAGCGTCACATAATAGCTCCAGTTCGCTTTGTTGGTGCTATACTCTATGCTCAGATGGTCTTTCTGCCAGACAGAATCAAGTTCTAATTAACTATATGTTGTTTCTGTACTCCTGTAATGAATCAGCCAAACTCCAGTCTGTTATCAGAAGTGATCCGAAAGAAGAAACGGCCATGTTGTGACACTAGGTTAAATACTATGGCGCAACAAAGAGATCGTTGACAAAATTGACAGAAAAAGGTGGATGTATTCTTCCACGATATTCACACAATATCCCGCCTTCTCACTTTTATCAAATTCCAACAAGGCACACAATACACGGTTCATGCCTTCTCCAGTTAATATAATAGCTTGATGGGTATAACCTACTAGTCCTGTTATAAAATGTTGATATTATCAACACACACATTTCTGCAGTAGGCCACGCCTGACCAGTCCGATTGTATCAACATCTCAGTTTTTATCAGAGATTATTTTCAGCCGCCTCCCAATTGTCAAACTGCTAAATGGCAATCAATGATGTCACACGCTGTTACGGTCAAGCCAATCATCCAAAAATTCAGAATTTTTGAAGTGGGGGTTCTCTATCGCTATGTTCAGCGCAATCCACAAAATTGGAAGTGGAATTACAATTTAAAAAGGACATTGATAAGCATGTTGAGCCAACAGTATTAGTAGCGCATTGCAGGAAGAATATAGTTGTGGGGTTGCCGGATATAAGGGTCAGTAGGAAATCTTTAGGAGGAATATATCAATTAACACAAAGCTGACCAACCCAAGAAGTTCAATTCTGGGCCTGTCAAATTGGATGATCTGCCCATTGACGACGAATTGTCCATTGAATTGCTGACATAGGACTCCAGCCATGGCATTTTCTACTACCCCAGTGCAATATGGGGTTGGGGCATATTAGGGAAATCCCGAAAACATAACAATTAATAATTGTGGTGGGAAGTTCATTTATTTGTGCACTCGCAGAGATTGGACCTGTCATGAAATCTTTTTGTGTTTTTTTTGTCTCATGATTTCCAATTGTCATTCGCTATTGAAAAAATCAATGGAAACTCACAGAGGCTGTGAAGTTCTTTTTGTAATTGGCTAACAGTTTAGTCCTACAGACTGCATGGACTCTCATGAATACTGCACATTCTCCTCACCGGAGTCACCAGTGCTCAGACTGGCTTGATAATTGACTCCCCACGTCATCCATGAAAGAAAATATGCAGATCGATTCTCTTCTGACAAGTCGGCGTCCGTTGATTGAGATCTGAAAAAACACGAACATTCATATCCACCTTATTTAAATGAATGTTTCTATACACGGCTGAAACCGGTCAAAGTTGATGATCACAGGGGGCAATGTAGAGACATCTGCTAAAAACCAAGCATGCAAAACGTTACTCCTGAAAAAGGGGCTGCGATCCGTTTTCAAATATGGAGGGCCAGGGGGACATCTGCACGCCCACACTTTGGTCTTTTGCCAACGCAGGGAACTGCCATGCTCCTTGGGGCCCAGGGGTGAGGCCATTTTGTGGGCCGACCATTTTATTTGTGCTGAATTACTCTATTTAAAAGAAATACAGTATGAATGTGGTGATTTTTTTTTTGGAAAACTAAACACAGGGGATGGAGCAAAATGGCTTTCAACAAGAACCCAGCAGTAACAAGTTTACTCATATATTAGAACTGTGGGCTCAATTAGGTTGGGTGGTCAAGCATGTCAACAGATATACTGTATGATTATCTCTTCATTTGTCAGCACTCTTCTTGGTAACATAAACAAGTTCTAAATGCATTCCCCCACAAACACTGTTTACCTCATATAGGAGTGCCAACAAGTGGAAAAAAAAAATGATAATATATATATGTTATATATATATATATATATATCTATATATATATATATATATATATATAATTTGGAATATATAGCATCAAACTTACACTTTTGTGTGTGTCAAAATGTTATAAGGACTTGCAGCAATGCAAGTCCTGTTCACTCAATAAATACTACCGTTTGTTCAATTTTTTTCACTATGACTCTAACATGTGAACCCCAACATTGTTTGAACATGTTAGCTCATCTCCTATTGTTGAAAAGAAATCTCACGTTTATCCTCAGCCTTGGCTCCCAATCCAAATTCAATATCA
Organism: Sclerodactyla briareus; assembly: GCA_026419785.1. NCBI lineage: Eukaryota > Metazoa > Echinodermata > Holothuroidea > Dendrochirotida > Sclerodactylidae > Sclerodactyla > Sclerodactyla briareus. Next base: position 658,555 of record JAODTK010005911.1, read on the forward strand.
AGACAGACATTTTAGTGACAGTTCAACACAAATAGAAATATGATAGTGTTTCGCCTGAATTTTATTCAAATTTGATAACATATTCCATCATAACAGAATGTTGTCAGAAGCCTGGTGCTAATGGTCACATTGAAACTTTGCTGGGACCAAAAGTAACAGGGGGCTTACTTAAGAGGTGGTTTGAATTCGCAATCCCATTCATTTTCGCGAAAAAGCCTCAGCATTATGATGACGCGTCCCGAAGTAAACGATTGATGAGGCCGCTAAAAAAGAACGGGAAGCAGCACTTTTTATGTCAGCCAAATATTGGGAGGGACATTTGATATTATGCCCTCCCCCCTTTCATAGTTTATTGATGGACCTGTGGCCCCCTCCCATATGATGCCAGCCATATGCTAAAATATTTGACAAATGAATTATAGTTGGGATCTGGATGGAAACCAAAATTGATCACAAAATTATTGGAAACGAAGAAGAATATTGTGCCATTTATTGGGGAAACCAAGTTCCCATCTTTCTGGTGACCAGTGTGAATCTACTCAAATTGTGTGTCACCCTACTAGAAATTTAAAGACTGTCGAATTGTTCCCCCTGTAAGGTCAACAATTCTTCCAAGTACATGGGAATACCAAGCGACCATGCTACAAAATGAAAATTTGCACGTTGCACTTCGCTAGTTACTCCTCTCACAGTGTTAGTGCAAACTATAATCAAAACTGCAATTGTAACAGAATAATGGTGAACACCACAGTCTTCTTGTACCCATGTGTGAGAGTGGTATTGCTTCGCAATATTAAGAGTGATAGTGGTATTATCTCCCTCTGATACGATAATTTTTAAAGTTCAGCTAGCATCACCTGCTCGATTCAGTTCAATTTATCAACTAAATCATTGATGATGCGCAGGGCTGATAACAACTCAACCAAAAATTCTCTTTGCTGCTGAATAACACACTCAGGTAATGAGTCGCTGCGTATAGAGTTGCCAAGTGTTCAAGAGGAAACTTCACTAATGTGATATAGATCAGTAACACTAGTGAGCAGTAAATTAATTTTTCCGTAGGTCCACTTACGATCAAGAATACGGGGGCCAAGAACTTCTTGTGATATTGGGGTCAGAAGAGTTCGGGTCAATTTGGAGGCTGTCATTGAAATCAAATAGACACTTATAACGTCCTGGGTGGTATTCTGCAATAAGGAATGCGAATGAATATTACTTTATTATCAATAATATTATGCATTTCAGCAAGAATTCCACAAGCCAGGTAGCTGACCTTGGTAGCTGACATTGGTAGCTGACATTGGTAGCTGACATTGGTAGCTGACATTGGTAGCTTCATAGATGATACTCAGTAGAAAGGCGACTGAAATCTCACTCAATACATTATTCTCTGCTAAGACAGACAGACCATCAAACATTTTTGCAGATATAATTGTGAGGATCCTGAATAGGCATTGCGGAACTCGCGGGTTCAACCTTGGATTTATAACTTGTTCAAGTTCAGCCAGAGACTGCCTTAAATTACAGTTTTATATTTTATGAATTAAAAAGTCAACAAAACGAGGCAGGTTTGTGAATCTGTGAACCGAGTGGTTGGCGGTCTCCACCCGGGAGACGCGGTTTTCAATAGTCGGTAAGGGTCCCTACTGAAGACTTTAAAAATGGTACCTGTTTGCCTTCTCGCTGGACGCTCACCGAGTGATTGGGTACAAACTGGGTAAGCAATTCGCAAGTTCGTCTGCGTGTGATCACCCCCCACTACAACATTAAGGTAATGCAAAAGAGGCATTGCCTTATGCTGTGTACATGGTGAGGATTCGCAGCTGGACAATAGGGGCAGTAGCCAGGTCTGCGCCTTGCTGCGGGCAACGTGAAATCAGGAGGATCTATGCCCACCTCGGCAAAAGTAGATCCCATGGAACAACAAAAAAGAACAAACTACTAAACCCCCATAAGATATAGTGTACTAAAATCATGGGTACCTATTCATTACACCAACGGAGTTGGCACCCCTCCCCCACCCCCCTTCCCACGCTTCTGAATTGTCTAGAATAACATGGGGACCAGTAATACATGAATAATAATAATATATAACCTGTCTTGCCGAAGATGCCAGGAATTTTTGCCCCAATATCACAACTGTGGAAAAGAGCAACGGAACGCTTGGTTTCTAGCAATAACGGTCGTCGCAAAATGGGTAAATAGGAAGCAATGGAAAATAGTGTGACTATTGGTAGCATTTCGGGGAAGTAGAAAACCTGATATGCTGTTCAGTAGTTTTGGTCTAAAAACTGACGGCTATGCACTTCCAAAAGTGTAGCCATTTTATGCATTTGAAGAGCATTTCGCTATGATCCACCAGCTATGTCGTCTAGCTGATTAATATGATCTGCAAATCTTCAGTCACTAATATTATTAAACCATCATGAGCGTTTCTGTAAACAAGCTATGATCACGTCTCTATATACCTAATTGATTCTTCTGGGAGGCCCAGGAGTCATACCCTAGAAAGGTATTTGGTTTACTAACACACCATCCGACCACTGGGATATTGTGGATTTGGTTTACTAACCTCACCACAGACACTGTGATATTCGTGTATTGGTTTACTAATCCCCCACCATTCAACACTGTGATATTGTGTATTGGTTTACTAAACTCACATACGACACTGTGTATTGTGTATTTGGGTTTTTACAACCTCACAATTCGACACTGTGATATTGTGTATTTGGTTTTCTAACCTCACCTTCGACACGGTGAATTGTGTAGTGGTTTACTAACCTAACCCACGACCACTTGATATTGTGTATTGGTTTATACCTCACCATCGGACACGGTGATATTGTATTGGGTTCCTAACCTCACCAACCGGGACACTGTGATATTGTGTATTGGTTTACAACCCTGACCATGAAACTGTGAATTGTGGATTTTGTACTAATCACATCAGACATGTGATATTGGTATTTGGTTGACTAACCTCCCATTCGACACTGGGATAATTGTGTTTGGGTTTAGAACCTCACCATCCGGACCCTGGATATGTGTATTTGGTTTACTACCGCACATTCGACACTCTGAATTGTGTATTGGTTTACTAACCTCACCATTCGACCCTGGCATGTGATTGGTTACTAACCTCACCATTCGACACTTGATATGTGTTATGTTGGTGTAAACCTCACCATCCGGCACTGTGACTTGTGTATTGGGTTTACGAACCTCACCATCCGACACTGTGATATTGTGTATTGGTTACTAACCTCCACATTCGACACTGTGATATTGGGTAGTGGTTTACTAACCTCACCATCCGACACGGTGTATTGCAATGAAGCTAGTCCTTCAAAGTCAGCTCAATAATCCAGTGGTTGAAATGTCCCCCCTATTAAGAAATGTGTAAAAAAAGCTCTGTGACATGGGTTCAGGAGTATGAGGCAGGGAGTAGACGAACCATCTCATTTTTCAGTATGATAGTTTGTAACAGGCATGTGGGCGAGGGAGATATTCACAAAGTTTTGTTTCTGTGAGTTGAGTAATTCTTATGAGGATTTCCAAAGATAGCTCTGTGCACTCTTCAGGCAGAGTGGGTATGTGCCTGTGGTGCATAGTTGACTGACATTTGACACCATCTATTATACATGACATTAAGGCAGCTGTTGGAACAGCTTATTATAAATTTGGAATTTTGGGCACCGAAAAGCAAAATTTGGGAGAATAAGAACCATCATGCAACAGTGCGATTGATTTCTTGTCTAAGTGACTTTCACTGACCTTGGAAGTGTGAATATTATCTCCATTTGATGAACTGTCTCTGACTGACTGAAAAAAAAAAAAAAAAAAAAGACTGAAAATGCCTGACATACCTTTCAATTATAAGGATATAAAGAAGACGGTATTGATTTCCTATAACTCAGGACATTTAAAAAATATTACATCTAGTGTGACTAGGGACCTTACCCTGACCCGATTCTTTTATTCTACATGTCCGACCTACCCACCACTAATGAAACCTAACATATCCTAGCGTGTGTTAAACAGTCGACCTTTCCACAAAGATCAGACTGGGTACCTTGTAGACTTGACCTTGATCTGTCCTTGAAAATTGAATCAGCCACTAGATATACCAACTCACATACCCTGTATGTGCCATACACACAATATCTTTGTATTGAACATTCTTGTTAACAAGATTTCGAAGCTTTGACATCTTTTGACCTCAATGACTCATGACTGACCCCAAACAATAGAGAATCAAGCTCATTACAGCTACCTATATACTCACTCACGTATGAGTCTTATCCATTATTGCCTTCAGCAATTACCATTTTGGGACTCAAGTTTTGGCAAGTCACCAGCATTTTCTACTCTTGCCATTTCTGGAATTCTTTTGTGTTCTATGATTTTCAGACTTCAACCATGACTTCAGTTACCTTGGCCACTACCTGAAAACCATGGGTCATCCAATGTATCACTGACACCTTAATGCAATATGGTCTACTACATGTTGCATTAGCCATTTATCGTGCCACGGGAGTAACACACACATAACCATACGAGCTACACTTCATCTCGTCCGCTACTTCCATACTAATTTTACTATGTGTCAATTTGGCATTATACATTTGCTGATTCTACATCACATTTTCAGTAACTCCTGTATATATGATGTAAATTGATATATTTGTGTGGAAGTTCATAAGAACCTCGAACAAAAGTATAACTGACTTTTGGTCAAGTGCCTCACAAGAGTTGAAAGTTTCGCAGAACCATGCAGAAAGATAGTTAGCAGGTGCCCATGACTTCCTTCCACTTCCCCACTTTGACTGAATGGTAAGATAATGACACTTTGACATACAACTCTTCCCTGTGGTTATACTTTTATGGCACGCAGGCAAATACATTAGGCCTACTGTAGTTCTAACTCCCTCAGGCTAGCATACCATCAATGCCAATGGCTGGGTATGACATTGACACCACTGGTAGCAGATTTAGGCGAGTGAAAAACATGAAGGACTGATGGCTAAGAACGATGCTGTCGGTGAGAGGTTGCAGAAAAGTAGACAAATTCCATAGCAGCAAAAACAGACAACCATGTAAATAAAATAAAATGAGCAAATGCTTTGGTACACAAATTAAATGGAATCCTAGTTCAATTCAGCCGACAGCATAACAACGCATCAAAACAGTTAGCTAGGGCTAAAAAGGATTGGCCGAGAAATATCATACACAAACTGTATGTACAATAACTGTCTTGTTATATTACAGATTCCTGGGTGACCTAGGATAACTCAGGTTGATCTGAAAACCATGTACAAGTTTCTGGAAAAATTAAGTGTTTACTCACGTGGTACTGTCAATATTGAGTGGAAAGAAAGGGAATCTACCGGACTCATCAGTGAAAGAGTAAACCAGCTGTGTGTCAGCATCCGCATCAGTGGCCTGCAAAGAAATAAATTATACATGTGCCAATACTCAGCAACTGGAATTCTGGAATAAAGTAACTAAGACATTGGGGACCAGCCTAAGTAACAATGACAACATGATATGACAATCATCATCATCATATCATCATCATCATCATCATTGTATGCGAATCATAATATAATAATAATAATAATAATAATCATATATAATAATAATAATAATAATAATAATTAATAATAATAATAATCATCATCATCATCATCATCATAATCATAATCATCATCATCATATCATCATCATCATCATCATCATCATAGTAATCATAATCATAATAATAATAATAATCATAATGATCAACATGAAAATGAGTGTCTCTATAGCCCTCTTCCACATGGAAGACATGTGGAAATGCAAAAGTGATCCACAGATATTACCACTTTTATACTATATAAAAAAAAAAACTTCAGAAAATTGTGATCAAGGAACACCAATGAGCCTGTTCACGGTTGTGAGTATGCAAGCTTACAACTGAATAGTTTGAGGGTATAGACAAGACTCTCCCCATAGATAGCTCTATTATTACAGCCTGCTGATAGGATGTGTTATTTCCATCATTTCTTCGAAAGGCTGTTCAGCAAACTGTTTGTGAACGTCGAACAGTCAGTGTACCATAAGGACTGGAGAATATTACGACTACGTCCTGCGTATAGCAACAACGTGCCTACTGCGGTTGATCACGCAAAAACATCAAAGTAGTCCCAACCTGTACTTCTGCATGACTGCTGCAGAATTACAACCATATAATACCGTCCGTGAATAAAACCTCAGAAAAATGTAGGAACAAGGAAACAGCAATAACTCATGCACTACAGCAAACATGGTGGCTCGGGAGTTGATTCAGTTAGGCTCAGGACCAGGGTACCCCTCGATGACTGGGGGGTGTCGTGATGTTTGGATGGTTATTGACCCTGTGTGTGTATCTGTCCGTTGGAAAAATCATGAAATAGGTCTTAAAACCGGACGTGCCATTTTAATTAGGTGAATATCGGCAGTTCCTGACACAGAATTATCAAAATTAGGATCTTATGCATAAAAATGGCCTCCACGGTCACATTTTAATCTATAAATAGATATAAATATATCCTGCCCCATACAGTCTCTGAATCTTTAACATATTCTCAGCTGGAAACCACATTTGATGTTGCAGGTAAGTACTGGAGGGGGAAATTCCTTTCTGATCCAAAACGAAAGCAGGATTGTTCAGAAAATGTGTACCAGTTTTTTTTTGTTATAGGAGACTGCGCCACTATAATCAATATTAGTGAAAAAGCTTCAGTCAAGCGACAAGGGAAGAAACAAATACATTTAGAATTGTCTACTCGACAGTGCATAGCAGAATAGTATCATGCATGCATTTCCAGTATACATTAGAATGTGAGACAGAGAACAGTCTCTGGAATGAAATGTGTTAGTCCTGCTGACCTCCTGTAATGCCAATGAACTCAAAACTGATTTTCAAGAATTGTGGGCGAATTCTTTAGGCATCTGGGTTTTCTTCTCTTTGAGATGTTGTTGCTTCGGGGCTCTCATGAGGATTTTGTCCTTCCTGACCTTCGTCTCACTAAACTAAACTAATTCATCCAATGTCAGAGAGGGTGATAAGTATGGGGGAATCTGTAAAACAATTGTGCTGGTAGGATGGATAGTTTCCATCTGGGATGTTCCGCAAGAGTGTTTTGCACACGCTTCGTGCCAAGTTGAGCAGACATTTTTCCCCCTATGACTTTTGACACAATAGCATTTTTTATCTCGATACCTGTAATTGTGAAAAGGGCATATTCTTTCTTGACACACAACCTTTGAGTTGTCCATTGGTGTCTGTAGCCCTCACTAGCAGAGTGTTACTCAGTGATTCAATTCAAAGTCAAAGCCAAACTATCAGGGTGTGATTATCCCCTTTATTCTCATGGTGAAGTAGACATCAGTCTTCCTGGGCAGAGAATACCGTATGCCATCTCATACCCATCACTATTGTGGGCTGTAACCTGGAAATGAAGTAGAGGAGCTCGTGTGGATATTATCCATCGATTGAAATTCAGAAAATATTCTGGGAAGTCCAGTGAAGATTGAAATGGCAAAGCATAACACAGCTAGTGTGCGACCTTTTGAGCCGTACAATAATGTCCTTAAGGAATATAGTGAAGTGGTGGTATATATCCTGTGCCGCGCATGTGACAGTACTATAGGAATAACAAGGTCAGCTTACTTTTCTTCTATAATTTGACGATGATCAGCTGGAGAGACATCACACCTGCACCAATTGATCAGGACCTCACAATCCTTTGTACTTATACCGGAATGAATCAACAGACAACATCCAGGGTTCCTGCAGAATTCTGGGCAATCCAATTTCCATGACTTTTTCATGACCAAATAAAGAATTTCCATTACCTTCTCTACGACAACTCCCACAGAATTCTCAACTGAACAGTCAAAAAGAAGCCAGGCCAACAACAGCAAACAGCTGTGAGAAAGTGACAACATCACTTTCCATGAGTTTTCCATGACTCAACAACTTTTGCCTGAATTTCAAAAACTCATCCAGGCCTGGATTTTTGTTAATGAATTCAAGGTTTTCCATGACCACGGGAACCCTGAGCCCGAACCCTGAACCCATCAAAATCAACAAAATATACAGACAGCAGAAAACACTCAATCAAAAAAATTTATATGCTTGCAAGTAGATGGTATGGCCTGTACTCCATACCATGAAGAAGACTACTTTTTTTGGTCACACAACCAATCTGGATTAGTGAAAATAGCCAACCCCCCTCCATCCTTGAGCCCCATTCTTCAGCTTGAACAGCATACTCAATATAACTCCTTGCTTGATTTATTGCGAAAGACCCGATGACGAATGTGCCCTATTTTCACACAGTCAATATCGGCTGAGATTCGGCCTGAGGTTTATGGGTTCCCCCATGTACTACAGAAGAATACTAGTCGCGTTCAGTTGTTTCCTTGATTATTGTACTAACAGCAAATCACATTGTCACAAACCGCCTCCATGCTCACCTTCACCTTGTCACTTCCACTGAGCACTACATATCATCCATTACGTCATTTCATTCATCCCCATCTTTTTGCAGCGCCATCCACAACAAGCAAACGGGAGTGCATATTTATTCACTACTAACAAAGCACTCATCAAGCGCCTTCATGCGTAACATTCCACCCTTATCATGAGAGGATCTGTCTCCTCTTTTCGCTTTGTTTTTCCCCTGGGAATCGGGCGAGGGGCCACTGTTTTCGTAGTCAAAGGTTAAGCAGAGCTGTCCGGGATACCTGGTTGGATGCATGGGATGCAGTTCTCTTACTGTACTGAGCTTGTGTAAATAATAGTGAAATTCAGTTTCCCCATTTTTGCCTGAGTAGAACTCATGTTGGGCAGGGTCATGTTACAATATGTGAGTAATATTATAAGTCCTAATTGAGTTGTCCCCTTATATCCCTCCCCTGTGACAAAGTTGGGTAATACCATGAGCATATTCTACAACAGGGGTGTTTTGAAGCAGGGTATAGGCCAAAGACAAACATGAGGTTTATTTATGGAGATGAATCTTCAGAAATCTAAGCTGCATGAAACCGCCTGGGAAAGGTGTTCAAACAAGCAGTTGGTGCACTACAGTGGGCAATGGCAGTGGCCAGCCCACCTCGGCCAAACCTTCCAGGACTATTTGATTGAATTTAAATCTCTCCCTCAGGTTGTCAGTCTCTTGCAATTCGTTTGGAAGAAGATTCCATTAGTAAATGGGTATGGGGAATATTTGTTCTAATTTGGTTTGAGTTGTCCTCTCTAATCACTCGTATGACTGGGAATATCATAGGCATCTCCTACAACCCCCAACCCCCTCCTCCCCCCTTCTTCCACGGCAGCCTTGGTGGAAGCAAAGACAGAGCTGAGCTGGTGAGGCTCATTTATGGAGATGACTATTACCTGCAGTAGGAACCCATCATATCCTTCTTCAACGTGGCATTATAGCCTCCCAGCTTGGTCAAACTCTGGAGCTTGGCCAATTGGGGTACAACCTTCACTTCAACTGTCGCAGACTGTGAGCAGCTATGGCTGTCATACAAGACATCTGTCACAGTGACCTGGAGAGATTAGTAAAATAGGAATACGAAGGTTAATATGACTACTGAGACATTTTCACTGTGTATTGCTTGAAATCCCTTACCGTGTTGCGAATTCATCGCCCATTTTGCTTGCAACATGAAGGAAAAATGCATGAGAGTTGCTGTCTCTGGCTTTGAAGATTCAAGCCATGGTTAAATGATGTAATGTCATGTAGGTGTAATGTATGTGTATACCAACAAGAGGAGGCAACAAAAATCGAGCCTTCGACTCACAAAACTAGGAAAGCCAAGTTTCCCATAAAGTTTAGAGAAGTTCTTAAAAATTTAACCATAACGGCTAATAGAATACATTATCACACAAAGTAATATTATAGGGAGCTACATTCAAGTGAGTAGATCTTATCGAAACACTGGTTGTGCTTCCTTCGGGGCATGAGCTTCTATTATTATAGAAGTAGTGATATTTACATGTTCTCAGGGAGCTTGTGAACCTAGCTGTGTCATGAATTGCTGGTCTTCAGTGTACTTCTCCCTTTCCTCTAATTCTTTGGAGAGTGTAGTTTCTTATTATTGCTGAATTAGCTGCACATTATGTGCTTGAGTAACACGGACCTTAGTTGTGTGAACATGTTAATTCAACATAATATGGCGAGAAGTGAAAATTTAGTGCATCTGACTTCTGCCCTCCATGTATTCACAATGTGGTCTAGGATGGGAGTGAGAAGTTGACATAACAAAATTAATAAAATTCAGAGAAACAAGACACAGAATTTTGCCATGATCAATTGCCCATAGAGAAATAATTTTGTGTAGTGCTGCCAAATAATCTCAGCCATACATTGCACAAGTTCAGCTTGGAGACTCATGTAGGCTACCATGTTCAGCTGTGAGAATTTATTTTACTCTGTTTCAAAAGATTGTCGTTGTTGTTTGTGTCGGAATATGCCAGAGGGAGTCCGGGACTCCCAATAGATATTCACCAGGCAAAGCTCAGGGTATTCAGGGAAAGGACAGTTAGGTTACATGGGTTCTGAAGTAGACAAATGAAACTGCTGTCATGACATCCCGAGTTCCCTCTTAGAGGATCTCAGCCGAACCAAGTGGTTGAATACATCTTAAAAAAATTGTTGAATGCTGGTGTCTGTTAACCTTCCATTCACCAGTTGTATAAGCAGCACCATTATCAGTATGGAGTAACATGTACCGTTGTAGAAACTAAACGAATCACTGGCGAAATAGAGACCAGAAAGCCAAAAGGCTTAGTGATATTGGAGTCTTCTGAAAACCCATAAAACAGAAACAAGGGACAATGGGAGAGGAGCTCATCTCTGGGAAACAATCATCTGACAAATTCACATTTTCCCAACCAACAATAGGGTCCTATACTGTTGATTAAGCTAAGCTACATACTACTTTCAAGGATTTAAGACTTGGCCTCTGGTGACCCCAAAAACATAGGGTTCATGTACTCATCATGACCTCTGATGACCCCAAAAACAATAGGGTCCAGGTATCATTATGGGGACACACAGACCAGTATGAGATCCATCAATCGAGGTGGGGTCAAGTTATGGGTGTTAACAAGCGAAAATGGCCAAAATATTGACTTTCACGAATTTTTCTATTTTTCACCAAAAATTCACCCCCGACGATACCAGAACAATAGGGTTTCTGTAATCCCCATTAAGGAAAGCTACACACCAAAATTTTCAAACTCTGACATCTGGTGACATCAGTTGAACTAGAAATGCACCAAAACAATAGGGTCTGTTACTCATCATGGGAACACACATACCAAGTATTGAGCTTCATCCAACCAGATGGGGTCAAGTTATCGTTGTTCACAAGCGAAAGGGGTCAAAATATTGCTTTGCAAATTTTTACTTTTAACAAAAAATGTTCCCTCGACCTCACCAGAACAATAGGGTTCCTGTACCCCATAAGAAAGCGCACATACCAAATTGAACCTGATCAGGCCGACCATATGATTTATCGTGTTCACAACGGTTTTCAAACTCTGACCTCTGGTGACCTCTGATGCTCTCTGACCTGACACCAAAACCATAGGACCCGTGTACTCATCATGGGAAACACATACCAAGTATGAGCTTCATCCATCCAGATGGGGTCAAGTTTTTTTCGTGTTCACAAGCCCGAATGGGTCAAAATAAAATTACTTTTCAATTTTTCCTCCTATTTTTTCACAAAAAAATTTACACCCTCGACCTATCCAGAACCATACGGTTCCCTGTACTCCCCCGAAGAAAGCTTCCAACCCATTGAACCTGATCATACCAAACCATTCCTGACTTATCGTATCCAAGTTTTCAGACTTTGACGTTTGGTGACCTCAGATGACCTCTGACCTACCCCAACACAACCAAGAGGTCTGTACTCATCATGGGGACCACACAATCAAGTATGAGCTTCATCCATCAGGTGGGGTGCAAGTTTATCGTGTTCACAAGCCAAACTTGGCCAAATCATTGACTTTTTTCACACATTTCCGATTTTGCCAAAATTCACCCCCCGACCTAGACCAGAAACAATAGGTTCCTGTACTCCCCATAAGAAAGCTACACAATCCAATTTGAATCTGATTAGACCAACCGTTCTGGACCCTTATCTGTTCTAAGGTTTCAGACTTTGAACCTCTGGTGACCTCAGATGACCTCTGACCTGACCCCCAAAACAATAGGGTTCATGTACTCATCATGGGGACCACATACCAAGATGAGCTTCATCCATCCAGGTTGGGGTCAAGTTATCTTTGTTCACAAGCAATCATTACTACACACATACAACATACATACAAACACACACCCACGTAATGACTGCATAATCCTTGACTTTCCGTCAGGAATCACAAATGATCACTTTTTCCAACTGAGATAGCCAAGCCCGCAGCTAAATAAACAAGAATGGCCGCCACTTTTTGTTCACAATGTTATGCATGTCCCATCAGTACTTACTGCCTCCTACAGTGAAGGGACATGCCACTCGCTGGTGTACAGTACTAACAATTTTACTTCCCTTGCAAGGGTTTGAATTCACAAACGCAGCAAGACAATTTTTTAGGCTCTAATTTAGAAAACCAGCGCAGGGAAGTGACATACCAGGTTTACATGTTGCACAGTGTCAGAGTTACTAATCACAAGGTCGGGCATGGACACCTCTGTATTTCCGGGCAGCAGATTTCGAAATTCGTACTGTGTTTTATTTCAAATAAATTATTACTTCTTTCGCTCCCTATGTTTTTTGAAATCCTGAGACATCTCTGAATAGAAAAATATGCCTTATGCAATCTTGCTATGATACTAGTTTCCAATGGTAGCGTTTTTTTTGTCAACCAATAGCGTTTTCACCTTTCCTGGTCAGCCTGAATACTCAGAATCGAAGCACAACTAGCCGAGCAGAAGAGACGTAGACATAGCCTTCACCAGTGGTAACCAATTGTGCTAAATAGGGAGGGGTTTAGGCCTTTTGGCCCTATCCTGATGACGCTGGACGGTGTGTCCTGGCCTAATTCATATACATGCATTCTTGTTTTTTTTATTATATCCCCACTTCGGGGATTTAATGGTTTGGCTCGCGTCTCCGCCGCGTCCGCGTCCGCGGTCCGCCGCCCGCGTTGTTTTCTTGTTAGCGCAATCACTCTCCAACACTTTGTCCGCCGTTTGAGCCGAAACTTGGCACAGCTGTCCGCCTTAGTGAAATCGCGGATGATGTTCTAAAGTGGGCCGTCGCCACATGAACAGGTCCCGCTAATTTGCATAATTTCCACGTTGGAAGACTTTTCGCCCTTAGGTCAATAACTCTTTAACGCTTATCCGATTGATCTGAAACTTGGTACACTTGTCCGCCCATGAAATCTCGGATGATTTCTGAAGTGGGCACGCTGCAATCTGGGGGGCCGCGAATTTGCATAATTTTCGGCGAATTCTTCAAGTTAGTCGGATTTGAACGAACTGGTGGTAGGGACTATTTGATCCCGAAAAGTGGAGGGCATTCATCAAGGTCATCAAAGTCAAATTGTGAAATTTATGCGTTTTTCCAAACTTGGTCAGATTTGGACGAAACGTGGTGGGAACGAACTATAGTTGACTCGGAAAAATTGTGGAGGTCATTTCAAGGTCATCGTAGATCGAACTGGCAAATTTATGCGATTTTCCACTTGTCAGATTTGAACAAAACTTGGTGGCTGGGGCTACATTTGTTCCTCACAAAGTTAGAAGTCTTCAAAGCCATCATGTGTCAAATTCTCCTAATTCATGTGCCTATCACACCCATGGATTAAACCAAAACTTGGTGGATGAAGTTTGTCTTGTTTACTGAACCACAAAATGGGGGGTTTATCCTTTATGTGTTGTTAGATACTTCTTCTCTATGATTGCTCAAAAGTGGGGGGATATACACGTCCGCTGTTTACTCCGCCTACACATGTCTAGTTTATAGGGGATTTTGAATCATTTTTTTCATGACGAAGAGCACAGTGGCTGCCTGTCCCTCAAATGAGGGTCCAAGCAGGATAGCCTCTGAGTGATCCATTCGAATTAGCTATTCTTGGCGGTGTAGAGGGCAGTGCGGGGTCAGAGAAACGATAATTCCAGAGGAAAACGATGCTCGCTCCAGCGTTGGTCTGTTTGGAAGGGGGTTGGTTGATGACTCAGCCTTTCGGGTGGATCACGATGTACGGAATGATACGGATCCAAGAACTTTGTGAGTGGTATGTTTCAGAATTGGGTTACTATATCAACAGAGAGACCTTTACTTGCTACTGTCAATGACAGGGTGTCCTGTAAGGCAATAAGGTCCTTGTTTGCGACATACAAATGATTGCCATGTCCAGTTTGAGCGATCCTTATATTACCATGTAATAGGTATCAATGCACCACATTAGGCCATAGCTCCTCCACCTCAGCTCTAATATTCCCATTCGACTCTCTGCACACATTGACCCCCCCCGCCTCTCTCTCCGGTTATTCTGGTCCTTGGAGCTCTAGCCGATCCTGGAACTGTTGCCTTTTTTCGGCACAGTTCCGCAAATTATGTTTTCGCTGCAGAACTTTTGTGCTGGTAGTGGCCTCGGCAAGTGACCGATCAGGTTAGGTCCCATCTAGATTATCATCTTGACTCAGCCCATTGGCTCAACCCCCCCCCCCCCCAGACCCTGACTGCCTTGCCATTGGCAATCTGGGGTTAGGAAAATGAACTGCCACAGGGTTGTCTGGCTTTACTAGGTCTAGTTTTCTGCTGTCTTGCCCCCCCGCCCGGCCACCCCCACTAGATCACACCCTCCCCAACGTTGTGATCAGACGGAGGGCGCTGTAAAGGCCGTCTGGCCAGGCGAGGATCTTTTCACATATCAGGCACTGAGGTAGGCTATCAGGCTAGGTGGCCAGATCATAGGAGTCCGTGTCACGTAACGTGCATGTACGGTGGATTGAGAGAGCTTATTGCCGTCCTTCCAGTTTTCCCCCCCCCTGGTTGTTGGAATCTAATACCAGATGCATACCCCCGAAGAAGACCCCAAGCACCCTTGGCAACCGTCGGGTCCATATTTGATCATCCTGTGGACTTAATTGGAATTCACCTAGTTTATAAAATGAGAGTCCATCCAGTAGGTTTTGTGCATGGTTATAATTTGGATTTTCAACTGTGTGCAGCACAACACACCATACCCAGTGCCCAATGTTGGAGCCTTCATACCTACGCTAAACCCTGCAATGAAATCAAATTGATGTGTATTTTTCAATGTATGGAAAGCAAAGCAGCTCATGCAATTTTCATGTCCTCTGCCTAATTACACTTCTTTAGGTAGCAGACTACTATTAGCTTGAAGATTCATCTGCCGAAAAGGTTTATCCTGAAAAAATTAGTCCATAATATTTATCTGTGGGTACATCTGCTGCTTTGGTGGGAAGGAATACGGTTTGCTTTTTGCTCTATATCTGGAAAGGGTTTATTCAACGTACCAAACGCCGAAAATTTCATGGGGAAATGGTCCTCTTTGGCCCGTTTCGTTTAACAAATACATGGACTGAAATAGGCCCTAGTCGAGTGTGTGTCGGAAATTGAGTCGAAAACCCACTAAAAATAGACCCCCTACTAGCTCAAAATCTGCGCGGTCATGATACATCAAATGGCACATCGTGGACATCAGTAGACTATCTGCTTCCCAGCAGGGTATGGCGATATTCAAGGTAAAACTTCGGGGACCCTGGATGGCTGAAAGGAGTAATTGACATTTTTTGTGTGTAATTTCAATGGGGAGATTAATAGGCGAATGCCACCAGCTAAGTAGTTAGTCCTTCGTACCCACCCCTCTTCCACACCAAGCCCCGGAATGGTGTACTGAAGCTCCTATACAGAACAGAAGTCAGGCGGGAACCGGTTGCTTTAAGTTGACAGCGCCCCCACTTATAGTAGTGTGTTAGTGACATGTGATTCGAGGCGATGTGGTTCGCATTTCGTCAGAAGATTTGATTATGTCCATTTGACAGCCTCTCTAAAGGCAGTAACATGATATCAAGCTATGGTTTCTCTGTGAGTGTCATTAAGCCTAGTGTGTTCAGCCAGACAAAATCGATCAGATTCTCGAATTGTTATGTTGTTTCTGTGCTTCCTAATAGATAGTTTGATTTCCAGAATTCTTCTGGAACAGGGGGTATAGAAAACTCACTGAAGAATGAAGTGCAGAATCTTGCACTATAATGGTCAGTGTTGGAGGGATCGAGGCCGGACTCGGCTCGCAGGCCGCTCGAGGCCCAGTTTGGGCGGCCTCGGCCTCGGACCGGAGGCTGCGCCTCGGTTCGGCCTCGGCCCGGAGCTTCCGGCCTCGGATTTTGGGCCGACGGCCGGGTCGAGGCCTTCTATTAGAAATAAAGAACAAATGAAAATTTTCTGTCACAAATGATTGCTTCAGACATGTGTTGTGAGCATTCGCGACAAAAAAAAAAATGTGGAAATAACGTAGAATACCGGTATCACCCAAAAGACTACGATAAAATATACTGGCGCGGCGCTCGGCCCGCGTGTGCAATTTCCCCAGTTGCAGTGCTAGAGTGCCGGCTCCTTGCGAGCTCTAGCTGGCCATAGACAACTTACATTGCTGAATGCCCTTGCACTGCAAAAGTGCACACGTACGAATAGGTATAGCATTTGTACAAAGCAGGGAATCCTGCACAGGCGCGGCCACGTTGTGAAACCACTCACTCACTGATGCCCCCTCAAGTCGTAGTAGGAGTTGCGAGATGAAATTCTAGTCTCCAGTGCATTAAATTGTGCATAAGCCTGGACCATGAAAATACAAAGAATGGGGTCTGTTCGGCAGATCGTGAATGTATTTTATAATTCAATATGGAATTTATATTCATCTAACTGCGGTTTTGTAGTCTGTAGTGTGTACATGCGAAATCACACAAAATATATTTGATTCCTTCATGCATTAGTATCCCAACATGGGGGGGGGATTATCTGGTTCTGTCTTCGCCAACGCCGCCGCCGCATGTTAGCGCGATTACTCTCCAACGCAATTGTGCGGGTTCACTTAAACTTTGCACACATGTTTATCGAATAAAAAATCTCGGATGAGTTCAGCAATGGGAGTCGCCCAACTACCACGAGGGCGAGCATCTTGGATTTTTGGACGAACTTACTTTTTATCGATGATTGGCGTTGTTTTGGAACATGGCGATCGCTTGAGACTACGTTCGTGTTGACATATGGGAACCAACGATCCCAGTCGTATCGAATGAGATCGACATTGTCTATCCCGGCCCACTGATGCTCAAATATTGGATAATTCGTTGTGGTTTACCCGCCAGTCGATGTGTCGTTTATGGTTGGACTCTAGTCGAAGGATTCTATGCATCATTAACAGTGTGTTTGGCGGTGTGTGTGCGGGTGCGTGTGCCGTTGTGTGTGTGTTTGTGCGTGTGTACGTGTGTGTGGTGACGCCTGTATGGGTTAACACATAACTCGATCCCACTTGTGGTGATCAGCTCATACTTGGTATTGGTTCCCCATGGTGAGTAATGATCCCTATTGTTTTCGGTCAGGCTGAAGTTCATCTGAGGTCAACAAACTTCAGGGCATTCAAGGTATCACTAAGCCTCTTGGCCTCCTCTGTTTTTGTTTTTGTTTGTTAGGTTTTGAGTAACTGTCATATTGGCTTGCTATCGGTAATGTATTGCTCGCCAAGATGGATTTTAAATGTAACTTTATAGGATTAAAAAAAATTATGGTTCTACCCAATGATTGGAGGGGCAGTCCTCCTGCTGATTGAAATCCACCCCCTCTCGGAATCCAGATGTGTGCCGCCAAATCAAGTACTCTGTTTTCTCCACAGATTCTGAATCCTTGATGTTTTCAAAATGCAGTGCAGTGTTCCCTGACATCTAAGGCTAGTACATGTCTGCCTGTGCACTATGAATCATAAAAAATTTTGAAGAGTGTTTAATGGTGATGGTAGGAGTATACCCTTTATACAAATCTCACAAGCATTAACATTTTAACAACTGCATTCAGATGTTTTTTCATTCTGATTACACTGACTTCAAGATAAATTGGTTGCATATCAACTTTCGCTTGTTCAGCCCATTTTGTACTTCAAACCTTCTTGTCTCCATATATTAATCATAATGTCTAACTGTCGCCATGGGGCAGACATAAAAACGTAATTACTTATGTATTCAAACCTGGTATTTAAAATGTAAAGCTGTTATATTTGCCCGCCTTCGCCTCGGCCTCGCAGGTGTGGCCTCGGGCTCGGCCTCGGCCTCGAGGGTGCGGCCTCGGCCTCGGCCTCGGGGTGCGGCCTCGGCCTTGGCCTCGCTGCAGCGGCCTCGACTACAACACTGATAATGGTGGTATAGATTTCGTGCACCATCAAGCTTACTCCCACTGCTTTTGAGGAATGGAGCCACTCATCATTCTCACCTTTGTCGTGATATTTTTTCTACCTCGTTCGTTTGTTACCCTCAGAATTGGTTTTAGCGGCACTGATGCTTCCTTAGAATTTAGAGAGGAGAACAGACGAAGGACTTCGTACATGCAAACACAACTCCAGGTATATGTATTCGTGTAGTTGAGGGCGGTATTAAAATTTTATCAATTAGCGTCCCAAATTCATTGAAGTGCGTATTCACAATGGTGTTGAAAAATCATGGTCAATGGGTCGGCTTTTGAAACAGAAAACATGATTCTACAATGAACCAAATATCACGATGGATTTCCCGTTTTTCATGCCTCCTCCAACCTCGTAAAATGTATTTTTTACATAGACACCCAATAAAGTGTGTGTATCTTCGCGTAATGTTCAACAACATGTCACTGAGCTTAAAGTGTGACGCCGACGTTGCATTTTTCTGGGAACTCGTGAGCGTCAGCAGTGTGTTTAATAGTTCGAAGTCGAAGTAACATATTGCTGAATAGTGTTTGTCTACTTCAATATATCCGAACAGCAAACGGGAGCAAAGCCTCAAGAATTTGACAGAAAATTCGTTTGGTTTGGTATGTATGGAAGTGCCACAAAAATGATTGAAAGTCATTCATAAAGTGGCATGATATTGTCTGTTCCTGGCAATTTTCTTCCGAGCCTTTTGGTATGTCTACTGATGAAGAATTATGAGCGTGTTTTTCTAATCCCATAAATATGGAACGCCGAAACGGACATTATTCGATTACTTATTCTGACGCGGTTCCTCATTATGCAAGACAATTCCTCCGTCACATAATGACAAAAAAAACATTATGCGACTCGGGTAGTCTGTCGCATAACGACATATTACTTTATTTTTCTGGACGAACATGTCTCTGCCACATAATGAGTGCCGTTTCGGACAATATTGCTTAACTTTCGTTGTGGATCAAACTCATTATTCAACAGACTAGGCTACCGCATAATGACATCTTTACGAATTATTCGGCAGTTGCCACCCTTGCATAATGACTTCCTTACTCATTATTCGGCAGTTACCACCCTCGCATAATGATCTTTTTACTCATTATTCGGCAATCGCCACCGCTGCATAAAAACTTCCAACTCGTATTCGACATAAAATACTGACGCATAATTACTTCTTTACTCATTATTCGGCAGTTACCACCCTCGCATAATGATCTTTTTACTCATTATTCGGCAGTTACCACCCTCGCATAATGATCTTTTTACTCATTATTCGGCAGCCGATACTGCCGAATAATGATTAAAGATTTTTTTATGCAAGGGCCTCACAGCGTGCCAAAGCAATAGGCGCAGAAGAGAGAAAAAGCACAATTCGCCGAATCGGACAATATTCGAAAAAGATGGCGCTCTGCCATTCAAGACTCGCACCATGTAGATTAAGGAATTTTAATGAGAATTTGAGACATCAACAGTAACACTAGTAAGTATATATACCGCGTAATAGTATACCGTCTTAACTCAATGCAGGGCCATACGCTATGGCGAACGAGGAAACAGAACGAGGGCGCGGGCGCCCCAAAAGCAATGCCTTCGATATGGCAGAATTATGGGATTTGATAAAGATGGCTATACATCAGCTGAAATAGCGCAGCAATACTCCATAAACAATAATTTACCTAAAAAAGGCTAATTACCCAACTCAATTGAGGACTTTGCTGCCCAAAATCTAATCAGAATCGCGTCCACTCCAACCCCGGTGTTACACACAAAATTTCTTCATAATCAGCGTCACGGTTTGTGAGAATTCCTGCTAACGATAAAGTGGCACACACATACATAATATCCACAGGGACACCGCATAGTGACCCGCCAGCCTTAGATCAATTACTGAATATCCTGCAACTCTTCCAACACTGCATCGTTCTCAATGGAGTGCCATGCTTGAGTGCACTTCACTGTGTGTGCCTTGAACTAAAGTCGGTAGTTGCGGGGTATTCTGCATGATAATTTCATTAAATTATAACGGAATGATCAACGGACTAAGCATAGGCCTAGCCTTTTAGAAAGGTTACTAAAGCTTGTGAGCGCGGGCTAGCCTAGCCTACCTGTGATTGCAGCGTATATGTCCTTCGCTTGAGCTTCCCAGTCTTCCGGTACCG
This sequence comes from Sclerodactyla briareus, assembly GCA_026419785.1. Taxonomy (NCBI): domain Eukaryota; kingdom Metazoa; phylum Echinodermata; class Holothuroidea; order Dendrochirotida; family Sclerodactylidae; genus Sclerodactyla; species Sclerodactyla briareus. Next base: position 679,189 of record JAODTK010005911.1, read on the forward strand.
TTCAACGGTCTTCCGTGAGATGTATTACTTTGCCTATTTTTTTCCAGCTAATGTATAGCCCATCTTTATCAAATCCCAAAAAAATTCTGCCATATCGAAGGCATTGCTTTGGGGCGCCCGCGCCCTCGTTCTGTTTCCTCGTTCGCCATAGCGTATGGCCTGCATTGAGTTAAGACGGTATACTATTACGCGGTATATATACTTACTAGTGTTTACTGTTGATGTCTTCAAATTTCCTAATTTCCTTAATCTACATGGTGCGATCTTGAACTGGCAGAGCGCCATCTTTTTCGAATTTGGTCCGATTCGGCGATTTGTGGCTGTTTCTCATTCTTCTTCCGCCTATTGCTTTGCACGCTGTGAGAGCCTGGCATAAAAAAATTCTTTAATCACATTTTCGGCAGTATCGCTGCGAATAATGAGGAGAGAAGTAATTATGCGTCAGTGTTGCTGCCGAATAATGAGTGAAGAAATCATTATGCGGGCGTCTGGTGTCCTGCCGGATAATGAGGACAGAAGTAATTGTGCGTCAGTATTTTATGTCGAATAACGAGTTTTGAAGTTTTATGCACGGTGGCGATTTGCCGAATAATGAAAAGTAAAAGATCATTAGCGCATAGGGTGGGGGGGTACTGCCGATAGGAGTAAGGAGTCCTTATGCAAGGGGCAACTGCAAATAATTCGTGAAGTAGATTCCATTATGCGGTAGCCTAAGTCTGTTGAATATGAGTTTTGATCCACAACGAAAGTTTAGCGATTTTTAGCAGAAACGGCACTTCATTCTGTGGCAGAGACATGTCTGTCCAGAAAAATAGAGTAATATGTCGTTATGCGACAGACTACCCGAGTCGCCTAATTTTGTTTTGGTCATTAGAAGACGAGAATTTTTAAAACTGTCTTGCAATAATAAGGACCGCGTCCGAATGAATAATCGAATAAGTGTCCGTTTCGGCGGTTCCATAAATCCTTAAGAGTAGAAGTATCGTAAGAAACATCTAAGCGCGTCTATTTTTGTATACCGCATTATTGGACCAGTTACGCCGAAAGCCTATTCGGCACAAACACCGATACCCGCACAAAACGTACCCCCCACTATATATGGTATACCACCTTTCCATAACTATTAGCAACGAAGTAATTTTCGGGGGTCTATGGTCGAGAAAATTCGCAGATAGAGAGTAAAACAAACTGCATGGTTTTACGATGTTACGACACAATAGGGCGCCTCCTCACTTCGATTTTGGATTTCTCTGACGTGAAAATGAACAGGACACACAATACGCGTTCTAAATGTCCTCCCTCCAGTTAATAGCTCCATGCGCCACACACACAACTAGCTCGGAGATATACACGTGGGACCCATTCTGCGAAACAACAACTATCGACATAATAATAACAAAAGGATACAAACAAATCAATACCTTAGATCTCGAAAATAACTGCAGCATGTTACGGTGCAACCTCCCACATACACGAACTTCGCATGATCTCACAAGTAGAATGTTATCTATACTGTTCCCTTTGCACGAGATGGCAAAGCGGCAGCCTCACTTGTTCTAGTTTGTTACTATTTCACTATATTTTTTTTGCGCCCTGACGATGTGTTCTCTTCTTCAATTCCAGGTATATATATAAATGAAACCTAATATGTCTCAAAGATTTAACTACATTTAACGTGTATTGTATCGATTCTGTATTGGTCGTGTTCTCACTCAGCTGAATGCATTAGTTTGGTTGATATCACGCTTACTGCCATCAGTCCGGGAAGTGCCGTGCCGACGGGTGGCCAACTGTACGGAATAAACCCTGATCATTCCCTTAAGAATGTTTCTTCAATCAATTCGGAATTTATTGCCAATTTTAGGGATGTTGGTTACTGCCATATGGCCCGAAGTACGTTTTCCTGCACTCTGGGGGGTCTGTAAAACTTAATTAGCATATTTTACGGGCGCGGAAACTAACGTTTAATCTACCTAATATCCTGCATCCATGTACCAAACCAAGTCACCACAAGCAACTATGGTTCATCCGTAATCTGCTTAAAGAGTCTAAACATAAATTAACACATAAAATCGGAGGCTAATTGCCTTACTCAATTAGCGACTCTTGTGCCCCCAACTATCAGACTCGTGTTCACCCAGTGTTTCCATCAGAATCGGTCTTACCCTTTCGAAAAAGTCCTGCTACTCTCTGGGGTGAGGAAGTGTGACCACACACCCCCATACTCACACAAACACACACAAACACATACATATACATACATCAGACTACATCAAATCATACATACATACATACATACATACATACATAAATACTGACATACATACATACTACATAGAATTAGATAATCCATACATACCAACAATACATCATACATACTCTACATACATCCATACATACACATACATCATACATACAATAGCGAGACAAAAAATTGACGAAATCGTTCAAAAGATCCCTGAAGCATGATCGCATTCATGCTGAGTGAATATTTTTCGACTTTCTGGTTATCATGGTTCCAAAAATTCATCATTTACTGTGCAAAGGGTCTATGGGTGGCTTCTGCATCGTTTCCCCGTGTGTCATGGATTGCACAAATTTCTCAAAACTCAACTGAAATATCTCAACAATGGCAACTTCCAAACCTCCAAATTTAGAATGATCTGTTTTTTGTCCATATCCTCTCTCACCTGTACTGGTAAAGCTATCTTGTTAACATACCATTTGGTCCCTCAAGGATGACTGCACGGAATGTTGAGCCCCAACCAGAGAAGTTCCTTACCCACCTTGTGCAGTCCATTCACCTGGTAGGAGGCCCAATAGCCGCTAATCCAACCCACCTTGGCTCCGAATTCTCTTGACTGGCTATTGGGCTAATACTTATACCTCCTCCTCCTGATTTGATAACCATAGCTTTCAAATAACCGTAATTTCTTCGTATATATTAAAAGGAAATCGTCATGAGCTAGGAGGAACCCACCCGTTCTAGACCCGTCCCTAAACAAAATTTTACATGTTACCATCAAAATTTTTTGATGCAACTTTGCACAGCCGCCATTTTCCAAAATTTCCTCCGCCGTTTGGGACTGTTTTCACCCATAACATGTCATAAAGGCTCATATGGTTAGATTCTGGTCTTCTACCCATATTTCTGGGTCAAGGCATTCAGTTCAGAACAGACAACTTTACCTTTGTGCTGCGGCGGCCATTTTGAAATTCAATGGCGCAAAAATGGCCGCCAAAGTGGAGGAAGGAAAATCATTACAATATGCACAATTGACCTTTTTGGTGTGCCATTTACCGCACATTCTTGGATTTTTGAAAAATGTTACAGTGCTAACCTGTTAGGACTAACTTCTAATAATCATAGGAATCAAAAACCACTGTGATTGTTGCCCCAATGGTGCAATTTGTAGGTATTTCCTGCAAATTATGTAATTTTACCCTTCTGGCGGCTATTTTGGTGGCCAGTTTAGCCGCATCTTGGATTTTTTAAACGTTAACAGTGCTAACTGTTAACGTTTTAGGAAGTGTTAGGAATAACCTTCTAATAATCCTAGGAACAAAAACCACATTGTTGTTACCCGAATGTGCAATTTTTTTTATGTATTTCCTGCATATTGTAATTTTAATAAACACCCACTTCTGGCGGGTTCTGGCGGCCATTGGTGCCATTTTAGCCGCCATCTTGGATTTTTTGAAAATTCAACATTGCTAACCTGGTTAGTAATAACTCCTGAGTAGCACGAGGAACAAAAACCACAATTATTCTTACCCAATTGTGCATATTTTGTTATATTCCCGCATACTATGTAATTTTATTTCGTTCTGTCTGGCAGCCATTTTGGTGGCCATTTTGGCGGCCCCATTTTGGATTTAAAGTGTTTACGAGACCCACATATTGCAAATTAAGGTCTATGGTTCCTGGGAACCAGACACGAACTACCGAATACCCAAGTTGGCATATTTCCTTTGTGTTCCTGCATGTTGTGTGATTTTTCTCACTTTAATTAACGGCCATTTCGGCGGCCATTTTGAATTCAAAACGGCCGCTACAGCACAGTGGTATGTTTTGTTCTGACTGGATGCCTTGACCCGAAAATATGGGTATCACGCCCAGCATATAACCATAATAAGCCTTTATGACATGATATGGTGGAAACCGTCCAAACGCGGCATTTTGGGAAATGCGCTGTGCAAGGTCATCCCAACAGTTTCGATGGTAACATGTAAAATCTTGTTCAGACGGGTCCCCCGGTCAAAATGATACCACTCACGGAGAGTCTGGGGGGGGGGGGTGTGCACGGTGGGTCCTCTAGCTCATGGACTAAAACGGTGATGCAAAATATATCTGAATCCTGTAGAGTGCTCCGTATGGCTTGGCTACCAGAGGATTCACCCCTGGACCACCCCTGGGGATCACCCCTGGCGGTGGTCACGAAGCGTCCGAGCAATATTTTACGATTATTCGTCCCCCGAACAGTGGGGAACAAGGATGCAACCACACATTGAAAATTGGAAGGGGGTGGGGTCCAGAGGAAATTCCACCCCAAGTGGTTCCAAAGCAGGTTTTCGCATTTTGTGTATGGGGAAATGATGTTATGTGTGGGGGCGCTTACGACACCCCATGCCGCCTCCTTCCACCCCTCGAGGTCCCCCCCCACCCCCCACTTGTTCTCTTAAAGAGGAGAGGGAAGCCCCCTTTGACCCTGATGCTGTGCCCCCACTCTTTTAGGCTTCCTACCCACTGTATTTAATGGGCCACGGGCTATAGCAATAAGCGAAATATTACTGAAAGATGATAGACTAATTATTTTCCCGGTAAATACTATCCTCTCTCGCCAAACTGCGATGTTCACATTCATACAACCACACCCGGCATCCGCATCTATGGAATCCTAGCCTGCTTGAATTCCAAGTGCGAAGTGGATGCACGTACACCATAAATGTCGCATCAATGTCTCAAGGGTACAAAATAGATACTGATATAAGTAGGCTGCATTGGTTTTGTAGAGATAGAGATCCATTCCGTAACAGCAAGAATTCGTCAAACTAAAATGAAACGAGCCCCAGTCGCCAAAATCACTATGTACCAAAGCATCATTGATGCTGCACCGCGGCATTATGGATATGAGTTTATCACACAGAAAGCTTGCCAGCATGCTGTCAGGGGATTGGTCCTATCCCGCCTAGGCTATGCTAACTCTCTCCTCCTCGGTGCGCGTAAGACTGACTTGCAACGTATCCAGCGCCCTCCAAATAAGGCTACACGCTTGGTTTTGCGTTGTGGGTGGGACCGACCCTCTCGCGGCCTCCTGCAAGAGTTAACTGGCTCCAGTTGAGAATGGTCACATACAAGTTGCTCTCAACGTTTTTAAATGTTTACATTCTCAATCTCCTGATTATTTGGCTGACCTCATCACGCTGCAGAGAAATAATGACCCTCGTGACTACAGGCACCGACTCCGCTCGTCCTCTGATTTGACCCGGCTTTGCATCCCCCGTTCAAAGAGGAAGGCTGGTGACTCCTCTTTCATGGTTGGTGCTCCTCGTCTCTAGAACTCTCTTCCTTTAGACGTCAGAGACGCAAGTTCGGTCCCTGTATTCGAGAGGGCGCTTAAGACTTTCCTATTCGTAAATCACTAATGTGTTGTCTTTCTGTTTCCCTCTCCATTTCTTTCCATTTTGTAAGGCGCCCTGTTATTCGTAGAGCGCCATATAAGTGCTCGTAATAATATGAGTTGCTGGATATGTATGGCCAACCAGTACTCTATATCTAGATCAATCCCTTCTAAGAGGTCATCCTCAAGACTGCATTTCCTTACATCGTATCACAAACCGCGGGTGGGCCCCCCCCGGTCGCATTCATGAAATCTCAGCCTCTGACTGCCCGCATACACTCTGCACATTTTCGCTCTAAGCATACTTTCTGTACATCTCTAATCTGCGCATGCGCTGTTTTAGGTCTGAATTGACTGGTTGTTGACCTGGGTCCAGTACGTACCAGTGAACTCAATCCACACTAGAACGCCACACCCCGTAAAAACCGACGCACAATGTATGCATAACGAATGCATTAAAAAATTAAAATGTCCCTTGGGCTAACCTTGACTCGATAAAATATCAGCCTAATCATATTTTTTATTCTCATTTACCTTACCTCGGAGCTCTCAATATACACCTATACTTACTGTGACATTTTCTCCGATTCGATTGGGCCACTGATGGTTTTGTTTGGTGCAATGTAGTACTCTGGACTGTGTCGCAAAGTCGGCTCAGGACGAATCCATCCGATGAGAACGTCGGCTCCTCGTGATATGTCTGTTAATAAAATGAAAAATTCTCAATTTTTAACTCTGGCAATTTATTGCCTTCCTCCCTCCTTGTCAGTTCCATTATAGGTCTCAGATGTGACATATTCGTTGATTAGCAAAACATCGAAATAAGAATATATCCAGTTCCAGCATGTTTCAGCATGTGACCGTTCTGTGGACTAGGGCAAATGTCAGTGGAGTAATCACAGTCATATTACAGGATGTCTTTTTGAGTCTTTTCCATCTAGGGTGGTGAAAGTGGGGACCAGGGGCATTGCCACCCTAGCGTCGGGAAAACCCCCCGGCATCATCGTGGAACAAAATGACAAACAACTCATCGTACCAGCGCATGATGGACAACTTGATAATTTCTGACAAATTTTCCACAACGAAGATGACACTATCTTGATAAATAAGGTTCCTTTCCTCGTGGTAACTAGGAAGTTGCACACTATATTTCAACCTAATCAGACCAAGGATTCTGGATTTTATCGTCTTCACAAGGATTTTGCAGCTTCGACCTTTATTGACCCCTCGCCTGACTGCTGGAATTGGCGAAAACATTACTTCTGCAATATTTCTTAAACAGGGTTCCTTCGCTCTTGTTAAGAAAGCCACACACCTAATTTGAACTGGATCAAACCAAGCATTCTGTTTTTGTTTTTTGTTTTTTCCAGTGGTTTTCCGCCGTGGCCTCCGGCGACCTCCAGGTGGCCTCAGACCTGACCCCAATGTTCATGTGCTTATGGCTCATGCTAGCTCGATACAAACTGTGAGCGCGGGCGCTCTTTACCAGGGTCCTATAACCAGTGGCTGAAAATTCGCAGTTTCTCGAATTTGGGATGAGTCTTGGAACTTTTTGGTGGCGCTGCACCTGTGGCGACACGGCTTGTAGATCTTTCTGGGAATTTCGCATCATTTTGTCATCACCGTCACCCTATCTGTCACCATTCGTCATCATCATGTCTTTGAAATTGATATTTGTCGGTAACTGTTGTTCCATTTAGTAACATCTACCAAGGATATGGCGAGGTTCTACTCAGTGATCGCTCGAGTTCCACAGGGTACGGTTCTAGCTCCTTTCCATTTCACTTTGTATACTGCTGGTATACGCTCTACTGACCCATGTTGCCCTCTCGTCAAGTTTGCCGATGACACTGCTCTTATTGGCTTGATCAGGAATGATGATGACCGCAGTTACCAGCAGCAGGTCATAATTTTGTGAGTACCTGTGAGCAGAATCACCTCGTTTTAAATGTTACTAAGACGAAATTGGATGATTGTTGATTTTCGAAGGGCTAATAAGACCGTACCCGCACCAGTGGTAATAAACGATAAGACTGTGGAAAGGGTGAATCAGTACACATACCTTGGTGTAATGTTCGACGATCAACTAAGATGGGATGCCCATATTGATTATGTTGCGAAAAGGTTGAAACCTAGAATGTATTGCTCACCTAAATTACGCTCCTTCAACATTAGCCAGGAAATTTTGTCTCTGTTTTATATTTCTATTATCGGCAGCGTTGGTCTTACTCTATTACATCGAGGAGTGGCAATACTACCATATCTTCACAATTGATAATTGACAGCTTTGTGAAGAGATCTAGCCGTATAGTTGGTGTGCTTTTTCCTACTATGGGAACAGTTTATGAAAGGCGAGTCTATGAAAGGTGAATGCAGTGTTGAGAGATGATAGCCACCCTATGTTCAGTAAGCTTAATGGTTCGATTAAACCGTGACGTCACACGTCACTTCACTCTAACAGGAGTGGTAGAATGAGGCCTCCTCGTACATACACGAACCGTTATCAGTCCTCATTTGTGGGTCAGGCTATAAGAATTTTTAACAAGAACTTTACTCGCTGTCATTTTCAGTGCTTTTGTAACAAGTCAAGTCAGAGACTCGGACTCGAGTCGACTCGAGTCGCGTAACCGACTTGACTTGACTCGAGTCTCAACCTTATTGACTTGACTTGACTTGGACTTGGACCATTCTCGACTCGAGTCTAATAAAAAGACTGAAGTCTTTGGAGCGACTCGAGTCGCAGTTCGTTTTTGAATTGATGTTACGGTACGCCTCCGAGTATTATTAGGCCTATTCATTGTATAGTTGCACTACCTGCGGTCTGCTGCCATATCGATATAAGTATCGCATGCAGTCTACTGTACCGCTCTGTGGTGTGTACAACAGCACATGTCTATACATGTACAGGGCGCTCACGATCGTTACACTTAGTCTATACAACACGCATTGAATGTGACAGAATGACAGTTAGTGTACACTTGAAAATGTAAACAGAGAAGTACTCAGTTGTCATCAAGTCGTTGTTGTTTTAATTCCTTTGGAATCCTTTCTGATATTGTTAGTTGTAAAAAAAAAAAATTGTTGTAGAAAACACGCAACAAATTTATCACTTTTCAGCAATTTCCCGAAAAGTTGGTTATAAACAATTTCCATTATAAAACACAGAACAATAATTTAATATATATCACAATCTTACATGTTAGCGTTTGGCCACGCGTTGTACATTACGTACCACTACTACTACTACTTAAAAATAAATTTGTTTGTGTCTTTCACAGCAGAAAACACGCAACAAATTTATCACTTTTCAGCAATTTTCCGAAAAGTTGGTTATAAACAATTTCCATTATAAAACACAGAACAATAATTTAATATATATCACAATCTTACATGTTAGCGTTTGGCCACGCCGTTGTACATTACGTACCACTACTACTACTACCCTGCATGTAACTCGCTGGACCGCTAGTGCATTGTTATGAATTCGTAATCGTGATTGTATCGCCTCTTTCGTTGCGAGACTTCAGCCCTGATGGAACTCTAGCAATATTAGAGATCCGTCTGCTGTTTTAATTTGAAGATATTTAAACTTTAAAGGGGAGTCTGTGAACTGCTAAGGTTGAGAATTGAAGAACATCATCAATTTCTTAAATGACATTTCTTGTTACCAACCTCAGTTCATTTAGTAAGTTTATTTCTTGACCTGTGCTGCACAACTATTGTAGGCTAATTTTATATACGGACATAGCAAATCAAAATCTAAACTAATAGAAGAAGGTTGTATTAAACTCTTCTGTAATTCAGATATGGTAAATTGTGTTCAAAATTTAAGAAGTATATTGGCAAAACTTCCTTTCTTTGGTGATGTGATGAAGGTAGCTACGATGACCTACTCGAGGATTTGCCACCGCCCAATTACCTATTTTGCATATCCTGTTTAAGTTGTGAAATGAACAGTTATTAACTTTACCATATTTGTAATAGAAAAATCTTGTACTACTCACTCACTTCATCATGAGAGCACATACCTGAAAGACACCTAGCCGCATCCACTGACCGATTCCATTCACCCGGCCTCCTTAGAGCAAGCAACCAGGCCTGGACCCGATCAATTCCCCCTGACTACACCCGCGCAGCCATGAGCTAGCTGCATGGCCGTCCCGGCATGCGCCTCAGCTCATTGTTCTAGGTCTGTGGCACACAGAACTACCAATTCAGATTCTTGCATTGCAATGCCTCGTTTGATTTTTAAGGAAACTTTTAATACCTAAAATTGAGCTCATTTTTCCAAATGCTCATGGGAGATATTAGAACTGGGCTAAAATATTTTAAATAACGCTTGTTCCGTAATGCTGAAATGAGTGTTACATAATTATTGTGATGGGCATTACAAACGGCCGTGTGACAGACATTACATTAATCTCTTTAAAGGGAACATACAGTTTGGTTTATGGGATCTGTTCATGTTGTTTTTGATAGGCACAAATTCATACCGAGTGGTTAGCACAGTTGGTAGAGCGTCCGCTTTCCCCCCGGTAGGCCGGGGATCGAATCCCGGTCGGGTCATACCAAAGACTTTAAAAATGGGACCTCTTGCCTTCTCGCTTGGCGCTCAGCATGAGGGAAAGGACCGGGCAAAATGGGGTAGGCAATCTGTGAATTAGTTGCCGTCGGCGTGTAAGTACCCCCTCCTTCACATTAAGTACCGCAAAAGAGGCATCGCCTTGTTCCGTGTACCTGGTGAAGGTTTCGCCGCTGACAATTCGTGCGATATATCCAGGTCCGCACCCTTGCCGGGCCTCGTATAGGTAGGGTCCTGTTGTCCGGCAAGTGATGATTAAAAAAAAAAAAAAAAAAAAAAAATGTAGATTACCATTGTAATTATGAGTATCCTTTACTACTATCCAAGTTTCAAGAGACCACTTTGGTCATTATCACCTCAAGGAACCAGCAGTAGCAACCGATCATGAAAGCTTGGAATAATGTATTATCTTACAAAATAATACAGACAAAGTGAACCTGAAAGCATGGTGTTCATCTCTGAAGTCATCATCATTAGATCAATATCCATTTAGTGACTTCAATTGACTTGAGAAAAAATTTTGACTTGACTTGACTTGGCTTTTTGCTGTGACTTGACTTGACTTGATGTATGGGCCTGACTTGACTTGACTTGACTTGAACATGGGAGTGAATGACTTGACTTGACTTGAGACTTGTTAAAAATTGACTTGACTTGACTTGACTTGAGACTTGGATTAGAGAGACTTGTTACAACACTGGTCATTTTCCCCACTTGTCCATTGCTTGCCTTCGCCCAACTATTTCATGTACTCTCTCTTGTCAATGAGCATTCATTTTGGTTCCATATCCTATCGTTTATTGTTTCTGTTTCATTGTCTTAGTGATTTACTGTTTTATTGTATGTTCTACATACGTCTTAATGTTTGTATCCTCTTACCATTCTTACCTTTTGATCTACAAGCATGTAATCTCCCTTGCTGGATTAATAAAGTATATCTATCTATCTATCTATCTATCTAATCTATCTATCTATCTATCTATCTATCTCTCTATCTATCTATCTATCTATCTATCTCTCTATCTATCTATCTTTTCCCTCTTTCCACCTCCCCTGTCAATGGCCTCATTTTTATCGCGGTTTTACGTAAACTTGACTCAGCAAAATGCTCTTTATCTGTTGTTAGTGGTGTGTGCTGTGTTTTATCAAGGCTGATGATTTGGTTGACAAGTTCTCCATTTGTCACATACTGAGCACACAGTCGCTAGGCATATAAGGTTCCATTGTATGCAAATCGATTACAGGGTCATTCATGAGGACTAGACTAAACGGTGATGCAGGCAACCCAATGTGCTCGAGAATCTCAAATGAAATGAAAGGAGAGGTCACTTGGTAATAAGAAGTACCGGTATATCAGTAGAAAATTTGGGCAATGACCTCTTTCATGGTTGTAGTGCGCATGCTCGCCATGCATCCAAGGGTATAGACAAGAATTCTCCCCATAGCTCTATCAATACGGCCTAAATTGAGCTGTCATGCACCATTCTTTGAGGACGCAACCAATTCATTTCATCTTTTGGGATGAGTACGGGGAAGGGGGTGGATCTGTAAAGTTTTGTGCAGGTAGGATGTGTAGTTTTCGTCATGGGATTTTCGAAAGATTGCTTCCACACCGGACGATGACGTCGCATGCCGTTTACTTTATGGTTCTGGCACAATACAATAGACATTATCATCTCATTAACTTTAACTGCAAACTGTCTTATTTTCTGTATAATTTCCAACCAAATTCTGGCCTATTTTACCGAGAAGTGTGGATAAGATATTATCTCACTTGCTGACCACGCAAGTGATTAGGTAGCATTGCCAGTGGGTCGCCAAGAGGGGGGGGGGGGGGCAGGAACGCACGTGCCACCTCAGAAATCTGCCCCCCCCCCGTGTGTCCCCAAATGAGTATGTGATTTTCGACAAAATATTCTGTAGTCAGTATTCTATTACCCGTTCGATATAGATCTGGCAAAAACAATCACAAGAAACGCAGTAATTGTGCCAAATTCGTATTGAATGCACTAAAAAGTGAACGAAAGTCGTGCTTCGCACGTGATACTAGTGGTGGGTTTCGTCCCGTTGCTCTCCCGTTTTCTCCACACACTCTATGAGAATTCTTCCTCATTGGCCTCTAGCTTTTACATATCTGTGAGGTGAAATAATACAACAACATTCTCATTGACCTTGAAACTACAATCAACCTCATTTTTATTAGTAAACCCTCTAGCCTCCGGTCCGTTTCCTCCTTCCTCGACCACGCGCGATTTGGAACTGCAGTAGCCAAGGCTATCGAACTGCTTGAATTTTCAACGCCTGTTTTTTCAGCAACTGCTTCTCGGAAGTTCCCTGCTCTCTCGAGCGAGACGTCATATCATGGTTGGGAAGTAGAGCTAAAGCTAGCTAAATGTTCCATTTTTTTTTGGTGAGATCTTGTTTTTTCCAGAGTGCCGGGAAGGAAACCTGGAAAAAATTGTACAGTACTATGGGGCACAATTGCTGAACATTCTGCCAAAAACGTTAAAGTGGGGCCAGACGATAATACCGAGGGTTCAGACAAAATGTTCAATTTTTTCACTGATTACAAAAATTTTAATCACAAAATGCCCAGTTGAAGCTTGGTACATGACGCCCATAAAAACTACCGGGACAGAGGTAATTCCGGCCATCTGGGGGGCTTGCGGCCAACCAGAAATTTTCTGGGACTCTTCGCGCCAACATATTTGGTGACGCTCCGCGCTTAGATAGTATTCTTGTGCCCTTCTGAAAATGTCGGTTCCCCCCTGTACCCTCCCCCCAGTCTGGAAAAGTCTGCGGACGCCACTGAGAAGTATAGGGGGAGGATTTGTCATAACAATGGAACATACATATGACATGCAAATGTATTTTCTGAAATACTCACGTTTTCCCGTCCATATCTGGCTAGTATACTCAGCCAGGTTTCTGACCGTTGCTCTCAGAACGAAAAAAGGATCTCTTTTAATGTAGAATCCGAGGGTGTCGCGGGTACGGATACTGGCAGTTGTCGTTGTCGTCACGATCTCGATAGCAGGGGGCCGTCGCTGTTGAAGCTCGTTATCTGGATTGCGTAGCCTATGAAAAAAAAATGTGATTAGCAGGCGATTCCGGGAACTGGGTGTGAAGCTTCACCTGGTACCCTCTGAATTTTACTTTCTCGCGGGTGCAGGTGAGTGCATGCCGTGAGGGCACTGTTTTATGGGATATTGCCAAGCAGAGGATCGAACCTATTCAGGCCCAACGAGGATGCCAGACCTGGATACTGCTCCGATTGTCAGCTGCGAATCCTCCCCCGGGTAAATGGAATAAGGCAATGCTTTCTTGGCGGTACCCTGATGGGGAATGGGGCTAATCACACGCAGATGGCAACTCGCAAATTGCCTACTTCTCTTTTGTGCCTGACTGCTTCAAGCCCTTGTGCTGACGATCATGCGAGAAGATGACAGATACCATTTTTTACCACGTTTTTGGTATTGACCCCGACCGGGATTCGAACACCGGTATCAAGAGTGGAAGGTCGTCAGGCCGACGCCTTACCCATTGAGCTAACCACTCGGTTAAAACGGGTGCGAGTACGCCTTCTCTATATCGATTTTGAAACTATTATACTAAGCCTAAAAAATGGAAAACAACGCATAGTACCTATGGCTTCATATTCATGCGATAAACGTACATGAGCCAACAGCTATGAGTTACTATCGGAAACGGGAATCTAAGGCTCGCGGGCCGGATCCTGCCTACATGGCAGTTTTTTTTCCTCGCCGCAACAGTGCTCGATATTAAATAAATTGTGGCCCCAGAACAAAACAAGGGTGAGCAGGTAAAGGCTCGTTATGAACTATCTTGGACCATCCAAGTTGCATCATCTGCAAGATAATATCATCAGATAATATGATACTATCATAGATAATATTGTCAGGACCACATATAGACACATATCAATGCACCCGGTTCAATTATGATAGCGATATGCATAGTTTTGCAACCATTTCTTCCAAGTATAAATTTGAGAAGATTCACTCGGTTTCAGGTCAGGGCATACGTTGCAGGACATATGAGTATAACTATGAATAATGTTCTAACTGTGGACCTATTGCCTTCTCCGCGATATTGAGCCTTGTCATTTATTCGAGGTTCGGCAATATTAACTCATTATAAACCTTATGGGTTCACGAAAGGCTAATTCTGCCTTTTTTTCGTGACCAGTGGTGGTATTAGGCATTTAGTCTGTTTCAACTAAATCCATCTGAGGTCGAGAGAGCAAATTGTTAGCAGATAATAATAACAGCGAAATCTAACATATATAGCACATAGTTTACCCTCAGTGGCTCTACAAGTTGTACCTACCTTTTACCTAAAACCTTAATTCAAAGTCACGAGGGCATGATGTTGACCTGCAAGTCTGCCAACGGAGTTACGTTTTGTGAAAATGTGACATAAAAAGTAGACTATGCTAACAAGATAAAATATAAAAAACTTGGTGAATAATGCAAATCAGACACATTGAATGGCGTCCAATGGCCCGAATCTATGTTTTAAAAAAAATAGGGTCATGAAGTTAAGCCATACCAACCAAGTTTCACAAAAAATCATATTTTGCAAAATTCCTTAAAATTAGACAATTTATTTAGCATATTTTACACTGAAAATCTAATCGATAGTTCATCTACCTTAAGATCTGTACTTATCTGGGAACCATACCACCACAGCACCTCAGTTTATTTTCTAATGCTAGAGAGCCTCAATAAAACTACAAGTATTGGCTTATTACCCTATCAGATCGTACTGTCATCCAACCCCGAAAACGACATATACCGGCACACACACGTGCGATCACACACACACACAAACACACACACACGCACACACACGCCACACACACACACATAACATACACACCGCGCCATAGTGACGTAGGTCTTTCCTGAATTTAATTTGGGTCCACTTGAACCCCCAGTCATAAACCACTAATTATATCTGCTAGAGGGAACGATAATGTATCACCAAGAAATTACACCTTGACTTGAGAGAGATATTAAACAAAGAACATTTCTGACTATCACTCGTCCAAAGTACACCATCTAACTGAATCTCCACTAGCAGAAAGAACCAGGGCCTCTCCCAATATGATTTAGTGCCAATAAAATTAAGTTTATGGACCTCGCTAGAAGGGAGAGAGAAAGTTACTCTCCTCTGCCTCGAGGAATAATAAACTATCGTTAAGGCAAGACCGTGACGAGAATGGAAGGAATGGGTTGAAAGAAGATTGACCGCAGTTTGCCTAAGAATGCTGTTATACTAACTGTAAAATTGCATCGTGATGATCAGAGGCAGATTCTATGTACATACCAGTAAGGATAGATGACACTCAGAATATTCCTCGAAGTCGAACGGTGGGTGATGTTATCGCTGCTGTCAGTCATCTATGTTCAGCTAGTTTCCGTGCAGTCCCATGGTTTCATCTTTGAAAACGGAATCAAACGATTTCCTTTAGGCATAGAATTACATATGAGCCTAGAATAATTACATAGGTACGGAGAATGGGCGGACCTCCACTGTAACATGACCGGAATAGATGAGGAAATCGAGGCACAAATCTCTAGAGAATTTCAAAACGAAAATATCAGATTCACACATTTTCGCGCCTACTGTGAGACAGCAGGGGCCTCACGGCATTACGGTTGTTTCACTACAAAACTTTACTTGGATTCCGGACATCATTTCATGAAGAGTGAGCAGACAGAGCAGTTCCCCAATCCCTCGATTGAAGTGCCCGTAGGCGTTTTTTTTTTTTCATTCTCAACCTAATTAAGGAGGCGGATAGCTCGTGGAGGATCTCCAGATGCAAAAAACACGTGGCAAGTTTGGAGCCATGGAAGCCGGGGACTTTTCCGCAGTGGCTGTTGAACAAGTATGTCTCATGAAAAGTTCTACGCCACCCACGTGTTAAAGTGGGATACCTTGTGAGGTGAAGGGTAGCCGAGCGCCGTAGGTGGCAGCCCTTATGGGGAGTCCCCCAGGGGACACGAAGAAGTGATGTACTGAAAGCCGAGGATACTTGTGTATAGTACGTGTGGGACAAGTCAACGATGATCAGATGGGTAATATCTGTAAAGCGCTTTGAGCATGTCTCGACGTGAAAAAGCGCTGTATAAGAACTAGATATTGATATTATTAATTGACCAGTTTTAACATTCCGAAGAAAGAACGCCAAAATAAGTGTGTCGCACGTACTGCGCTGTTAAAAAAAATAAAATGAATTGGCCCGGTATATCGACTTACTACCTCAACCAGCCCTTGAATTAGTTCATTAGAGACAGCTGCAGGGTTATAAAATTACTAATTTATTGGCAAGACTAGACTACTTTCACAGGAAACGAACCACCGAACCATTGCAAGCCGCCATACGTTTTTTCTTTGACCTCCGGCGGGAGTTTTCCTCATTTTTAGTCGGAGATGAGCAGTGCGGAATTGCACAAGAAATTTGCTGCAGATTCACTTGTTCTGTTCATGGTATGAGGATTTATATTTTTTGGAGAAATGAGACTGCAAAACATTACGTTTTTTTCGGAAAGTATTAAACATCTGAATTTTTACAGCTAGACTGAGTACTACACCAATGACCTCCAGTCTTATTCCAAGTATGGAAATGACGCTTGGAAGGGCACTTTCGCTTGCAGCACCTGCAGTCCGAGAAGATTCTCCTGTTTGGGGAATTTCCATGTTAAACGGTTAAAAAAGATATGAGTAAAAATGTTTTTCTCCCAGTACTTGGTAGATACAAGCCAGTCGGTCCCAGTGATGACACCAATGCGCTTTTTGATAATTCATTAGGAAAATAATCACAGTTAGTGTGTTTTACATAGCCTGTTATTACCTGTATTGACGTTATTGCAAGTTAGGTAAGCTACCCATCAAACTGTTAATCACAAACGAACTGACCTTCGGAATTACGGTGACAAATATAATCCCAAAAACTCACCTTGGAAGGTCTATTCTTATTAAAATATCACGAAATCTACAGTGACAACCACAAGCCGACACTGTTTTGTTGTTTTTGTAGTTGGACAACAAGGATTCTGAATAAGCATAAAATTGAACAGACTCGGACCCCCTGGACAAACGTTGAACGTTGCACTGTGGGAAAATACAATAGGCCTATTGCAGGTTCATGAAAATTCAAATATTTCTCCTTAACAGGAAAGTTTGTATTCTCCCCGAAATAGTAGAATCTCCCGGACTGTCTGGTGAAGAATAGACGGTGATGTTCAATTACAGGACGTCACTCCAAATCATCGCTTCAACAGTATGCAAACAATCACATAGCATTGTGACGATCTATACCGCATCGGTATTCAATAAGGCCAGTGCGGAGTTACAGCACGGGCATTGAGCAATTGTCAATTTGTGGACAACTTTCTCAACGTGCCGTCCCCGTCCATAGGTTTTACTGTGTGCTCCGAGCTCGCGATTTTCAGTACGAGAAATGCAATAACTTTTTTTAGAAACACTGATCCCCACAATTAAATCAGGAAATCTGTCAAATTTTTCCAGGAAACTATGGTCACTAACAAAACTATGAAACCTTCGAATCACATTGAATATATTACTACCCCCAAACTGCCAAATTCGGAGATGCCAGCCAATCAACACCGCTCTTGCCGCGCCGTACGTTAACATTAAAATGGATTGGATTCTCATTCCTACGCCAGGTTACCAAATATTGGTATATCTCGAACGTGTGCGTGCGACACACACGACATGTGGACAGTTATCACATTTCGCGGAAATTTCGCTGTTTTCTTATTTAATTAGCATCAGTTATGCTTAGACCTAATATTACAACATGTTTCTTCACGCGAGCCGATTTGAAATTAATTGTTTAGGAACAAGGGAAGTACTAATGTGAATAGTTCTCAAAGATGTCAGTTTACTCCATTGAAATACTGTGGCGTATTGTCCGAGCAGTACAGAATTTGTCACAAATGCCATCACCGGGGACATGACGCAGCTCAAGAGCTATCTCCGAACTGGCTTATTTGCATTTGACGATTTTTTATCTGAGGTAATGCCAACGTCGCCGTCTATTTTTCGCCATTGCCTACCAGCGTATGACGATACTGTCCAAATGAAGGCGTAATACTTCTGTGTAGGCATCAATACCCAATGGAGTATTTCCTCTTAATTTCGTTCACGTGCATTTCTACAAATGTTTACAATGACACTCCTTCTAGACTTAAGTTCACCATCGTATACTTGGTACATATGGTTCGGAGGTTTTCCGCAAATCATGGGAGCGGAAACACACTACCGTGTGTAAGGCAAATACTCGATGCATACGGTACCTCCGTGAACATGACGGAACGTGGCAGCATGCCGAATCAATAGGTTCAAAACGAATGGATCAGAATAAATTGGTGCTACCCGTGCAAAGGAATTGCCCTAATTACGCCTCCCGAACCGTCGACGTAGAGCCATTTCAGGGTGGCATTATAGTGGCCAACTTTTACACCACGCAGACAGACACTGTACCCGATACATAAAGAATACTTATTCTTCTAACACACAAACATTCAAACCCCTCCCCCAGAGAATTTTCTCTCACAAATACACCTGCTTCCAGAGAATAGGTGATACTGCACCGATGCCGCGTATCCTGTCGTAGCTGATATATTGTCTTTGTAAGAGATACGTACTATTTCTCCGTCGTGTACCATATGCAGATTTGTTGATACGGTGGCTGATCATTGCGAGGTCTATCACGAGGCAACATCCATAAGAATAAGTATGTTCGCAATGAAGTTTTTATCACAATTCCCCATTGTTTGTGGTTGCTCTGAAAACGAACGAGAATGGGGTACCTCATTATCATATAAAGTGTTCCTTTCCTCTTGGCAAGTTGGACTCTCTCTCACTGGAAAATATTATGGAATTTGAAGTGACATACAAAATGGAAATACTATATAGTATCACTGTAGAGGGTCAAAGCTAATCATTAGACGCGGTTTCAAGACGTTGTTTAAGTCACACACAAGTTAATTGGAAATGATGGACGTATGTGCGACAATTACAACAACGGTTAGTTTTCACCACTGTGTTCGCGAATACAAGTTGCCCTGAATCCAGCCATACAAGGGTATCATATCCCATCCAGTAACCCGAAAGATCTTAGCTAGTTAGCAATCGAATTATGTTACTTTGGTACTTGTTTTCGAGGCAGTCGTGCAGCACTGCATATTTGTTAGCTCAAACCATGCAATGCCTCCTTCTATCCATCCATCCATGCATCCATCCTTCATCCATCCATCTATCCCATCTATGTAATCTTCCTCAAATGGTCGTTCTTTGACGGGTGTTGACCAAACTTAGACACAAAATGTATTAGCCATGACCATTTTGACCCCCAGTTAAGGTTTAAGGTCTCTCAAGGCAATTCAAGTCGATAGTGCATCCGTGGAAAACTGCAATGCTTCTTCGCCAGACAGTTGATTCCATCATATTCGGTCAGTGTTATCGATCTCCCCACTCTATACCAATGAAACCTGGATATTGATTCTTTTGTGTCTTCCGCACCGATCAAAGGTATATTATATGTAACCGATTTATCCAGGCGCGGCCCCAGGATGTGCCTGATGGGGAGGAAGTGCAAACTCCGAACGTTCGCCTCACCCCTGACCTCTACCAGTATCTACTTTTTCAGATTTCTGACAATACAATCATAATTTGCAGTAGCGATAACTGCCTGCTCAAAGAATTAATTGCATTTATGTTCAATCTTTTATGTTCAAAGTTCCTCTTAGTGTATGAGTCTTGAAATGTGGCAAACACGGCAAAATTCATTTATGTGCTTGGGAGGTATGTCAATAATAAAAATACCTTTAGCGGGCTTTTGTGGCCTTCCCAAATTTTTTTATTCATCCAGAATTAATCCGATGTTTCAATTTTGAAGTGCGGAGCCGAGTCATTGACGCGGCCATAGAAATTCTCCAAGTGGCCCCTTAACCTACCCCATCTTAGTGACCCAGAAGACAAACAGAAAGCCCTCGTTGCCCTTTGTGGTGAAAATTGTGCCCCATTATTTCTTGAGGCATTGTTACTTACATCTTGCATCTTACATTCTTCACAGATTATTTGATACCCGATCATCTGATATCAGTGAAAAAATGAACTTGAAAAATTACTGTTGCTGGAGGCTTGGTTCCCCTTTCATGAATGTTGACCAAAACTAGAGCACTGTTTTTTATTGAAATGTATCATATACAAAATCATTGAAGGAGCTAAAAGTTATTCTATAAGGGCTGAATGAGCTACTGATAGAAAAAAAACATCATGCATTGGAACATCGATATCTTTTTAAATCACAAAATTATATATACGGGTATCCAATGCATAGCTCTCTTTCGGGTCAGCAATCATGCATCTGGGGTCTAGGGTCAGCTGTGTAGCTAGGGGCCTTCCCATCCAAGATAGTGTGGGGAGTCATAAAATAGGAAACATGCTTCTGGCAGGTTACCTCGATGATCATGATATCATATGGTGATTGTCATCGTGACCAATGGTATTGTGGGCTCAAGAATTTGGTGAAGTCTCACCCGGCTTGGCATCCTTTGACCACAAATTGACAAAAGGTCTTTCATTCTGCGATGAAATAATTGCATTTGTCTGGTTTGAGCCACAGCACCATTGGAGCCATATTATTGCGGTGAAACAACTTTAACAAGCTTAAATGACGTTGGGAAATAGCCTTGACTGAAACTGTAAATAGGAGGATCTTAACCCTGATTGTTACCTCATTGTGAAAACCTGTTCTGTTCATAGTCGAAAGTAACGTCCGTTCACGACGAGTATGGGTTTCCAACGGTGTGCAAGCCGAACAATTTTCGGAGATCGTGTCGCCTTGCTGACTAGTTGAAGGGGTTCTTCATTGAGTACGACAACAAAATTAAAATGCTCTCTGATATATCAGTCTGTGCCTTTACAGGTCCTCTTCTGAGCGCTGGCTATCTCCACTATACCCAGATCCTCAGGTCCTGTGTTGCTGCGGAACTTGATCTCTCTGAATTTGAAAACAATATTTTGATCTCTCCAAAGTCTGTCCAGGCCTTCGTTTCAACCGATGTCACACTTGCAAAATTAACAACTCATCATTCAAGCTATTCCAGGTATCTTTTAAACCCAGTTGGGTAGAATGTCGTACATTCCTTGTATGCTCTGTTACAATTGCTGTGGCTCTATACCGGCTATGAACTATGAGCCGAAGCAATGGCGGCACTGGTTGAGTCAGAACTTCCTGATGTCATTTGAGACTTCAATCAAGTCCCCTCTAGAGGCGTCTATATGCCAGCCGCTTTATGTTTCGCAGACGTTCTTCATAGCTAATGTCTTTTAAATAGTAACATCTCTTCGTTTGCTTTCCTTCGAAATTTTCGAGAAATAGTGATTCCACACTTGTACAGCATATTCCAGGTGTGGTCTGCTAGTGACTTTATGCTATAGGTGTGGAACTCATAGTTCAGTAGGTATTGCAGCTGTTATTTAGGAGGAGGAAAGCCGGTTCCCGACAGTTAGAACCTTGCACTTGTCCAGGTGAAACATAAGCCAAAGTCTGTGACCAATTTCCACTCTGAGGTCCTTCTGCAGAGTCCAATGACAGTCTGATTGACGTTTATACCCTCTTCGAAGCTATGATATTTTCTTCGACCAAGCGTTGAAAGCATGCAACACATTATAGTAACTTATTCCACATATAGGAGGAAACAACAAAAAAACGATCGTCCACCAGTGTAGCGTCTGGTTGCGACGATCATAGCCAAATGACTAATCTCCAATTTTTAGACTTTCAAGAGCTATGCAAATTGGACACACTCTAGGGCCAAAAAATCTGGCCTTACCCCTAAATACTCACAATCGCAGGCGGTCCACTCTTACAAACGTTCATGTTTAGTCGACTAACTTCAGACATTAGAATGGTGCCTAAATAAACAAAGCAAATTATTTACAATAAATGAACTTCATTGACCTCGAGTTCAAAATTCTCAAGGTCAAAAGACCAAAGACATGGGCATAGGAGCACGATCTATGAGACTCGTAAGCATCAATCTACTTCGAATCATCGCATATTAATGAAAGTTGACGAGTAGAGCATGGGTCGGCGATCACGGGGGGACTTGGGGGGGGGGAACATGTCCCCGCCCAATATTTTTGGTGGGTGGGACATAATATCACATTCCCCCCCCCCATATTTTTTTGCGGATGGGAAAAAATCATAATCAATTAACAGTATGGCCATACACAAAGTCTAACCATATTTCTTATTAGATTCCTTAAAGTTTAGGTTGAAGAAGGCCGAAAATGCTGGGAAAATCGCGCGGCGCGCGCTGTATCCTATTTTCTTTTCTCTTCCGTTACATGTATATCCTAATACAGTAGGCCTACGTTTACATAACTTCGTCAGATTCTGGCGATATTACTTTGTCCCTAACGTGTCATGACATCTGGTAGGCCCCGAGGACATTCGGTTTAGTACTTGATTCATGTTGCACCCTCCCCTCCCCCCCCAACCTACACAATGCGGAATCCAACTGCATTTTTCTTACCCAACTGCCATTTTCTCACCCAGTTTATTCTACTTCTGATCATTATTGTGCAGATTGGCTTTGCCAGCCTGACGTGCTGTTTTTAACAGAAGAAAGCTATATGTAACGAAAAATTGGCAGTCATGGGATCGTGCACATTAGTATGAGTTTACTTTATTGACGTATATGGAACTATACAGGCGCGAGCGGTGCGCAACAATTCTGAGACAGGTGAAATTTGGACGAAAAATCTGAAAAGACAAATTGTCTGCTGAACTGACTCATTCCTTTTTAATCAAATGCCCGAAAATGGCATCAAATGTTTCCATGACCGTGATGTTCAAGCAAATTTCAATCCGCGGCAGCCTCCAACCCAATGGAAAGGGTCCTCTAATGGAATATCTCTAGACATACCTATTTGTAGGACTGGAGACCACGATGACGAACTGTAAGGAATAAACACTCGATCATTTTCGGAAACTTAACTGTCAGTTTCAGTGAATGCATACTGCCAAAAGTCGCGGGAAGTGCCGCTCCCTCAATCGGGGGGGGGGGGTGGTCTGTCAGACTATTTTCTTGTACGGTACTCGTTCCACTGATTGGGGCGCGAATTGGGTAAAAAAAAAAAAGCAATGCATACACGTAGATAAGTTCATTCAAGAGTGTTTTCTGGAGAGTTGAATATTACATTTCAATCGATCCAATTTTGGGGATGTTGCTTACGCCATAAAGACATGGGAAGAACCGTTTTCGGCAATATGGGGGATTCTTAAGGCTCAAAATTTCCTTGTAACTATACTAGGGACCAGGATGCCTGTTCTCCCAAATTGTCATGGAATAAAAAACAGCGAATTCCTCAGGACGTTTCTTGAACATACCACAATTTCTGACCAATATTGCCCCCAATTTTAGAGACGGTGCTCACTGCCATACAGCGAGGGAATTTGCGTTTCTGCAATCTGAGGGGCTTTAAAACGAACATTTCCCTTGTACCCCGCGTCATGATGGTGCGGCTGGCCCGAATTGCCAGGAATTAAACAATCGATTCAGTTCTTCAAGAACGTTTCTAGAATATGAATTCTGAAATTATTGCCAATTAGGGACGTTGCTAATGCACATACGGTCCGGAATCGCCAGTTGCTGCAATTGGGGGGTTCTTTGTGAACTTTTTTTCTTTACTTCTACGCGTCAAAAACGCGTTGACCCGAATTGTACGAGAATAATATAAAACATGATCAGTTCCTTCGAGAATGTTTCTTGAATAAAAAAAATTCGGGATTTATTGACAATTTTAGAGATGTTGCTTACTGCCATATGGCCAAGAGTTGGTTTCCTGCAGGTCTGGGGGGTCTTGATGGAAAAACGAAAAATTCCTTGTACGTACGCGCCAACCATGGTGGCGCTCCGCTTACTGAGTTGCACCCACATATCCCCTCCCATGAGTTCAACACAGTCGCGGCCCCGCCCTTCCCCACTACAACAATGCTGGGAAACCAGCTGCAATTTCTTAACACTGGCACACACCCAATAGCTAGAGTTTATTCCTTTTTGTTCTGACTGCAGCATTGCTTTGCCAGCCTGACGTGCTGTTCCTAATAGAGGATGAAAGCTAATGCAACGAAAACACACACAGGGAGGTGATGTGCACATCAACTATGGAGGTTACGTGATTGGACGTATGGCACATCAAGGCGCGATCGATGCGGGCGCGAAACAAGTCTGGAGACATGAAAGTTGTGGACGAAAATATTGAACGGGAACAAATCTGAGAAATGACGAGTTTATGTTGAACTGGCCCAATTCCTTCTAATCAAATGCCCGAAAAATGCATAAATTTTCCATGATAGTGATGTTCAAGTAATTTTTAGGATGCGGGCAACTTCAATCCAATTGGAAGGGTCCTCGATGGAAGACCTCTAAAACTAGGGTATGGTAGGAATGGAGAAGGCCACAATGAGGACATGTAAGACGGAACCGAATTCGTTTTCGGAAATTTTATTGTCAATTTCAATGATGCTGCGTACTGCCATAAGCCCCGGAAGTGCCGTCTATGCGATCTGGGTCGGAGGAAGGGGGGTCGTAAGACTGTGGTTTGGAGGCGCCAATTGTAATGAGTATGAACTAGATCAGTCCTTCAGAGCGTTTCTTGAGATATAAATTTCAGGAATTTATTGTCATTTCAGGGATGTTGCTAAATTCATCGGACCCGGAAAGTCCCGTTTCCGGCAATCTGGGGTTGTAAGGCATAAAATGCTCTGGTATGTACGCGCGTCACCTGATGGTGGCGAGAATTGTAATGAATGAACAAATACAGTCCTTCAAAGCGCGTTTTTGAGATATAAATTTCGGAATTTATTGCCAATTTAGGGATGTGCGTACTGTCATTAAGACCCGGGAAGTCAAGTTCCGTGCCGGCAATCTTGGGGGTTCGTAGGCTCAAATTCCTCGTACCTAGCTCACTGATGGTGGCCCGAATTGTAAGGAATAAACATCGATCAGTTTCTTCAAGAACGTTCTTGAAAATAATTTATTGCAATTCAATGCCAATTTTCTTTTTGGGGACGATGCTAATTGCCATCCGGCACCGTTTCCTGCAATCTGGAAGGGGGGGGGGGGGGTATTTAAAAGAGAATTTTCCTTGTACCAACGCGTCCACTGATGGTGCCCGAATTGTACGGAATAAACATCGACAGTTCCTTTTTTCTTCACGAACGTTCCTTGAAATATCATTCTTGCAATTCACCTGCCAATTTTTGGGACGCTGCTAATTGCCATACGGCCAGTTTCCTGCAATCTGGAAGGGGGGGGGGGGGTATTAAAACGAGAATGTTCCTTGTCCCCCACGCGTCCCCTGATGGTGGGGGCCCGAATTGTAAGGGAATACACATCGACAAGGTCCTTCAAGGTTTCCGTTGATAGAATAATTTCTGGAATGATTGCCCATTTTAGGACGTTTGCTCGCTGCCACACGGATCGGGAAGTGCGTGTCTGCACTCTGGGAGTCTGGAAAACCAAACTTTTCCTTGTACCCTACGCGTCAACCGATAGTGCATGGCCCAAATTGTACGCGAAGGAACACCGATCCGTTTTTCTTCGAAAATGTTTTCTGAAAAAAATCGAGAATTTATTATTGCCATTCTATGGCATGTTACTCACGCCATATGGCCCGGAAGTTGCCGTTTTCCTGCAATCTGGGGGCCTGTAAAACGAAAAATTCTTAAGTACGCTCGCGCCAACCGATGTGGCGCTCCGCGTAGATGGGCATTTGCATTCAATGTGCCTCCCCCCCCCAATTTTGACACAGATCGCCGCCCCTGAAGTTAGAGATGAACACCATTACTTCTTCGATCAGCTTGAGGTCCAACCACCGTCAAATTCCGATACAAATTGTTAGTACGACTCCTGGACATCAATAGACAAGTTTATTCGGATATAAAAAACATTCCTGGCTTGTTGCCATTAAAGTAAAAAAAAAGGGAAAATCTAAAACGAATTCTAAGAGACTGTGCATGTAAGTAGATATTTAGAGGAACGCTGAAAACCACACTTAGTAAAAGTTCAAATTGGGCAAAATGCCTATGCATTTGGATAGAACAACCCCATTACTTTTAGAGACAGTTCAATGTCAAAGAGTAAAAAGACATATATTCTCAAAACGAAGCTGTCACAAAAAAGAGTGAATCAATCGCAAGAAATATTTCTCAATGACTGCCAGAATGGGGCGTTTAACTAGAATTCGGACGAGAGGAGGGCGATGGGTTGCCATTTGAGATGGGGTTCCAATTCCGCCAGATGTGACGATGCTATATGAGGAAGAGGCAGAGGTATATTGATCTGATATTGTTACACAATTTGCGGAGTATACCACATGTCTTCGTGTTCTTTATGAGATTCACGGTCATTCACTGATCCTAGTTTCAAGGATAGGCCGCGCCGTCGGCAACTGCATGTGTCGTTGAAAACTTTCTCAAAGCTGTTTGATTTTATCTTCAGCTCCCAAGTAACGGCAACCATGACTTTAGTTCTATTCACCGGGAATTTATGTTTAATTACCTGGTAAATTGTCGACTCAAATCAGGAGGAATCAGATTTTTCCTTGCAAACAAATGGGACATTCGCAGCTGAAAAAGTTATCGCGAAGTTTGTCGACATCCAAAGCTTCCATCGAACGCAATGAAATCTTGAAATCTCCAAGGCAGTATAGTATTTTTACTTATCCGCGAGCAGAACGCAATTAATCCTATTTTTTATATTCGAACTCCCATTTCGTACTCTATAAGGATAAATTATAAGAGGCTAATATATTAGCTGGAGGAAAACTGAAGCGTCGTTTCAAACCCGAAGTTCATAACGCTTTCTCATGGGAGTTACAGTCTTTTGGGAATGTTTTTGCTGTGCATTGAGCAAGATCGAGAAGGCATCTACGGATGCAATAATAAATTTGTCCACACTTGTACAACTCTGCAAACATCTTTGCTTCTATTGAAAATCCACACATTTTCACTTCGAAACATTTAGTCTATGGAGACCGATTGCTGAAGTGGTTGGTAGGTGCTGATGGTTACTTGTGAGAGAAAGACAGCAAACTCCTGCTAATGTGACTTGATTTCAACGAAATTTAAACTATGAAAAATGCGTTACGGTGCCGCACTTTATCAACTGCATATGAATCCGATGGAGTTTGTAACTATACTTTCATTATTCTTCAGCGTTGTTTTTTTCATGCCATATGTCTTTGAAGATACATTTGCTAATTTGGCAATAACTACGTATTCTTTTAAAACTCTCTACATTCCCAGGGATTCCTCTGCCGAGGAGAAAAAATGTGCGATAATAGACGTGTGTCGAAGATTTGCAACACAATTTAAATGTGCTCGTTTGGATTTCAACTTTTGAAGTTTTGTTGACTAAGCAATTTACTTACGATGCCATCAGCGGCGTTTGACTTCGTAACTTATACTCGTCCCTAAATCCCCATCTGTGGCGTTCCGCTCTGGTTGGGTTGGGTGTCAATCGGTCTTGTCATGGTCATTCATTTGAGGAATTAACTGAAAAAAGAATATACTCACAATCCCTCAGTGTCACAATCACAAGTAATCTCTCCTGGACATCAATCTCTCTGGCCGTTCGTCGTTTTATCGTGCGTTCGTTTCGTGTCATTAGTTCGTCCATTCGTTGGGTTCGTTCGTCTGTTCTGATACGTTACGTTCAATCATACTTTCAACCGTACAGGCGATCATGCGATCATGGTGGATGAAGCATTCCATTGGCTAACTGAGTTACATTTTTTGTTTATCATAGTGGTGATTAGATTTTTGGATTAATCTAATTACTTACCCCAATTAGTCTCCCACAGCCCCTTCCCCCCTCCCATTGAGCTCTTGGTGAGAGAGGTTTGTTTATATTACTCCCCATCTCTGCGAGCAGGCAGCACTGAATAGATGGGGACTGTTGAATTTATTTGCCAGCACTGAGGTGGAATAAATAGAGGACAATGGGGGGAAACTTATGGCAGTTCTGTTGTAAATCTGTCATCACCTTCTCATAATGTAGGTCTGGCTGGACTTTCGCTCTGTTTGAAACTACATCCAGGGTGAATAAATTAAGGCAATTGTGGATCACAGGTAGTTCTAAGCGTGTTTCACTGTTTCACTGCTAGGCCTAGGAATAGTTGTGCTGGGTACACATAAAGTTGTGCTGGTACTTAGCAAATTACATGCCTAGGAATGAGTTGTGCTATGGTACATCTACGTTTAAGTTTAGAGTCAAATATCTGGATTCGCCGTTACGTCCATATGTGTACCGATCAGTGGGCCTACTGCTTATTCGTACACACTGAAGGGCTCACCTAAGCTTTTGAGGCCGAATTATGTCACGTTTTGTAGCGCGTGTATGGCGATTTTTGTGCACAGGTACCATTATTCAGGAAACGATCCAGCTACTATGGCCGACTGGAAAAAACGGTACATGGAATCGCGGTGAAAAGCTTTGATACTCGGATGTCCATGGGAAGATTGTCCTATTGCTTTGTACAGGGCTCATTCTCTTCACACTAGTGACTTCAGTCGGTGGTATTTTCCCATTGTGACGTAGGCATTTTGCATGTAGCCGGATCTGTGAATCGGCCAATGTGGGTGGACATGTTCAAAGTCATTCCAAGGTGATTTCAGTAAAGGGTCCAAATGATTACATACAATAAATGTGTAATAGTGCATGAAGAACATGCAGTGTTTTCGCCACAGGAATTTTGCCTCTCACAGCTATCAAGACGTGTCAACGCCGCTTGTTAGATATCTGCATCATAGTAACATTACACTTTCAAGGCCATCAGAACAAGGTGTAAGGCGTAATTCCGGCTGATAAGTTCCTCGGAAATATTCGATGACTTAGGCCTTACGTTAATCCTATGCCTGACCGAGACAAACCTCTGCTGAGTGCTGGTAACGCGAATGTCCATTTCCAATTTCTCGATAATATAGGGTACGTGCTATACTCAATCCATAGGGGCGCTCGTGTTAGCCGTCAATGGAACAAGCCAGAAAAAATCACGAATTTTTCACCTCATTTGTATGTGGATTGCCACTAACCCCTGATATTTGTTCTTGGTATTCCTACTTCGCATAAAAAATTGGCAAAAATTTCTTATAGAAATTCCATTGGTCTTGACAATCATTAACCTTTGTCCATATTGATTTCAATCATGGAGTTAAAACCAAGCTTTTGAAACATACATGTAATAGCCAACATGTATTGTGATTGCTGATAACCAGCATAAGCAGATAGAATCCCCTATCATTTCGAAAGTATGGATTATTTGCATTTAGTGAATGCCAGGAAGGGACGTGTTACTCGATCTCAACTTGACAGTACAATTTGGACGTGTTGGTGTGTGGATAGTCGATTATTCTGCCTCATGGGATGGGCGTAATTCCATTCCGAAACGTGGGGGGACGAAACTTGACTGCGATCCACATCTAAGCGGAGCGCACGATTGGTTGGTCGCGTAGCGTACCGAGTAAATGTTGGCATGTTTCTACCACTCCTCGCCAGACGCCGGAAGTGGCACTTGCCGTGCCTAATTTCAAAAATCTAAAGTGGCACTTTTATGGAAGGAAAATGTTGGAAGAGTCGTCCCACGCATCTACGACCTCTTTATATATACGTTTGTAAAAAAAAACTGTCAGCAGTGAACTACAAACCAAATAATTAACCAAGAACCCCACCGCAGTTTCAACAACTCTGGGTACCGTGGAACAGATCATTGAGGGAATTTTGAATGAAATGGGTCACTCAGAGTGCAGGAAACGATAACTTCCGGTACACGAAAGTTAAATCCGGCGGCGTACTAAGATTCTTTTTCAGTGGCGTGCGGCTGGGGGCGGGGTGGGGGGTGATGGAAAATTTATAGGTCTTTTCCTTGACCTATTTTTCGGAGCGCTGATGCAGTGGCGCGGCCATGGTTTTTGTAGAGGCTCAGGGTATTGAATGGTGGGCTTGTCATACTATTCAAATACACTTACCAAATCCTCAGAAAGTTACCTAAATTTCATTCCTGCTCGTTGTCAGTTCGCGCCATTTTTCCGCCCGAATTATGTTCACTTGCACTAACCGGTACTAACTCGGTCTCGAGTAAGATTTTAACTTAATTATTTGCACATGATCAACACTCAATTTAGGCCACCTGATTGTACTGTCTGGCTATATTGGTCAGGAACCTTGACCCGATCTCAGAAAAAATATTCCCTCATGCATAAGATACTCCAATGTTGTGTTAAAAGTTTAACAGAATAGCGAGTGTATACGGTGTACCAGTTAGGAGGGCGAAAATTGTAAAGTTTGTGTAATGCCAGTGGGGGAGGGGGATGACTTGATTACGGATCTGGGGAGGGGCTAAGTGAGGGGTTCCTCCTCCCCCTGGCAATTTTTTTTTCATTTTCCGGTGGCCATAGGATAGCATTTCGGTGCAATAAGCACTCCAAAACACTCATTCATTCCGAATAATTTTTTATGAATGCGATTGCTGCTCGTCTGAATCTTGTGCCTCGGCTGCCAAATCGAATCGAGGACAGTAAGATTTAGTAAGTTCAGTCTCACTTTTCATAGGACCCGCCGAATTCCCCCTCATCCCAATTTAGAAGTGTTTGCATTTCAGGTAGCACTTATAGATGCATGCAGTCTGATGGCAGTATGCCACTACTCCTATAAATCAACACACTAACTTTGTTCCAAGAAATAATTTTGTATTGGTCACGCTCCTTAGATGCGACTTGCTACTACTCAGAATCTCTTGATGGTACTGAGTAATACGCTCTTCTGTGGGAGTTATTGTCATCTTATCTAACCTCAGACCGCCAGCAAAGGCATACGGGACCATTCCTATTCGGGCCGACAAAAAAAAAAAAAAATTTGCCCGAATTTTTTAGGTGGGTCACGGATGACGGTAACACCGCGCGGACAAATTTGTGCAGTTTTTCGGCATTTTTATTATAAATTTGGGCCATTCAGCAAAATTCGAAGATTCGGCCATGTTTTTTGTTGTTTTTTTGCCCTTTTCGCCTGCCCCACGATTTTTTCACGATTTTTTGTCATTTTTGTTTGCCCCGCAATCTCTCATCTCATAAAATGTGTACGGCAGTCTGCCCCCGCTCCCCCCCCCCCCCCGGTCGTAAAAAGACTCATTGTGCATTTACACATGTCCTTTAATGCAATGTGTTGCTCTGACTCTTCTGAATGTTTTTCTGCCAATGTTCCGGAGGACAATGGGGAGTGAGTGCTCCACGTTGTAAGCTGGTCGAAAGCTCACTTTTCAGAGACCGTCCGAGATCTCCATTCAGTCCATACTAATGCCCAAGGGTAATAGATTTTTTTGCCAGGTTTCCGTTTCTTCCGACGTAAAAATCTTAAAAGATCGCCCGAAAATTATAAAGTTCTCAAATTTCGTTGAGTTCGAGATGACGGGAACCAGTAAGTAAAATACACCTAATGATATTGCGTGCGAAGCGCGCTGAGACTTTTTCACACTTCTGTTACGTTCCAGTTTTTTAGTTCTACCTTGGTCCTGATTTCGCATTGTCTGTTATCCGGATCCTTTCAGGTATTTCTCTCTCTCAATTTTTGTTTATATCCATTTCGGCTTTTTCATTTCGCCATATAACACTTCTTTTGTCCGAATTGGATGCCTAGGATTGGAGCACGGGAGTCTTCCTCCTCTATCCCACGCGTTCATCTGACTACCATCACGCTATATGTATATTTTAGTCGCCATGCAGAATTATACATTGCACTAGCATATTGTCAAAAAATGCTTGAGGTCCATTTGCAATTTTTTACCAACTATTTTCCTCGTTTGTTGGTGACGTGAACCTAATCCCTACCCTAATCCCTAATATAACATAGACACAACTGATTCTCTCAGTACCGACAGCCAATCACGCTGTTGTAAATGTGGTGTGTTTAATTTACGACAAAAGTATTATTATTGCAGAATTTGTGCACATTAAAATTAAAAGGATGGGGATCACACGCGAGAGTGGGGGGGGGGTGTACCTCCGCCTCACTTATCACTGGGGGGAGCACCCGATTCCTACGCCCTCGGTCGAACCGCGCTGATGATTGGTTCAAGGCAAGAACACGGACTGTACTATTTGGTGGAATAAAAGGCAAACTTTAGAGGCAGTTTTTTACATCGTCAACATAAACGATGAATGTAGACACACTAATATGTAAGCTCGCAGTTGGCACGGACGGCTGGAATGACGCACCTAATTGATACGCGCATTGCAAATTATTATGTTGGGGTATAACTCTATCTCTTCGATTCGAAATGTCGGTAAATGGTATTATTTTAATCAAGTTTAGAACGTGAGTAAAAAGCCTGTTCAGATGGAGTAGGCAGAGGATGTAGTCAGAGGACCACTCAGTCAATCGCTAAATCTTGAATTTTCTGATAACTGGTCTAGTTCTCGACGAGGACCGAGAAGCCGCTATACCTACTGTACATGACTCAAGATGTGAGGCTGGCCGGGCTATCCGGTCACCGACTACACTCCTCTGGGAGTAGTCTATAACTAAAAGTAAATCGTTCGAAAAATAATTTCCATCAATCTAAAATCATATGTTTTTTTTAACGTTTTGAAGAATACATATATTCTTCAGGAACGGGTGAAAACATCATGCTCCATACTGCATTGCAATAGAAGAAGAAAGCACAACCGCAACACGCAAGAAAAAAAACGACCATAGCGAATTCGAGCGGTCAAAGTACAGTGAATTGAAGTGAATCTCCTGGGCTCAGCAGCTCATCGACGGAGGTCAATTTAGCGTCTAAGTCTGATCAAATGGTAATTGTGGGGATTCCTATGCAAGTTCAGCTCCCGTAGAAGTTCATGGAACGTGATTCGGGGTCTATGTCGCCAACGTGGGGGGGGGGGGGAACCATTTGATATTGGTGTCCCCCACCATCGACGTGTCCCCCCGTCCCCCCCCCCCCCCTCCCCTAGGATTGACGCCTAGATCTGCTACTCGCCTGCTACAAAAATCACGACTCCTTTTGTTACGGAGGTTGGATATTTGGCAAGGGATCACTACCTATTTGCGTTCTTGTTGTTAACTGGTCAGATGAGCAACTGAAGCTGTCATGATGTCCCTCTGTTCATTAGTCTATTCGACTTTCTTTATGATCAGGTTGAAACTCGGGCGGATGGCTGGCCCCTCGCTGAGACCCGGGTCGGACATAATGTGTTTTTCCGATGGTGTTGATCAGATTCAATAACTCAATGAATAGTCATCAAATTTTTTTCCCGCCCAGCTCATTGAATCATCTTTTAGAAAGATTAAGAAAATTGTTTATTCCCTTCCCTATCTCGGCCCTCGGCCTGGGAGTAGCGGCCCGACTACAACACTGGTATTACCAAATTCCGAACACCTCACCCCCACGTGGTTCCCCACAAAGTTGATCGAACCCCCCCCCCCTCCCTCAGAAATGTGGGTCCGTACATTGGTTAGCATATAATGTGGTGCGGGGATCGAAGAGGGGGTAAAACGCCATATTGTCCATTCGCCGAATAAACATGATGTGTTGGGGGTTATAGAAGAGGGGCGAAAGTTTTGAATCCCAGAAATAGAAAAAACAATAATTACTGACATTTCGACATCTCAACCACACACTTTGCCCACCCAAGTTAAGCACCCCCCCCCCCTTACATTTGTGCCGAAATAATTGTGATGTTTGGTACAGACGAGAGGTAAAAACCCCAAAATAGAAGGAACGGGTTCAACTTTTGACAACTGACTGACTTATATTTTGGCCCACCCAAATGTTGAAAGTGCGATTATCATTATTTCATATGTTATATAACATTATCTTGGATGAACTTGGGCAAAACGTAATGACGATTCCTCCCACCAATCGCTGACAACGGTATTAAATATCCTTTGGATGCTGGTCCTAGAATCCTACTCTCGACTATCTCATCTAGGCGCTAGTGTCGTTACGTGTCTTGTATAGCTATTTATTGAACGAATTCGAAGTGATCCTGAACCCTCTTTGCACACAAACTAATCACTCGAAGATAACATGTAGAGGCATTTCGCTCGTCTTAGACTGCTTGATCTCTGTGAATGTTGACAGAATTTTGTTCACCCATTACCCACTCGAACATAAATTGGGGTCATAGGACTCTAACCCTATAGTTTAACGGGTCCATAACTTCAATTATCAACTCTAACAAGAACAACAACCACTATCTGTCAAATATACGATTAGCCATTTAGGAACCCTCCCCCCTCCTCCTCTTGGCTGTTAGAGATTCTTCACTGGCAAAGAAACTTGAAATGGCCGGGCACACCCGAGCTGGTAGTTCTTTCCAGGCTTCTCTCGCGCACTGATGATGTTATTGACCTAACGTTCCCTCCTAAAATGGAAAAAAAAAACCTCTTGACTCTTAGCACAGAAGAGATTTCAAAGATTTAGTTACATGTGTCAACCAAAATTCTTAGTCATAATATGTTCGATGTTCCAAACAAGGTATCTGTTCATATTCCTGCTATGTTCCACACTCAGTCCTGCAAAAACATGGGCTGTCCGTGTCGATGCAGTTGGGGGTCCAATTTCCCGAGGACCTGCCTAAAATCCCTAAATGGAACAACCCTCCCGCTCCCCACCATTTCTGGTCGGTTAATGAAATGTATCCAAGAGGGCAGTGAATACCTGGTTATGTCAATAGTAATGATTCCCTTGCACACTAACTATCCTCAATCAAATGCCCTTTGGGGCGCTTTGGGGTACTTCGATGGAGATGAAGATGCGTATTACGCGCTCCAGCTATCGTACTCGAGGCGCTGTATTGCACGGAGTATGCAGTCAAGACTGCTTATCCCTTGACAAGAAAAGTGTAATCTTACCTCTGACCGGAGGCAATACTACTCTTAGTCGATACGATCAGCTGGTTGTCGTCTATGTTTCGAATCTCGACAACAATCCGTATAGGTGAGGAACACTGTGGAGACAATGAGTGAAATAGTACACATGAGCCAAAGGTAAACATCTCTCCTCATTCATAAACAATCTAAGCTCTGCATGGCTGCTATGTCTCGGCTAAGCAGATACACCGACCTTTAGTTCATCAGCCCGCCCTACCGAAAAAACGGGGAAAAATGTCCTTTGTACCCTGGCGTGATTTAAAAAAAAATGCACACATACACACTTTTTTCACGTTGATTGCTGATCAATAGTACATCTATAAATGCAAAGTATCGGTGGTTCGGTGGCTCCGTACGGGAACTTTCAAAAAAAAACTCTTCAATACTTACGTGCATTCGCCTGCCATTGTCTCTCCAGTCAACATAATATAGCTCCGTGAAAGCAATAGCTACACTTCCCTGTGGGGTCCTCGTTTGTTGACGGTTGATACCCTGAAATCAACATAGGCCTATTTACATTTCCCTACAACGAACAAACTGAGATAAACTGAGTGGCATAGAAATGATATTATTTGCGAAGCACTTGATACCAACTTGTGATGAGAGGGGTGCAAGGTGATACTAAGCCCCCTCTGTTAAAAAAAAGCTTGTTGTTTTTTAACTAGGCTATGTTTTCATTGCATCATGAATCTTGCATGGACTGAAATCACAATGGCAACTGGCCTCATCAACTATTTTGTCCCCGGAATGTGCTGAGACCACGGTTCCCCCTGGAAAACATTCCCATATGGTTATAATGGTCATCATAATTGCTTGATATCCTTGGATTTTGATACGTTCCACCTTTTTTCAAGATCATCATTCAGTTCCTCTCAATCTCCGTGGAAAAATAGAGACATTTTAACGATCATAAATATTCGCAAACCCCCCCCCCCCCCCCACAAAAAAAAAAATCATCCTTGTCATTTCTGCCAGATTACATGGGAAAGATTTGAGAAAATTGTGATTGTGATAGGTCTAACTTTCAGACAAAAATGGTGTGCTTGGTGACAATTCAGGCTTGACTTGATCATGTTCGGCCACTCCGCCAACTAGAGCGAATCTGACGGAAACACAAAAATACAAACACACACACAGATACACACACTTTAATGGATTCTTTTCGGGTGCACTTCATTGTTGGATCACCTACCACCCAATGGTACCCCCATCATAGCGTGCCCCCCTCATCTTCCCCTCAGTGGATAGTTACCTTCATAGTTGCTACCATAGCAACTGTTGAAAACATTATTTATAGGTGAATTGGAGCATCAGCTCAACAATATCTCAATAATTACAATTACAGGGGAAACATATCTGACACATTGTGCAGCTAGATTGCAAATGACACCTTTGAAGCACAGCTCTACAATGTCTCATTTGGCTTCCTTAATATATAGCTTCTCCATGCGGGGACCCATGAAATAGAGAGCGTTCAATCCCGGTTCAAGATCTCATCGCAGTTCTGGAAAATTATTTGTTCGGTAAATTTGACACAAATGAACGAATCCTTGTTGTGACAAATTAACATTAGGTCAGGGTCAAAATATCTGTGATGAAAAAGTCGCTTGAAAAATTGAATCTGAACTCAAGCTCCTCTATCCTAATCCATAATTTAAATTCGAACGTGTCAGTATCAAAATTCGAGACATCTGCAAAAAAGAGAAAAAAAAACATAAAAAATGTAAAAAATCTGACGGACACGCAAGCGTACAGGAACACATACACACACGCCACAGAGTATAGAATTTTTGAGTGAGTCTCATTGTTAGACTAGCATCCATGCATAGTACCCCTCCATATGGGCAACGGACGGCAATTCGACCTTCTCACAACCATAATTGTTTACCGACCACACCCGTGCTGGGTGCCCAGCAACAGTGAATAGAGGGGAACAGGCTACGGTATATCTCTTTCGGCTAGCGCTCTTCGGCGCCAGTAATACTCTTCTCATTAAAAGGAGAATTAAAGTCTGGAAATATCTTAACATCATATGAAGAAGCAGGGTGTACTGAAATTTACAAAAAATTCCATGTCAAAAAAATATGTTTCCTGCCCAAGTTATATGCGTTTGAAACAAAAAGACGGGCGCTGCCATTTTCCCTCAAGGTGAATGGCAGGAGACTGAAACAAGGCTAATTATGATGTCACACAACCCCTACCAGCTGGCATTTAATTTTCTTTGTTTTTCCCAACTATCATTAACATGACTGTGCACAACAATGTGACCATTCTTTTAAGAAGCACGGGAGGGTATATGCAAAAAAATTAAGACTAATTGGTTCGAATCTTTGCACATATCTTACAATTATTTGATCACAAATTATAATAAAGAACAAAAGCCTCTCGAGAACAAGTGGTTAGGTGATAGCACAATCCTCATCAAAATGGTAGCATCTGTCGTTTCATTCAGTGACATATCTCGAAAAATATGCAATACTTTTAGATGAAATTTGGGGAAGATGTCCATGACGTGATGGTCTCTCATTTCACAATATTAGTTCACTTTCCGAAGTTCAGATATACTTCTCCTTTAAGAAAATACTTTGCCAATCAGAATGCCAAGCCACGACTTGGTTCACTCACTGCCGTCTTCACTCCACTCGATGTTGCAGTCTCGCAACTTCACCTTCGATTGACCGAACTAGTTTTACATTGCAAGGTCGAAGTGACATATAACATAATACAGATAATATAAAATTGATCGCAGAGGAAAATTATGTGAAACATGCATGTACTTTAGGGATTCTTCACAATTTACACGCTATCCTTCCTTTCGTTAACTTTGTGACAATTGCCTAAAATGAGGATGTCCAGAGGGAAAGTTGGGGCCCATACTTGATAACGTCCATGTTAAGTTATTGGGAGTGGATGCAGGGTGCTTCGTTTATATGTAGGCAAGTCACAAAACATAGTTGGTAAGTCCAAATGTAGATTGCGGGAGGGAACTCTAATCCCTTGTAAACTTGCTACTTTAATGTCTTAGTGACTGTCAAAAAATTATATTTTGGGAATGCAAACTGGTTTCAAATTTATTTTCAGACAAGGTAGAACATCCTGAAAACGAAGGTCTTGTCTAAAAACTGAATGGAATTTCCTGACAATAAAAACTTTTGCAGAATTTGGGTGCACAGGTCAAGATGTTACACTTGCTAATTCAAGTTGTCAATCAATCAATTAATTTGAAGATGGCGGAAGATTTAACGCTCAATAGTTCCAAATTCTGCTAGAGTGTGAACAATAATACATATGGTATTTCATATGAAGAATAATATATATCATTGTTTTCATTAATAGTTCGCGGGATTTATAGTCAAATATTATTTTGAAATGAAAGAAAAAAGTATATATTGTACGTACTTCCGGAGAATCACAGGCTATACCCCATGTCAGGTTCCACCGGCTGTGCCTTATTGTAAAGAGAAATAATTATTACATGAATGACTGCAAAATGTAACACTTGCACGAATAAAGAGTGCGGGGTGTAGTGACTCGTACTCTACGGTGGAGAATACTTTCATGTGGGGCCCGAATCCCAAATAGTCTCCTGATTTTCCTTGTAATTAAGGAGTTTTCTAAAAACAGATTAATGGTTCATCAACTCCGTTCCATCCTCTATACCGTTAATGATCAATATATCCGTATTCAGTAGACGACATCTTTTTGTTAGACGTCCCTTCAATTCCCTGATATGGATATTGTTGTCAGGCTGTTTTTGAGCAGCTGGTGAGACCTTACCTGGAGTATTCTGTCCAAGTATGGAATCCATATTTCTCGAAAGACAAACAGGCAGGGGCGGCGCCAGGGTTTTACGATAGGGGGCAGATTTGGCATGGATGTCTGACATGAAGGAGGGTTCTAAGGGGAGGGGGTCGTCTCCTTCCCCTCTGCGATTGTTTGAGTCATCAATACTGCTTAGATGCAAAATGGTGCCACATTTGATACACGTTGTAAGTGTACCTACGTCAACGAGTTTTTACAAAAATCCATAAATTCTGGAAGAAATTGAAAGCATGACAATTTTCCATGCAGGTCATATTTCATTCGATACACCTGACAAAAAATAAACCCGATGAAACTGTACTTACGGTCTGTACAGGTAGACAGGCTTATTTTTTAGAAAAAAATGAGTATGTATGCTAAAGATGTGTAAATAAATAAAAGCCAAAAGACCAGTGTGAGTAATTTATATATATTAAAATATCAAGCTACAAAAACGATTATCTACTCTTTCAGCCGTGCACTCTAAAAAATAGTGGGTAGATT
Organism: Sclerodactyla briareus; assembly: GCA_026419785.1. Classification (NCBI taxonomy): domain Eukaryota; kingdom Metazoa; phylum Echinodermata; class Holothuroidea; order Dendrochirotida; family Sclerodactylidae; genus Sclerodactyla; species Sclerodactyla briareus. Next base: position 718,695 of record JAODTK010005911.1, read on the forward strand.
TAGAAGTACTCCAAAGAGTCGTTTTGAAGACATCACCATAGTAATGTCCCCCAAACATCCTTATTTGGAGTGACTTTAACACACTTTTCCTAGATTGTACAATGCAACAAAAGGGGCATTCATAGTTCAACACCGACATAAATAACGGACGCTCGGGCCTATGTCAGGTACAACTATAGTCCCTTCTAGGCTCTTTTCTTGCCCCTACTTGTTTCAATCCCTTTAAAATAGGAGTTTACAGACTCCATGGTGACTTAGGTGTGACACTCGCACATCCCCTCAAGCGGCACCCTTGGGTTTTGCAGACTTCTATAACTTGAAGACGATTGCGTAGAATAAAAAAAGGGGGTGAAAGGTGAAAAAACGCTTCCGTTGACAAAGTTCTTCTTTTCATATAAAGACATAGCTCTTATCACATATTACTTAATATTATAAAGGCCGAGATTTATTAACCACAACAGAAAAAGATTAAGCGTCTCGGTGTCCTTAACTTCGAGGAACTGGGACGGAATTCAAATTGATTTGATCAGGAAATTGTGCATGGATTCGAGGCCTTTCCTTCCATTAATTCTTTGAGTTTTCCAATTTATTTACCCCAATGGCGCGTTTTCCTCCTCCTCAAGTTTCGTGGTAAACGCTGTAGATTGGCCATTCGAAAATATGTCTTCTCGCAGGGAGTTATTAATGAGTGGAATAGCATTCCCGAAGATGTGTTCTGTTCTAAGATGTGAAGGCGACAGGATTTTTTTTAAAGAAGTGCGGGCGAATTCTTTATGCGTTGGCGTGTTCTTCTCTTTTAGGATGTTGTGGCTTCAGGGTCTCTCATGATGATTATGTCCTTCCTGACCCCTGTTCACTAAACTAAACTATCTAAATTTTGGGTAGTTCTATCCCTCATCCAACGACAATTTTTGTGAAGCGGTTGCACACACTTAGTGGCTACACTATTCCTAATCCTGATCATAATCCCCAACCCTTACAAGGGATACAATACAATGCCACTAGCCAATCAGAAAATACCTCCCAAAGCAGTGTGCATCAGCTGAATATTCTCGGCACGTTTACGTCGTCTCCGACGAAAAAAGGGGGATATGACAATCCGAAAATTCAACCTGATCAGACCAACCATTCTGGACTTATCGTGTTTACAAGGTTCTCAGACTTTGACTGAGATGACAGGTGACCTGAGAAGGACTCTGACCTGACCCCCAAACAATAAAGTTCAATGTATTCATCATGGGGAACACACATACCAATTACCAATTATGAGCTTCATTACTTCCCGATGGAGTCGACCCAGGTTATCGTGTTTACAAGGTTCTCAGACTTGACATAGATGACAGGTGACGAGAAGGACTCTGACCTGACCCCCAAACAATAAAGTTCAATGTATTCATCATGGGGAACACACATACCAATTACCAATTTATGAGTTCATTCATCCAGATGGATTCGAGTTATCGTGTTTACAAGCCAAAATTGGCCCAGACAGATATCGTATTTTCACAAAATTGTTCAACTTTGACTAACTTACCCCTGACGATCAAAAACAATAAGGTTCATGTACTCCCCATAAGAAAGATATACACCAACTTTCAAATTGATCAGACACCCATTCCGCGTCATCGGGTTTTACAAGGTTCTCAGACTTTGACCCCTGTTGACCTCAGCTACCTTTTGACCCGACCCAAAAAACACCAGGGTTTCATGTACTCATCATGAGGAACGCATGTACCAGGTATGAGCTTCGTCCATCAGGTGGGGTTGAGTTATCGTGTTTACAAGCTGGGCGTCATATACATACACACACACACTCGAGTACATTTTTTTTGTACTCGTACTCGTACTCATGGGCTCTGTACTCGACTCGTACTCAGCTTTTGGAAAACTGTGTACCTCGTACTCATACTCGTACTCATGGGTTCTGTACTCGTACTCGTACTCATATGAAGGACTCGTACTCGCGTGAGATCCACAAGCATCGCTTTGTAGCATTACTCACTGTATTAGGTACTAATATGGTAATAGCCGAGTGCATGCCCGAGTAATTTTGTGGACTCGTACTACATTGTCTCCATATGTGGTTAATTCAGCGCGGCTGCTTTGCAGTGATGGCCACAATTGCTATCCGACCCACCAACAAACACCTTGTCCCAGCTTCAGGAAAGTATCTGAATGGCGCTGACAGTTTCAATCTTGACTCGGCATCGTCTGAGCACTAGTTGGAAATAGGAGGCGAGTCATTGCTGGTGCTCATCCACAACAGCATGCGCTACAGGGTTTTTAGTTTGAGCCATTGAGCCTAAAACCCATAGTCTCAGATATTATTATTATTATATCATACTGATGGCCGAAGAATTTGTACTCGGTAGTGTTGTGTACTCGTACTCGTGTGTTGTGTACTCGTACTCGTACTCATGAGCTCTGTACTCGTACTCAGCTTTTGGAAAACTGTGTACTCGTACTCATACTCGTACTCATTGGTTTTGTACTCGTTCTCGAATATTTCGAAGGTTGGACGGAGCTTCGAAGTCCCTCAAAAATTTAACCGTCACATCTCAAGTGCAGTATCGTGTGTTAATTCATTATCGAAGTGCAATAGACTTGAAGCGAAGCACTACGACAAATATGTCCGCTATCAAGGAGCAAAATCAATGACCAGCCAGTGGAACGAAGGGAAAAGGGGAACGTGTGGGGTGGGAGTGGGTTTGGGTGGGGGGTTGTCATCAACCTTCGGGTTAGCCGGTATTTACTGGGTGGAAATACCGAGTGTCTACCAAATGTTACTGAGGGGTTTTCCTATCTCTAATTGGGGAAACTGGGAAAACCTCGGAATATATAGTATAGTAAAGTCATGTGGAACATATTAAAGAGCATTAAAACTACAAGAAGAGGTTTGGGTTCGAGTGAAGTACAACCACTCGAACAAAAGCACTCTAGCAGACTGGCAGAGTGGTGCGAGAATGACATTATTCATTATTTCATGATGGAATGCTTTCCGATCTAGCGCAATCACTAGGCACAAACACAGACTCCGTAACGGCAAGTAGTTGAACTCTGAATTTGGACTGCCACATTTCGTCATTAGCTAGTCAGCATCGTCTAATTATCCAATGCAGTTTTTAGTGATAACACTCAATGTGAGGTGCACATTAAACAGTGTCTGCATTGTGATACTGAAATCCCCAGTCAGCCAATCAAGTTAGGAAGAGCAATGGTAACATCCCAGATGGTCATTATGCATTAAAGGCCAATGGTCATGTAACATATTTCCTTTATACTCACACGGGTGAAAAGGGGACATGTCAAAATCCCACCACACCAAAGTAAAGTTCTAGATGTACATTATGAGTTATTTCAATTACTTTCGAGAATTTGAGGCTGATGACATCACAAGCGTAACGAGTCAAGGGCGCCCGTAGACCCTCTACACAGTAAATGTTTCTTCTCTTTCTCTTTTTTTGGCGGCATGATAACAAGAATACGAAACAGGTGTTCACTCAGAAATGAGTGGGATCATTCTTCATCATTTTGTGAACAATTTTGGGGAATAAAAAACCCCAAAAATCACTGATGTATTCCATTTAAACAGTCATACCTATATAAAATTTACATTGAATTTGTCACTAACTCAATCCTGGCCATTCATGCCGACTGAAAGCAATGCTTATTACCAATACACCCAAGTTACGCTATTCAGTTAAATATTCAGTAATAGTGATTCCTGAATTTCTACTGTAGAAGATATCTGTGTCTCGGAAAAGGCAAAACATGGCGAGCAACACGGACGTCGGACGCGGACCGGATTGCAACAAAACCGTGAGATTTGACCATTGGGCGAGGTTTGTACTGTAATGTTATCGAGTGTTGACACGTGCAATGGTCAGGAAGAACCCAGAATTCTTCCGTTGTGCCCACCATTTGTGTCAACGAGGAATTGGCTTACTTAATCGTAGTCCACAACAATTTTCAGTCTGAGCGTTCGGTGTCGTCCAGATAGATATATGGATTTTCGTTCTATTGTAATATACCAGTGCACCATCAACTACCAGTGTGGCTTAGTCAGTACCTGTAGTAAAAAACGAGAGAATAAAGCCAAAAAGGTCATCACTTCAAGGGTTTGGTAATACAACAAACTTAATAAAGCCAAACTGGCATAACATAGCCTCTCTTCTATGCCGCAAGGAAACTGGAGATTAGTGTAGGGCCGATACTAGTTGGGGCATCGAATCGAGACTGCTTATTGCTTCTGCTCGATTCTGTTCAAAAACCTCCAAATGACGGTATTCACGTAGCGGATACAGGGGGGGGGGGGGGGGTGGGGGCCCAGGGGTCCGGACCCCCCCCCCAGTTTGGTGGACACTTTTGAAAACACTATATGAATTCTACCCATAATGTGGATCCAGATGGCTCGGATAGTTCGGCCCCCCCCCCCCCTATTCCTTCTCTGCTATGTGATGTCATCTGTGCCTGAATGTACCTCTACATACGTTCATCGTGTGACCCTTTGCAAGGCCTGAAAACCATTTTATCCCCCAAATAAAGTTGTCTTGAAATACAAGTTTCAAGACACCGTTTTTGTGTAGGGGGTCGGGTGCACCCGGTACCATATCATTGAGATAAAGTGCTATGTGAGACACTCCATCTATCGCACCTATCATTTTTATTTTTTTTTTTTTTTTTAATCATCACTTGCCGGACAAAGGACCTACCATACGAGGCCCGGCAAGGGTGCGGACATGGTATATCGCACGAATTGGCAGCGGCGAAACCTCCCAGGTACACGGAACAAGGCATGCCTCTTTTGCGGGGTCTTAATGTGAAGGAGGGGGTACGTACACGCCGACGGAAACTAATTCACAGGTTGCCTACCACATTTTTGCCCTGTTCCTATCCCCTCAAGTAGGCCAAGCGAGGAGAAGGCAACAGGTCCCATTTTTAAGTCTTTGTATGACCCGACAGGGATTCGAACCCGGCCTCCACCCTTACGGTGGAAGCGGACGCTCTACCAACGTGAACCACTCGGTTAGCACAGTCATCTCCGTGCGCGTTTCCGCCTTCGCTTTAACTTCTTGTACACATATCCACATCATACTGCAGAGGTCTCACGAGCAAATATTTAGTATTAATATTACGCATCATCTTTGCTATAGAGCATACGGTATCTCATTCCCTCAAAGCTACACATAAGCCTCTCTACATATCAGAAAGACCCACTGATTGAATTTCATCTTGAGTTCTTTCTCATTGTTGATGGGGTAGTATTTAGTAGCAAAACACAATAGTGGGGCGAAAGGCAGTATATCACCGGCGAGATTCCGGGTATAGTTCGTTTGTATAGTTAGAAAACATGCAAACAGAATTCAACACTAAAAACTGGACGAGGCTGATGATTTCGAGCGATGGAAAGTTATTTCAAAATCTGAATTTGTCCGGAATGCCCTCGCGTCCATCTGTCCCTCTGCCAAACCAAAAGTATTGAGGGTTGGACCCCCCCCACCCCCCATGATAGCCACTCATGCCATGCCACTTCCCGTCATGGAGCCTGAGTGGGTATAATGCGCCGACGAACCGAAGACAGGACCTCGACGAAGACGTGCCACGAGGAAAGAGGTTGGATATTTCGATCAGTCATTCCAGTGTGCGGATAAAAAAAATGGGGAAGAAGAAAGGACATTCGAGAGAAGATTGGAAAATTAAGTGAGAAAGTGTATGGACTTCATGTGGGTTAGGGTGAAAAAGTAAAAACCAATTGGGCTGTCATTTTCGCTGTGGGATCAAGTTGGACCCCTCCCTTTTGAAATTCATGGATCCGCCTCCTGGTGAACACGCACAAGCAGTGTGGAAGTATGGCAACTAAATTATAAAATGTTCTTTGTGTCAAAATCTGCATGTCATGGCTGCCAATTGGATTTGAATGCTGATTGAAGGTAGTTCCCATTCTCTAACGTTTAGGATACAACGAATACTGATAACATATCTTGTTGTATGTGGTGTAACAATAAGATGTTCACCTTGATTTCTTCTAGTGCTCCTTATATTTCTGCCGTGCTGGACGCCGTGCTGGTTAGGCACGGATTTGTTATGATCCCTAATGAAAAACGCCCTTTCGAGAGAACGGGATGATATCCCGACTTCCTAATTGTGGGAGCATTTGTAAATTGTAAAAACATCCATGTGCAAATGTGTCTAAAAGACAAATTTAACCAACTGACTAATGACGAAGAGTCTTCCAGCAAAAAAAACTATGTACAAGTAACAGGGCACACAAGAAGGTACGACGTACGAAATAACAACAACAACAACATCTTCACCAACCAAGTCCCGCACAACGTCACTGAAGTCTAGTTCTAAAAAGGATGTCAATCCGATGCTCATGATAGCTAAGCGGCGGAGCCGGATAGGCCTAATCCCACATGTCGTTCTTGAGCTGTTTTTTTTTATTTTCATGAATTTTTTACTAAAAGACGCTCACCGCGGCAGTTTGAAACCATTAGGACCAGGTACAAGCGAGTGCGATTTCAACAGTTGGGAACGTGGCATTAAGTACCTTGTCGATGATCAGACTATATAACGATCCGGGGCGTGACTGCAGTCCGGTTGGCTCATCGTCTGTGATATTTGTTCAACAAAGAGTTTTGAAAACTTCTGAATTGTACCAGCTCGATCCCCATCGTATCATCTAATTTATCCTTGTACTTGTGCACTGAGGCAGTGGCGGATTGCTGGATTGGATAGTCGTTAAGAGCCCCATGCCCTAGGAACACAGAATCAATGCAGATCTCTTCATATGCTGCCAATCGCTGCTGTAGTGAGCTAAAAATGGTTCAACCACCGCGAAGGAAGTTTTCCACACGGAACTTGACTTGACTTGACGGGGAAAGGACAGCCTGTCCGCCGCCGAGTTGTGCGTAGTGGGCGTGCCTGACAATTTAGCACCTGATGCCTGCGTAGTGGCCAAAACAACTCTAGTCGATCCTCGACGAACCTTTGTAGATAAGTCTAGATGCAACTGCTGTGTTGAGGTCGAGTTGTGTATCTTGCAAGATTAATTGTTGCATTAGTCTGTTCAGAATCGCGTGCCAGAAAACTGTGTTAGAGCCAGTTCTTAGCAGACACATCTTCTCACTGGGGTGGTGATCTAATCTTCAGCAAAGTCTGCCCACGCCTGCTTGAAACTGAGAGAACCCAGAATAGAGTGCTCTAACTGCATTCTGCTCTACATGACCACCGCGTTGTAGTTATGAGTTGGAACGAGATGGCGGCACTGTTTTCAAGATGTCAACAGTTTCTCTGAAACGTTGTGAGAAGGCTCGTGAAAAAAAACATAGATTGTAAATGCAAAGAAAGAAGCCCATCCAGGCCACGAACAGTCTGCGCTTCATGCATGGATTGGAAGGAATGCTACCAAACCTTCCATCAGTCTAAATTCGACCTGCTGAAAGTTCTTACATACTTCTGAAATACGAGTATGCAATTTGGTGGGGGCCCCCTTTTTGGGGGGCTCCTGGGCACGTGCCCCGTGGCCCATGCTTGAATCGGGGCACACAGACACATTGAGGATCTGAGTATAGTGACAGGCAGCCCAGCGCTCAGAAGAGGACATGTAAGTACGTGTAAGTAAAGCCCAAAACAATCATAAGATGTACATTTATATGTTAATACCAGCTGGTTCCTCTTGAAATAGAGAAAACACACACATTGGTTCCTCGGGGAGCCAGCAGGGCACAGACAGTTCAGAGGACAGCTCCCTTCTGCAACATAGACAATTCATTCCTTTCTCAGGGCTAAAAAGACGAATATCGGTGATTCTAGCGCCCGCAGCCAGCGATTGCGATCACATAGGGGCGGTAATCCACCCAATATTTACTTATTTCTTATGGTAGGGGCATCGTTGGTGACCCTTCGATACATTGCTCCCCCTCCCCTCCTGGACTACAAAAGACTCCAGGGTACCAGGATTCCAGTCAATAACATTAGAATGAATGGACAAAGCAGGTTACATGCAAAGTCATTCATATTAAACAGTGACACGTGGCTGCCTTGAAAAAACCGTAGAGAGCCCGTTAGATAATAAATTGGTTCAAAACTGATTTAGGGTCAACAAATATTAAACTCAGACCTTGTTGTCTGTATCGTCCTGTGTTTAGTATCCGGTGACTTGGTGGATCCGTTCCATAAACGTAGTGGAGATGTTGAGAGAGTGTCTGGGGAGTAGTTTATCCGATCAAGAACCGAACACTGTTTGTACGAATAAGATCTAGTATAAGATCCACGAGCATGATGCATAACAGCCTACTACGATAATCACCTTCAATGCGTAACGTCAATCAGGATTATTAGCCTATACCCAAAAGAATGGTTACAATGGTACATCAAAATTCTGACCGCGAGAGCCTTTAGAACATCTCCGATCTCTATTCACTATACATAGGACTTTCGATGCATTGAAGGTTGGAAGACACTTTGACTATAATCACCACGTTTTATTACTGCATGCAGTCTAAGAAATTCCATGTAACTTCAAAATGGTAGATCATCGGAGTGTTGAATAACTGAGTTTACCGTTTTAATGACCTCGGAATTCACGAAAGTATGTTACCGCTTTTGCCAGTCGACGTTCAAAGTAAATTCAATCTGCCATGTCAGAATTTAGGCGTATATGAAAATATTTTAGTGAAGGGTTTCCCCGCATGCTTCTAGTATCAACCCGATAGAATCACAGTTGAAAGGTGGGAACAGCATGGAAGAAACAGACTAACGGTCGAAGAGACATGGTGACGGCTCAACACGCCAGAAGAAAAAAAAATGATGGAACCTGACTGACTAACTACAAACTGGAAAATCGTCCCGGAAAGAACCAAGGCCAGAAGAGAGAAACATCGGGGTAAGCTTCCATAAGGCATTGTTGACGAATATCGCTGTTGCAGAAATTCAGAGATAAAAAGAATGATACCTTTCTCGGGTTTAATGGCTGCTCTTACTGGTACAAGAAAAACAGTGACAGGCGTTCCCACGAAGATGATTGTTGTAGGACCATAACTTTTAGATACTATAAACAAGAATGCACCTCTGCGTAGTGATTCCTTGCCTTTTTTCTGACAGTTCCCCTTACTCAGACTATATTCAAAACCCTGCAAGTGGTGGTGCCAATCAAACCAACAATTGCACAAAACGATTCACCTGCAATATTTACTCAGCGCATGAGATGAGATACTTGTGCTTTTGACCAATGGTCAAAAAGTCATTGAGGGGCAATTGAAATGAATACATGAAAAATAACTGGTAAGTAAGTAATCTTGAAGGTGGAGGGTTAAAGCCACGAGTCATAACCAGCGAGGTCCAATGTGTTCCATTCAGTGTGGGAAGTCCCAGACGACCGTAACACCTACGTCAGCAGACTGCAGGCAAGCTAAATGATGAGGTCACTTTAGCAACATTCAATACTCATAAGTGACTGGTGTCGGTCAAAGCAGATGATGAAGAAGTGGCAGTCTTTGATGATATCGGACGACCACCATCATTAACAAATGTGAAAAAATATTCTTTGTGAGGCGGTATATGGGTGGGGAAAGAGAAGTTGCATACAGGCTATATATTATCAATTGATCCCTCCACTACCCTGGACAAGGCGAGTCATTGTATGGTTACAGCAGTGTCAATAGCCTGGTGTATCACATGTTGGTAATTGTACCATACGTCGTTAATCAATAATGGTGACTGAGGGGTAAAGTCATTGCCAGTCAATCGTTTCCAATTGTTACAGAGAGTAGTCTGGGTCTTTCAAAGTGACTTGGGTGGTGTAGTCAAATTTTCATACTTTTCAGCACAAGATGACTGAGGGTGCATCCATTTGTTGAAGTGACAAGGACTCACCTTGTCTGGGGTACAAGGGGTGGGTCGTGCCATTGACAAGTGCATAACTGTTCAGAACACTTGTATCAACACTTGTAGCCATTTTACCAGTCCATCAAATGTTTTATTGCTATGTTTTAGGGTCCAACTTTCACAGGCTTCAAATACACATATCCTCCTACATTGGCTGGGGTTGAGGATGATTCTATATGACCAACCCCATGCAGCACATCCCATAACAAAAATATATCTGGGCACGATAATAATACAAATAGATAATAGAACAGACAAGATCTTTGTAATTTTCTCGTATATATAGCCCATGTTGAGACATTTCGGAATTAGTGGGCTCAGTTAATGTTGATCCGAGGACTTCTGGCCATTGGTTTAACATGTTATTATCCTGGCCATCACTTTTCCCAACATAGTCACATCATGTGGGACAGGCACACCAGATAGAGAGGCAATGGGGAAAGAAGAGAGATACTTATAGACTTAAACCCCTGCCCATTTCTGCCTGGGGGGTACAGGGTTAATGCCTCCTCACTTTTGCTCATGGGTTACAGGGTGGGTTAATGCCCTCCTTTGCTCAATAGAAAAAAATGCCACCAAATGTTGTGCCCTTCCTTACTTTCAAAAGTGTCCTTGACCTTGCTTTCTTGTCTCCAAACGCTTCTACACACACCACAGTTAATCCTAATTGGGCTTGTCTATGAATAACAGGTAATAATACACCAATGGTCAGTCCTGACTGTCAAGTCATTTCACAACCTGGAAGTGTGCTTTTCGCATTCCCCGTAGGGAAGTGTAAAACAACAGATAATCAGTAGATGAGTGCACACATAGAGAATAATTGGATTTACCACCTCTCAATCCTCTGGCATTGCAGTGCCAGGTTAACCATTTCCACAACTGAATGTTTGGCCAGGCAGTCAAAGGTTATTATGTGTGTTACTTCACACTTCTTTGCAGTCTCACAACCACAGCTTGAGAGATTAAATCCTATTTGAGGATTGGGAATGTTGATCAGTCAAACTGAAGGTTATTATAGTATACACCCAGAAATGCAACAGTGGTTGAAGAGGATAATGGCTGGGATAATAGGTGTTCTACTGAATTCAGAGGACATTTCCTGGTGTGCATTTTGCTGTAATAACTAGTAAATGGGAAATTTGAAGATCATAACAACCTGTTTTCAAATATTGTAAAGCAACAAATCTTGGCATTCTCCCTTCGAGTACATATAATATACGCCTATGGAAGAAAATTGCCAGTTGTCTACCCCTCCCATCGATATCCATATCTCGTATAGAAGTATACGCAAGAAGAAACGCCGTATTGCTTGCAATTTAGGAATTTGTCAATGAATGCGTGAGCGGCTTCAACTAGGGCTACATTTTTCAATTTTATAGGCTGACTATGAAACCTGAAGGGAGGGGGGGGGGGTGGTGCATGAAGAAGAAAGAGGCATATCTGAGCTTGCAATTCCCACGACACCCATAGAACAACTTGACCACTACTGATCAGGATGGGACAATACTACAGTACACGGTGGTCACTGGTGCTAGTACCCTATTCGAATATCAGGAATAATTAATAAAATGACAACTTGACGGAATTTGTACTGTCTTCAATGGGGGGGAATACATGTATTGGGGAAGGGGAGAGGGGACGGGGGAATGGAAGCAAACCAGATTTTATGAGGAGGGTAACACAACACTTGGGTGGTCGAAAATGTAAAACACTAAAGGGAGAGGAGTATACGCAAGAAGAAGAGGCGGTTCTGTTTGCAATTAGGAATTTGTACAATAAATTGAAGTGATGCAGGCTTCAAACAGGGCTCCATTTTTAAATTTCCCATAAGCTGCCCTATGAAAACTGGGGGGGGGGGGGGGGCGGGCACAGACCAAAATTGCCACCCCACCCGTAAAAACACCACTACTGGTCAGGAGGGACGTTATAGGATGGTCTGGGGCTAATAATAAAATGACAATTCAAGAATGACTGTCTTCAGGGGGGAAATATTGGTTGGTTGGCTATATGCTTGTTCTCACCTGTACAAGGAATCGTTGCGGAGAATACGGATTGTCCTATGGGGACCCAGGAGGACTGACGATACCCAAAAAAACAATAGGGTTATTCTCATATGTGTACAATCCACAAACTTAATTTGAAATTGATAGATACTTGCATTCATTAGATAATCATGCTGAGGCGCAGATGTCAAATGCCAAAATTTATCACATTCAGTGTTTTAGGCTGTCGTGACCGCCCACATTCATTCGATAGCTTGTGATAAAGAGCCTTCGTGTTATGGTAGTGTCATGACTTTTTCGCAGTTTGTCTTAACAAGACGCTTCCGGCCAACACTTAAAAAGCATGCAAAATACCCAGCTAGGTCAAAAGGTCAAATGAGGTCAAAAAGGTCAATAGGTCAATGGAGTTCAAGTTGGTCACCAGAAGTATTTCACCCAGACGAACGAACTTTCCATTATGGCCAGTCCCCAAAATGTTTCGTTGCCGAGATATTGACGATTTTAGTGTATGACCTTTCCCCATTCATTGAATAGATTGTGATAAGATGTATAGTAGTATGGTAGGTCTGACGTTTGTTGGCTTAACAAGACGCTTCCGCCAATACAAAAAGCAGGCAAAAGCACAGGTTAGAGGTCAAATGAGGTAAGAAGGACAAAAGGTCAAAAAGTCAAAGTCGGTTCACCAATGTATTTCAAACAGACCGAACAAAAACTTTCCATTACAACATCACTCTAAAATGTTTCGTGCCAAGATAGATAAGATGCCATATGAGGCCCTAAAGACCTTGAACCCTCACACCAAAAAAACAAATAGGGTCATCCCCGCCATGGCTTACACATACCTACCCAAATAGTGAATTTCATAACGCTTGCGATCATTTTAGATATAGGTTGCGGACAAGGAACACTTTTCAAAGTTGACATCTCATGACCTTGAAACAACCATCGATTGGTACCAAAAAACAAGAGGGGTCATCCCTTCCTATGGGTGACACCTACCTACCTGATATGAGCTAATACATGGCTTGCGTTTGTTAGAGATCGCGTGGAAACGGAGAGTGTCACACACAACACATACACACACAAAAACACACAACACACCAACACCAAACATACACACACACGCACACGCGTGACTGCATGGATTCCGTTATGGCTTCGCCAAGGAATCAAAAAACAATGGAACGCACCGGTTCACATTTCTGCCGCTGATACTGAGTCGGATTGCTCAGTGTGACATTGATATGAATCTGTTACTCACCAAGTCATACATGCTTCAAAATGATAACTCTCTGGGGACTCAAATGCGTGCATAGGCTTGCTAAAATCCACACAGAAGCTGGTGGGAAGTGGGAACAAGTAACCAATCTTAAGAGCTGACTCTTGACAGGGACAATAAGATTCGTTGGACTTGTCTTGACACCTAAAAGAGTATTATTTGGAGAATTATCAATCTGGTTTTAAATGACGCCAATCAGACCACCAATATTCCGAAATTCTTCATAATGCTCACGTAAGAAAATAAAAAAGTATTTACTGCCTGGCTTCAATAGAAATGATTGTTGAACTGAAAAATTTAGAATTTAGAAAGATTTCTAACCCAGCGCGGAGTATCAGCTAAAAGGATTCTCCCGACCGAGTTGCGGTGTACCAGAAGCAACCCATTGTGTTCACTTCCGCATTATGCGTAAAAATTATTCAAGGTCGACCTATCCTCTTTGAAAACTACAACTGGCCCCAAAAACACCAATTCATAGAAAATAAAATAAAAAACATTATTGAACCAAACCTGGACATCGTTATTTAGGCATGTTGATGATTGCAACTAGCTCCAATAGCATCGGACGTGCCATGTCCCGTTTTTAGAACGTTTTATAACCTTGTTGACCGCCAGGTTGGGCCTTTGACCCGCTAAAATAATAACAGTAATCATCTACTCCCCTGTTGCACATTTGCCCGCGCTTGGAATTCTAACCTTTGTTTACCCCATACCTTTGACCCAACCCCCGAATATAGGAACAAGCATCCTTGTGGCTGTCCCTACATCTACTTGGTGAGGACTCTTCGTTTTTCGTTCCGTAGTTCCTTGTGGGTTTACAAAGATTACAACTTTGACCTATGCATGTGGACCTTTGTTGATCTTGACCCAACTCCCCAAATATGCCTACCAAATAGGATGATCCTATGTCTCTTGCGTTGACTGGACGAGTCATCGTGTTTACAAGGGTCGTAACGAACACACAAAATACCGCATACTGTACTGATGCCCACATAACGCACGCCATTGTGACGACATGTCCACCTCTTAAGTGGCAAGGTATAAAATTTATCATGTCAACTTCAAGTTGGCGCTGAACGGTTTATTGTCTTTCAGTGTCAATTGACCTACAGAGATGTTCTATGATTCCATGAGTATATTATTATGTCGCGTCACACGACATGCAGGGAATGTTGAAATCCAGAAATGGTTAGTACACAAGCGACATTGTAAAATTCAAAAATAGATATTCCGAGTCCCAAGGATATCTGCCCCGATTATTCTTTTTCCTCATGTATGAATCCTTTTCATGATAAGAAAAAAATTGACGGTATTCTCCCACCAGCACCTTATTTTTCATTAGAGTGAGAACAGATCTAATAAGATACTGGCGGCATGGAAAGATACGGCAGTTTTGCGTGGCAAGTTGATTATCGTTCAGTACGGGGACCTGTAAATGATAATTTTGAAGGTAAAATAATAACACTTACCACGCTATATCATCGCCCTTTATAACCTATGGAAGTTATTTCACGATCACATTTTTACCATAATTTTCTCCCCCGAGCTGATTCTGTACAAAAATTGATTTTGTTTGCGTCTAATAATTAGATCTAGAAAGTGTGGAGTGGACTATTTGCTGGTTAATCAGAAATAATATGATGATTTGGCCACTTCAGAGGAGGGCAACAACTACAATTTATTTTGTTTATTACCGTGGTATATCTCTCTCGCGCTCTCTCTCCGTCCTATAGGAGAACAACGACACCAATCAAGTATAATCCAGTCGCGCGGGTGGCAAATAACAGCGGCGAATTCCCAAACGGTACATTACCTGGGAAAACTGGACATGACATTTGAACAGACTAGAGGTCCAACCATTTGGTCGCAATTTTTCATATGCTCGATGGCCAACAGTCCCCCCATAATGCCCTGTTACTCTAAACTAGGAACACTGAAACATTGATACTCCCGTTTGAAACGTCCCCAGATATAGTCTGTCTAATGGAAATCGACTCATCGAATCATTCGTTTTGGTATAGTACCATCGTAATACCTTAAATAATATGCCTTATTTTTGGCGTCGCCAACCGAATGCCATCAATGCGTATCATGTGGTTCATGGGCCCATGGAATCCATATTGTACGTGGCCTTTCAATGTAGGTACCAGCCTTTCAAATTTATATTTCGATTGCCTCAACAATTATCCACAGCGTTGGACAATGATGAAAAATCATACATAACCAGAAAATGCGTGGTCCGGCGCTTTTTATGTTTGGCATCACCTGAATATATCCCATTCTCAATTGTAAAATACAGTTTGGAAAATGTCCCTGAACGCGTTATGACAATCATTCTTATGGCTACAGGGTGAATAAAGCCGTCAACTGCGCGCGGCGCGGGCGATATCATGTGAGAAAATTATTGAATCAGCTCCTCATGTAGCATGATTTAGCTTTCCAATCGCTTGTAAAGAAATACAAGATGCATTTGCAGGCGAAGACGTGAGACAAAATAATGATTCAAAGTTGGCGATTGGGACGTTCAAGTATCAAACTGTTTGCATCATTCCCTGGCAAAATACGTTACTTACTGAGTTGTTTACTGGACTCTGCAAAGCTCGAGGCAGTGACCCCCATTGGTATTAACATTGGAAAACACAAGATGGTGGAAGGAAAGGCTCTCTAATCCATTAACAATTTCAAAACCTTGAAACAAGGTGGTCAGAGACTGGAATTATTCATCAATAATGACAGGGAGGGTACGTCACTTAAACAGATTTCAACGTTCAATTCCTGTCCTTGTATGCCTCTTCTGTGCTGGATATAGAGAGTTTGATGGTTTAATCAAGGCATTTTGTAATATTTTCGAATTATATGGCATCATATGATTTCGAATTGCGGTTCAATGGAGCTAGTTTTTTATTTTCCAGACTATGCTATATATTGGGGTCTTTCTTTTGTCAGTTTTTAATTATTTTATAGTGTTATGGTTCTCGGATATCGGGCTAGATTAGTAAGCGATTTGCTAACCGAGTTTTATTACCCTATATGAACGTTGAACTAAATGAATAAATAATAATTCAAGCGCATTAATTTGTATAGGCTAGATCATACTCTGTACCTTCATAATTTTATAATCCTATTTGGTACTTAATGGCGCCTTTCCACCGAAACATGCAAGTATAGTCAATTGGAAACTACACACAGAGAAAGCATGAAGAACGTAAAATGCCTCTCATCAACACTGCTTCTTCACAAGAAAGAGCAATATTCGTACTTAGCCGTCAACTATTTTTTACTGTTCACTTTTTTATCTAACAAAAATAATTATCTGACAGGAACAAGTAACGTACCGTCCGCCTCGTCAAATGTTCCTTTTTTGGCGAACCATCTACCGCTCTTGCTAGTCCTGTCAGTGTTCCACCCCCAACGCATAGGTGGACCATTTTTTGCCCTGCTTTGCGTCGGCGGTTCATGAGACTGAGTGAAACCTTTGGACTTTCCACTTGCGAATGTCAGTCTGCATCCTTGTTCAATATAGACATTAAATCTTCCAATCACTCAGGACGGTGGTTTCCATTGAAACCCTGGTTATTCGGATCCAATTACTAGTTCCATTTGTGAGAACTATTGCAAGGAAGTGCGTGGCTCAATTCTTCCTTCGTTTTCTGGATGAGCACTGTCCGATATGGAACGATAACGATTAAGCGGAGATTTACAGGCTAACCCGGCGGTTCAGTAATGTATGTTTTTCGAGAATCAAACTCTATTAGTAATAACAATGATGAACATTGAACCACTAGGGGAAACGGCGATTTTACTCGTAAATGTTGTACTCTGTCCTGAAATATCACCATATATCAATAAGCCTGAATATAATTTCGTCAGGCAGAATTAGGCCTGAATTTGTGCACAACTCTTGTTGACTATTATGATGTTGGTGAATGGATTTTCAATTCCTTGCCAAAGGCAAAATGAATTTATGAAGTCACGCACCGTGCGTACGTGTGTGTGTGTGTGTGTGTGGTGTGTGTGTGTGTGTGTGTGTGTGTGTGTGTGGTGTGTGTGTGTGGTGTGTGTGTGTGTGTGTGTGTGTGTGGTGTGTGTGTGTGTGTGTGTGTGTGTGTGTGTGTGTGTGTGTGTGTGTGTGTGGTGTGTGTGTGTGTGGTGACACCCCTTGTCAGCACGATATTAAGCGACGGCAAACATGTCTCACTCAAATTGGGTATGCCGGGTTGCAACATATCGAGAGGATACCCCTACTGTTTTTGGTGTCAGTTCAAGGTCGTTCAAGATCACGACAGGGCAAAGCTTCGGAAAGCTGTGTCAGCATGATATCTGACAAACGCAAGCATGTCTCAAGTTCAATTGTTATGTGGGTTGCACGTATGGTTAGGATGAACCCCATTGTTTTTCTTGGTGTTAGGTCAACGTCATATAATGTCATCATATAGGACAATCTTCATATATCTTGGCAACGAAATATTCTGCAGGGATGTCGTCCTGAAAGTTTGGTTCGTCTGGGCGAACGACATCTGGTGGCCTACTTTGACCTCATTTGACCTTGTGAATTGATTGTTATTTTTTGTGATGACCAGATTCGTCTTGTTGAGACAAACCACAAAGTGAATTATACTAGTAATACAACTCACCTATCACGAGCTATCTCAAGGAACGCACTGTGTGAAAGGTCAAGACAGCCTTAAAACACAGGAATGTTGTTAAATTTGACGTTTGAAATTGACATCTCGGCAACAAAACATTGTAGAGGGATGGTGTATTGAAAGTTTTGTTCGCCTAGACAAACTGCATGTAGTTTCGCTATGCATGGGAGCCTATGAATATTCCGTGTGGCCAAATGCCATCGCAATTTCAGATGCTTGTGTCAGGCTGGAAATATTATTGACATAAATTGTTCCAGGCCCCGTATATACCCTCTATATGGCAGGGGTATGTGGATACCCAATTTGAGAAAAACCTGCACCTTCGAATGCCCCCCAAATAAAAGTGTGTAGATATTACAGTAAATACACCTGTATGACTGATATTGTCTTGTGGCACTGAAGTATTAAGCATAATATCCTGCACTCTCATGTGTCATATAGTCAACAGGGTTTGGGTTATCGCTGGTCAGTCTCAAGGAACACCTAAAAAAACTTGCAATGCCTTACTGAGTATTAAGCTTCAGTGTGCCAGCATTTACCCTATACTCACATTGGCTATTTGATTTGATGATTGATCCCCACTTCGGGATATTATGGTTTTGGCAGCGTCGTCTCCGCCGAGCGTCCGCCGGAAATTTTGGTGTTAACGCCATAACTCCATAACACACGTCCGATTGACACGGAAATTTGCACACCTGTTCGCCTTACGGAATCTCAGGATTAAGTTCGAATGTGGGCATCGCAGCACCAATCTGGCGGCAGCCATCTTAGATTTTCAACGGGACTGAATTGATAGTGTGTGTACAGTAACTCCCTGGTGCCTTGTCGGATCTATATGGAACTTTTGCACACTGATCGTTCCGATGAAATCTCGGCAGGGGTCGAAAAGGGGGCCTCGCTCGATTGCTATGACGGTGGCAATTTTGTATTTTTGCGAAAACTGGAGTTTGTGTTGCTGATTGCGTGTTTCGGACGTGGCGATCGTTTCAAGACCAACGTTTGTTTTCGCCATATGACCATCTGGCGGGCATCTGTGAATTTTTGCGAAATGCATTTTTCACAGATTGACAAAGATTTGTTTTGTTTTTTGTAACTTTGCACACCTGATCGCGTCATGAAAATTTGGAATGGTGAAACAGGGGCGTCACCACCGCTCTGACGGACGGCCATTTTGTATTTTCTGCGAAACTGAGTTTTTCACTAATTTGCGCCTTTCAGGGAAACAACATGGCGATCATTTTGAGACCAAACTTTTATTTTCGCCCCATACGACCTTCACGGCGCCACTGAATTTTTCCAGATTTGACATTGCATATTCGGAGCATGGTGTGTGCATTGGCACCAAAACTCCCACTTCCCTGGGTTATAATCCCTTCTGATAAAAACAAAAAACAAGGCGGACAATGTCACCTCTGATTGATCGAGTGTGGATATTACAGTTGGGCGGTTACCCACCAGGGCGATGTCTAGTTTATTATTGGCATCTCAACAAAACTAGCCAATTCATTAAATTAAAGGGTACCACCAGAAGTGTATTTGCAGAGGGTGGGGGCGGAGTGCCCCCTGACAGGTTTCCTGCGACGAAGCCCGAAATACCAGGACGGTAGGGGCAGCAAACATACGTTTGATACACTGTTTCCAACAATACGTACATGTAAGACCCCCTCACTGCGGGTAACCCTGAACACAAAACGAACTCAGCACAACCGGGAAACAAAAAGCCTTACCCGAGCTCCGCTCCATCATGACAGGTCTCTGCACACAAATGCAAACAATTGAGTTTGAGTGAGTTGGGCTCACAACAGTAGAGAAAACCTTTAAGCCTCACTCATCAGTAAAAAGGTAACATTTTAGCTGTCTCAAAACTTGTTTCTGTTGAAAAAATATATTCATGTTAATTAGACAAGAGAACAGATTTTTTTTAACATCTGGGTCAATGACAGAATGACCCGTATTTGCCTAGCCCTGCTCGAAAAACGTGGTAACCTCTAATCAAGACCAACTACTGGCATACTGTCTCTTGTTGGCCTCAAAGCTTATCTGGGTCAACAGAGTGAGATCAGTCGAAATAGCCTCTCTACCTATGCCTACCCAACACGCATGGGGTTCAATATGGCATACGTTCAAAATACTTAATGGGGAACTATGATCACTCTGTACATTTCTTAGTTGAGACTGCACACAAACTCAAACTGTCCATAATCTTATGGATAGCGCGGGTGGTGTTAGACCTTACTCCCACCGAAGTTTAACAATGCCATGCAGGGATAACTTACTTCATCGATTTCTTCATTGTGTTGGGTTCTGTGAGTGGGGTGGGTCCAATAGGGCTCGCAGTTTTATTTTTATTGACGTAGAGGCTCAAGGGTTGGGTGGGATGGAGCGTTACAGATGAGCCTGGAAAACGCCCGCAGATTCGCCATTGTTAGTCTCGTTATTTAAGGATTCGGGTGCTCTTCCGTCATAATATTTAACCGTTCCACCCCCTCGTCAATGACATCGCAGCATCCGAAAAAGGGCCAATAAAAAAAATCGATATCCATCCTAAATACCTCCAAATGCATCACGAGGCTCCAACAGTGCATACTGTGGGTGCAAAGCCATGTTCGATATGATATCTCACTTGTTTGTTATGAATCGCTCGACGAGCATAGAATCACCTGTACCCAGGCAAAGGGAGCCTGGATACGGCAATACACGGAATAAGTGCATCCTTTTTGGAGGTATCTGACGTGGAGGTGATGGGGGTGTAAGCACATACAAACGTCCATCCAAAAACGACAATCGCCTCCACTCTTTTTCCGCCGTTCCAGTCTCTCGTACTGACCGCGCGGTGAACAGCAGTACATTTTTCAAAGTCTCCCGTATCGAGATTCAATCTCCCGGGTGGAAACCGACGCCCTATCAAATTACCACTCACGTTTGACTGTAGCACGCACGATTAGCAGACCTCTCCTACTATAACGGGGGGTCACTCTGCTTGAGCATTTTCTCAGAAAATTGCGCGAATGGGATGACGGGGGAGGGGGGGGGGGGCGGTTGGGGACAAAGTGCACTCATGGGATAACATAGGTCTTACCTATGTTGTAGCAACAGGCATATGATAGCAACAGATACTTGGCCGGTAGCTAGTTTGTGGAAAGGATCCCGGGTATGGGGGGTCCTGAAAAAATATTCCGCTTTAGCCGGAGTTGGTTTGGGCGGGACACTTTTCTTTCTCCTTCTTTTCCCTTCCTTGTACTTTTCATCTGTTCCACGTGGGGTCACCGGCTATGGTTTTTGCGTAAAATAACCCCTCCCCCACGTTCCCTTCGCTTTGTACAGCTGCTGCATGATCCCAGTATCAGAACTACAGAATCTCATACTGCCGACATACAACCAGTATGAATTTCAAAATAAGGCAGGCCTCCTCTATAATGGAAGCGGCGAGTGGATGTGGCTAGGAGCACTCTACTATGGGACTCAGAGTGAGATTGTGAATAACTATAGATCTGACTTGGGTTCTCCTGACATATTTCTCTCAAAGGGTTGGTTGAGTCCAGAGAAGTGTCTGTTATATCATAGCCCAAATGGAGAACATTTCCGCCAACATGCTCTCCTGAAAGGATTCCCCCCCTAAACCCGTTTTTTTTTTTTCTAGCGCTACAATGTAGATTCATAATTACCTCAGTCTTCTTGAACCCCCCTTATCTATCTTTGGAACCTGTAACTTATTTTACCACATGTATAAAAGGACCCACTTGTTTACAGTAAAAGCTTTATCTGCAGAAACATGAAACACAATAGAACTTAAACCCTCTATAAAAAAACAAAAGGAACACTTAAAAAAGTGTCCTGGCTTTCTTCCGCTTACTTTGTCTAAGTCATCAGCCACCTTCCGATTGGACGGAAACAGCCAGGGGTTGTTGCGTTCGACCTTTGATCTTCATATCGGGCTAGACAAATCGGGGAACTCACGCTTTTAATGAGGGTTTTCCCCAAGGACCAATTAGCCTCTGGATTCTGGATAAACCGGGTAAACGGACGCTACATGACCTCCCTTCCGCAGTCCGCCCATGGCCCGTTTTTCCTCCTGGCTGTTGGTAACTTGACATAGTCCCGACTGGCAAGGTGTGCTTCATCGGGGGGGGGGGGGGGAGGGAGAAGGTACCCTCGTCGTGGAGCCCGTCATTCTGTCGGAGCCCAAGTTGCCTCCTGCCTACAGCTACAACAGACAAATCTATGCTGAGGCCGTCACCCACAACCCTCACCATATCACATCACCCCCCCCCCCCCCACACACACACACTTTCACGAATCTCCGACGCGGCGAGAATATCAGAGTGCAGAAGTTTTGTGTGAAAAATGAAGATCTATTGCCATTTTGGGGACAGGGAAATTCAATCGGTCAAATAATGGTGTTGTTCAGGGAGGTGGGTGAGGTTGCGTATCGGGGCTCGAGAGAACTGCCGCTCTCTGGCCACCTCCTGCGCCACCTCTGCCGATGGAGTTGTGGGCTACAAGCGAAGCCCCCATTTTTCCACAGGAATCTTCGGACATTTTTGGAGGGTCTTAGATCGCTGGTAATTATACCCTCGCAAGGCCCTTTTAAAAGTGTTCGGGGATATCATGTTTTGGGGTGTAGCCCCGTCTCCGCCAGCCTCCTCCGGTCAACTTTACGGCGATAGCTCTTCACGCTTGTATCGAATTGACCCTTGAAACTCCGTACACTGTCCGCCCTAGTGAAACCCGGATGAGTTTGAAAGTGGGAATACTTCAAGTCTGCTGCCCTCTATTTTTTTTGGCAAAATAATGATTTATCCGATTTACACAAAACTTGGTGAGTGGTACAAAGGTGGTTCCGAGAAAAATGTCGGTGATTTCAAGGTCCCAGGAGGTCAATTTGTGTTATTTTCCCAAAATACAGAGTAATTCCTATTCACACGAAACTTGGTGGGTGGGGCAAAAGTGGTCCTGATAACATGACGGTGATTTCAAGTCACCCGAGTCAAATTTTGTGTGTTTAAAAAAAATATATTTTCATGGATTTTTTCTAACTTTTGTCTGATTTGAACAACACTTGGTGATGTGGACTGTTATTGCCCTGAACATCATGAAGGTCATTTCAATGGCACGGCAGGTCAATTCAATGTATCATTATGCGATTTTCCTTCTAGATGAACCTTCAGTGCATATGTTTAAACTACACTTTGGGTGTAAATGTGTACTACAGTGTGGTCCTGGACAACATGTACGGTCTTTTCAAGTCCCTGGGCGGTCAAATGTTATGGCCTCTAACCGAGGTCGCACAAAGGATGCGAGAATGCCGTGTTTAACCCTTCATACTTTGACATGAGCAGCTCAATCAGTCATCGTGTCTCTACGTCTACGGTCTGTTCATCACTCAGTGTCGTTAATGAGTTAAACTGTATCTGCAGTTCAGTTCATACTTAGTAGGATGTGTTATGTTCATGATCATACATAAGGAACGAATAAACATTCACATTTAGGCAGATAGAATTCGTGATCTAAACATTTTTGAAACACTTGAACCAGTCCGAGGGTCACGCAACTACGAAGTACAACATAATACTAACAAGGATGCAGTAAAGTTGCGAGTCTACCGAATTTGCTCACAGGTTAGCCTATGCTAACTAGATACTACTACGGTAATGTGGTCTGCAGTAGGCCTACTACGCTTGATTCTCCACATTATTCCTCCGGAGAACCTCGACCAAATCTGCTGCTGGCGTCTGCTGTTGTTTCCCCTTGCGACTTGGGGATAAGTACCTATATATAGTTCCACGGGATCTTACAAATCCTTGTTGGCCTTAATAAAGTAATTCTAATCATTGTCAATAGCTTGCTGTTGTTTAACTAGATCTTGGCGCATAACAGGATCTTGCTTATCTAGGTTTAATTCCAATATGAGGTGGGGTAATATATTCAACATATTCTCAAAACCGATATCGATTCGACAGGAAGGCATACATGAATTATTTCCATCGACAGTCGGCTTTCAACAACGGCACATAATATGGCCTATCAGCCCATGAAATCTCCCGAAGTCACAAGCGTCTTATTGAACCATGAGCCTAGACTGAACTTGTTACCACTGAGAACTGGAAGCTGGCTTTTTTTATTGACTAGTCGTTATATGTTAATTTGTCTGACTGCTTTATTTATCTGCCGTTAATTAAGTAAATAAACTCCGAACAGAACAAGCTATAATTACATGGCATCCCCCCCCTTTTCGGCAAATATTTGCTTGGTTGTTTGATGTTACCGTATCTATAAAGCCTCACTATGGTCTCGTTATGTTTGATCGTTGTCTGTGCAATTGTCATATCAGTAGAAAACAGGGCGTGAATGGGGTTTGTATAGGGTGTGACACCCTTGAGGACACATGGGGTCACTCCCCCTCATGCCAGTCCTTGCCTGCCAGTCCGAACAAACCGGGATAATTTAATAAAACAAGAAACCGGGCTAAGCGATGCCTTACCGCACCACTGAGTAATTAAAGAACGAGGCCTCCAATACTGTGTTATTTGGTGGTCCTTCCACCTGACCCCAAAACGATAGTGATCCTCTACTCCAAATGACAACTTTTGAGCTCTCTACACCATTCCGTTTAATATTTATCATGCTCACATACGTTCCAGACTGTGGGCCTCATGCTGATCTGATGTGGACCTCGGACCGGACCCCAAACATCAGGGACCATCTACTCCAAATGGCAACCCCCGTTCCAGTATGAACTCTCAACATCCATTCCTTCCCAGTTATCATGCTCACGTGTTTTTGGACTCTGTTGACCTTTGGTGACCTCATTTCCCTATAGCACCTTTTGTGCCAAGAATGAGCTCTCTACATCATTCTGTTGCACAATTTCATGTTGTTTGTTTTGTTGTTTTTCGACCTCTGTTGACCTTAGGTGACTATAACTCTGGTTCAAAAACTAACATGGAATCATCTACTCTCATGGTAACCTCTGTCCCAAGGTGAGCTCTCGACATAAATTGGTTGCACAGTTTTCTTGCCATCATGTTTTCCAGACGTTGGCCTTTTGTTGACCTTAGGTGACCTCGGAACGGTGGGTCATATTCGAAGTAACGCAGATAACGATATCGTGACCCTTAGTTGACCCCTGTAATCCAGGGTCCACATGTCCATAAGGGATTACCACTGTCATCACACTGACAATGCTCTTTTACTTGCGTGCCACGAAGGTTTTGTAATTTCTCTGCCAAATACGAACGTCGAAATATTGCGCAATCGACACCTCTTCTTTTCTGGAATTAAGTTCAACCCTCTCGCCTATACCAAAATCATGTTACTGGTATTTTTTAACGCTAATTAGTGAACATCGAACCAAATATTAACTGAATTGAAAAACAAAATCCTGTATCTTTATTTCCACTTTTTTTTTTACTCAACCTGCGCCGCGCTGGCTGATTCTGTGCAGTTTAGTTCATCATCCTTGAAATTTCAACCTTTCGGTATTCTATCGAGCTGTTACGTGCCCTGAAATTTCCTGTAAAATTTAATAAGAGAACTTTTTAGGGATCTTTCCACTACACATAGATCTCACTCACAGTATCCAGTAATTTTGGGCCAGATTGAATATCTTCTATTCATTTGCTCAAGGATGTTAGATAACAACTTACGCAGCAGCTGATCGAAACCGGGATCATAATTTCGTGCTAATATTGACCCATGACAGCCTTCCAAGATCATCTTACTCAATGGCATCCCGGTCGTGTAAGTAGAACTCTCTACCACATTATGTTGCATATTGTCCGCTCAATGGTCTTAGACTGACCTCTGTTGACTCTGGGGCCTTAACTTGACTCCCAAAACATTAGGGTCCATGTACGCACCCCAAAGCCGACCCTTCATGCCAAGTATTTACATTGTTTCGTTTCACATATTATTGCTCACCAGCTTTTTTTCCTACCTTGACCTCTGTAGACCTGACCCCAAACCAAATGGGTTTTCCTCTTTATAACTGAACCCCCATTTCTGCATTGAACTCAATATTGCTTTGTTTTTTTTTTTCTCTAGATATCCGTAATCCCCATGGAGCGTCACATACACACGCACACGCAACACATACACACTGCGCCGCTGCATATTTCCTCTTGCCTCTGGTAAAGGATAGAATTGGAAGCGGCCGGGGAGAAAAGTTCGGTCTAACAATCTTTTGGAAGCATTTTCTCTCATATCAGAATTGAATGTAGGAGGGTGGTCCAACCTGTACAATCAAACGGGACCTTGGGTAATGCTACATCATTTACGGTTCCATCTCGACGAAGATTATATACTCATTTCTTGATTAACTATAATTTTCCATCAAACTTACGCTAAGTCGACAAAACCTAGAATCACTTGCTCCTCGGCAAATCGTAACAACACTGTCCTGAGTTCTGTGTTACTTCTTTCAGATCGATCAGTGATGGATTCGAACGAACTAGTCCCAGTCGATGCGGCAAGTCGACCAAGGGTTAGTGGGCCAATGGCAGTGGATTCGTCAACACAGGGTTACCTTGAATTAAAAAACTATAACCCATTCGGTGCACATAAGTTTTGAATGTGCTTACTTCTCTTTCGCAATACTTAAATATATAGTGAGTGATCGTGAGTCAAGCACTATACAATAGTAAATTCAAGTCATAACGCAATTTCAATGGCATGATCCCATATAGGTTGACTTCAATGACCTATTTAATTCCACATCGATATGCCAGATCAATTTTCAGTTATTAGAATATGTGTGTGTCTGACAATTTTGACGAGGCCTAGATATTATTTGGAAACCGTTTTTCAGATCGTTCCCTAATCGTCGGCGTTGGGATTGGCGAAATTTGGCGATAGGATACGCTATCTACTATTCCTAATTAGAATCATTTACCTTCACTGAATAGCAAATGTGTTCGGCATCAATACTAAGCTCTCACGAGACGTGCTATAAAATCGCACAAATGGTCAGGGGCAAAAGATATTTCTTAGTGGGGGCTGATCAATGGTGACTGACTCTGGAGGGGGGGGTGGGGAAGAAAAGGGAGTGTTCCCCTCCCCCAAATAATTTCCATGAGGGCAGATGCAATTTGTCAAGCGTGCAGTGTCTGATAACTATGCTTACAGCCTGAAGGTTGTGGGTTCGTATCCGGAACGAAAAATGGTTGGCCTCTTTCAAGGCAGTGAAGAATCCAATCGGTTGCCATGTAGCCCGAGTAATCGAAGAAGTTGGGTTGGGCCGCGAACTTGCACTACCATACTGGTCATGGCGCCAGTTAATCATGGCGGTGGGGTTACATTCACCATCTGCTATGATGAGTACCAGGTGTTCGCACTGGGGAAGAAAGCTGCAGGATTATCTTTGCCCAACGAACTTTTTCTCAACGGACCATTAGATTATGAGCTCCTTAGTCGGTCGCTGGTAGCAACTGCCGTCTAGGGGCGCAATTTCATGTCCTCTATAATCAGGAGGTCATTTTTTCGTCTTGTATAACCAGTCGGTTCCAACTGCACTCAGTATTATGCGTGTTGGCCCTATTAAGTACACATTCGAGAGAGATGGGCCCTAGCCCCTCCTGGTGTTACTGCGTCCCTGCGGAAATTTAAGGTCCACAAGGAGTTGTCCTGTTTTGTTCATACCTAAGCTCTCCAACCATATTCAGATAATCAGATCATGGGAAGGCTCTTACGTACGCTGACAGTCCGAACGAGCACTAATTTTTCTGCGTTTCTTCTTCTCCACATTGCTGACGTAAGAGAAAACTATTTACAGACTGAATTCCCACCGTTGGACCCCAACTTCACTTGGCTCTTTTCCTTCCTTTCACGACGAACGTCGTTTTTTTTTTTTCACATAGTTTGATTTTTACGAGGTTTTTTGACGAGGGCTGGAACAGCGCGAGGTGCACTCTGTCTTCTGCATGTGATATCCCCAGCATACCGGTACTGAGAAGTGTCGTATGGTCCCGAACTTCTCCCCTGTTGGGCGATTTGGCTGCACAATAGCTCATCAGTGCCCAGACTGTTGGACTGGATTAGGAAGAGAGTTACGGATGAAATCAACCGTGGGGCTTTATTTTGATGGAGGGACCTGGACTGAAGGATAAAGCTGGGTTTCCAAAGATGCGTATGCGGGTCCGGTACGCATGTCAAAATGGCCAATTTACGTGAACTGAGCGGGTGCCAGTGTCTTAATATGTCTTATTTAGTTTACAAAGACTAAGATATTGGCAACCAGAGGCAAAACAAAAATAACGAAAGAAAACCAACACTGGATAGGTGAATTAAGCACATGTAGCAATGCTTATACGGACGCGTATCGCCGCGAATTATTTCAATGGAATTGCTCCCCTAAACAGTCGAGCAACGCGAATATGCATGGGCTGTTGCCTTTTTCGTGGTCTTTTCGCACAAACTTGCAGTGTTTTCTCTTCTGAAGCAAACGTTAAATAACGGTAAATATGTAATTTTACATCCAGCCCGCATACTCATCTTTGGAATTCCAGACTAACGATGCTTTGCTCCAGTCCGTAAATTATCAGGGGGCTTGCAATATTCTGAGGCATGGACGCTCTCTGTGGGCCGGGACGGAGAGTATAACTAACCATCACTTCGCATCAGCCTTGGTTACCGCTGGCAGGACTGCGCGTCCAGTGTCAGGGGCTCGGGAGGAAGGAATGGTTAGGTTTCTGCTTGTCCACTGCGTTTTTGTGTGCATATGGCGTGTCATCCGACGGACGACCCTGCCACTGTGTGCAGTCAGACGCGGTGCAAATTAGTGGCTACGTCTGAGAGCAGTGGGGGTAAGGCCCGGGCTTGGTTGCTTGCTCGGAGGAGACAGTGCAATATAATAAGCGTTGGGTGATGTGACTAGGTGCTTTCCAGGTATGCGTTCCCCTTAGTGAATAATTGAGTGAGTGATTGGGGGAATGAGTGAGTGAGTAAACATACGATGTACCCGACAACTGAACAAGCTCATGTACCATAATAACATGCACTCTCGCGGAATCATTGACTATTCCGTGTAGCTATACCGGTACTTTGTCACTAACTAAAGATTTGATCAGCTGGTTAATTATTGCCCGAAATTTTCGTTTCTTCAACTCGTTGAAAACAAAAGAGTTGAATCAAGATGGGACCTATGCACGCTCAAGAATTGCATAGTGAAGATTCATGAACTAAATTGAGGCTTTACAAGAGCCATATTCTTAACACATGCACTGCACGCCATGTACGGTGACCCACGTTCATTGTTGGCGTACTCGTGAAAGCCGCGGTGTTGCCGAGCAGTGCTTGATCGTGACCGTCTACGTACGGTCTCTCTTTGTGGACGGCCTGCCCCCGTGTTCTCTCGGCACGGATCAGGGGGGTGGGGGCCGGCAGCTGGGACAACTCTCCCAGTTCTGATGAGAATGGTTCGTGGGATGGTAGGAGATTCGTTCCCGGGCCTGGTTGCGTTCTCGAGGGAGACGGGGTATTGGAGAGCATATAGGTGCGTCCTGGGGGTCGTTGCAGAGGTTTCACCATACCCCATCACATTAAGAAATCAACCAAAGAGACAAGACTATAGGTTCAAGGATTCAGTATTTACCCTTGAACACCCTTTCGGGGCATTCACACGCTTGCACAGTCATTTAATAATCACATACCTTCACGACAGGCGGGGAATTATCAGGATCGTAATCCGTCAATTTTTCTGTATAACAATTGTTTAATCCCTAACGAGGCATTGGCGCTTGGATGTGAGCAGGGGGGATACCTCTGATGATTACCTCTCGCCGCAACCTTAGTTAACACTGGTGAAACTGCGTGTTCAGCGTCAGGGTGCTCGATTAAGTACCGTATTCACCCTTGGAGATAACTTTTGACGAAGCATCCACATGCTTGCACGGTAAATCAATATTCGGTATATATTTCACGACAGACGGGGAGACTTACCAGGATCCTCAATTATTTGATCTGCACGACGAGTGGGGCTTGAGTGTTCAGACAGTAACTGGATCAAAAGGTTTTGAAGCGGTTATTGACACGCGAGTGGAATTTGCACTACGCTTCTAGCTACGGTGTTGATTGAGGTGATCATGGCTCTGAAAAGGGCGTGGGTACAATATGTATATAGGTACATACATTAGTCTCCACCCAAGTTGGACGTTATATATGTATTATTCGAGTGGTGGAATGAAGCTGTAAGCGGTATCACATTAACACATTAACACGGTGCATTCATGTCATGTGCTTCATCGGTGTTGTAGTACAATAATGCCATATAAAATACAGTGATGCTCACAGTGCATTAATGCTATACTGTGCACTTATGCTGTGACAGTCATGGAGATGGCGTACGAGTAATGTTGGTGCTGGTAAACACCACTAATCAACAAATTGCAGAAGCATCAAGTTGACCAAGACGCTGTGAATTACCTCTCACGACAAATCCCGCAGACTATAAATTAAACTGTTTATAGCCCGCCTTGAATGTTCTCAATCTGTCAATTAGCGACTTAGGCGATCTTCCACGAGATGACGACCCCCCTCCCCTTTGGCACGGAGTAATCTAGGTGTGGTTTCACCGTCTGCTCAAAACTCCTGAAAAAATATCTTCATCAAGAAAACTTAACGTTGAATTACGTTTGATTGACGAAACAGAAAATCGATTACCGTTCCTAGCACGCTCGCACACTGCTTGGCCCGGATGGGTTCACGGTGGAATCGGAAACACATCAACAACGTTCCGGTAGTGGTTGGAGGCAAATAAAAATGAGTGAGGAAGATTTTCAGCTGAGAATGAAAAAAATGGGGGAAATAAGAGACATTGCTATGTTGTATAAATACCCCTTGTGACATGATGACAGTGTGGTAACGGCTGAAACTCGTGTATTGCAAGTCAATGCAACAACGCGGGATACCTATAATATGGAAACTAAGAGCGGGATCCAAATATTTTTTCCCCTTCAATTTCTTCTTTGTGAAAACGTTCTCTTTCTTATCCGTATAGAATCGTGCAAATTGTAGCATGTGCTCCTAGAGATGGAAGTACTGCTATAGAGTCCCCTTCCCCTCAATCAAGGATCACTCTGGGTAAATGGGTTTTGAAAAAAGAATGAGTTTTCACATCATTGAATTCCTTGCCGAAGGCAACAGGAATATATGTAAGTCATGCCCGGCGTATTTGTGTGCGTGTGTATGTGTGTGTGTATGTGACAACCCCTGTCATCACGATATCTAACCTACTCAAACTGGTATCACGTTTCAAATAGGTATGTTTCTCTGTTTCTGGTTCATACTCCAATGCGCCCCTCATATAGGGCATTTGATGGAGGTCTACGTAGTAGACAGTCCACTGATCTCAGTGTGATCGTGAATGGACACCGCGAAATCTCGCCTTCTCTTCTCGAATAGTGTCCAGACTATTACGGGTCAGGCGTAGATCTTCCTGCTCCAGGGACCGCCGTTTTTTACGTCCCCTCCGACGGACGTTTGATGAACCTTCCAAATGCAGCCACTTTCCTGCATGAGGAAGGAGAGGAGCATAACTCAACTTTGTGATTCCGCCTGAATTTGAACCCCTACCTTTATCATACCAGACGGCCACTCTACCCCACAAAAAAAAACCCGTCCCGCTACGGCTGCACTCTCTATGTGGGTTGCACATACTTGGGAGGATGACCCCTATTGTTTTGGTGCCCGTTCCAGTTCATTCGGGGTCACGAGAGGGCAAAGTTCAAAAAGCTTGTCAGCCACGATATCTAACTAAACGCTAGTACTATCAAGTGTCAATTGGGTATGTGGTAGCATGTATGGTGAGCATGAACCCTATTTGTTTTGTGTCAGGTCAAGGTCATTCAGGTCACCATAGGAAATCGTCATATACTCGGCAACTAAACATTTTGGAGGATTTGTTGTAACTGGAACGTTTCGTTCCTCTGTTTGACATACCTCTCGTTACCGCTTTCTTGACTCATTGACCTTTTGACCTCATTTGAAACCTTTTCTGACCTGTGAATTTTGCCTGCTTTTTTGTTTGGCGGAGCGTCTGTTAAGACACAAAAAAGCAATGACACAACCATACTACGATACCCCCTCGGTTATCACAGCCTATCTTAATTGAATGTGGAAAGTCAGACAGCTCAAATCATCATATATCTCGGCACGAAACTTTTTGGAGGACTGCCGTAATGGAAAGTTTCGTTCGTCTGTGAAATACATCTGGTGACCGACTTTGACCTCAGTTGACCTATTGACATTTTGTGACCTCTTTGACCTTTTGACCTGGTGATTTTGCATGCTTTTTTGTGTTGGCCCGAACGTCTGTTAAGACAAACAAAAAAGTCAAGACACTACCATACTACGATACTCTTTATCACACTATCTCAATGAATGTGGAAGTTCAAGTCAGCTAAAACACTGGAATGTGGATAAATTTGACATTGACATCTGCTCTTCGCATGATATCTAATGATTGCAAGTTCTATTAAGTTCAATTAAGTGTGTGGATTGTTACACATGATGAAGATTAAACCCTATTGTTTTGGTATCAGGTTCAAGGTCCTTATTCCATGTCACCATAGGACAATCCTTTAATCTCTGCAACGATTCATTGTACAGAGTGAGACAGCATATAGCCAACCAAACAATTTTCCCCCGGGAAGACATACATCTTGAATTGGTCATTTTATGTTATTCCCTATAGTTGAGTATTGGCCTAGAACCAATTATTTCCCCCCGTGAAGACACTACAATTCTTGAATTGGTCATTTTAAAAATCCATTATTCCTGATATGTTTAAGTATTGCACTAGCACCAGTGACCAGCCTCTCTTATACCTCCGGTCAGAAGTATGTGTTGCTACTGGTGGGGGTGGCAATTTTTGTCCCCCCCCTGTTTTTTAACCCCCCCCCCCCAAGTTTTCATAGGCAGCTTATGAAATTGAAAAATGTATCCCCTATTTGAAAGCCTGCATCACTGCATTTATTGAAAAATTTTCTGATTGCAAGCATAAACGCCCTTCTTGCGTATACCTCCTCTCATTTAGGTTTATTTTCGACCACCAAGGTTGTGTTTTGCCCTCTTCATAAATATGGTTGCTTCGTAACCATGGATCCGATTGGAGGGTGGGAGAGCGGGAGAGGGGGGTCGACGAAACTGGCACTTTTTTCCATAGGCGTATATTATATTTACTCGAGGGGAATGCCAAGTTTGTTGACTTTACATTTAATTGAAAACGGGAATATGATCTTCAATTTCCCATTTAACTAGTTATACAGCAGAATGCACACCAGAAAATGTCCTGCTGAAGTCAATTAGAGCCCTATTGGCCCAGCCATTATCCCTCTTCACCATTGCCCGCATTGTGTGTGTATACTATAAATA
The DNA here is from genome assembly GCA_026419785.1 of Sclerodactyla briareus. NCBI lineage: Eukaryota > Metazoa > Echinodermata > Holothuroidea > Dendrochirotida > Sclerodactylidae > Sclerodactyla > Sclerodactyla briareus. The sequence goes on from JAODTK010005911.1 coordinate 751,877, forward strand.
ACCTTCAGTTGGGCGGTCAACATTCCAATCCTCAAAGGATTTTAATCTCTCAGTTGTGTGTGTGAGACTGCAATTAAACAAACACATAATAAACTTTGGACTGCCTGTCATCAACATTCAGTGGGAAAATGGTACCTGGCACTGGCGCTTCTCCAGGATGAGAGTGGGTAATCCCATTATTCTCTGTGTGCACTCGTCTACTGATTATCTGATTGTTTACATTTAAGTTAACACTTCCTTGTATGCATGCAAACAGCACACTTCCAGGATGTAATCACTGACAGGCAGGCTGACTATTGGGTTTATGTACCTGAGTCATAGACAAGCCCTATGAGGGGATTAACTTTGGGTGTGGTAAAGCAGTGGAGAGGGTTGTGATTTGGGAGAAGAAGAAAGCAAGGGTCAAGGTAGCTTCTGGAAGTCGGGAAGGGCACAACATTTGTGGCATTTTTGCTATTGAGCAAAAGTTAGGGCATTACCCTGTTACCCCCCAAGGGCAGAAATTGGCAGGGTTTGAGTCTATAGTATACTCTCTTCTTCCCCAGTGCCCTCTCTATCTGTGTTGACCGTTCCACATGATGTGACTATTTTGGGAAATTGGTTGGCGCGGGGATAATAACTTTAAACACTTGGCCGAAGTTACACTGGATCAACATCACTGAAGCACACAAATTCAGAAATTCTCAACATGGGTATATATTATAACACTAGAAAATTACAAGAGCTTGTCCTGTTCTATTATCTATTGTATATTTCATGCAGCCAGATATATTTTGTTATGGGAGGTGCTGCATGGGGTGGGCCATATAGATAGACATTCCCCAACGCCCACCAATGTAGTAGAGACTATGTAGTTTAAAAGCCTTGTGAAAAGTTTGACCCTAAAACTGACAATCAGACATTTGATTGACTGTAAAAATGGCTATTGATACAAGTATTCTGAACAGTTGATGCCTTGTCACTTGCATGACCCAGCCCCTTGTACCCAGACAAGGTGAGTCATTGCACTTAGGCGTAGCGTACACTCAAATTTGTGTTTACAAACCCCCCCGCCAGGTGGCCGGAAAATGGCCCCTTTTTAGTGTGGTGGTGGGCTATATATACCAAGTCCGTAATGTGGATCTCGTGTTCCTAATGTCCCCCAATGCAAGTGAGAACCTATTCCCCCTTTAAAAACTTTATACATTCAGACGAACATAATACAAGAATCTTGATAATCGTGTATCCTCCTTTTTTGTTTTGCCCACTCATGGCCGCATGCTAGGATCCTACGTTCGGGGTGTCCAATGTTTTGACATTCCGACTGGATGTATTTTTTAAAACCCTGTACGAGCGGTGAGAATATCTAATCGGATCGCCACTATAGGTGGCGCGAGCCGTGCCAGAGAAATGTTGGTTTGGGCACCCCTAGAATCACTGGAAATGCCACTCTTAGGCCTAAAAAGGACCAGCGAACACACTGTTCCTGTTGTACACTATATCCGAGGGGACGACATAATACCCAAAAACTTGATAATCTTTTAAACCTCTTTAATTTTGTTGCCCGCCATGAATAGCCGTAGCTAGGGTCTATGTTAGGGGGGGGGGTTGCAATGTCATAATGGCGACTGGTGTATCTTTCCAACTGAGCGACGAGAACATCTGGGCGGAGCGCCACTATAGTTGGCGCGTAGGCGTCCGAGACATTTTTGGTTTTTGGCACCCCTCTACCTCACTGGAATGGCACTGTCCTGGGCATAAAAGGACCAGCGAGCACTACTGGGCCCAAAATCGAATTTTTTTCTTTACAGGAACACATAGCTGGTTTTGAGTTCTGGAACAATATTTTGAAAACATTGAGCATATAGCCTATCACCACATCAAGGTTCCCCGGAGTTGCTGCTGCATCCTTATTGTGACGTTCCGGTTAACTTGCGGCTCCACACGCACATGTTCAGACTTGTAACCCGGCGACCATCGAGATAATTTATGATCCGCGCTAACTATAAATGACTGGGAGCTTCATTCAGAGAAAAATGTTTTTTGCACCTTCGGCAACTGAAAATGGCACTTGTTCTTTCTGGGCCTAAAGAATGGCCCGAGATCGAAGTTTTACCATTGGAGGCTAGCGTTCTATGTTCCATGGACAACTTTTTTTTTATCGTAGGCTGCAGCAAGGAAATTTGGGGGGTTTTAATATCGGCAAGTAATCTTTGACCTTTTGACACCTAATCCTTGAGTTTTTTTGGGGGGGGGCCAGATGGGAGTTTTGGGGGGCCAAGCCCCCCCCCCCCCCCCCCCCCCCCCCCCCCCCCCCCCCCTGCTACGCCACTGCAGGTTCGCAACGACTTTCCCCTCAGTCAACATTAGTGATTAACGACATATGTTACAATGACCAACATGTGATACACATGCTATTGGACCTGATGTACCTACAGGGACTCACCTTGTCCAGGTAGTGGAGGATGCAATTGACAATATATAGCCTGTATGCACTTCTCTTTCCCCCACATATACCCCCAAAAAAGATTTTTCCACCTTTGTTTCGATTATTTGATGATGTTTTGGTCGTCCGAGTCAAGAACTGCCACTTCATCAATCTATCTGCAATGACACAGCATCACATGTAGGGATCTCCGATCATTCCGGTCAGAAACTGCGGTTGATAATGCTCTTCTTGTGTTTCTTATTTTCTTTCGAAGTCACTATCGTCAACTGCTACTCAAGTAGAGCAAACCCAAAACAAATAAATGTTGACTGCTAATGCTGAACAAAGGTTCACCAGAATATCTTCCCCCATCTCACAGATATGCTATGACGAAAGATAGGAAGGGGGAAATGTTTTATTAGTTATATTTGGTTCTGAACAAATATTCTCCCTCTTGTTGGTTGTTTAGGATTTAGTTGTTTTATTTTGTTTTTCATTTCACACCATCCTCATCTGAGAGTTTTAGCGGGCGGACATATTCCGAATCTAAAAGCAAGGTTAAACAAGTTATGACTAATAACTCCAAAAGTGCCTGACCTTCACAACGAGTCTGCGTACCTCTCACTTTGCTCCGATAATGTTAAACTGGCATCACGGTTCTTCTATAATGTCGGGTAAACATATTACATAGAATTGCCTGATTCCTCAACTTGACGTCATGGTCTCAGGAGCTTGGGTTATCACACACAAGACTGATTTTATATCTCAATTCGTCGGTCAACTGCGGGGGTCCGAGAGCTGACGCGTAGCTCGTTCTTGTTCTCTAGTGAATAGATGAAAAAACTTCTGCATGGTTCTCTGCCGCAAACTCAAGTGTATTTCACCCGAACTGAATAGTATATATGTATTGTGGTTTTCAGGGCGACCTGAATACGTTTTGGCAGATCGGGTACCCGACATCGAAGAATCCTTTGGTACGCCCACCTGTCCATGAAGCACGGTATCAGTGGTTGTTCCATTTACCCTTTAGTCTGTTTCAACCAACCTGATCGTAAGGGTCGAAAAGAGAGCAATTACAAGTTGAGCACGATAATAACGCAAACTCTCAAAGCATAAAAAATAATCGGATTGGATTATAGTTTGCAAGTGTGCTACCTATAAAGTGGCAGTAATCAGCGACCAATTATAAATTCATAAGCACTGATTGTTTACCATGTCTACCGAACGAGTACTTCGTTTTGTGGGAATGAGACTAAAAATGGCTAAGTTATGCAAATTAGGCACGATACTTGACTTCCAGTGACCCATCTTCACTCGAGAAAACAAATGATCCTGATCATAATCATATTAGTTTAGTTCAGGAAGAACAGAGTCCTCCTCGTGAACGACCCTGAAACCACAACAACCCAAGAAAAGAAGCCAAGATCCGATTACCTTTCCTAGCAGCTCCGGTGTCGTCTGGGGTTTTTTAACGCCGATAATCGCAAAGTAATTGAATGTCGGCTATCAATAACGCATCCAACGTGTCCTTCAGTTAAATTGTCAAGGAATCAATGTGGTAAATTCGAGAGATCTTGATGTTATTTCGATTCTATTTTTTAAGTTAAACGTTCCAAACAGTGCGCGAAAGCTGCAGTTGTAGAATCCTTATTTCGCGGAAGATAAGCTGCTGATTGAGTTCATAGGATGGCTGCAAGATAATTTCACTGTTTGCAAGAATTCCGCGTGAGTTGTACACAATTAGCAAATAACGTTGTGAGGTACAGTACGTACAGAAATCTTATCATGCATACCCTGTATAAACCTTGCCCAATTGGGGGCGCTATACTGAATATCCCTTCAGAACCTTATTATGGCTCTGTATCCTACTGGCTTTGATTGGTTTCAATGAGGATCTTCGGTTCAACGGATTCATTTCAACGAACTTTACTTCAATCTCTTTCGTACGGAAAACTTTCACCACTCTGGAAATAGATTCATCCCATGTTTAGGTAAGGGAGATAAGCCAGTTTGAAACAAATTTGGTGCTATGAATTTTGTCAGCGGTGAATCGAAAGATCACTCTACACACTATTCATGTGTATCTTCCAGACTGTCAGTTTATCCGAATGACCTCCATCTTTATCATATCATTAAATGCTGCGACTGTGACCTGGTTCTGTTGGTGTATTCAATTTGCGGTAAGTAGTATTCCATTTGCACATAACTTACTTTGTCCACTCGGAACTGGAAGTAAACAAGCGCAAGTCGAAACGTCTTGATAGCTGCGCGGCAAATTCCGGTGGCGAATACACTGCAGTTCTTCACCACTCCACATTTATTGTTTGTTCACATTTAAGTTGACCTTAACTGACATCGTTCATAACCCTCGGAATGGCTTGGAACATGTCGACCACATTGGACGATATTTGCTACAGTGCCCAGCACAAAGGACTCAACTACAATCATTCCTTGGCCTGTATATATTAGCTACATATATACCCAAGCGAACCCGACATGTGAAAACAACTCTTCCTGGGTCACCAGCCCACAATCTAGGGCGAGATTGAGAACAATAATTCCCCCCTGAACAATAGTTTCATTGTCACTGGCTGGCGACCTGACCTTCGACAGATAAAGTAACAACTGGTCTGCAGAGGGATGGAATAATGGTACCAAACCTCTCTCACACTGTCACAGAGCTCAATGGAAGTTGTAAATTGGGGTAATTAATTAGATTAATTACATCTCTCACACTAAAATGCAAACGTGAATGAAACTCGGCCTAGCCAGTGACATTTTCCATCCACCCACCAAGTTTCCACTAATTGCATGTACGGTTCAGAAGTTAACGAATGGAAGACTTATTTGGTATTAATTGGATTTAATTAACACTTCATCGCACTAAGCGACAAAAATAATGATACTAAGCCTAGCCAGCGGCATGCTTCTCCACCCACCAAGTTCCCACCTGATCGCATGTACGGTTCAGATGTCACGAATGAACGTGACGAAACTCGAACGAACTAACGGAACGAACTGAACGAACGGAGAGACTGATGACTCGTAAAGCTGCTTCCCGCAGCTAAAATGATAATAATAATAATATCACATTTATAAGGCGCAAAGTGCTAGGTTTCATGGCGGCCTACACACCAATACGATCCCAACAAAACGAAGATACCACAGATACTAGAGAAACAGAAAATTTTTTGGCCTCGACTTAAAAGTGTTTTACTTGGGAAGATTCCACGTATTCTTAGGGTAATGTTGTTCCAACGTTGGGGCTGCCACAAAAAATGCTCGTTTACCATAAAATGTTGTTTTTATACGAAGACCGGGTTTTAACAGTCGCTGATGAGTACCGAGGTTCGTGTTCGGCGAGTAAGAGAGTAGTCCCGTCAGTTATCAAGCGGGAAGCAAGACCATTCACGCTTTAAAAGTGAGCAAGGGAATCTTAAAAAGAATACTCTCTTTCACCGGGAGCCAATGATTTTTTTTATCGTGGGTGTTATAATGCTTGAGCGTTTGGCACCGTGACAAGTCTCGCGGCCGAGTTTTGGTGGCCCTCTGTAAATCAAGGTAATGCAGACACTAACCGGTAGGCAACCCTACAGAAGTGTCGTATTGTAATCAGGCGAGAAGTAACAAACGCATGACTAAACGTTCATAGACTCTGGATCTAAATAGCTGCGTAACTTCCTATTTGTATTGATTCCAAAGGAGGCTTACGAAAAGTGCGGCGACGGTTCTGTAAATTGGCATAGTATTATCTCAATTACGCCAATGGTTTTTTGCGATTTGCAAGAGACGATACGGGTACCTCCGAGTATTACATAGGCAATACGGATGATTCACGAACTTGGAATTACGGCAATACCTTCAGTTTGATTATCATTTAACATGAGTTGTTGTTATTGCCCATGATCTAAGACCAGAGATGCATGCCTCTAGTTTGTCAATGGCCCCATAGTGATCTGCTGGTTCCATGTTATATAAAAGTGAGTATCATCGGCATATGTCATATGGTGAACTCACGCTGAGAGTTGATTATATCACTCAACGGACTTGTGTACAATACGAAACAGCGGGTGGCCTATTCCAGATCCGTGAGGGATGCCACTGAAAGAGGAAACAGGTCGAAATTGTGTGTTCTACCACTACAGCTTGTCTCCGGCCTTCAGGTGAGACTCGAACATTTTAATGCTGACCGCCATAACCACGTACACTTGTTTTTGTAGTTCCTCACGTAGTATTGTATGACTTATAGTGTCAAAAGCTGCTGAGTAAATCTTAATGAACTCAAATATCCTCTGAACCTTTTATCTAATGCAGCACAAATCATTATTTTCACTCAGTAAGCAGTTTTCAGTGGTGAGCACTGACGATAAGCAGAATTGAGTAGAATGGATAAATTATCGTACAAATAGTGTCTTAGCCATGAAAGGAAGATTATCAGTTGTTCTTTACTGTTGAGTCATTTGTATCTAGAGCAGGTTTTTTCAAAAGGTCGTCTCTAGAGAAGCTTGACATAATTGGAACTGGGCAGTGGAAAGACAAATTGACCATATCAGTGATAGTGGGTAATAGACCAGCAAGACAAGTCTTTAACATTCAAGTAGGCACAGGATCGAACTCCACAGGTGCATAGACCTGAGTCTGATCAAGCTCATGGGTTCTTTTTCTTCAGTCACTGGTAGGAAATTCATTGGAACTACTTTGAACAGGTTCAGTAATATTGTTTTAATTTAGTTTATTTAGTGAATAATGTCAGAAGGCCATAATCCTCATAAACCACCCCGGAGCCACAACATCCAGGAAAGAAAACTGAACCAACTATTGTTAATAGGGGGTGTGGGTTTAATTGGTCTAACTTCTTGCTAATTGTGTTCACTTTAGTTTGGAAAAAATGACCAAACTCATTTGCCAGCAATTTTGCCGACGAATGTTCCGAGTACAGGAGAAGAGACTGTGCGGCAGAGTTTATTTAACACTGCCGGAATACTCTTCATCCTCGCAGTCTAGAATTTTATTGCGGTAATATTCACGCTTAGCTTCTTCAAGTTTGTCTTTATAAGCTTCACATCCTAGTTTATAAATTTGTTTATCAATTCCGAGTCCACTTTTCAACATCTTACGTTCTATCGGCCGTTGAGAGGCCTTTAGCATCTCTTAGTTCTTCATTAAACCATGGCACTCTAGGTCTGATCGTCACCAATTTGCTCCTTTTCAGGGGCATGTCGATCAAGCAGATTGATCGAAGTATTGTTGAATTGAGTTGATAATCAGTACATTAATCAGCAGGATCAGATATAAGGGGTGACTTTTGAATGTCAAACTTAAATAGATCGATGTCAACGTTACGTAGTTTTCGATATTCTATACAAGATCTACCTCGTCGACTTCAATAAGTTATCCAAGAGATGGTGGACATACACCAACCTAAGTTAAAATTGGAGGCAATTTAAGAATAACTAACGCACAATTGAATAGTTTAGAACAAGAATATCAAAGATGAGAACATTCCTAAATTACTATGGAAATGAGAAATTCAAGCAAAAAAGCTGAATCGTCGAACTCGACAATCGAGAGATTATCGCGTAACCAATACCCACAACAGTTAACATCATCGTAGAACATTCGCAATTTGCCGTGTGAGAATTTGAATTTTGTTTTTTCGTTCCTGCTGATATTGAGGAATGTTTCTATGAAACAATTTACGTTCTAATAGGAGGTCCCCTGTATTTTCATACTGTTATATTGCAGGAGTCTTCCCAATTTTGTTTCATGAGAAATTATACCATTCTTTTCTTTTTTGAGCAACTTTGAAGCAAATTTAATTCATACCTCATCTAACGTTCTTTGTTATGACGACGGGGTTTTCAAAAGTACTTGTTTCACATTGACTCCGTTTAACAGGGATCAGTTTGACCCCCGTGCAGGCCGTGATTTGGTTAGCTAGATCAAATACAGCCCCAGAAGTTAGAACGATGCACAGATTGCGGGTCATACAGATAGGCCTATAGACTAATGAGCGTGTCAGAGGAACATCGATGGTACAAGAACCAACTCTGCTAGTGATTCCTGCCTTTTTTCCCCTCAAATGTTCCCCCTACAAGGTTTGTTGGCATCACCATGATGATTCAGCTATATCAACCCTGCAAGATGTGTGTTGCCCACTCAAACCTAACACACAAACCGACCCCATCACCTTCCATCTTTACTACGCACAATATTGGCTTGTTGCTTTCGACCAAGTTCAAAAAGTCATCTGAGGGCAATTGGAGTAAAATACTGAAATACACCGTGGTAAGTAATTGTATCTTGAAGAGGGAGTAAGTCAACGAGCCATAACCAGTGAGGTCCAAAGTTTCCCCTTCAACTGAGTCCGGCAGCTGTGCCAGGCAAGGTAAATAGAGATCACATTGTAGCGAAATTTATCACTCATAAGTGACTGGTGTGGTCACAGCAGATAATTGAATGAAGTGTCATTTCTTTGAATCGGACGAACCAACATCATCAACATCATCACAAAGTAAAAACAAATTCTCCTTTTTGGGGTATATGTGTGGGGAAAGCGAAGTGCGTACAGGCCTATTTATTGTCAATTTTGTCATCCCTCCACTACCTCCTGGACAAGGTGACCATTTTGTAGTACATTCATTGTCCCTAGCATGGTTCTCACATGGGTGGTCATTGTACCATATGTCGTAATCACTAATGTGACTGAGGGGTAAGTCAATCGCCATCACTTTCAATTTGTACAGCAGAGTAGTCCTCTGGGGGGGTCTTTTTTAGTGACTGTGGGTTGTGTCACTTCTCATGATTTGTCAGGCACAAAAGTGACTTGAGGGGTGCATCATTTTGTGACCCACCTTATTGCAAATTGACTCCCTTGGTCGGGGTACAGGGGTGGGTCATGCATCTTGCAAGTGCATCACTGTTTAAAATACTTGTATCAGTAGCCATTTTACCAGTCCATCAAATGTCTTATTGCCATTTTAGGGTCAAACATTTTCCTCCTACTTGGTGGGGGTGGGAATGTCTCTCTATATGGCCCACCACATTCAGCACCTCGCATAACAAACATATCTGGCTGCATGAGAATAATACAAATAGATAAAGAACAGACAGGAGCTTTGCAATTTTCTAGTGTTTATATATATATATAATCTATATATATATATTATATAAATATATATATATATATATATAGAATATATATCTATTTATATTATAATATATATATATATATATATATATATATTATATATATATATATATAATATATATGAAAGATAGCCCATGTGAGACTTTCTGAATTATTGGGGCTCAGTTAATGTTGATCCATTATACTTCTGACCATTGTTTCAAATGTGATTATCCTGTGCAAACCCCTGTTCCCAAATAGTCAATCATGTGACTGTCAAACACCATATAGAGAGCACTGGGAAAGAAGAGACTATTTTAATAGACCCAAAACCCCTACCCATTTCTGCCTGGTACAGGGTCATGCCTTCACTTTTTGCTCAATAGCGAAAAATCCACAAAGTGTGGCCCTCCCTCACTTTATAAGCTCCCTTGACCCTTGCTTCTTCCTGTCGCACTCACTACTACCCTCTCACAGCTTCTAACACACACCACAGTTAATCCCCCTCATTAGGTCTTCTATGATCATGTAATAATAACCCAATAGTCAGGCCTGCCTGTCAAGTGGATTTACATCCTGGAAGTGTGCCTTTGCATGCATAAAGGAAGTTTTTAACTTTAAAATGTAACAATCAGATAATCAGTAACTGAGTGCATACAGATAATATTGGATTACACAATTCGCAATCCTCTGAGCATTGCCGTTGCCAGGTTCCCATTTCCACACTGTCTGACAGGCAGTCAAAAGTTTATTGTGTTTACTCACTTGTCCCACCACCGACTTGAAGCTGTCCTTTTGGGATTGAGGTGAGCCAAATGTTGACCAGCCAACTAAGGCTTCTTATAGTTACACCACAATGCAGGCAGTGATTTAAATATTCCGGCTGGGCCACATAGGTTGCTCTAATTGATTCCAGCATGAACATATCCTAGTTGTGGGCATTTCGCCGTAATAACTCGTTAAAAGGGAAATTTGAAGATCATATCGCGCCGTTTTCAATTAATGTAAAGAACAACTTGGCATTCCCCCCCCCCCGAGTCAATATAATATACGCCTATGGATAAATTGCCAGTTTGTCCCCCCCCCCCCTCCCCATTTTTGGTCCCTCCCCCCTGACATCTAAACACACCAAGCGTAGGGCCCCCGCACCTACCCTCCCATTGATATCCATGGTTACAAATCCCAATTTTGTCCCTTCTCTGAGAAAATGCCACTGAGATTAATGTAAAATAGTAACACTAAATGAGATGAAGTATACGCAAAAAGAGGCTTTTCTGCCTCTGTCCTTGCACTTAGGAATTTCACGAATGCATGTATTCAGGCTTCAAATAGGGCTACATCTTTTTCAATTTGCTACGCTGCCTCTGAAACCCTGGGGGTCATGCAATACCAATTGCCCCTTCCCACCGTAGCACCCACTTGCTGAATCGGCGCGGTCGATATGGCTGGTCACTGGTGCTAGTCCAATATTCAAACATAGCCAAATAATAATAACATGACACTTCAAGACTTGAACTGTCTTCTGGTGGAATATTTGGTGCTAGTCCAATCCTCACCATATCAGGAAAACAATAAAATGACAATTCAAAGAATTTGTACTGTCTTCATCTGGCGGCAATATTCGTTTGGTTGCTATTGGCTTTGTTGTCCACTCGTGACAAATTATCGTTGCAGCGATAAAGATTGTCCTATGATTACCTGGAATGACTCTTGACCTGCTACCAAAACAAATAGGGTTCATCTTCATCAATGTGTACAATCCACACACTTAAGTTGCACTTAATAATACTGCATGCATTAGATATCATGCACGAGCAGATGTCAAATGTCAAGTTTTCCACATTTTCGTGTTTTAGCTTCTTCCCTTCCACATTCATTGAGATAGCTTGTGATAAGATTAGCGTAGTATTGGTGTGTCAGTTGACTTTTTGTTTGTCTTAACAATATTTTCTGACCATCACAAAAAAACATGCAAAATCACCAAGGTCAAAAGGTCAAATGAGGTCGAAATGGTCAAGGTCAAGGATTTCAAAGTCGGTCACCAGATTTTTCACTCATCCGAACGAAAACTTTCCTTACGACAGTCGCCAAAATGTTCCTTTGCAGATATATGACGATTCCCTGTGGTGACCTTGAATGACCTCGACCGGACACCAAAAACAAAGGGTTTTATCCTCCCTACATGCTCCCCATATACCCAATTTGAACTTGATAGATACTTTCGTTCGTTATATATCGTGCTAACAAGCTTTTTGAAACTTAGGCCCTCTCGGACCTGTGAATTGAACTTAACGGCACCCAAACCAATAGGGGGTATATCCGCCCCATATGTGTCACCCACATACCTAATTTTGACTTGATAACCAGTTTGCGTACTTAGATATCGTGCTGACAAGGTGTCACACACACACAGACACGCACACACCCATATGCACGTTGATGACGCATAGTTCCGTTGCCTTCGGCCCGGAATCAAAAACGACACCGTGAGCTGTACATCTTCTGCTATCTTCTGTGACCGAAACAAATTTTTAAAAGTGAAGAGAGTAGAAATGAGTCAGAGAAGAGCAATTCATTTTTCTGTTGTCTTACTCATAACTGTATTTTTAATTCACAAAAAAAACCCACCCCCCCCCCTTGAAAAACACGTGGTTGGCCGGGCCAAGGCCGATGTGTTCCTAAATACGTCACGATGTGGACTACCACTTCAGACGAACTTCACCCGAGGTATGATCGGCAGTCGCCCTCTTCAGGGTCCGGCACTCAAAACACATCCCATGAGCCCTTGGGAATGTATAAAATATTGTCATAGCTCAATCGTTTGATTACCTGCGAGTAAACAGTTTTCAAGTCATTCAACAACTTGGGGGTGGTTGCGAACTGATCATCCGGCAACAAAGTTTAGTGGAACACAGATACATTCGGTCTACTGTAACAGTCGTGTAACTAGATGCTGTTCTTAAAGGCTTATTGTCAATTTCTCATTGATTTGGTTGCCGGGTTTTTGATCACTTTGCGGCGTAAGGTGTTATTCAGTTTACTTCAGCAAGAAGATATTCCAATAGGCCCTGAAATTGACGGGGATTTTCCGATGATGGGATGGAATATATTGGGAAAGAATCATTAAAGTCTTCTTATACTTATTTTACAATCTGAAGCCGCCCTAACAACTCTATAAAAAAAAACCGAGAGCTTGAACATTTTTCGAGAATGATGAGTTGATGTTCAACTCACAGATTAGAATGCGCGGCTGCTACTTGAGTAACAACAAGCAACACGAACATTAAAGAAACCCGATGCCTGAATTGGAAATGCGATAAAGATTATTTCAGTTCATTAATGCTTGCTCGATGTTCATTTATTAGCTTGGAACATGTCAGTAGAATGATTCCCTGATGTTAGACGTGCGGATTGGCCTTCTTCCAAGAGAAAAAAAAGCGTTCGATTGATAGATTTTGACGTTCGGGTATCTGGTAGGAAGATCATCAGCTTTCGTGGTATTCAAATAAATAAGCATTCCAGTGTGGGTGGCACTCCTAGTGTAATCCCCTATACTTATGGACTCTGTTTACCAGTTTACAGGGGTCAACTCAGTTCATGTAATCGGTATCTGCGTATTAAGAATTTGACCCACGACACTATGTTCATTGAGTCATATAAGTGAACAAAATATCAGGAAGGCATGATGCCTCCATGCCGGACTGATCCACTTCACAGACACATGAAGAAAACATACTGGACTAGTTAGTTGCCAACAACTACATTAAAATATGCAAAAGCATGCTATTAAACTCAGCCTGCCCTGCCCTTTCAAGAAGAAAGAAGAAAAGAGCTTAGTCACATGCAGAGGCCGTCACAATTGAGGGGGGGGGGGGGAGCGTTCCCTCCCCCCTAACAAATTGCAGTTGTGGTGTGGGCCGTCCACCCCAAAATTCGACCGCTTGAACTTTGAAACACCAACTCGACATTAGACATCATATCGATCTGCGGACATGATGGGATATCTTCATAACAGGCCTGAATAAATGACCTAGTATCCTTCTAGGTTCAGCAATGTTGCCGTACCGAACCAGTTGCCGCCTCGTCTGCTATATTCCGCAGCTTTTAGAGAAATCTGTTCATCGAATGGGGAATATTTACCTCCCGCGTAGTGGAATTTGAACAATCTAGAGTGTATCCACTGTGCCAAACCATATTGTCCGATCGAAGATTCGAGCATCATTCCAGTTTGTCGTCACCGATAAATAATAGAAGTGATGCTTGTATTTTTGTTTCCGCTTCATGATGAACATAGGAAATAACCCAGATGACATGTCTGTGAATTACTTTAACATTTACTATCTTTCAGTATGCTTAGGGTGCTACGTACGTTTCAAAAATAAAAAAAATAAAAAAAATGATCATGTATCAAACTCTACCCTTTAAAATGGCGATAACATTGCTTACAGATATATTGCGATACAACATAACATATTTGAAACCTTATTCCCATGTTTTTACAACACTTCATCACAATGAAAAACGGTGTTCCGTAAGTTTCAAAGACACCGATTTGTCCCACTTTTGGTGTCTTTTGAACGTAACGTAATAATTGTTCACTAGTTGTCAACTATTGCAAATGCGAGGAAGCCAAAGGTGTTAAAACATGTTATTCTTTTCAGTGTTTGGCTCGTCCCATCTCCGGAGTCGACCTGAAACCCCCTAGCAGACTGCAATTCCGATCCGCTACCACGTGACCACAGTGCGATGGCCAACTGGGGGCGGGGAAGGTGCTGCCTGGGTGAGCATCATATTCACTCAGTATCGCTCATGGCACTGAATTCACCGTCAATAGGAAGAAAGTCGATTTCTTCGATGGAGGGGTTTGCGAGGTGTTGACATCCCTTCCCGGGCTCTCCCTCATCGGAATTTGCTGCTCCAAACCCATGCATTATCATTCTTCATACTCCATTTATTAATAACTAGATTTTGCAGACGTGACACCAGTTTCAGGACTGGTTATACATAGCTCACACCGCTCGGGAGGTTGCCGTTTCCGGCCACGGAGGTTATAAACCCAAATTTTATTCCACGCTCCGCGCCAACCAATATGGGCGCTTCGCTCAGATAGTAACACACATCAATTCATCCAATGTTTGGTCTGCGTCCCCCCTAATTTTGTAGGCTTTTCCGCCTCACTGCGCTGGTCCACATGGTTCAACCATTCTGCCTTGCTGTTAATGCGGAGCTGGACTTTTCGTGAGTGGAATTTATCATTGCGATTCAGCATAGCGCCCTCAACGTCACATTCTGCATGTGTGTCGAAGCTTCCGTGTTAACTTTGGTGTTACCAATTTGAACAAATATCCAATTAATAATAATTTTCACTGAATATATGTTTCACATTGCGTTTATAGGAACAAGCAGTAGGCTGGATAGTAGGTTTTCGCATTTTCTTTTTTAATTTTATGAGGGATGGGGAATGGCAAAACGT